>OX637536.1:50923828-51578512 GCA_951800035.1 Linnaemya tessellans
ATAATAACAAAATAAACTCAATTATTTTAATATCTATTCAAGCTCCAAGGGTAACATACGAGGTCTGTTCAAAAAATAAGCGAATTTAAAAAAGTAAGTAAAAAAATTATAATAGTAATAAAAAATAAAATAAGCTATTTAATATCTAATCAAGGTAGGAAGGACAATATACGAGGTCTGTTCAAAAAACAAGTGAATTTCTGAAAGTAAGTAAGAAAAAGTATTATAAAAATAATAAAAAAAAATAAACTAAATTATTATAACTATTCAAGCTCCAAGGACAATATACGAGGTCTGTTCAAAAACAAGTGTACATATTTCCAAAAGTAAGTAGGTAAAAAATTATAATAATAATGAAAAACTAAATTATTTTAATATCTACTCAAGCTCCCAAGGACAATTTGCGAGGTCAGTTCAAAAAACAGGTGCAGGGTAGGCAGGTAGAAAGTGGTATTATGTGTTCAAAAATACTTGAAATCTTGACCGTTAGTCACAAAAATTTTACAACTGTATTTCGAAGGTAGAGAAGAAAACCAATGAAAATATTGAGAAAGTGAAGAAACGTGTTATGGAGAATCGTCGAATTACTATTACAGAAGTTGCAGAGCATGTCCGGGCATACCGTTTGCCTCACATGTAATTTTTTCAAAAAATTTTTTTAAAAAACTTATTTTTGTTGTTTACAAAAAAAACCCAGTTGAGGGTCATTTCCACCAGAAATAGCCTCGTGCAACTTTTGCTTTCAAGATTAAAGATTAAGGAAATGGAAACTGAATCGCTGAATGAGCTGAAGGACATTCCAAAAATTGCACATTGGAGCTAATTCGAAGATTGCTCAATTATATCTGAGGGGAACTAGTTTTTTGAAAGGAAGCAAAACGTAATTGATGAATAACAAAAATGCTCTATTTTCTTTGGAAAAAAAATTCATCCAATTTTTCGAACAGGCCTCGTATAAACGCAAGCAAAAATTTTCGATTTTAGTTAATTGAAACAAATTAGATTTATTTAGTTGTCTTAGAAAATATTGGAAAATAATTTCTCCTGTCGACTAGTGTTCTTTTTGACCAAAATCAATAAAACGAAAAAACTTTGGTATTATTTTTGGTTCGTTTACTTATTGTTTTGAATTTGCCAAAAACAAACAAAAATAATTTGTTTATTAGTTTGGATGTCTACTATTTGAGCACAACTTCTAGGTGATTCTGGCTGCTGTTTGTCAAACAGTTTTCATTGTTAAAAGGTGCCTGCGTCAATGTGTTTATTTGTGAAACCAATTGAAAAGTTTTTAGATTTCAGGACTTTTTTTTATTTATTTTTGTTAACTTACTCGACACAAAAGGAAAACTTTTTAATGCCTTGTTTATTTGCTTCCTTGCTGGTATGCAAACGGGCATGGCAGACATACAATCCCCAAAGGAAGAACAAGTATAAAATATATATAAATATATTTCATAAAGTTTAAATTCCTTATAGCTCTAGATGCCAGACATTGAGTTTGTACTCTTCGAATCAATTTGAAGTTTAAGCAAACGAACATCATTTGAAAAAAGTTTTAAAGAAATTTTTTTTTTTGTTGCATTGATTGCATTTTAATTTTCATTCATAATGAAACACATAAATTATTATTTCATAACCGAATAGGATTAAGATTCTTCGATAGTTTGTGAGGAATAATTCTACGAGACACTAGATAGATTGTTTTTTTTTTTTTTTGCTACAGTCTCATGGCGAATGCATGCAAATATAAGTTTGAATATTAAATTTAATTTTGAGAAATTACTTAATTTTAATTAATTACTTAATTTTAAATTAATTTTAATTTTCGCTAATAAGTAACGCCGGAAGAGTTAATTAAAATGATTAATATTCCAACCAATAGGAGAAAAATTAATATCCAGACCAACAAAGAATTTCATTCCGCAACCATAACATAGTTGAAACAAAACATGCACGAACATGATTTGTCGCTACATATCAATACTTACTCATACATATGTGTGTATGTATTTGCATATGTATATCGATAAGTGTTGGTGTAACCATTCAAAACTCAAATTTATTTCCTGCAGCCTTCTTGGCAATCTATTGCGTAAGTAAAAAGGCCAGGGATAGAAACGAATAAACAAATGAATAAGTAAAATGACAAAACTGACCACAATGATTTACTTTCGAATATTTTGAGATTTTAGCAAATTATTTATGAACATCCCACAAAAGAATCAACACAACAACAAACAACTACCAAACAATATAATTCTAACGACAGGACAATACAACAACAAAAAACCGCCTCCATAAAAGGATTACATTGAAAATCACAACAAAACAAACGACAACAACAACAACAATTTCAAAAGCAAAAATCCACAATTCATTCATTTCAATTTATTAGTTAGTGGCAGTGGTCAGAATAACTCTGAATGCCTTTTATATACAATCGATTTCTCTCGTTCGTCTATTCATTTGCTTCTCAGCTTTTTGTGGTCCACTTTTTAAGAGTGCATGTCACACGCTGGCGGGGACAGCAGCAATAACCAAAAGAAAAACTAAAAAGTTTTATTTTTTTATTAAAATATAATTTATTATCGTTACATGAAGAGTCAAAGAATTTCTTCAACAAAATAAAACTTAATTGAGATTTTTCATATACAAAAGTGAATTCAAGTATAAGCCAGTTGAATTTAGAAACAAAATTGTGGATTTGTTGTTTTAGATAATTAAATTTTTTTTTAACCTCAAGGACACTTCAAAAATTTTTTATCAAATTAAAAAAAAAAAGTAAAAACGTTATATTCGCCCGGTCGATTCTTAAAAGCCCTCCAAATATTTAGTAAGTGAATTTAAAATCTTTGACTTGGTGGGACAGAATTCCTTCATATAATATCGTACGTCAACGCCCACTAAAGGGGACGGGGTTCAAAAATAGACAATATCATGTTTTCCACAGACGAACGTATGGGCATTGCTAGACCGTCTTAGACTTCTTCACTAATCAAGAATATATATATATTTACTTTATAGGGTCCAATTCTCTTTGGAGGGTATAAAAACTGTATTTTGGCGGGGTCGCTCTGGCAAGGGCTATGGGGGAAACATTTCACCTTTGTCATAAAACTCTAAAAATAAATGCTTGGGATAATTATATACAATAAAATTTTTTATTTTATTTTATAGGGTCATTTACGGGGAAAAGGGGGTAGGGCAGAAACAGGCAGTCATAAAACTATAAAAATAAATGCTTGGGATGATTATACCCAAATTTAAAAAATAAATTGTTTTCTTTTTGGTAGGGTCATTTAGGGGGTGAAGGGTGAAGAGGGGGTAGGGCAAAGGAGTACCAGGTATCGTCTCAACTTCGTCATTAAAGCTTAAAAATTTTATTTTTAATTAATGTAGGCTTAAGTAAAACAATTTGTTAAATTTTTATGCTATTTTTGCATATAATAACGCCCGCTAAAGTGGGCGGTGTCCACAAATAATTTTTTTTTTTTTTATTTTATGGCTCCAGTTTAAGGCGTTGGACCGTATTTGACATAAAAATATATCATTTGCTTAACAAAATAACAAAAAAAACTTTAAAAATTATGTCTGGGTTGGTTTAGTTCTTCTTAGGGGAACTTTTTTCCCTCTTGCCCGATTTAGCCCATCTCCGAACTTAACCTGCTCTAAGCTTTAAAAATATATTTATACCAAATTTCAAGAGTCTAGCTCTTTTCGTTTGGACTGAATCGTGATTTCCACAGACGGACGGACGGACGGACATGCTCAGATCGTCTTAGATTTCATCACTGATCAAGAATATATATATACCTTATGGGTCTGAAATGGATATTTCGATGCGTTACAAACGGAATGACAAAGTGAATATACCCTCCAAATTCTTTTTTGGAGGGTATAAAAATCATATAGCCCACATCAATTATATATTTTTAGAACATTATCTTCTGAGATATATCGACTAACTTTAACAAATTTTTTAATATTTTTCCCAAAAATAGGAACTATTGCGTGTGCGTCTCATGCAAATAAATTGTGTTATGAATTGATGTTGAATGGAAAACACCTGCACTCACAAGAGCAACTGCATACATCTACAGTCGAAAACAAAAGTAGTGGAATTTTTTTTATATTTTAATTTATTCCTTGAAAATACAATAGCCCAATTCACAATCCTGTGCAAATGGTCATGCATTATAGCATTTGCAAATTGAGAGAGTATTTGAGAGCATTTTCAATGTATTTTGTTAGTGTAGAGTACAATTATTTTGCAAATGCAATGATGCACGACCATTTTTTTTTTTTTTTTTTTTTTTTTTTTTATCTTGGACCAGCACTCAGGGGATGACCCCTATATATGCAATGCATTGCGCCGGAACTGAAAACGAGGAGATAGTATTGAGGGGACAGATTAGGAAAGATGAGAAGATAGACAGTTGTTTTTGTAGCTATTTCAACCTTTTACTTCGCCGGCTAATTTTTGCTACAGGGCCGACGAAGGTGGGTGCTGTTACTCTGCTTTTAGTACATGATAGTGTCAGTCGCTGCCAATTATGTTCAATGATCAGTGACTATGCCTTCATCATTGAAACAGGCTGGCAACAACGAAGACAACCACGCACTAATGCTGTTCAGAAGAATTCAACACAATATTTCATGACTCAGCGCGGGCTCGAACTCACGACCCTCCGCTTCATAGTCTCGTGTTCTACTACTTCAGCCAACAGCACCCACAAAGATTGTGAATAGGGCTAATGATGACAAACTAAAATGATTGAGTGCATTCAAATTTCGTTGTGATTTCAGAAGTCGTTACCAAATACTTGCTGTACTTCCGCATTGAACTACTGTTAGTACACCAGTTCAAAGAGTTTTCACTTCGTATAGGGTCAATGCAGTAACACCATTGGCATATGACCAAATAAATTAATTACATGTTTACACACTTTAAAGATTTTAGTTTTAAATTTTCATTTGTATTTTTACTGAAATACAAAAAAATAATGCGATATTGCAAATTTTTTGTATTTCAAAATTATGTAAAATTTATTGTTTTGGGACAATATTTTGCCAAACAAACAGTCAATATAATTTCCATCTATATAAATAAAACACATCATCGGCCAATGACTACACATGGAGAGCTGATATTTCCGATATATATTACTAATAAAAATGAATTTTAGAAATTGAAATGTGAATTGGGTAAAAAGGGTAAAAAAATTCAAAAGATGCAAAAAAGGGTAAAAGGTTACAATAGGCAAAAAGGGTAAAAATGCTGAAAAGAAGAAAATATGGGAAAGAAAGCTGAAAAAAGATGAAAATTCTATAAAAAAGCGTAAAAAGGTTAAAATAAAGAAAAAAAAGGTAAAAAGAAGCAAACAGATTGATTATATTAAAAACGTTACAAACGGAAAAAAATTAATATAGGTAAGAAGGGTAAAAAAGTTAAAAAGGAGCAAAAATAGATGTAAAAACGATTAAAATAGGCAAAAAACAGTACAAAATTAAAAAAGGGTAAAAACTTTATAAGAGATATATATGCAAAAAAGGCGAAAAGGGTAAAAAGGTTAAAAATAGGCAAAAAGGTGGGTAAAAAAAGTTAAAATAGAGTAACAAAATTAAAATAGGGTAAAGAGGTTAAAATAGGCAAAAAGAAAGTAAAAACGTTAAAAGAGAACCGTCGCTAAAAAGGTTAAAAACGCTAAAAGGGAATAAAAAGGCTAACAAATGATAAAAAGGTTAATATAGGGAAAAATGGTAATAAAAGTTTAAAGAGATGCAAAAAGGTGTGCAAAATTTTAAAAAGGGTTAAAATGGTAAAATAGGCAAAAATGGTAAAAAAGTATTAAAAAGGGGGTAAAATAGTAAAAAAAAAGGGTAAAATTGGTGAAGAGGGTAAAAAGTTAAATAGGAGCAAATGTAAAGGTAAAAACGATTAAAATAAGCAAAAAAAAGATAAAGATGAAAAGAGGGTAAAAACTTTAAAAGGTTAAAAATATGCAAAAAGGTGGGTAAAAAAAGTTAGAATAGGGTAAAAAAGTTAAAATAGAGTAAACAAGTTAAAATAGGCAAAAAGAAGGTAAAAACGTTAAAAGAGTAAAAACGTTAAAAAGGTTAAAAACGCTAAAAATTAATAAAAAGGATAAAAATATATAAAAAAAAAATAATATATGGAAAAATTTAAAAAAAATGTTAGAGATGCAAAAAGTTGTACAAAATTTTAAAAAGGGTAAAAATGGTAAAATAGGCAAAAATGGTAAAAAGGATTAAAAAGGGGGAAATATGGTATAAAAGGGTAAAATTGGGGAAGAGGGTAAAAGGGTTAAAAAGATTGGTAAAAAAGTTAAAACAGGGTAAAAAGGTTAAAATAGGCAAAAAAAATGGTAAAAAAGTTAAAAGTGTAAAAACGTTAAAAAGGGTAAAAACGCTAAAAAGGAATAAAAAGGCTAGAAGAAGGAAAAAATCTTAATATAGAGAAAAATTGTATAAAAAAAGTTGAAGAGATGCAAAATTATAAAAAGTGTAAAAATGTTAAAATAGGCAAGAATGGTAAAAAGGGGGGAAAATAACAAAAAAGTGTAAAAAGGGGGGGAAATAACAAAAAAACATAAAAAGGGGTATATAATTATATACATTGGAATGTGCAATAGGACGATTAAAAATTTGAAAAGCATACCAAAAATTCAGAACAAAATAGCCCGACCAGTTTTTCGACACGTGCATGGCATTTTTTTTTTATTGTGACCTTTTTTGTATTCCATGCATTTTGTATACTATTAAACATACCAGTAGGCTTTTTGGTGTGTTCTTTTCTTCTAAGTATAATCCCGAATACGTCGTACAAAGACTAAATTTAATTAACTAAAACTTTAGAGAATACAAGAAACCTAGAAACTACTACAATAAATATTTTTTATTGATATTGTAAAGTTTCGTCCTTGCCCGATCGTATTTATTGTAAAATGTAATTTGAATTGAAATTTACTTGTTTACATTAAAATCCACTGCATTTCATAATTTAATGCGTGCAGTAATTTTCGGGATATAAAAAAGTTGTACAGCTTCTACAAGCAACTATTTTATACACAGATGGCTTAACGAAAAGAACACTTGTATATAAATCTGGCTGAGGACAGTAACGAATCAAAAGCACACTATTAATAATAATATAAAAACAAATCACTTAAATATATTTCATTACGAACGTCAACTCAGGTGGGGTTTAAAATCATATTCGATAATTTTCTCTCAAAAACGATGATGTATTCAATGACAATTAAATAAAAGAGTGAAAAAACCGCTGCATGGCCATTATTGATATTCAAATCACATGTGATTTAATCTCAAATGGAATGTCTTGTCTTAAGTAGAAAAAAATAAATATATTTAAATTCTTATATAGATTTTAATTATTTCGGGCCAAGCTAATGAGAATGCCTCGTCAACCCGCTGTAAGGATCTGCATAATACACATTCAATACCCATAATATTTTCATTGCAATTTCCCTTTTTTGCGCATATATTCTCTGGTGTTATGAAGAAGTGTAACAAAAATAGTGTTATACAAATATATTTGGAAAAGATTGTCTACTAAAGGGACCACATGATACTGGGAATATTCTTTCATGTTAACTGCTAGCATTCCATTTGTTGCCATTTTGTGCTGTCATTTAGATCTTTAGAGTATATACGACAGTGACAAATAAACATTTCTACTGGTAAATGCTTTCGGTAACTGCAATTCAGATAGTATTTTTTTTTTGCTAAAGCTATTCTAACGATTAGCCGCTTAAAAGTCATTCCGAATTAAGCAAATTATGAGCCCAATCACGAATATTCCCTGAGAAGACGTTTCCCAGCAAAAATATTTTTGTATGCAATCATAAATAAATTTGTAAATAAACAAACAAATTTAAAACAAAACAAAATAAGCAATTCCCACTGGAAATTTATTTTTTCGACTGAAAATCCTTTCATATCCTAATATGTAAATTCTAAATTGGCATGCTTTTTTCAAGAAGAGGACTTTATCAAGAATCTCGAAAAAAACTGTAGAGTCATGCAATAAAAATAAATACACAATTGGGGGACTCACACTGTGGTCACAAAGTCATAAATCTTATATTAATAGCACGAAATATATGACTAGTGTGAACAACCCCGTCATAACTTGGTATGCTATATATTTCATCGATCAGCTGCTGCCTTGATATGAGCTGAATACATTTTTTTTGTAGCGTCATACGGAAAAACGTTCAGTGGCTGCCAGCTACGTAAAGGTGGTCACACACTTCGTTCTTTTTAACAGTTTAAACGGAATGGGTAAAACTGAACAGTTTAACACGTACAACGACCATGCACACACACTATACGTTCTTTTCTTCTTCGCAATAATCAAACGAAAACAAAAATATGTATGCAAATGTATATAAACACGCGAATCAGCAATTTTTACATTTTCAGTATTTTACACAAGGCAAAAGTTGTCCTTCTTTAGTGTTTGGCCCACACACAAGCTGTTCTGAAAGAACACGTGTGAAAACCGACAGTTAAAATCAAGACGCAACAGATTTTCGTCACGTTCCAAAAGAACGTCGGCTTTTGCCCACATACTAGCAGTTTTAATCGTACAGTTTGAACTGCACGGTTAAAACTGTGCAAAAAGAACGATGTCTGTGGGGCCCTTAAGTTAAATGAGAAAAATTTTTCACTTGTATGTATTTAGTTTTTGCGATTTAGTTCTCTTTTAATTTTTTTATGATATAAAAATATGATTTAATGTACAGACTTATAGGTATGAATAATTTTTTAGCCGTTTTTTAGTCGTGAATCATTTATAAGTAACGGCGGCAAATATATACTATCGCCGTCTCGCCTAAATACTTTCAGTTGTTCGACTCATATCTCTAGAGCTATTTTATGACAAAACAAAAACATACCTGAAAGAGTTCTATTATTTTATGACTTTTTTGTATGCAGCACAACAACAACTTTTTTAAACTGGTCTAAATTATTATGACTTTATGACAATATGACTAAATAGCTCACAGTGTGAATACCCCAAATGTATTAATTGTTAAAAATTTTCTTAAACTTGTGTCTTAAAATAAAACCAAATTACTTACACTTACCTTAGAAAATTCATATATGCTGAAAAGATATAAGTAAAACAAATATTATTAAACAAAATTTATACAAATTGTTTTTAATTTAAATATTTATCGACTTATTTTATTTTATTTTTTCCTATATTTTCAATTCAGTTAAGATTTATAAACTGAAAAACGTAATATTAAATGCAGTCAAACAAAATCAATATTCGAAGGAACAAGGAAAAATTTATCAAAATTTAAAAAAAATATATGTATGAATTTCTATTTTATGTAAATTATATTACAGGATGTTAATTTTTCCAACGGGCCCAAGTTCAAATCTGCGACATTATTTTCTTTTTATTTTTATTTAATAAATGAATTTGTTCAAATTCTATTTATTTATATTAATAGTGGAATATTAATATTAATAAATAGAATTTGAACAATTTCATTTATTAAATATAAATAAAAAATAATAATAATTTTCAGTTTCGCAGATTAAAACTTGGGCCCCTTAAAAAATTTTTTGAATTGGTTACTTTATTGAACCAAAAAAAATATTCACTGTCCAAGCCCTAAATGATATTTTTTGTTTTTATTTGATTTTTAATGTCAATTTAATTCTTTCCCGTTGTATAAAATAGGTTAAATTAACAAACAAAATTTTAAAATAAAATTTTTCTAATTAAAAAAATTAATTTAAAAAAAATTAAACCAAGTAAAAGTGCCATATTCGGCTGTGCCGAATATTAAATACCCTTCACAGATGTAACTCTTCTTTCTTTCTTGCTAAAACAGGAAGTAGGTTTAATTAAAAGATGTAACATAATTTTACTTGACAAAAAAATTTAAAATTTTAAACTCCTTGGTTACTTTCATGTATCATAAAATATATTAGGAAAGATGAGAAGATAGTTTTTTTTTTTGTTTTTGTAGCTATTTCATTCTTTTTTTACGTCGCCGGCTAATTTTTGCTACAGGGCCGACGAAGGTGTGTGCTGTTACTCTGCTTTTAGTACATGACAGTGTCAGTCGCTGTTCAACCCTGGAGTCGAAATTTTAATTTTTTAAGATTTTAATACCAATTTTGTTCTTCCTGAATTATAAAATAGTTTTAATTAGCAAAAACAACAACGTCAATTGCCTATTTGGTAACTTTTATATATTTCAATTTCCCAACCCTGGTAACGAAATTTAAATTTTTTTTACCAATGCAACTCTTAATGAGGCATGAAATAGTTTTATGTAAGAAAAACTTAATATTTGTAAGCATTTAGCTCATTTTTATGTACTACAAAATATTGCAGTTATCCAACTCTGGAATCTAAATTTTGATTTTTTTTTTAATTTTTGATACCAATTTTGTTTTTCCTGATCCAAAAAATAGTTATAATTAGTAAAAAACCGACGTTAGCTGCCTTTTTGGTTACTTTTATGTATAAAAAATATTTAAATTTCCCAGCCCTGGAAGCGAAATTTTATTTTTTTTACCAATCCTAGTCTTCATTAGGTATAAAGTCGTTTTATTTAAGAAAAACTTAAAATTTGCAACCATTTTGGTCGTTTTCATGTACTACATGACCAAAAAAAAACTTTAAACTTCCCAACCCTGGAAGTGAAATTTTAATTTTGTTTGTTTTATTTTTAAATAATGCAACTCTTCATGAGGAATAAAATAGTATTATTTAAGAAAAATTCACAATTTTCAACCATTTTGGTCACCTTCATGAACTATAAAATATTACACTTGTCCATCCCTGGATTCGAAATTTTGAATTTTTTGGAAATTTTTGATACCAATTTTGTTCTTCCTAAAATATAAAATAGTTTTAGATAGCAAAAAAAAACAACGTCAATTACCTTTTTGGTTACTTTTATGTATAAAAAAATTTCAATTTCCCAACCCTGGAAGCGAAAATTTAATTTTTAAATTTTTTTTATCAATGCCAATCTTCATGAGGTATAAAGAGGTTTTGTAAAAGAAAAACTAAAAAATTTTAACAATTTTAGTTACTACATGTACCACAAAATACGGAATGGGCCGAAAAAAAATTTTTTAATTTTCCATCCCTGGAAATTTTTTTTTGTTTTTTTTAGTTTTTAATAGCATATTGAGGCTTCCCAAAGCAAGAAATAGGTTTAATTTACAAGCATTAAAAAAATAATTGATTTTTAGTCTAAATTTTGCATCGAGAAATAGGTGTAAGCTTCCCAGCTCTGGAACCATACTTCGGATCTTTCTGAATTTCAATAGCACTCTATTTAAGTTCATTTACAATCCAACGGTCCAAGAACGAAGTCTCTAGCTTTTCTGGGGGCTTGGGAAAACCGATTTCACTTACAGACGGACGGACAGACGGACATCGCTCAATCGTCATCGCTATTCGCAAGGATCCAGAATATATATGTATACTTTATGGGGTCCCATGTGCATATCGAAGAAATTACACACGGAATGACAAACCTATATATAACCTTTCACTGTTTTATGAAGGGTATAAAAAAATACCCAGAACAAACATACATATACACTTTATTGTGATCTTCTATTAATATTGTGGAAATCACGCACGGAATGACAAACTTTTCACTATTTTTGGTGTTTAAATATTTTGATATTTAAATAGTTCTAAGCTTTCACACTTTTTGAATTTGCTCAATTTTTTTACTTGTAAAATTTAGAGATCCTACATCTTTGCAAAACCTAATTTTTTCCAGCACCCTATATAAAAAAATAAAATAAAATTATATACGTGTATACACCACATAAGCTTCATTTTCATGCATGTTTAACAATAGCACCTTAATATGCGTGTGTTTGAAGGTGTAAGTGTTCAACACAAATGATATTAAAAAGTCCAGGATGCAGTTGTCTGGCAGCCTGTCATTTCAGTTGACTGCTGCAAACCAAGTCAGTCAATGGCAGCAGAGTCAGTCGCTGAGTCCATCAGCTATAAAAAAAACCTGGTATCAAAGAGAAAAAATACACACACACACACACACACACACAGTGACTTCTTGCCTGGCTTAATATCATCCAAACTGTTTCTGTGTAAACGTGTGCCAGGTTTCTGAAGTATACAAGTACTTAAATACATTCCAGCACATTACAAAAGGTCTATGGATTTTTATATTGCAGGTACAAGTACAAGGAGTAGAAGTATGAATTTATTAAAATTTATAAATTGGGCTTAAGTCATAAAACAAGAGTTGCCATGATATAGCAAAATATATAAGTATATTGGAAGACATTCGAAAATAATGCTTTAAAAACCATCATAAGTTTATTAAAATTTTATAACAATTTATAATTGTATTTTTTAAAGGAATACTTTCATTAATATGCATTTAAAAAACACACGGAAGGGAAGACTATTTTCGGGTTTTTTCTACAAAAAAGTGTATTGGCGAACTGGATGACTATCAACGCGCTGTTCAAACAACAATGGCTATAGCCGATGACGAATAGAACCATTTGGAAAAAAATGGGAAATTCGAATGCAAATCCGGTAGAAGAGGGCAAAATGAAGCACACAGTTTTTTTTAATAAGCCAACAGGTTCTTGGTACTTTTTGGATACATCTATGTACTTCTAGGGGTACCTTCTTTCACTTTCTTAACATTCACACTTATAAGGGATGAAAAATCGTACTTTTTTATTAATAATGTACATATAAACACATATTTAAAAAAAATTTTGACTTCTCTTCGGTCAGTAAAAACTGAAATAATAGAGAAAGAGTTTTTTTCTAAAAAAAAAAAACAGGTACCAAAAAGAGTGACTATTTCAAAATTGTGCTTAAAACTTAAAATTCTATAAAATTCATTTATTTAAAACATTTTAAATATGATATTAAGTACCTTTTAAAACTGGCATTAAAAGAGTACTCTGTGAGAAATACTTTTTGAAGATAGTACTTTTCGGAAAAAATACTTTTTCTTAGAAAAAACAAATAAACAAAATTAATATTTTTCAAAAATTAATATTTTTCAAAAATTAATATTTTAAGAAGCACTTTCTCAATATGAAAACTTTTGAACAAAGTGAGCTTTGAAAGATGTACGCTTTTAGAATTGTATTTAATGAAAAGAGTACGTATTCTTTCAAAAGAAATTAATCTTAATAAAAGCTATTTACATACTTAAAAGACGGAGTTTTTGAAAAAATCATTCTATTTAAAACAACTTTTTGGAAAAGCACTTAGATAAAAACATTTTGAAAAAAGCATTTATTAGAAAAGGCACTTTTTAAAAGGCGTTTCATTGAAAACGCATACATACATACTACACTTTTTTTAAGATAATAGATGGTACTTTAATAAAAGTTACTTATTTAGAAAGCGATTATTGGAAAACAATTTTTTTTTTTGGTAAAAGTTAGTTTTGAAAAGTTCTTATTAGAGAGAGTACATTTGGAAAGTACCTTTTGCAAAAAGGCCCGTTTTGAAAGTATTTTTAAAAAGTACCTTTTGGAAAACGTATGTCTTGAAAAGTACTTTTTAGAAAAAATATGTTTAGAAAAGTACTTTTTTGGAAAACGTACTCTTTGGAGCAAGTACGTCTTGAAAATCACTTTTCGGAATAAGTATGTTTAGAAAAGTACTTTTTTGGAAAAGTACTTCTTGGAAAATGTACTTTTTGGAAAAGTACTTTTTGGAACAAGTACGTCGTGAAAAGTACTTTTTGGAAAAAACCGAGTTTTGGAAAGTATCTTTCGAAAAGTACTTTTTGGAAACAGTATGCTTAGAAAAGTACTTTTTTGGAAAACGAACTTTTTGTAGCAAGTACGTCTTGAAAATCACTTTTCACAAAAAGTACGTTTTGAAAAGTACTTCTTGGAAAAGTATTTTTGGAACCAGTACATACATATGTACGTCTTGAATAGCACTTTTTGGAAAAAGTACTTTTTGGAGCAAGTGCGTCTTGAAAATCACTTTTCGGAATAAGTATGTTTAGAAAAGTACTTTTTTGGAAAAATACTTTTTGGAAAAAGGGTTTGGGAAAGTATCTTTCGATAAGTACTTTATGGTAAAAGTATGTTTAGAAAAGTACTTTTTTGGAAAACGTACTATTTGGAGCAAGTACGCCTTGAAAATCACTTTTCGCAATAAGTACGTTTTAAAAAGTACTTTTTGGAATAAGTACGTTTTAAAAAGTACTTTTTGGAATAAGTACGTTTTAAAAAGTACTTTTTGGAAAAGTACTTTTTCGAAAAAGTACTTTTTGGAATAAATACTCTTTGGAACAAATACGTCTTGAAAAGTACTTTTTGAAAAACGGTTTTGGAAAGTGTCTTTCGAAAAGTACTTTATGGTAAAAGTATGTTTAGAAAAGTACTATTTTGGAAAACGTACTTTTTGGAGCAAGTACGTCTTAAAAATTACTTTTCGGAAAAAGTTCGTTTTGAAAAGTACATTTTAAAATAAAGTACGTTTTGAAAAGTACTTAAAAAAAAAACTTTTTGGAAAAGTACTTTTTGAAAAAAATACTTTTTAGAAAAGTATTTTTGAAAAAAATACTTTTTGAAAAAAATACTTTTTGGAAAAGTATTTTTTAGAAAAGTACTTTTTGGAACAAGTACGTCTTGAAAAGTACTTTTTGGAAAAAACGGGTTTTGGAAAGTAACCTTCGAAAAGTACTTTTTGAAAAAAGTACCTTTCAAAAAGTACTTTTTGAAAAAAGTACTTTTTGGAAAAAGTACGTCTTGAAAAATTCTTTTTTTAAAAAAAGTTTTCAAAAAAAACTTTTTGGAATAAGTACATTTTGAAAAGTACGTTTTCAGGAGTACTTTTTTGTAAAAAGTACGCCTTCAAAAGCACTTTTTGGATATATTTCAATCCTTTGTTAACCAATATCCTATCGTTTCCCTTACTACTGAAGTTGCTGTGATGAATATTGACTTCAGCATCTATTTCGATATATTTCCACAGTAAAATATTATAGAAGACCAAAAATAAATTTGCCCAAACTTCGCTTCAAAACCAATATAAATATATGACGAAAACATCTTATTGTATTATAGACTTCTTATGTTGCAAGCACTGAAAATACTCAGGATTTTCACTATCGTCGTGTAGTCTTTTATAGCTTGAAATATATTGTCAGAGTACATTCATTCTGTCAGCAAATGGATAGTTTTCATCTTTAGTGTCTCTTTCACAGCATAATTTATTTATTTGTGTGAAAGCTCATCATCTTTCCGTTTCCATGTATGCTTTTATTCTTATTTAAAATTTTCTCATTTTCATTATATTTTTATTCTTCTTTAATGGGAAAAAGTTTTTTTAAATGCTATTAAGTAGATTTTTTTGTGGCAAAATGCACAGTTATTTGCAAGAGAACATAACAAATAATATAATAGTATTATGTGTGATTTTCTGTTGAGGTTACAAATATTTTTTATCAGGCACATAAGAAGTACAGCATACTACAGCACAGAAATAACTGAAAAGTTTCCAATGACAATTCTGAGAAAAGATACTAAAAACTCAAATAGGTTAATAGGGAAACTGAAAATTTATTATCAATTTAATGTTGGAGTATGTCAAGGTTCTGTCGTTTCGATCATTTGAATATGGCATCGATATAGGATATCATATAGAGCATAAATTTATTTAAAAAATAGCAAAAAATTTCTTTTATATGAAAATTAATCATTCTACCCGCAGAAGTTGTAATTTTTGCAAAAGCCGTCCTGATTTCAATCACATTTGACAGTTGTGAACTAGACAGCTGCAATTTACAAACACATAAACAATGGAGAGCTATATTCCAAAATTTGTTGCGGCTACTTGATGTGGCGGCTAGCGAATGCAGCTCTTAAGGCTCTAAAATGTGTATCAACAACACTGGCGCAGCCACTTGACGTATATCCTCTTTTTCATTTTACAGAACTTTTAAAAGTGTAAAATTCTAAACAAAGAATTCCTTCACCCAAAATATATATATTTCTTTTAATTATTATAAAAAAAAAATTGGCTTTGACTTCCCTGTTTCCATCTGTCCTTTAACCAAATATTAGAGTTTCAATAAATAATTAATTCCGTCCAATATGCATTTTTGCTCTGTGTGTTTTATGTACAATTTTTAAGCAACTAGACAAATTTATTTTATATATTTTTTATCTTCCAGACGCTTCAGTAGCTGGTAAAGCAACAAAATCTTTTTATAAAGTCACTTATAAAACTATTATAAACAACATGCTTAAAAGCTCCAAAAAATCAAACATCACTTAAGTTTTTTTAATACCGAAGGATACTAGAGAAAAAAATCCAAAAAATTTTATACAAACTACAGACGGCCGCTGTGCATATTCAAGGATATTTTTTTTGTTTCCTGGCTATAATTACTTTCAACCGATACTTGAAATTGCGCCACATGTTCGAGGGAAGAGGAGAAAAATTGCAAAAGCCAATATAAGAGTCTATGACACAAGTGGCATGAGTGGCACAACACAAAATATTATATATTTTTTTTGTGAGCTGCAGATCGTCATGTGTGTACAGGGATTGTCTAGGAAGTCTTTTTCAAAATATATGTAATATGTGTTTAAATTTTACATTTCGAACTTATTAATTTTATTATTAAGATAAGCTGGTTATTTACTCAAGTATATAACCAGCGATTCAGCAAAATATTATTGCATACAGAAACAAATGTACAAAATAATAACCGGAAACGTCAAACTAAAATAACTGAATATTTATATATTTTTAATATTTTTGGTTAAATAATTTTCATAAAACTGAAATATATTTCCAAACAAATTGCTTCAAAATAAATGGAATAATTGTTTGGAAATTTGCTAAAGAAACTTTCTGTCTTAATTAAAAAAAAAACAATTTATTAAAATATATTTAAACATTAATGTAAATTTTGTATTTTTCAAACTTTTTAATTTTATATGGTGTTCAAAAATACGCCTTAATTGAGTTTATCGCAATTAACAGCATTATTGACCTCAATTACCCATACCCAAAATTTTAATTAGCTAATTGATCAATTAACGCTTAATTGACTATAAAATTGAGCAAGATTTAAAATGCAGCACTGTAAAAGTTTGTTTAGTGAACACCATAATGCCTACTGAACAAACTTTATGAAATTTGACAACTCATGTGTAAACAAATTCACAGAAAAACAAGTAAAAACGTTATATTCGACCGGGTCGAATCTTAAATACCCTCCAAATATTTAGTAAGTGAATTTAAAATGTTTAACTTGGTGGGACAGAGTTCCTTTATATAATATCGTACGTCAACGCCCACTAAAGGGAGCGGGGTTCAAAAATAGACAATATCATGTTTTCCACAGACGAACGTATGGGCATTGCTAGACCGTCTTAAACTTCATCACTAATCAAGAATATACATATTTACTTTATAGGGTCAAATTCTCTTTGGACGGAATAAAAACTGTATTTTGGCGGGGTCGCTCTGGCAAGGGCTGTGGGGGAAACATTTCACCTTTGTCATAAAACTCTAAAAATAAATGCTTGGGATAATTATATACAAAATAAAATTTTTTATTTTATTTTATAGGGTCATTTACGGGCAAAGGGGGAGGAGGGGGTAGGGCAGAAACAGGCAGTCATAAAACGCTAAAAATAAATGCTTGGGATGATTGTATACAATATTAAAAAAAAAATTTTGTAGGGTCATTTAGGGGGTGAAGGGGGAGGAGGGGGTAGGGCAAAGTAGTACCAGGTATCGTCTCAGCTTCTTAGGGGAACTTTTTTCCCCCTTTCCCGATTTAGCCCATCTCAGAACTTGACCTGCTCTAAGCTTTAAAATATATTTATTCCAAATTTCAAGAGTCTAGCTCTTTTCCTTTGGACTGAATCATGATTTCCACAGACGGACGGACGGACGGACATGCTCAGTTCGTCTTAGATTTCATCACTGATCAAGAATATATATACTTTATGGGGTCTGAGATGGATATTTCGAAGCGTTACAAACGGAATGACAAAGTGAATATACCCTCCAAATTCTTTTTTGGACGGTATAAAAATGGCGAGTCAAGTTGAGGGTGAGTTTTTAAAATAAAATTTTGTAATTAACAATTAAAAGAAATGAAAACTAACAAAATTATTTCGTACAACAACAGGTCCAAAGGCAAAAAGCAAGCGCATTTTATGCAACGACGCCAGTGAAGCAACAATGTAAACAACAACTTTTGTCAGCTGCTGTCAAACGCTAATTGAATTCGCTATATTGAGTATGTGTGAACACTTTTCAATTAACTTATAATTGACTCAATTAAAAATGCATGTTTGAACACCATATTATTAAGAATTGTTTACTCAGACTCAAGTTCAAATCTGCAATCTGTAAATTAATTTTTTACGAATTTTTATTAAATTCAAATTATGAATTAAAACCCCAGACAACAATCATAGAAGGAGTATGATAAGAGACGTTTCCTAAATTGCATATATTCTATAAGATCTAGTCTGAAGTAAATTTCTATACCTCACCTCGTAAAAACATGCCCTTAAGCCCATTATATAACTACTCGAACCATATAACGTTATCCTCAATTTTTTTAAATTTATTTTTGTTTTTTTTTTACCTTTTTCCTCTCTATGAGAGACAACATTAGTAAAATTTTAATAATGTCGCTCCTTTAGCGAAAAATAAAAAATAAATACATAAACAAAGAATAATAACAATAACAGGAGCAGCAACAAAACGATACAGTGCAACATCATTTTGTTCCACTTAACTACTTGAACGAACTATAGTTTTAGCGGAGGGAGAAAAGAGCACACAACTGAATGCATGAAGTGAAGATGGTCACGTGAAAGTTGCCTAATTCACTGGAATACACGCTGCCGAATAGTAAATTTTGAGGCACAACGAAAAGGGGAGAAGAAGATAAAACGATTTTTGGTACAACTATTTGATTTGCTCATTAAGTAATCATTTTTATGCCCTCCAAAAAAGAATTTGGAGGGTATATTCACTTTGTCATTCCGTTTGTAACGCATCGAAATATACATCTCAGACCCCATAAAGTATATATATTCTTGATCAGTGATGAAATCTAAGACGATCTGAGCATGTCCGTCCGTCCGTCCGTCTGTGGAAATCACGATTCAGTCCAAACGAAAAGAGCTAGACGCTAGAAATTTTGTACAAATATATTTTAAAGCTTGGAGCAGGTTAAGTTCGGAGATGGGCTAAATCGGGCAAGGGGGCAAAAAGTTCCCCTAAGAAGAACTAAACCAACCCAGAAAAAACAGGATTATTTTTAAAGTTTTTTGGTTATTTTGTTAAGCAAATGATATATTTTTATGTCAAATATGGTCCAACGCCTTAAACTGGAGCCATAAAATAAAATATTTTTTGACCCCGCCCACTATAGTGGGCGTTATTATATGCAAAAATAGTGTAAAAATTTAACAAATTGTTTTACTTAAGCCTACATTCCTTAAAAATAACATTTTTAAGCTTTAATGACGAAGCTGAGACGATACCTGGTACTCCTCTGCCCTAACCCCTCCTCCCCTTCACCCTCTAAGTGACCTTACCAAAAAAAAAAATTTTTAATTTTGAGTATAATCATCCCAAGCATTTATTTTTTGAGTTTTATGACTGCCGATTTCTGTCCTACCCCCTCCTCCCCCTTTGCCCCTTAAATGTCCCTACCAACAAAAAAAATTAAATTTTGTATACAATTATCTCAAGCATTTATTTTTAGAGTTTTATGACAAAGGTGAAATGTTTCCCCCACAGCCCTTGCCAGAGCGACCCCGCCAAAATACAGTTTTTATACCCTCCAAAGAGAATTGGACCCTATAAAGTAAATATGTATATTCTTGATCAGTGAAGAAGTCTGAGACGGTCTAGCAATGCCCATACGTTCGCCTGTGGAAAACATGATATTGTCTATTTTTGAACCCCGCCCCTTTAGTGGGCGTTGACGTACGATATTATATAAAGGAACTCTGTCCCACCAAGTTAAACATTTTAAATTCACTTACTAAATATTTGGAGGGTATTTAAGATTCGACCCGGTCGAATATAACGTTTTTACTAGTTTTCATATAGATTTTGACATACAAGCATTGAAAAGAGTTACTGAAAGAGACAGATTCCATGAGGCAACTGAATCACTGAATCAACTGAAAGAAGTGAAAGAAAAGAGCTAAAAACGCTCAGTAAAGTGAAAGCTTCAGCTCGCTCAATTCAATGAATGATTCAATTGAATGAATTCATTCAGGAGCCGTACAACTCTAAAAAATGCAATATCTTATATATCCTTCGACGACGTAAGTCTGGAGTGGGTGCTGTTGGCTGGAGTAGTTAACACGAGATTATGAAACGGAAGGTTTAAAGTTTGACTGCTCTCTCAGTCATTAATATTGGGTCAAATTCTTATGATTAGCATTACTGCATTGTCGTGTTAGTTGTTGTCAGCCTGTTTCAGTGATGAAGGCATAGCACTGGCATGTACTAAACAGTAGAGGAACAGCACCCCCCATCGCCGGCCCTGATGCAAAATATTAGCCGGCGAAGTAAAAGGTTATAGCTACAAAAAAAATTCTCTCTCTTGCTATCCCCCTTTCTAGTTCCCAAGCAACGCACTGCATATGAAGAGATCATCCCCTGGTTGATGGTCCAAATTTAATCCACCAAAAAAAAATTTTTTTTTTTAATTTAAATTTTCTATTTTTCTGCTTTTCAACAATACTAATTTAGTTTTATCTAAAATAAAAAAATATGTTTGATTGCCAAAGAAAAAATTAATATTTTTATTTAGTTGATTTACTATACCAAAAAAAATTAAATTTTCCAGCTCTGGAGCTGTCTTTTGGGCTTTTCTGATTTCTAATATCACTGAATTTCTTTCAAAAACATCAAATATGTTTAATATATCTGACAGGGCACAGAGAAAGGGACCTAAGGGTAAAAAAAAAATTAATTTTCACTTTTTTTTTCTTGATGTGGACAACATCTGAGCATCGAATGAGACCGATCCCATGCCCCAAAAGTGTTCCCTACCCACAGATATGCGCGTTTTATGAAGTGATGGTACACCAAAGATACACGTATTTAAATCTTTAAAATGGCTCTCCTGAACAAAACCGTGTTTTACCCTTAGTTCCCTTTCTATTTTGCGCGTCACATATAAAGAAAAAGGAAAAAATTTTTTTAGTTGACTGATGGATCAAGAATGATCTGTGGTGTAGGTTCAGGAGTCTTCTCAAGGGACCTTAGAACGCGACTTTCGCTCCGACTACCTGATGAAGGTAGTGTATTTCAGGCGGAAATATTGGCTATAAGGGAGGCGGCTAGGTTACTAATTTACAGGGGTGTTTAGGGTAGGTTCGGTATCTTCGTCGACAGCCAGGCAGCACTCCTGTCTCTGAGGTCGTTCACTACTTCTTCTCCCTTGGTAACTCAATGCAGGGAGCTTCTATCCAGATTGGGATATCAGACTGACACAACCCTCATCTGGGTTCCCGCACATTGTAACTTCCCTGGAAACGAACGGGCGGACAAGCTAGTGAGGGCTGGATCTGCTATGGACGTCTTCACCGCTGTATCGGTAGCCATGCCGTACGGCGCTATAAGATGCGGCATTCAGAGCCATTATCGGCAGAAGGTTGCAGACAGATGGCGCAAGCTGCACACGTGTAGGGTGGCCAGAAGTATGTGGCCCTGCTACGACAGGAGGGCAGCACAGCTGATCAACAAGGAACCGTAGGCACATCTCAAGACTTGTCGCAGTAGTGACGGGGCACAGGGCAATAGGCAGACATGCTGTTAGGATAGCTCTCTCCTATAATTCGTTCTGTCGCAGCTGCCGGGATCAGGGCAATGAAGAGACAGTTTATCACTTCCTTTGCGAATGCCCGGCATTGCACCATACGAGACACAGAATCTTAGGCAACAGTGTAATATCCGACCTTTTGGAGCTATCAGGTATAGGTCTAGGTGACCTTATTAGATTCCTCGATGCGACAAGTTGGACCTAGCATCCATCGCCGTATCCGAGATCTGGATTTGGTTCTACAGAGGTTGACACTGACGAGTGGAGTGGTCTTTCAAAACGGGATCTCAGAGATCCTACTTGAATGCTTGTGGGTTACAGGCAGCCACGTATACCAACCAATTAACTCACTTTTATGTACAAAAAAATCAATTGTCCAGCCCTGGAATTGATGTTTTGATTTTCCTTTGGTTTTTAATGCCAATTCAATTATTTCTGAAGTATAAAATAGGTTTATGTAATTAACAAAAAAAAGAAAAACAAAAATTAGTTTCACGAAAAATAAGTTAATATTTTCCATTTCTGGAAAACTATTTTGAATTTTGTTATTTAGGACTATTTCGAATACATCAATCCAATACAGAAGTCTCCTGCTTTCCTGCAGGCTCCGGAAATCCGCATTCATGTATAGACAGGCGGACATTGCTTATTCCACTTCCTTATTCACAAGGATCCAGAATATACGTATTTACTTTACAATATGCCCTTTCACCATTTTTGGTAAAGGATAAAAATCCAATTTAGCAAATATTACAGACGAAACTGTGCGCGTGACAACATTTAATATTAACACGCACACTGCTCTAGCAAAAACAAAATAATGAATATAAAAATAGGCGAAAAATACTTGCACATTCTTGTGCATATTAAAAACAAACATACGACAGGAACAGCACCAGCACCAGTGACAATATTAAGCCTCAAGTATGAAAAAAAAGCGAACTCAGAATACCGTCTGCACAGTTGTTGCCAAATGTCCGGGAACAACGTTTACATTTTTCTTCACTTTCCCTATCACATCGTATGTTTGTTAGTTTAGTTTTTTTAGGAGCCTTTTTTATGCACGATGTTGTATAAGTAAAAGTTTTGCTTGCGTTCGAAGGGAGCAAAGTGCCACACATGATGTTGGGCAGGGGCAAGAGTAATTTTCTAATCTATAAGAGAAACAATATGGAAAAATATTTTAATTCTAATAGCAAAGGGAGCAACATAGAACTATTGCTGTGGCAATTCGTTAGCCAATCATAATCATTTGAAAATTTGTATAAGCACTTTTTCATATCAATCAATCTTAAGACTTGCTAAAATTTGCGGGTGCCGTTGGCTGAAGTAGTAGAACACGAGACTATGAAGCGGAGGGTCCTGAGTTCGAGTCCGCTCTGAGTGATGAAATATTGTGTTGAATTCATCTGATCAGCATTAGTGCATGGATTTGTTACATGTTTCCAGCCTGTTTCAATGATGAAGGCATAGTCACTGGTCACTGACCATAATTGACAGCGACTGACACTATCATGTACTTAAAGCAGAGTAACAGCACCCACCTTCGACGGCCCTGTAGCAAAAATTAGCCGGCGAAGTAAAAGGTTGAAATAGCTACAAGAAAAACTGTCTATCTTCTTATCTTTCCTAATCTGTCCCCTTAATACTATCACCTCGTTTTCAGTTCCGGCGCAATGCATTGCTTATATAGGGGGGTCATCCCCTAAGTGCTGGTCCAAGATAAAAAAAAAAATTAAATTTCCAAAAAAACTGTTCTCTACTGGTACTCCTATACATTCTGGCCTTAAGTCTTCTGAAAGGCAAGTGGGAAAATTTTATTCCCTTTTGGAAATAACAGCTTTTAGTTTGATCCAAATCAATATATTAATTATTATCCCACTCCACAATAAAAGTGTATGTATTTGGAAAATTCCATATGCAACTTCATATTTAATATTTAATATTTTCAAAAACTTAACATACGTAAAGCCTGACAGCATAGACTTCTTTTTTTGTGGTAATTTACGTAGAAAGGAAATCAACGGGTCGGAATTTAGAAGAAGTCTATGCAAAAGATCAGGGTTAGTGACAACACGCGACATTTTACGCGTGTTGTCTCGTCTGAATTGCTTAAATAATTTATAACAAGATTCAGCAGCTTCTTCAGAGAACTCGCCTATGGAAACTAAACAGTGATCAACTACTTCCGATGCATGAATTAACACTTTATGAACTGAAGCGGGCAAGTTATACCATGGATACGTACTAATAAGCGTTCGCGCGGTTCCTAACGAGTAATCACTAAATTCTACACTATTAATTTTGTTTCCGGATGAAAGACATTGCAGAAGATGATGACACCGATCAATAACTGGTTGATCTAAGCCAGTTATTTCAGATGATATAGCTGAACTAAAAAAAAGTTCTTGCAGTGTTTCCGTCATTGGATGTGCCACTTCCGCCACTTTGAGCTTTGTCGACAATTAAACCTAATCGTGTCCTAAAAATTGTGAAGAAATAAAACAATAAGTCAAATCGTAAACATGAATTGTGCAGTGAGCAACAGAAGGTAAAAACTATGTGGAAAATATGTCTGTGCTACGAATCTAGTCGTAGACGCGAAGACCCTCTGTACCATGCACATTCACAAACACACGCAGATAAATTATTTTTAAATTAAAAGTATAGATCTAGAGCAACATTTTGATATGTAACTTGAAGGCGTCATAAGACGGCAACATTGTGGGTGCTGTTGGCTGAAGTAGTAGAACACGAGACTATGAAACGGAGGGTCGTGAGTTCGAGCCCGCTCTGAGTCGTGAAATATTGTGTTGAATTCTTCTGATCAGCATTAGAGCGCGTGGTTGTGTTAGTTGTTGCCAGCCTGTTTCAATGATGATGGCATAGTCACTGGTCACTGAACATAATTGGCAGCGACTGACACTATCATGTACTAAAAGCAGAGTAACAGCACCCACCTTCGTCGGCCCTGTAGCAAAAATTAGCCGGCGAAGTAAAAGGTTAAAATAGCTACAAAAACAACTGTCTATCTTCTCATCTTTCCTAATCTGTCCCCTCAATACTATCCCTTCGTTTTCAGTTTCGGCGCAATGCATTGCATATATAGGGGCCATCCCCTGAGTGCTGGTCCTCAAAAAAAAAAAAAAAAAAAAGAAACATAGTTAATACCTTAAGTAAAAAAAAAAAAGTCGTAAAAAATATACGTGCAAATTGACTTGTAGTGAAACCGCTTTCCGCAAAATACGTTTTGCTTAAAAAATTATTAAATCCATAATAATAACGGTAAACACCTTCAACTTAAATATCCATTGTAAAACAATAAGTGAAAATTAGGAACCAACTTTATTAGCACTTCTGAAAAAGATAAGGAAAGTTGTTTTGATTTGTTCACTTCCGATGCGCAAAAGTTAATGTAAAAAACAACTGATTGCAAATCTTTTTGCATGTTTTAGTAGTACCACTAACAGTGAGAATTAGAGCGAACTAACGGTGAAAAAATTGAACATCGTCATTTGACCACTATGTCCTACTACTGAACCACTGTGCTTTGGCTCGATTCAGCCAATTTACGAACTAGAGCTGTGTTGTCCTTCAAGTGTGGCCCTTTATCTGTACCGAATTTCGAGGGTCTTGTGCTTTTCGTTTTGAGTGAATCGTGGTGTCCACAGACGGACGGACAGATGTGCCTATATTGTCTTAGATTGCATCACTGATCGAGAATATACTATATAAAGGGTGATTTTTATGGAGTGACACAAGTTTAAATCACAAAAAAAAACAAGGAAATATATTTTTAATATCAATGAATTGGAGAGAAAATTCTATGAAATTAATATTTAAATATGATTTCTGTCATGTAGTCGCAACAGCTGGCGCGTAGAAGGCGCAATCTGGAACTACAATTTTCATAAATTTTTCGCAGCATTTGCAGCCGTATTTCGCCAATAACTCTTAGAATGTTGATTTCCAGGTGTTCAATTGTTTGTGGTTTATCGACGTAGAGAATGGGGTTAAATCACATGATCATGGTGGCCAATTAATTGGGCCATTACGTGAAACTATTTTTTCATCAAAAGTTTCATTGAGTAAATCAATTGTTTGTTGAGTTTGACGAATAGAACAATTATTTTGATTAAAAATTTCAACAATTTGCATGCGTTGCTCTGCAGTAAGTCGAAAGCAAAAAAAAATGTATAAGCAACTATCAGCTGTTAAATGGGTGCTTAAATAAAGCAGTGATGCCAACTCAAAGTTGTGACACTAAAAAAAAAACACTCTTTACTTTATATGGTATTATTGGGATATTTCGCTGCGTTACACACGTAATGACAAAGTGAATATACCCTCCAATTCTTCTTTGGAGGGTATAAAAAAAGCTGGCGCAAACACTCTTTTCAAACATTTTCAACAATGAAAATATAACAAAAATTATAGCAACAACGAAAACAACAACAACATCATGTAGCATTTTGATGTTTGCATGATATTAAAACATATTGTTCTCATACGTTAATTTTTTTATATTTTTTCTTTAAACAACGTAACAGCAACAACAACGACATCTATGATAATAATAATAATATGTAATGATAACGGCAACAGCCAAGTGGATGTGTGTGTGTGTGTATAGCGGGGAAAAGAATGTTTTTCATATTTCCTTCAGATGTAACAGTTTTCAAATATGAAAAATTATGAACAAAAGGAAATATAGAATATTTCCTGTAGAATACAACACTTGCATATTGCTATTGATGTTTTTTTTTTGTTTTTTTAATCATTAACATTTTGCCGTTTAAACAAGTATGCGCTCTATCGTTTAAGTGTGTAAGCAATAGAAGAACTGAACTAATGTAATAAGTTGCTTAACATGTTGCTTTTGAGTAAACTAAGACGTCTCACAAAAGTTCAAGGCAAAAAGAACATACGAGTGAATTTAATATGAAACAGTAGTTCCATTATTTCTTAAGCACTTGTGCCTTCGAAAGCATTCTTCAAGTCATCGTAAATTTTAATAAATTTTTAATTTTTCAACTCTCGAAAAACGGGTGCATTTATGGAATAGAAGCTTTAAGTACCCAGCGAGAAGAGATATGCAAATAAGTTTTGTAATGATAAGTTTTGTGTTGCCGCTATAAAACTAACACAAATAAGAAGTGAGTCAAGGTATAGGGTTCGTATCACAATCGCAGCAACCGTTTTCTAATTGTGTGCAGCAAAATAACTTTTCATTCTTTATTATTTATTTTATGCCCTCCAAAAAAGAATTGCCATTCAGTGATGAAATCTAAGACGACCCAGCCACGACCGTCCGTCTGTGGAAATGAAAATAGAGACCAAACCCTTGAAACTTCGCCTGACCCTTGAAACTTGGTATAAAATATATCTTGAAGGATATCACAGGTCAAGTTCGTAAATGGGCTAAGTCTGCCCAGAGGGAAAAAAATTCCCCCAAGAGCTAAACCAACTTCTAAAAAACAACATAATTTTTTTTTTTTTTTTTTTTTTTTTTGTAATTTTCTTAAGCATATGATATATTTTCATGGCAAAGAAGGTCCAACGCGTTACACTTGCAGCTGTAAAAACAAAAAAAGAAAAATGGGACATGAAGATATATAATCAAACGGTAACACGGGTATTATAACAATAACATGTTAACATCAGCTTGATACAGTTCTCGTATTCTTTTTCACAATAAAATTTGTGTAAATAAGAATTGTTATCACATTCAACTAAGCCACCTAATAAGTGGTGACAACCACAATACACATGAGCACTGATGATGAAAGGGTTGCGTCTATCGAAAACAGCTGTTCTGCTCTGCTGTGTAAGTTGAATAACAAAAACTGATGTTGACTTGCCTTTGTGCCTTGGAATATTTATCATGTCTTTCTGAGATTTAAATTAAAAATTTCGAACAATTAGCCTATAGAATCTTAATTCAATTTAATATAGCAATATAAAATGTTCGTTAAAATTCTTACTACAAGAAAAATTAATTTTTGCATCCCGCCCCCTTTAGTGGGCGTTAGTTATTTTATGGAAAAATTGTGTTAAAATTTAACAAATTGTATTGCTTAAACCTACGTTCCGTAAAAGTAACATTTTTAAGCTTTTATGATGAAGCTGAGAGGTAACCTGATCCTCCTCTGCGCTACCCCCCCCCCTCCTTTCACCCACTTAGCCTGCTAATTAACCCTATAAAAATATATAAAATTTTTTTTTACACTTAACTATCCCAAAAACCAATTTTTAGTGCTTCATGGCGAAGATGAAATGTCTTCCCCACGGCCCCTCCCAGAGTGAACCCAACAAAATATAGTTTTTGTTTACTAAATATTTGTAGGGTATTTAAAATTCGACCCGGTCGAATATAACGTTTTAACTTGGTACGTGATACGTATGAGTGATATTTGAATGCAACTAATTTCATATACTACGTATACGCCACTGAATACATATTTCTGATGCTTCATTTTGCCCTAAAGTGAAGGTGAAAGGTTATACATATAAAGGGTGTTTTTTTATGAAGTTTTTTTTTATACGAATCACTCTGACCGCTGTTTTGACAGTTTAAAGTGGCGTCTCTACTCAGTATTGTTTGGCAAATCATCATGAACTGGTTAACTCCAGAGCAACGCTTCCAAATCGTGGAAATTTATTTTCAAAAACAGAGTTCAATTAAAAATGTTTATCCGCTTTTTTATCGCAAAATCCTCTTCAGTGATGAGGCGCATTTTTGGTTGAATGGATGTGTCAACAAGCAAAATTTCCGTACTTGGAGCAAAGATAATCCACACGCCGTTCAAGAATTACCAATGCATCCCGATAAATGTACTGTTTGGTGCGGTCTATGGGCTGGTGGAATCATCGGTCCTTATTTCTTTAAAAATGAGGAAGGACGACGCGTTACCGTGAATGGAAATCGATACAGAATCATGATCAATGAATTTTTGGTGCCAAAACTTCAAGATGTGGATGTAAACGAAATGTGGTTTCAACAGGATGGTGCCACTTGTCATACTGCGGGCGAAACAATGGACTTATTGAAAGAACATTTCAACGACAACATTATTTCGAGAAATGGACGCGTTCGTGTGATTTGACGCCACTCGATTATTTTTTGTGGGGATACCTGAAATCGTTGGTTTACGTGGACGACTGACTCTTTGGAAACCAGTATTCAACGTGTCATTGCTGAAATACGCCCTCAAATGCTTGAAAAGGTGGTCGAAAATTGGACCTCCAGAATGACCTTTGTGCAAAATAGTCGTGGTGGCCATATGCCCGAAATTATATTTAAATGTTAAATGACAAGAAATTATCTACCAAATAAAAAATTTTTTTTGGCCATTTCATAATTTGGCATGTGTTTTATTTAAATTTCAAATCAGCAAGCTCTTATAAAAACACCCTTTATTTTGCCTGGTCTAAATTACTTTGGATATTTTTGTTTGTGTTATTACTTTTTCTTATCATTAAAAGTGTTATCCTTGTAAATTTTGTTCTCCTTTCTAGAATATAATGCTGCATATTTTGCACTTTTCAATGAAAAATGGCAACATTTTGGGTTTTTTAAATAAAAAATTTATTAAGAATTGATCTCTCGATCAATTCCTTCCAGTTAAAAAGAAGCAAAAAAATTTTACATATTTTCTACAATAGAAATCGCCATAATTTTTTTTTTTAGTATTTGAATTTTTTTTGCGTTTGTATAATTTTCGTATATCTTTCCATTTTGATGTTTTGTATTGTTGCATGTGGCACGAACATTTTCTGTGCATACTAAAAATGCATTCACTAATTCACAAAAATTTATCATTCGGACGACTTGTTATTAAGTTTGAACACTTTTTATAATATAGTAGTTCTTCCTATTTCCTACTTTTACATATGGTCACCCCATCAGCTGTTAAATGAAAAGAGTAATTCATTTACAGACAAACAAATTTTCAGAAAATAACTACAAAAAGGAATTTGTTCTCAAACAAATGGACACCACGGGGGTAATTATTGAATGTCTAAACAATCTGCCATCAGAGGATTACAAAGATTTAAAAAAAATGTGCAATTATTGTTGTTCATTATCTTAATTTAGTCGTCGTTATTGTGTTTCATACAACGCATTTATAGAGCGAATTTTTACAAACGAGTTCGTCGTACTGAACGAAATTCGTCGTTCGTCCCAGTTGTGTTCCTACCATTAAGCTTAAATATATTAGAGTATAGTAATAATTAAAAAGAGATCAAGAAACCAGAAGAATTTTAAAAAGATTTTATATCAGTTTTAAATTTTAGAAGGTATATAATTTACTATTTTTCACACAAGTGTGCAAAAATATATAATAAGTGGTGCAAAACACAATACACATGAGCACTGACGATGAAAGCGTTGCGACTTTCGAAAACAGCTGTTCTGCTCTGCTGTGAAGTTGAATAATTAAAAACTGATTTTGACTTTCCTTTGTGCCTTGGAATATTTATCATATCTTTCTGAATTTAAAACCAAATAAAAATTTCGAACAATTAGCCTATAAATCTTAATTCCATTTAATATAATCAATTTATTTATAAATAGTATTTAATAAACTTTTAATATAACTTGATATTTTTAATAAATCCTTCTATAAAATGCCAATTTTTATTAAACTGTGATTACAAAAAAAAAATAAAATAATAAAAAAATACAAATAAAAAAAACTTGTATATCAAATATTATTCAATCTGCAAATGATATAAATAAATATTTGCTCTTGTCATATATTGGTTACTTTAACACAATGATTTTATTACACAATTCATCCCAGTAAACACTCAATTTTATTTAATTCCAGCTTTTAGCCACGACTTTGTCCACGACGAATATGTGTTGCATTTTTAACAGTATCAGAGCTTACAAGTTGCCATGTCTGCCAGTTTCACAATTTCACATTTCGTTGGATGCCTCATGTTGGCTGGGTTACCTACAGCCAGCCATAAAATATTTTTCATTCACTCAACACTATAAACAGTAGAGCAATAAAATGTAAAAAAAATAACGTTAATAAATATATTTCGTAGTGTGAACATAATTAATTGAATTAACGAACATAATTAATGCAACAGTCAGTGAATGAATATTTTAGATGCACAATTCCGGGGAAAAAAGTGAAAAAATCACATTTTGTCAATTAACTTTCTATAAAATTATGTTTTGATACTCTTCAGCATTTTGCAGTTGTCTAGTTGTCTGTTTGTCCGTGTGTCTGTTTGTCCATCTTCATAAACCGCCTGTCTCTCCCAGAATCTGTTTAATTTGTTATAGTTAAATTAAACGCAAATTTATTTCATAATGACACTTAATGCTGCTTCAGCCGACAAGCCAATGCATAATTATAATACAAAACTGTTTATAGGTTTAAGTTTTTTTATAATTTTTTATTTTTTTATATGAATATTATTATTTTTTTTTAATTTTGTGGTTGAATGAATGAGCTGAATGGTTATAAAACAAATTGTACTTTACAAAACAACTACAATTTGGCTGAAATAATTTCAAGTGGTTTTAATATATAAATCCCTTTTTTCTTTTTTTATACCCTCCAAAAAAAGAATTTGGAGGGTATATTCACTTTGTCATTCCGTTTGTAACGCAGTGAAATATCTCTCTAAGACCCCATAAAGTATATATATTCTTGATCAGTGATGAAATCTAAGACGATCTGAGCATGTCCGTCCGTCCGTCTGTGGAAATCACGACTCAGTCCAAACGAAGAGAGCCAGACTCTTGAAATTTGGTACAAATATATTTTGAAGCTTAGAGCAGCTAAAGTTCGGAGATGGGCTAAATCGTGCAAGGGGGAAAAAAGTTCCCCTAAGAAGAACTAAACCAACCCAGAAAAAAACCCATAATTTTTAAAGTTTTTTGGTTATTTTGTTATATTTTTATGTCAAATACGGTCCAACGCCTTAAAATAAAAAAAATTATTTGTGGGCCCCGCCCACTTTAGTGGGCGTTATTATATGCAAAAATAGCATAAAAATTTAACAAATTGTTTCACTTAAGCCTACATTCCTTAAAAATAAAATTTTTAAGCTTTAATGACGAAGCTGAGACGATACCTGGTACTCCTCTGCCCTACCCCCTCCTCCCCCTTCGCCCCCTAAATGACCCTACCGAAAAAAAAATTAAATTTTTTATACAATTATCCCAAGCATTTATTTTTAGAGTTTTATGACTGCCTGTTTCTGCCCTACACCCTTTTCCCCGTAAATGACCCTACAAAATAAAATAAAAAATTTTATGTAGTAAGAATTTTAACGAACATTTTATATTGCTATATTAAAAATATTATAAAAATTCAGAAAAATGGGACATGAAGACAAATAATCAAACGGTAACACGGGTATTATAACAATAACATGTTAACATCAGGTTGATACAGTTCTCGTATTCTTTTTCACAATAAAATTTGTGTAAATAGGAACTGTTATCACATTCAACTAAGCCACCTAATAAGTGGTGACAAACACAATACACATGAGCACTGATGATGAAAGGGTTGCGTCTTTCGAAAACAGCTGTTCTGCTCTGCTGTGTAAGTTGGATAACAAAAACTGATGTTGACTTGCCTTTGTGCCTTGGAATATTTATCATGTCTTTCTGAGATTTAAATTAAAAAATTTCGAACAATTAGCCTATAGAATCTTAATTCAATTTAATAAAAAAATTTATTTTGTATGTAATTATACCAAGCATTTATTTTTAGAGTTTTATGACAAATGTGAAATGTTTCCCCCACTGCCCTTGCCGGAGCGACCCCGCCAAAATACAGTTTTTATACCCTCCAAAGAGAATTGGACCCTATAAAGTAAATATGTATATTCTTGATTAGTGATGAAGTTTAAGACGGTCTAGCAATGCCCATACGTTCGTCTGTGGAAAACATGATATTGTCCATTTTTGAACCCCGCCCCCTTTAGTGGGCATTGACGTACGATATTATATAAAGGAACTCTGACCCACCCAGTTAAAAATTTTAAATTCACTTACTAAATATTTGGAGGGTATTTAAGATTCGACCCGGTCGAATATAACGTTTTTACTAGTTAATGTTCGCATTAATAATTTGTTGTTGTGTATTTAATCAATGGGTGGGTATATAATTAAATAGTAAAGAATTGCCCAGAGAAGAAAAAATATGTATTATAAGTAAAATTTATTGATAGCCCAACAATTATTTATTTATTTTTATTTATATCGGAATAACAAGTGCAGCATTTAAAACGGCTTAAATAAATTTGTTTGCAAGTTGTTAAAAGCTTGAGCGCTCACACCACATTAAATAATTATATAATTGAAGTATCAGTGATTGGAGTGCGATATGACTGAATTAATTAATTTAATGGAAACGTAACATTTACGTGTAATGGGACTAACCACTTTCATACATCCGTTTAGTCCCATTGCTGCAGCAACAGATGATGGCCAGCTGGTCTACGATCTTCTTTATTAGAAGGGTTGGTGACTGAACTCCTTGCAATCGCTAGTACAGGGTGGTTCAGAAAGACCGAAATGGTGTGAATTCCTTATAACTTTTTTATTATAATTCTTTTTCTTTTCTTTTCTTTTCAGTATTTTGTAAAGAAGACTTGGACAATTTATAATGGAGCAATACACAACTGAACAACGTGCCCAAATCGTTGAAATTTTCTTTTCAAATCAACGTCAATTTAATGTGCGGTTCGTTAACAAGCAAAACTGTAGGATATGGGCTACGGAGAACCCGAGAGTACTTCATCAACGACAATTACATCCAGTTAAGTGTACGGTTTGGTGCGGTGTTTCTTCAGAAAGGATCATTGGCCCATATTTTTTTTTTTTTTTTTTTTGAAAATGAACGAGGTGTCGCCCTTTCCATCAATGGTGATCGATATCGGGCCATGTTGGAAAATTTTGTAAGGCCAACCGTGGAAAACCATCCGCAAATATGGTTCGAACAGGATGGAGCCACAGCGCACACTGCGAGGGCCACAATGGCTCCTTTACGCGACATCTTTGGTGAAAGAATAATTTCGCGTAAAAGCAATTTTAATTGGCACCCGCGTTCCCCGGATTTAACCGCTTCAAACTGTTTCCTTTGGGGTTATTTAAAAGGGAAAGTTTATGTTAATAAACCTAGGACTATTGAGGAATTAAAAACCAATATTCGAGACGAAATTAACAGCATAACAGCGGAAGTTTTGCGAAAGGTCATGGAAAATGGCCACCACTTGCGGGATATCAGTTTTAATAACTAATCTAAAAATATTCCCTATAAATTTACTGTATTTAAAAAAACAAAAAATTTAAAAAATATGTCTTATATAAAAAGTTATAAGGAATTCACACCACTTCGGTCTTTCTGAGCCACCCTGTATCTTCAATCATTCTGCGAATATTTCTCATATTAATTAAAGCGTGTTTTTAGAGTGTCACATCACCAGAGCAACGCGTGAAAATTGTTGAAATTTGTAATCAAAATAATTGTTCTATTCGTCCAACTCATCATGCACTTCTTCCAATTTAAGGCGTACATAATTGTGCTTCAGAGCAGCCAATTCGAAGAACAATAGATCGTTTTCGAACCACATTTACTGTTACTGATAATGTGCTTGCCGTGAGACGCCGAACAGTACGCACTGAAGATTGAAGATGATCGTAATCAATCAATTCGCCGCCGTTCTCAGCAACTGGGGTAGTGTCCTTCCACTTTATGGACAATTATTTTTAGTTGTTGAAAATTGGTGTTCCAGATTGTGCCTTCTAGGAGCCAGCCGTGGCGGCCACTTGGCAGAAATTATATTTAAACATTAATTTCATAAAATGTTCTTTCCCATAAAACCCGTTTCATGGATAATAAAAATATATTTCCTTGTTTTGTTATGATTTAAACTTGTGTCACTCTATAAAAAACACCCTTTACAACCAAAGCTGAACAATGTTGTTAGCTGCACTCGCAGATGGTGTTGTTAGTTTAGAGTTTTTCTCCCCAGATTCGTCTACTTGATTTGTAGACGAATACAGAGGGGAAGATTTCATAAGGAATAATTTTAGGTTTTGAGAGACCTCATTTAGGGAACTTTTATGATATTGTTTTTGGAACGAAGCTCCATATGGGACGATGCGGAGGGGTACCCTAACCGGATAAAAACGTCCGTAACGTAAGATTTTTTCTTTCTAAATCAATCAATTAAGACGTATTAGTAATACGATTCCATACAAACAAATATTAATCATACGCAGCCGTGCCCGGACAGAATACAATTTCGTTTGAGAACAAAATTGATCCTGCATTTTCGTTGGTCGGCGAAAAAAAAATCATAATAAACAAGTAAAAACGTTATATTCGGCCGGGTCGAATCTTAAATATCCTCCAAATATTTAGTAAGTGAATTTAAAATATTTAACTTGGTGGAACAGAGTTCCTTTATATAATATCGTACGTCAACGCCCACTGAAGGGGGCGGAGTTCAGAAATAGACAATATCATGTTTTCCACAGACGGACGTATGGGCATTGCGAGACCGTCTTAGACTTCATCACTAATCAAGGATATACATATTTACTTTATGGGGTTCAATTCTCTTTGGAGGGTATAAAACCTGTATTTTGGCAGGGTCGCTCTGGCAAGGGCTGTGGGGAAAACATTTCACCTTTGTCATAAAACTCTAAAAATAAATGCTTGGGATAATTATATATAAAATGAAATTTTTAATTTTTTTGATAGGGTCATTTACGGGGCAAAGGGGGAGGGGGGAGTAGGGCAAAAACAGGCAATCATAAAACTCTAAATATAAATGCTTGGGATGATTATATATAAAATTTAAAAAATGTTTTTTTTTGATAGGGTCATTTAGGGGGCAAAGGGGGAGGAGGGTGTAGGGCAGAAACAGGCAGTCATATAACTCTATAAATAAGTGCTTATGATGATTATATACAAATTTTAAATTAAAAAAAAAATTTGTATAGAGTAATTTATGGGGTGAAGGGGGAGGAGAGGGTAGCGCAGAGTAGTACCAGGTGTCGTCTCAGCTCCGTTAAAGCTTAAAAATGTTATTTTTAAGGAACGTAGGCTTAAGTAAAACAATTTGTTAAATTTTTATGCTATTTTTGCATACAATAACACCCACTAAAGTGGGCGGGGTCCAAAAATATTTTTTTTTTTATTTTATGGTTACAAGTTTAAAGCGTTGGACCGTATTTGACATAAAAATATATCATTTGCTTAACAAAATAACCAAAAAACTTTAAAAATTATGTTGTTTTTTCTGGGTTGGTTTAGTTCTTCTTAGGGGAACTTTTTTCCCCCTTGCCCGATTTAGCCCATCTTCGAACTTAACCTGCTCTAAGCTTCAAAGTATAGTTATGCCAAATTTCAAGAGTCTAGCTCTTTTTGGTTGGACTGAATCGTGATTTCCACAGATGGACGGACGGACGGACATGCTCAGATCGTCTTAGATTTCATCACTGATCAAGAATATATATACTTTATGGGGTCTAAGATGGATATTTCGATGCGTTACAAACGGAATGACAAAGGGAATATACCCTCCAAATTCTTTTTTGGAGGGTATAAAAACAAAATCTGGTTGGTAGAGATATAGATAAATCTAAAGGTTATCTGCCGTTACTAGGAACTGACACGTACACTGATCACATCTATGTGATGTGTGACATAAATAATTATCAATAATTATTGCAGTTGTTGCTTGCATGTTCAAGTGTTTGTTAAACAGTCATAGATTTAATGATAACAAACATGATGATTGTAAAATTTTCAAATTACAATTTCTCATTACAATGATAACATCGCTGAAAGGGATTACTTCCACATTCATTTGCACATGTTTGCAGGTATTATTTGTATTCATTTATACCTTCCACACACACACACACACTAACTAGAGCCTAAATATAATGACACTAACAGCACAATATTATTTATGCGAGAAACATTTACATGGATTCTATTTGTATAGAAAGTTCTCTGCAGCACCAGTTAAACAACACCAACCAGCAACAACAATTACAACAACTACAAATTTTTAAAACATTGTTGCGGTTATTTAATTATGTGTTGGTAGTTACAACTTATTTATATGGATTTCGTTATTGTTGTTCCTGAAATAGTTAATATTTTTTATGACATCGTGAGTTTTAGCCATTATTAAAAACTTAACACTATTAAACGGAAACATGCATACAAGCCAACATACACACACACACTCAGACAAGGTACACGCACAAAAGAAAAGTGGCTGATTTCATCACAATTTAGTAGCAGTCTTCAAATATGTTCATTAGCCTTACCAGATCCAGATTATTAAAAAGCTGGACATGTGAATTAAAAATGCTGGATATTAAAAAAAAGGTGGACATTTTGAAATAACATTTTCACGAAAAGTTACTTGTTTATTGTACAAAAAATTTTATTAATTATATCTACATACCTCTCATTTGCTGCAACAACGTCACAACTGAAAAAATTAGTTTCTTATTTTAATGTAGAATTAATTGTCGCTCCTATATTTATCTTAAGTAAAAAATGTATGCAAAAATCTTGCATATTCAAGTCTGGAGAGAAATATAATTTTTCGTTTTCCCATTGACTTCTTTGCAAATTGAAAACTTTGATTATGACCTTTTCCAGCATATGAGCGATATGTATTTAAGAATTAAAATTAAATAACGAAAACAAAAAATTATACCAAAAAGACAAAAACAAAACAAAAAAAGCTACTAGAAATTTTTGTACTTTGAAGTAAAAAAGTTATAGCAAATTTATAAAAATTATTTTAAAGCAGCAATAAATATTAAGAGCATTTTGTGGAAAATTGTTTTTAGCTGGACAAATTTCTTTTTAGCTTCAAACTGGACAGGCCATTAAAAAGCTGGACAATCCAGCCAAAACAAGCCCGACTGGCAACCCTAATGTTCATGTATTATAAATGATAACTAATTTTATTATTATTTAGAATTTTTAATTCAGACTCAAGTTCAAATCTGCAATCTGCATATTATTTTTTTTAGCAATTGTATTACATATACAGTCGACTCTTGATAATTTGAAACTCGTTAATTTGAATCTCGCGGTAATTTGGACTGTTTTCCAAGTCCCTTGAAAAACACTCAATAAATTGAAAAAAATCTTTGTAATTTGGTCCCCTCAATAATTTGAAATTATTTGAATGGCATTTTGATCGCGCCGACTCGCTATAATTTGAATTTTTTGGCTCTACGCTTTATAATTTGAATTATTTTAATTGCTGTGTTTTATGCAAAATATCGAATAAATAAAACAACCATTTATTTCAGTTTTTTTGCGATGTGCTACAAAAATGACATCTTGCTCGCCAACGTTCTATAATTTGAAGTTCGGTTATCCTACACTCTTTAATTTGAACTCCTGATGAGATTTTGTTTTTGTTCTTGAAATAAATTTAAATCGTTTGCATTAGTTTCTGTGCCACGATTTTAGTATACGCCACTACATCGACAGTTGCTAACATAAAAAATTAAATTTCTTTGCTTTGCTTTTGCGGAATTTAAGGCCGAGACACATAGAATACGTCATACGTTATACGTCGCCTTTTTCAACTGACATGAACGTACTGACGGAAAAGACTGGCACAATGAGTACTTTGTCGACGGATATTAAATCAATTGTATGTTCCCCTTTTTAATTATTTATGTTAAATTTATATATTTTATAAAATTTTTTTTGTATATTATTTAATTTTTCCTGAACACACAATACAAAAAATTAATTAAAACAATTTGAAAAACTCATCGATTTCTGTCCAAGTATTCAACGTACGTCAAAAGTTAAAAGTTGGCAAAGTACTTTCGTACTTTGCGTTGACGCAGAAGTACTGAATGTGACAGCTCGCATAAGAAAGCATGTATTTCAACTCAGCTGTCAGTTGAAAAAGGCTTTTCAGTTGTGTCTCGGCCTTTAGTGCGTGCGAATGGTTTTGCTTTTTTATGAAAACTCTTGTTAATTTGAATTTTTTCTGTCTCTCTCTCCATATTTTGAAGTCTCGTTAAAATTAAAACTCGAACTTTTTCTCTGCTCCCTTTAGTTTCAAATTATCAAGAGTCGACTGTATTCACATTATGTACTTTATTATAAGTGAAATATAGTAAAATCTCACAAATTCGAACCGGCCATTTAAATGTACTGGGCGCTCTGAAATTAAACCCTCTGCTTCTAATTTCTGGAAGTATTTTTTATTCATTTTTTTTTTTTTTTTTTGCTTTTAATTTCAGTAGAAAATATTTTTTTTTTTCAACGATTTTGAACCAAAAAGGCGAAAACCCAAATTAAACGCTGTAAAATTAGAACGGGAGTTTTAATTTCTGGAAGTATTTTTTTATATTTTCATTACAAAATTTTTTTTTTCGCTCTTTAAAGTGGAAACAACAGGGAATCACCGATTTTTTTTTCTTGAACCTGCACTCAGAGGATGACCCCTATATAAGCACTGCATTGCGCCGGAACTGAAAACGAGGGGATAGTATTGAGGGGACAGATTAGGAAAGATGAGAAGATAGACAGTTTTTTTGTAGCTATTTCAACCTTTTTTTACTTCGCCAGCTAATTTTTGCTACAGGGCCGACGAAGCTGGGTGCTGCTACTCTGCTTTTATTACATGATCGTGTCAGTCGCTGCCAATTATGTTCAGTGACCAGTAACTATGCCTTCATCATTGAAACAGACTGGCAACAACTAACACAACCACACAACATTTCATTTCAACACAATATTTCATGACTCAGCGCGGGCTCGAACTCAGGCCCCTCCGCTTCATAGTCTCGTGTTCTACTACTTCAGCCAACAGCACCGTTATTCGTGGTGTGTACAATTCGGTCATATTTTTGTGTGTAAAATGTGTTATGCTTTTACAAATTTAGATCAGTTGATGAGTGAAGTTCAAAGTGAAGTGTTCGTACGTGTGAAAGTTAAAAATATGAAAGAAAAAAATATGTCCAGAAATTCGAACTGCCCGGTGCACAAAGTGGTTCTAATTTGTGAGATTTTACTGTATATAAAATATTTTTTATAATCATCAAACAATATTTTTTATAATCATTCAAAAACATTATATTTGACCGGTTCGAATATTAAATACCCTCCAACTATTTAGCAAATAAATCAAAAATGTTTAACCTGCTGGGTCAGAGTTCCTTAAAGACATTTATATAACCATTTATATAGCCAAAGGGCCGTGGGGGAAACATCTAACCTCTGCCATAAAACACTAAAAAAGCAAATTTTTGAGGTAATTAAATGTAGAAAAAATTTTTTTTGGTAACGCTATTTAGGGGGCCAAAGGTGGGTTTAGGGGTAGGGAAAGGAAAGATCAGAGAACATCTTACCTTGGTCATAAAAACTTAAGAAATTAATTTTCAAGGAGTGTAGGATTACATAATACAATTTGTTATATAAAGGGTGTTTTTTTATGAAGTTTTTTTTTTTTATACGAATCACTCTGTTGTCTGACAGCTGTTTTGACAGTTTAAAGTGACGTCTCTACTCGGTATTGTTTGGCAAATCATCATGAACAGGTTAACTCCAGAACAACGCTTCCAAATCGTGGAAATTTATTTTCAAAAACAGAGTTCAATTAAAAATGTTTATCCGCTTTTTTATCGCAAAATCCTCTTCAGTGATGAGGCGCATTTTTGGTTGAATGGATGTGTCAACAAGCAAAATTGCCGTATTTGGAGCAAAGATAATCCATATTTCGTTCAAGAATTACCAATGCATCCCGATACATGTACTGTTTGGTGCGGTCTATGGGCTGGTGGAATCATCGGTCCTTATTTCTTTAAAAATGAGGAAGGACGACGCGTTACCGTGAATGGAAATCGATACAGAATCATGATCAATTAATTTTTGGTGCCAAAACTTCAAGATGTGGATGTAAACGAAATGCGGTTTCAACAGGATGGTGCCACTTGTCATACTGCGGGCGAAACAATGGACTTATTGAAAGAACATTTCAACGACAACATTATTTCGAGAAATGGACCGGCGAATTGGCCTCCTCGTTCGTGTGATTTGACGCCACTCGATTATTTTTTGTGGGGATACCTGAAATCATTGGTTTACGTGGCTAAACCAGCAACGATTGACGCTTTGGAATCCAGTATTCAACGTGTCATTGCTGAAATACGCCCTCAAATGCTTGAAAACGTGGTAGAAAATTTGACCTCCAGAATGACCTTTGTGCAAAATAGTCGTGGTGGCCATATGCCCGAAATTATATTTAAATGTTAAATGACAAGAAATTATCTTCCAAATAAAAAATTTTTTTTGGCCATTTCATAATTTGGCAAGTGTTTTATTTAAATTTCAAGTCAGCAAGCTCTTATAAAAACACCCTTTATTTTTGCATATATCTTATGTCAACGCCCACTAAAGAAGGTGGGGCCCATCTCCTTTGACATAAAAATACATTGACTTAGCAAAATTACCAAAAAAAAAACTATAAAAATGTTGTTGTTTTTTAGAGGTGGGTTCTTAGGGAAACTTTTTTCCCTCTGGCCCTATTTAGCCCATATTCGAACTTGACCTATGCTAGCGTTCAATGTTTATCTGTAGCAAATTTCAAGGGTCTGGCTCTTTTCGTTTGAACTGTATCGCGATTTATTCAGACGGACGGATGGACCACATCTACTCGTACGTACTTTCTAATTATTTCTGACAGTGTACAATATCACTTTTCATTCGAATATTTTTACCCATGTAAAATCTGTTATATGTATATCCTCCTACATAAGCATATCACACTCTTTGTTTGTTATCCCAGGTGGCCATGTGTTAGTGGCACTATTAACGGCAGATTTCAGATCACAACAGATCGTGGAAGCAAAATATGCTGAAGTGCATCGTCTACGTATTATTCATACAATTTAGCGTGAACCAGGAGACAAATCATACATTCGATATCTATCGAAATTTTTCTGTAAAATGCATTAAAATTTCGATAGATGTGGAATATGGTAACTTGGCCTGGTATAACTAAAGACAATTTGGCTTATTGGGTTGTTAATTAATACGGATACGTTGATATTAAAGTTACAAGAGCATATGCCAACACTTGCTCTAACAAAGTTTTATATTTTTCATCTGTTTGCAAAAAAAAAAAAAAAAAAAAAAAAAACATATAATTTTGCCGTTTTTTTTTTTCTCTCAGTATTTAAAATTTATGTATGAGTTTATTAAAACTAAAGTAGGTGTTCAGCAGCAACAAGTGCTATAGCAATAAAGTTATTCTGCCTCACACACACCTCCGCACACACAGTTGCGTTTATACAACAGCCGATTTTAAGTTGAAGGAAGTGAAAATGAAATGAATTATTTATGCATTTTATTAAGTGTCTGTTGGAAAAGTTTAAAGTTTTTTGCTTAATTTCAATTGTGAAATTATTAAGAAAAACTAAAGTTTCGAAAAACAAAGATTACTATTTGATTCTAATCTGCATTTTGGAGTACTTAATGTCTCTGAAGGACTAACAACGGAAATCTGTTGGTTAATAAAAAAAAAACAAAATAAAAAAAGGCAAATTTGAGGTTAAAAAGCAAATTATGTTAAAAACCCACTTTTTTGATGCCATTGTAAAGAAGAAAAATGGGATTTGATGATATATGAAGTCGGACAAATGTCCACCTCTAGCACGTCGGCAGACATCCAGTCTTTTCAAAAAATTTTGAATCACAGTTTCCAACGCATCTTCGCTTATCTCGTCAATACAGGGCCGAATTTCATCTTTCAGAACGTCAGTTATTTGTGATTTGTTCACGTGAACCCGATCTTTCAAATGGCCCCACAAAAAATAGTCCAGCGGCGTTAAATCACAAGAAAGAGACGGCCAATCGACATCGGCAAATAGAGAAAATACGGCATCGGGAAGTTTATCATGCAATAACTGCATGCCGTCTGTGCGACTAGTGACGACGTCTTGCTGTAACAAAACGATACTGATGTCAATATTAGCCAATTGTGGCCCCAAAATCGGTTATCATGGTTATGTAGGGCAGAGAATTCACGGTGATGGCGTTTCACGGGCCGATATTACCGCCACCACACAAGCCGTATCATGCGTTCACTTTCTTTGGATCTAATGGTATGCGGGGACTGTTTGGGGATTTTGTGAGCCCCATAAGCGACAATATTTCTGTGTGTGTGTAATGTATGTGTGTGTACCTACCTGTGTGTGTGTAATGCAGGGAAAGGCAACCTATACTATTACATTTTGCGATTGTATTACTTATTACTCTCTGCGCTCTCACCACGAATCGGTATTGCCAATCAACTTTCGTCACTTCTCCCCAATTAAAACTTTAAAATCTCCAAAAACTAACTTAATTTTATTATGGGTATTTGCAATATATTAGAAAATTAGTATCGGCATGGCATTGGGGCAAAATGATGTTTGTGGCTCTGTATGCAGTGATGGTGTGTAAATAAGAAGCTTTTGTAGGACATTTGACAAAGAGTAATGCAAATACACATACGTACATATATATTTTTCATTGCATTATTCACCAACAGGCATTATTTGCAAAAAGTTTGAATGTAATGAACACAATGAATTTTCCGCATCTCTTCATACTTTTCGCCAAAGCATTTGCCTTTCCCTGTACTAAAATCAGCAAACATTTTTTTCATAAAGATTTCTCAACTGTGATCGGACTCACATTGCTTTCTGGCAACGCTGATTCTTAAAGTATGCGATAAACACAACCTGCATGTTTGCATGCTGAAACTAGACTGATTAAAGTTGTTTACAGCTCTACAATGCGTGTACACACGTACGTAACAGAAGAGTAAATGAAAAGGCGCCGCGCCCTGCATTTGCCTTTCCCTGGTGTAATGTATGTGTGTGTGTTTTTTTTTTTATAGAACCGGAGGTGGTAATCTTCAAAAGATACTCATGTTCCATCATAAGCATGAACGATTCACCATCAGTGGTGCCTACGTACTAAACCCACCCCCTGTTTCCTTCGACCACTCTCCCTCCGCGGGACTGCCGTTAGGTATTACTTCGCGGAGGGCTGGTTAGCGATTTCGCTTCATCTTATGTACGCTCGTTCGATCTCTGTCTTTCCAGTCTTCGTAGTTCCTGCATAACTACAGATATATGGCGGTTGCACTCGTTCCATTTAATTTCGGAACCCAAAACCTCGTCTAGAAGCTGACGGGGAGTAATATTCAATTCCCAAGGCCCCCTAAATCTCGGGCAGCAAAATAAAACGTGCTGAGAGTCCTCATCTTCCTCAGCACAGTTTGGGCATGTTGGGGATCTATCGTGCCCAAATTTGTGCAGATATTTCCTGAAACAACCATGTCCACTCAAGAACTGCGTCATATAAAAGTTGGGTTCGCAGTGTTGCGCCTCCAGCCAGGGAATTATGATGGGCAGAAGATAATAAGTCCATCTGCCCTTCGAACTGCATTCCCATCTAGACTGCCATCTGCAGATAGAAACACTCCCTTCCTCTCTCCTTATTGTAGCAATTTGCCCTGGATCCTCAAGACGACGGAAGTAGATTCGCCTCATATCATCCGCCAGTATATCTATAGGTATTGCTCTGGCCAATACCATTGCTGCGTCATCGGATATTGTCCTGAATCCACTTATTTGTCTTATTGCACTTCGACGGTACACCGAAGACAATTTTCTTCTTGTCGTCTCCTCGGAAAGTGCTACAGACTATACTGGGCAGGCATATATTATTATCGAGGTCACAACCGACGATATTTTCCTTCTTTTAAATGATGTTGGTCCTCCAGTATTTGGCATTATTCTTGCCAGAGCTGCTTGTGCGCCGGATGCCTTTTTGACAATGAACCTTACATGTTCCTTAAAATTTAGCCTGTCATCGATCATTACGTCTAGGTATTTTATGGCCCTTTTCGATTCTATTCTTGCATCGCCAACTGTTACAGTCATCTTCTCCACCGTTTTTCTGCTACTTATTAAGACAGCCTCTGTTTTATGGGCAGCTAGTGGCAACCCAGCCCCATTAACCCACAATTCAATCCTTTCGACTACCGCATTTGCCTTCACCTCCACCCCCTCCACTGAGACTATGGCAATGTCGTCCGCAAAGCCAATAATGGAAGTCTTATCCGGTAAGGATAGTCGCAGTATTCCATCATACATTATGTTCCAGAGCAGAGGGCCAAGAATAGAACCTTGCGGTACACCTGCAGTGACTGTATATTCTTCTTCGCCATCATCGGTCACATACAAAACTTTCCGATCCCGAAAGTAGTCGTTTACCAAATTCATTAGGTACGACGGCGTACCCATAATGAAAAGGGCCTTGGCAATATTCCCCCAATTCACGGAATTAAATGCGTTTTGAATATCCAGGGTGACCACCGAGCAGTATTCCTTGGAACCAAATCTCCATCTTCCGCCTTCTATTGCGTCTTCTGCTATGTCTACTATTTTCCTAATCGCATCTACAGTGGAACGGCCTTTCCTAAATCCATACTGCAGGTCGGAGAGAGCTCCTCTGGCTTCAGCGCAAGGTAGAAGTCTATTGTATACAATTCGCTCGAGAACTTTACCCATCGTGTCAAGGAGACAGATTAGGCGATACGAAGATGGCTCACCCGGAGGCTTGCCGGGTTTCGGGATAAGTACCAGTTTCTGCACCTTCCAACTCCGAGGGAAAATACCCTCGACTAGGCATTTCTGGAACATGGTGGCAAATATGTCCGGCCTATGTTGAATAGCCAACTTGAGCGCTTTGTTCGGGATTCCATCTGGCCCAGGCGTTTTTCTATCACCAATTTTAGCGCATGCCGCAAGCAACTCCCCTTGTGTGATCTCTGGGATTGTGTTAGTCACCGCCGTCTCCGTTCTTATAATCGTATACGGTTGTCCTCGTGGAAACAGGGTGCCAATAATCTTCCGAAGCAAATTTGGGCATCCCAATCTGGTCTGTTTCTGCGCTCCGATGTTTTTGAAAACTACCTTGTATGCCGTTCCAAAAGGGTTGATGTTAGCCTCTTGGCATATTCGTTGGAAGGATAGTTTTTTACTTCTCTTTATGGCTTTCCTTAATTGGGTGCGTAGATCTTGATATCTAACTTGATAATCTTCCCATAATGATCTTCCTCTGGAACGTTGGGCGCTTCTTCTTGCCATGCTGATCGTAACTCTCTTATTTCATCATTCCACCAATAACAGGGTGACCGCCCTCGAAGTGTATATCTTCGAGGCATAGCAGCATCGCAGGCAGTGTAGAGCATTTCGTATACGCTTTGCACCCTATCATCTAAAAGTCCCCGGTTGCGGTAAAGCTAGACAGTAGCAGTTTAAACGTGTCACCATCAAAGCATGAGTCCTTCCATTTAGGTCCAGTGAACTCGAGCATTCTTGCCGTGTCAGTGTTCTGCCCAGCAATCGGTGTTCTGCCCAGCAATATCTATCGCAGAACTGGTATCTGATGTCCTAAAAGTACTCCTCAGTCCATCATTTAATAACGTGACCCCCAGGGATGCGAAAGCTTCTAAAATACTGCGACCTCTTGCGTTTGTCCACCTACTGCCCCATTCCATCGCCCAGGCATTAAAATCGCCGCATATGATGATCGGTGAATTTAAGTGTGCATTCGCAACTAGGCTCTCTAGCATATTCTCAAATTCGTCAAGGGACCACCTTGGAGGAGCATAGGAACTGTACAAGAAAGTTCCCTTTATCTTCGCCATTACGAAACCTTTATCCAGTGTATGGGTCTGTTGGAAAGGTAATGAGCCACAAGTCCAAATAGCTGCCGTTGTTGACTCATCGGCGATCCAGGTGCTATTCTTCGGTACTCTATATGGCTCGCTTATGATTGCAACATCGACGTTCTCTTCTAGGACTCTCTGGGCTAAAAGATCCTGGGCAGCCTCACAGTGGTTCAGATGTATCTGTATTATTTTCATTTTTTTGGGCGTATATTAAGGGCTCTCCGGAACAACGGACACTTTCCACTGCCTGCGACATGATCAGCCAGCTGTGGTTTGTCGACAAAGTGGTTCCCGCCGGCAGTCCTTGAGCACGTGTCACTCTTGCCCACATTTTAGGCACGTTCCGGAGCGGTCAATCTCACTTTCGCATTGACGAGCTATATGTCCGAACTGTAGACATCGGTAACATTTTGTCGGAGTCTTCTTCTCACGTATCCTGCATATTACCCAGCCAATCTTTATCCTGCCCTCTTTCATTAGAGCAGCAGCAGAGTCAGCATTTAGGCTCAAAGTGGCGGTCTGTGTTCCGCCATATGACCTCCTAAGGCTAAGAATGTCGGGCTTATCCGCACCCTGAAGACATGGTAAGTTACGTAGAGCCTCGTATACATCTTCCTTCTCTGTAACTTCATCTATATCCCTAATTGTAATAGTCTTCCTCTCTTTTAGAGTGTGGACTGATACTTTTTCTCCTAAGAGTTCACCAATGGCTCCCCTAAATCGCTTCGTGTGGTCACTGTTTGAGCGAAGTGTGTATGTATGTGTGTGTGTGGGTGTGTGTGTATTTCTACATGTGTGCTTACAAGTTAAAGAAAGAAACGTGTTGCTTCTCAAACAAATTTAAAAACACTTTTATATTAGTTTTATGGTATGAATTTGAAAAAAAATATTTATATCACGCACATCTACATACAAATACGTTTCAAACCACAAACTTTTTCTCAATATTTGTAGACGATAAAATACCAAAAACTGTACCACAAAACAATATGTGAAGTATTTAATGTTATTTATGCATGTTTTTAACAATTTTAATATTTATTTCAATATTTTAATAATTTAATCATTTTATCCCCAGCAACGTTTGCCCAAATATATGATAAAACACAACCTTGTACAACACACAAAATGATTTGAATCGCCAAAAACTATTTTGAATTACTTTGCATATTAAATTCCAATTTTTTGCATTTTCATAAAATAAAAGTGTGAATGTAAAGCATAAGATATTTCGGATATTAACTTAAGCTATTTACTCAATAACATCCTCTCTTGCTCCATCTTATGCTCCATATCTTTCCGTCTACACCAAGTATTTGTGTCTGTAGGCAAAAATAAATAAAAAAAATCTGTGTACATATATCATCATAATCTTTAATGGTTATTGTTATACAATTTAAAAGTTAATTTTTTTTCTTATTACAAATATCTCAGATGTACAAGAAGACGACACAACGGCGAAAGTAAAACTATTATGTGCAACAACAAAAATCTTACCAACATTACAACAGAAAACAAACACAGATACTCTCGCAAAACAAAATTATGGTGTTTGTGTCTTCAACTTTTTCAATATTTCTGTTCAGTTGTTAAGCAGTTTTTTTCTTCTTTTTGCAGAGACTGAGATATTGTGTCATCGATAAATTCTCATCACGTTCTTTAAATATTTTTCTATCACCTCTATTGTTTACAATAAGAAAAAAATATGTTTCAATATGAAAAAATATTCCTTAACACACACTTGCAACACACACACACTTGCAATGCATACGACAGCTATTGAAACAACTTTTACCGCTTACATATTCGTTCGCTGTCGCTGTCGTTGTAAACAGTTTTGAAAAAGTATCATATAGGGTCCGCAGTCTAACGTTTTTTTTTTCAACTAGTGCTTATTTCGTGAATGGTAACATTTAGCTCATGCCTGATTTGACAGATAATTAGTTTTATCCTTCCGCTGAACGAATATGGTTCACCATCCAATACGTTTTCGCTTCGCTGAGTTACAGAAAATGCCGATTTTGCCAAAAAAAAATCATCTTTTCTTTTGATCTTGGCGGGTATCTAAACAAGCAAAATTGTCGCATTTGGGGCACAGAAAGCCCGCACGCATACATTGAAAAGCCGACGCACCCTAAACGAGTCACTGTTTGGTGCGGATTTTGGTCCAGAGGCATAATTGGGCCATTTTTCTTCGAACATGAGCAAGGAGTGGCCGTTACAGTCAATGGCGATCGTTATCGGGCCATGTTGAAAGAATTTTTGAAGAGGAGAATATTGGCAACATCTAATTTCAACGGGACGGCGCTACGTGCCACACAGTCGAAGCTACACTCGATTTTTGCGCCCTGTTTTTGAAGATCGCATTATCAGCCGCAGAGCTGATGTCGTTTGGCCACCTCGGAGCTGCGATTTGACACCGTTGGACTATTATTTGTGGGGTGCCGTCAAAGATAAGTGTTACGCCGACAAGGCAGAGACAATTGACGCTTTAAAGGACAATATTCGTGAAGCCATTGGTGAAATACAGCTGCACACAATCGATAATGTGCTTAAAAATTGGACCGATCGTGTAGGCTACTGCATGGCCAGCCGAGGCTGCCATTTGAAAGAAATTATTTTCCATTATTAACAGGAAGGATTGTACTTTCAAATAAAAAAGAAATTTGAGAAAATATTCAGTAGTTTTTTTTTAAAGCATTTTCAAAAAAAAGAAAAATTATTTGGCGGACCCTATAGATAAATATTTAAGAATATTTTTAGTTTATTTCTGTTACCAGAAGTGTTAGACTGTCTACAGCCCGAGTTGCCAGTTTAGTGTACATATTTGAGTATTATTTAATTAGTACCGGGATATCATGATATGTACATACATATAAATCTCTGTTATAATTTAGATGGCAATACTAAATGGCCAAAACAGTTCCCAGCATCCAACGCCTCTACTGGAATGAAAAAAAAACTATTATAAAGGGTGACCAAATTTGAGGTTAGGAAGTAAAATGGCTTAAAAGAACATTTTTCATTGACAAATTCAGTTTTATTGACACCAATAAAAAGTAGAACCATGGGAATTAATAATGGATTATGATGTCGGGTAAACGTCTACATCTGGCACATCGGCAGACATCCGCTCTTTTCAAAAAATTTTGAACCACAGTTTTCAAAGAAGCTTCGCTTATTTCGTCAATCATCTTTAGGGAAAATAATCCAAAGGCCTTAAATCATAAGAACAAGAGGCGGTCAAGCCAATTGATATCGCCAAATTGAGAAATTACCTAAAGAGGAAATTTCTCATGCAATAACTGAATTGTTTAGGCAGTTGTGTGGCTTGTGGCGCCGTCTTGCTGAAACCAAAGGTCACTGATGTCACCATTAGCCAATTGTGGCCACAAAAAAACTTTTTATCGTGGTCTGGTAGCGCAGAGAATTCATGGTGACGGCGTGTCCTTGCTCAGCTTCGAAAAACTACGGACCGATGATGCCGCCTGGCCACTAACTGCACCACTTTCTTTGCTTGTAATGGGTTTTCAATGTCTGCTTACGGATTTGTGAGCCCCATTGAAAATGGGTCTCATCACTAAAAATTTTTATGTTGAAAAATTCGTAGTTTTCGTTTAATTTTTCAAACAGCCAATTCACAAACTTTCGATGAAAATAATATTTGGCCAGCTTTCTATGGTTTAATTTTTCTAACTTTTAACTAAATAAATGTCAAAGGATGACAGCCCAACATTTGACATTTCATCATTTGACAGACAAATCTAACCTCAAATTTGCCACCCCCTGTAGCTTTCGACAGAGGAAGGTCAGAGAACATCTCCGCTTCGTGGTAAAGGCTTGAAAATGTTATTTATAAAGAATACAATTTGTTAAATATTGACCCTATTTTTCCATGCAATATGTTACTTCCACGCCTACTAAAGGGGGCGGGGTTCAAAAATTGATTCTTCTGGTTCCAAGTTCAGTGCTTGGGACCTTCTTTGACACAAAAATATATAATTGACTTAAAATATTTCCAAAATAAAAGCTTTAACATTTATGATGATCTTTAGAAGTTGGTTTAGTTCTTCTTAGGGGAACTTTTTTCCTTTTGGTCCGATTCAGCCGATTTATGAACTTGACCTGTGCTATCTTTCAAAATTTATCTATACCAAATTTCAAGGCTGTGGCTGTTTTGGTTGGACTCTATTGTAGTTTCCACAGATGGACGGAGGGGCATGGCTAGATCGTTTTAGATTTCATCACTAATCAAGAATATATACTTTATGGTGTGCCAGGGAAATACTTCGCTGTGTTCATTCAACTTACACAGCAGAGTAGAACAGCTGTTTTCGCAGGCCGCTACACTTTCATCATTAGTAATCATGTGTATTTTTTTTTTTTTTGTCACCCAATTAAAAATAATACATTTTGTTTCATGAAAACAGCTGGAATTGCTCATCCCGCTACCGGATGAGAACTTCATTGCCATAGATTAAGTTCTGAACTTCCCTGCGCTTCGGGTAATAATTTGTAATTTTGAACAAAAAACCCTTAGACCGCTTGTTTGCGATTTCAGCGACTCATTTAAAATATTTTATTTAAAGCATATTTTACTTTATTTAATTTCCTATTTTTGTTTTATTATATTTAATAATAATAAGATTTATCTTTGCTATTCATATATGAACTCATCATTCAGCTTTTGTTTTGCTGAATTTAAGACCATCAAAAAGCAAACATTAGAAGTAGTTCTGCTTCTGTTTATTAATAATATTACACGACAAAAACAAATTTTAATCTTAAGAAGGTGTTTTTATGTTTATGCTATACACAATTTATCTTGTTCTGTATCTGTGTTTTTTTTCTTTTTTTTCCTCAAATAAATGTTTACAGATTATACGATTATGGCATTTTCTTGCACCATTTATTTATTCTGCTTCTGTTATTCATTTTAGCATTTAAGAAGATTAAATTGTGTTGATATTAATCTTCAGTTTTTTATAACTTAAGAACATAAAAATAATAGAAAGAAAACCTGCATTAAGAGTCAGGTTGAAAAGATCTAAGCATAGCAGGTAATTTGAATAAAACGTCATATACATATTTTATTTTTTCGGATTTGGAAGCGGTTGGCGAAGGCCGAAGGTGCCCTATTCATGCAAGCGAGGAATATAGCATGGCATTGGTGCGTAATTATTGCCCTTATTAAATTCAAAACAAGTAAAAACGTTATATTCGACCGGGTCGAATCTTAAATACCCTCCAAATATTAACTAAGTAAATTTAAAGTGTTTAGCTTGGTGAGACAGAGTTCCTTTATATAATATCGTACGTCAACGCCCACTAAAGGGAGCGGGGTTCAAAAATAGACAATATCATGTTTTCCACAGACGAACGTATGGGCATTGCTAGACCGTCTTAAACTTCATCACTAATCAAGAATATACATATTTACTGTATAGGGTCCAATTCTCTTTAGAGGGTATAAAAACTGTATTTTGGCGGGGTCGCTTTGGCAAGGGCTGTGGGGGAGACATTTCACCTTTGTCATAAAACTCTAAAAATAAATGTTTGGAATATTTGAATACAAAATTTAAAAAAAAAAAAATTATTGTGTCATTTAGGGGGCAAAGGGAAAGGAGGGGGTAGGGCAGGGTGGTACCAGGTTACGTCTCAGCTTCTTCATTAAAACTTAAAAATGTTATTTTTACGGAACGAAGGCTTAAGTAAAACAATTTGTTAAATTTTTACACTATTTTTGCATATAATAACGCCCACTAAAGTGGGCGGGGTCCAAAAATAATTTTTGTTTATTTCATGGCTCCAAGTTTAACGCGTTGGACTTTTTTTGACATAAAAATATATCATTTGCATTACAAAGAAAAACTTTAAAAATTATGTTTTTTAGAGGTCCGTTTAGTTCTTCTTAGGGGAACTTTTTTCCCCCTTGCCCGATTTAGCCCATCTCAGAACTTGACCTGCTCTAAGCTTTAAATATATTTATTCCAAATTTCAAGAGTCTAGCTCTTTTCGTTTGGAATGAGTCGTGATTGCCACAGACGGAGGGACGGACAGGCTCAGATCGTCCTAGATTTCATCACTAATCAAGAATATATATACTTTATGGGGTCTCAGATGGATATTTCGATGCGTTACAAACGGAATGACAAAGTGAATATACCCTCCATATTCTTTTTTGGAGGGTACGAAAATGGTGACAAGCAGAAATACAGATGAGTACTGAATATGGAAACATAACGATATCCGAAAATATCGCTCTTCAGCTCTGCTTTAAAAATTGCATTCAATTCAGTTAATAATGAAATTCCCCGGTTTCTTGGAATATTTATCATATCGGATTACAAAATTGAGTTTCATGTTTCAACTTCTGAAGGCATTAACACCGATTTTGATCGGGAATCAATTCATAAGGTAGTTGTAGCTACAATTAACTTGAGTTTTAATTTCCAATGCAATAATTTTATTAATAAAATTTCAGGACAGTGTTTGAGACCGTGTTTGCATCCGAAAACTCAAAAATTGTTACAGATAGATTTAGCAAATTGGAAAAGTCTCTTCTTAAGTGGTAAATTATTTTAGTCCATATTTTTTTTTACTTGTACGGGAACTATGGCAGGAGGGAGGATAGTGTTGAGAGGACAGACGAAGAGAGATGAGGAGATAGATAATAAGAAGCGAATCGCTTCATTATTGACTCTAGAATCTAGAAAGACAATTTTAACGCAGTTGAGAAAGCAAGATTTTTTTCGATCTCACTCCTTTTTGTAAATACCCGTATAATAAAATTTAATATTATGGCATTTTATTTAGTGATATTTGTAATTTTTTATATTTCCTGTGAATTGTGTTGCATGTTGCTGGTTAATTTGTTGTAGTGTTGACAAGTCTACAAACAATATGGGAACACGCAATATGATTATTTTTTGTTTTTTTGTTTTGCTACAAAAATGGCTTAAAAAGTAACAAAATACTTTATGTTCATACACTGAAAATAATTTATGCAGGAGTATATTGCTCTATTTTTTCAGCCTTTGATTATTTTATTTTATTTTAATTTATATTGAGCTTGAGGCTTATTTTTATAAAAATTATTTATTTTATATTTAGTTCAATATTTCGATATCCTCTGGATATCTTCTTCAGGATAAAATTATTTATAATAATTTAACAATAACAAAATTTTGCAGGAGTTTAGAAAAATTCAATTTTAAAAAATCATTTCATAAAGTAGTGCACGTGAGTAAAATTAAACACATAATCACATTTCGCTACTTTCTTTTACAAAATTTAGCAGAGTAAAAGTGCAGCAACATATTTCGCTTATGTCTGTGCTAAAGTTGTCGGTGGATTTCACGCCCAATATTGAACAGAGTAGTCAACCACTACGTTAAATTGAGGAAATTGCTGAAATTTTTTCAGTGTATGAACTTTTAAATTTTTTCTAGAGCAAATTTTGTATTGGCTAGAACATTACAAGTTGTAAAGTTAAGAAATGGATATCATTGGCTTAGTCAATTGCTTACACAGTATTGCCAGATTCGAAATAACCGGTGCTTCAAATTGAAACCGATAGATGGCCCGCCCCACCCTTTATATACCACAAAAAATCCTACGCAAAAGAGGTCCGATCAAAATCCGACGACGGTTGATGGAAAATAAATTCCATCATACACAAACTTGGCATAAAGCAATTTGATCATGTCTGCCGTCGCACATAGGGGTAGTTGGCCATTCTAGCCGGACATTAGGCTAGAACTTAAAATTAAGAAATGTTAAAATTTAAATACGCAGCTCGACAGACAGCAAAATTCTGCACCGTATTGTGAATTTTTAAGGCTTTTTTTTTTTTTTTTTTTTTTAGGAGTAGGACCAGCACTCAGGGGATGTCCCCTATACATGCAATGCATTGCGCTGGAACTGAAAACGAGGGGATAGTACTGAGGGGACAGATTAGGAAAGATGAGAAGATAGACTGTTTTTTTTTTTTTTTTTTTTTAGCTATTTCAACCTTTTTTACTTCGCCGGCTAGTTTTTGCTACAGGGCCGACGAAGATGGGTGCTGCTACTTTGCTTTTAGTACATGATTGGGTCAGTCGCTGCCAGTAATTGTTCAGTGATCAGTACTATGCCTTCATCACTGAAAACAGGCTGGCAACAACTAACACAACCACGCACTAATGCTGATCAGAAGAATTCAACACAATATTTTATGACTCAGCGGGAGCTCGAACTCAGGACCCTCCGCTTCATAGTCTCGTGTTCTACTACTTCAGCCAACAGCACCCAGCTGAGATTTGTAGTTTTGCGACACTGTTAAAGTCGGCAAAGTTGAGTACAAATTGCATACGCTTTTACTGAATTTTTACAGTTTGGAGACGTTTACAATGTAAAATAAAATAAAAATGTTACATTGATTTTTTTCTGTATGAACGGCTATATTATCAGCTGCCTATATGAATTTTTGGAAAAATTTTATTTTAAATTCCCTACTTCTTAACGCGTAATACCCAATTCACACGATGAATTTTATGACGTCTAATTTTATTCACCCCTATCGTGATTAACAAGGGGAATTTTTGTTCACATGAAATTTGTATTCCACTCGAAGGGAAAAATGGTATCGTGATATCTCCCGTGAGAAATTATTCCCGCTATCAGTTCTCAGTGAATGCAAGGAAGAGCAAAAGCTCTTCCTATGCAATAATTTAAAAAAAAATTAAAAAAAGTATGGCTAAATATTTAGTAGTCAAATAATTTGAATACATTTTGGAAACCGAACAAAAGAAATTAAAAATATTAAATTGAATTAAGATTCTATAGGCTAATTGTTCGAAATTTCTCAGAAAGACATGATAAATATTCCAAGGCACAAAGGCAAGTCAACATCAGTATTTTTGTTATTCAACTTACACAGCAGAGCAGAACAGCTGTTTTCGAAAGACGCAATCCTTTCATCATCAGTGCTCATGTGTATTGTGTTTGTCACCACTTATTAGGTGGCTTAGTTGAATGTGATAACAGTTCCTATTTACACAAATTTTATTGTGAAAAAGGATACGAGAACTGTATCAACCTGATGTTAACATGTTATTGTTATAATACCCGTGTTACCGTATTGATGTAAATGAAATTTATTTGTTGGTGGTCAAGCAATGTCTATATGCATTTCATAGGTGCATTTCATTGGACATTGCTTGACCACCAACAAATAAATTTCATTTAGAATAGAATTGTGACAATATGTCAAATAAAAAATTTTCATAACAATATTCTTACCGCCGTATTCATAAAAAATGTTTTAGGTTTATTACAGGTTTATTTGACAAATTTCCTATAGAAATACGTCAAATAAGCGCTTAATAAATCTAAAATATTTTTTATGAATACGGCAGTTAATCTTTAGCTTTTGGAGCAACAAGTTTTACAAAGACGCAGGGAATCAATTTGTTGCAAAATATATAAGTTTGTGTCTTATTAACGGCTCTTGCCACTAAAATAAAATTTGCAAACTCTATTGTTCGAATTATAATAGAAAATACTTACATTTTCTACTCTATTCCCCTCCAAAAACTAAGTGAATACATTAAAGAAAAAGTGAAAAAACTCGCGGGAAAAAAATCATTCACAATTAAGGAAATTTAATTTTGGCATGAAATCATGCACGGGGAATTTTTTCATGATTGCAATTTTTGGAAGCAGGGAAAAATTTCGAGGGAAAATTATTGTTATTATTAGTGGTGATTAATTCCCTTTTGAAATTGGTTCCAAAAACTCTTTGCGTTCATACGATGAACTTGGTTTTCATGTCAATTTTTAGTTTTTTTGTTATTGTTTCACATGTATGTATACGACCTGAAAATAAAAACAGAACAAAACGTAACAAAGGGAATAGGTATTGATGTGAAGAGAAATATGAAAAAACCCATGAAATCAGAAAGCAAGTCATTTTTTCTACCCCTCTTTCTTCTCTACACCGTTCGCTATGAAACCAAAAATGACGTCGAAATTTGGACTTCATAAAATTCATCGTGTGAATTGGGTGTAAGTACTTCATTCCTTTTAATTTTTACATAATTTTTGCAAGTAATATTTTATGTCACCGCCCAGAAAAGAGAGCAGGGAAAAAATGGTATTTTACGATCTCCTGGGTCCATGTTAAGGTTTTTGAACTTTCGCCGACGTGAACAGTTCCGTTTTCTAAACAAAACTATGGGAAAACTTAAAACAAATTTTTATTTTTCAGAGGTAGGATTGGTTCTTCTGAGGGGAAGTTTTTTCCCCTTGGCCCGATTTTTCCTATTTTCCCACTTATATAGTCTATGACTGTAACACATATTTATGCCAAGTTTCATCAATTTGACGCGAATTCAGCACAAAAATATTCGTGTTTGTGTGCGTGTGCGTGTGTTTTTTTTTTTTTTTTTTTATAGAACCAGAGGTGGTATTCTTCAATAGATACTCATGTTCCATCATAAGCATGCACGATTCACCATCGCTGGTGCCTACGTCCCAAACCCACCCCCTGTTTCCTTTGACCACTCTCCCACCGCGGGACTGCCGCTAGGTATTACTTCGCGGAGGGCTGGTTAGCGATTTCGCTTCATCTTATGTACGCTCGTTCGATCTCTGTCTTTCCAGCCTTCGTAGTTCCTGCATAACTACTGATATATGGCAGTTGCACTCGTTCCATTTAATTTCGGAACCCAAAACCTCGTTTAGAAGCTGACGGAGAGTAATATTCAATTCCCAAGGCCCCCTAAATCTCGGGCAGCAAAATAAAACGTGCTGAGTGTCCTCATCTTCCTCAGCACAGTTTGGGCATGTTGGGGATCTATCGTGTCCAAATTTGTGCAGATATTTACTGAAACAACCATGTCCTCTCAAGAACTGCGTCATATAAAAGTTGGGCTCGCAGTGTTGCGCCTCCAGTCAGGGAATAATGATGGGCAGCAGATAATAAGTCTATCTGCCCTTCGAAGTGCATTCCCATTTAGACTGCCATCTGCAGATAGAAACACTCCTTTCCTCTCTACTTATTGTAGCAATTTGCCTTGGGACCTCAAGACGACGGAAGTAGATTCGCCTCATTTCATCCGCCAGTATATCTATAGGTATTGCTCTTGCCAATACCATTGCTGCGTCATCGGATATTGTCCTGAAACCACTTATTTGTCTTATTGCACTTTGACGACACCGAAGACAATTTTCTTCTTGTCGTCTCCTCGGAGAGTGCTACAGACCATACTGGGCAGGCATATATTATTATCGAGGTCACAACCGACGATAAAATGATGTTGGTCCTCCAGTATTTGGCATTATTCTTGCCAGAGCTGCTTGTGAGCCTGATGCCTTTTTCACAATGAACCTTACATGTTCCTTGAAATTTAGCCTGTCATCGATCATTACGCCTAGGTATTTTATGGCCCTTTTCGATTCTATTCTTGCATCACCAACTATTACAGTCATCTTTTCCACCGTTTTTCTGCTACTTATTAAGACAGCCTCTATTTTATGGGCAGCTAGTGTCAACCCAGTCCCATTAAGCCACGATTCAATCCTTTCGACTGCCGCATTTTCCTTCGCCTCCACCTCCTCCACGGTTTCTGCCACTGAGACTATGGCAGTGTCGTCCGCAAAGCCAATAATGGAAGTCTTATCCGGTAAGGATAGTCGCAGTATTCCATCATACATTATGTTCCAGAGCAGAGGGCCAAGAATAGAACCTTGCGTTACACCTGCAGTGACTGTATATTCTTCTTCGCCATCATCAGTCAAATGCAAAACTTTCCGATTCCGAAAATAGTCGTTTACCACATTCATTAGGTACGACAGCGTACCCATAATGAAAAGGGCCTTGGTAATATTCCCCCAATTCACGGAATTAAATGCGTTTTGAATATTCAGGGTGACCACCGAGCAGTATTCCTTGGAACCAAATCTCCATCTTCCGCCTTCTATTGCGTCTTCTGCTATGTCTACTATTTTCCTAATCGCATTTACAGTGGAACGGCCTTTCCTAAATCCATACTGCAGGTCGCAGAGAGCTCGTCTGGCTTCAGCGCAAGCTAGAAGTCTATTGTATACAATTCGCTCGAGAACTTTACCCATCGTGTCAAGGAGACAGATTGGGCGATACGAAGATGGCTCACCCGGAGGCTTGCCGGGTTTCGGGATAAGTACCAGTTTCTGTTTGTGTGTGTGTATGTGTGTGTGTGTTTATCCTTGCTAATAGTTATAAATTTCTTAAAATAAAAAACATTTGAATTTTACATAAATAAAAGTTGCAACAATTTCAACAATGGCCGCTTCAATTTTACCACAATTAACAAATTATTTATAATTACAATTTGACACTATTGAACTCTTAATTTGCAATTCATTTCAAATTGCTCACTGAATATAATTTCTCAATAACAAGTTTGTCATTTTGTTTAATTGACGACATGGACGTAATTGTGTGTGTGTGTGTGTGTATTTGCGGCAATTTATATAAATCATAAAAAATGCATGATTTATAGATGATTTCAATGAGAAATAAAATTGTGAAAAAATAAACCTTTCAAATGCAGTTAAAGGGAGTATAAAATCGACAAATACAATAAAATGGGAAAATATTTTTGAGTAAAAAGAATTAAAAAAAAAATACTAAAAGCCAACCATATAAATTAACTGGAAACAATATTTTTTCCTTCCTCTTTTTTTTTTGTCGATTTCATGGCTCAGCTGTCAATATGACAATATTTGACACATACACAATTTATTTGTGTAATAAAAAATGGGAAAAAATACTTAACAAATTTATGGTCGACACTTTGTACTTAAATAGTTGGTTAAGTCCCCATGTAACCGTTTGCATACGTTTAAACATCGAAAGTAAATATTTTTAAATGTCCTTAACTTTAAAGACAACAATAAAAATCAATTTCAAATATGCATGCAGTGTGTGTGTGTGAAATGTTTTTTTATGCGAGTGTGTCAAATTGTTTTTGCAACAAAACCGACGTTACATTAACATGATACTATAGTTCTATATTAAAACGTGTATGTCTATGAATGCTCGTATGCATTTATATGTTGCTTTTCTTTGTCCAAGAACCAATTTTCTCTAAATTAAAAACTGTTTACTTGTACTTCAAGTTGCATTTTAATATTTATCATAAATTTGATGAGGCAAAACTTTTAGAGATTTGTTTCATTTTCATTTCTACTTCTAGCCCGTAGCCCATAATCTGTTAAATGAACTAGATAAATCCTTAAGGAACCTTCTAGATGCTGTTGGTATTTTACTTCGTGCTTGTATTCTCTATTTTTACGATCAATATAAATTATAAGCACAAGTTTTATGAATTTAAATTTTTTCCTTTTTTTTTTTTTTTTTTTTTTTTTTTTTTTTTGTACACAAGATTTTGTGCAAATACGGTGATGTGAAATTTTCAGGGTTAGTTTGTTGCACTTAGGACTGCCAACCTGTGTGAAGAGAAATTTAAATTTATATTAGCCAAGACACAAACCGAAAGTTGTACTAAACCTATTCTCAGTTAACAGAGCTCTGTTAACCACTTAACATTCCGAGTAAACTTTGATCAATTTCTATATTAAATTGAATTAAGATTCATACGCTAATTGTTCGAAATTTGTTTTTAAATCTCAGAACGACATGATAAATATTCCAAGGCACAAAGAAAAGTCAACATCAGTTTTATTTAATTTCATTTGGAAGCCAAAATCTAGGAACTGAATCCAGTTCTTCCCAAACTAGTGAAAAAAATTATGGCCCAATAAATACTTAATAAGTATAGGGTCCGCCAAATAACTTTTTTTTTTTTTGAAAATGCTATAAAAAAAAACTACTGAATATTTTCTCAATTTTCTTTTTTATTTGAAAGTCCAATCCTTCCGGTTAATAATGGAAAATAGTTTCATTCAAATGGCTGCCTCGGCTGGACATGCAGTAGCCTAAACGATCGGTCCAATTTTTAAGCATATTATCGATTGTGTGCAGCTGTATTTCACCAATGGCTTCACGAATAATGTCCTTTAAAGCGGCAATTGTCTCTGGCTTGTCGGCGTAACACTTTTCTTTGACGGCACCCCACAAATAATAGTCCAACGGTATCAAATCCGAGGTGGCCAAACGACATCAGCTCTGCGGCTGATAATGCGATCTTCAAAAACAGGGCGCAAAACATCGAGTGTAGCTTCGGCTGTGTGGCAAGTAGCGCCATCCTGTTGAAACCAGATGTTGCCAATATTCTCCTCTTCAATTTTTGTGAACAAAAATTCGTTCAACATGGCCCGATAACGATCGCCATTGACTGTAACGGCCACTCCTTGCTCATTTTCGAAGAAAGATGGACCAAAATCCGCAACAAACAGTGACTCGTTTTGGGTACGTCGGCTTTTCAATGTATGCGTGCGGGTTTTCGGTGACCCAAATGCGACAATTTTGCTTGTTTACATACGCGCCAACATCAAAATGAACTTCATCTGAAAAGATGATTTTTTTTTTTTTTTGCAAAATCGGCATCTTCTGTAAGTCGATCGCAGGTCCATATTTCCCAGCGCCGTTCAACCGTATACACTTATCTTTGACGGCACCCCACAAATAATAGTCCAACGGTGTCAAATCGCAGCTCCGAGGTGGCCAAACGACATCAGCTCTGCGGCTAATAATGCGATCTTCAAAAACAGGGCGCAAAACATCGAGTGTAGCTTCGGCTGTGTGGCACGTGGCGCCGTCCTGTTGAAACCAAATGTTGCCAATATCCTCCCCTTCAATTTTTCCGAACAAAAATTCGTTCAAAATGGCCCGATAACGATCGCCATTGACTGTAACGGCCACTCCTTGCTCATTTTCGAAGAAAAATGGCCCAATTATGCCTCTGGACCAAAATCTGCACCAAACAGTGACTCGTTTTGGGTACGTCGGCTTTTCAATGTATGCGTGCGGGTTTTCGGTGACCCAAATGCGACAATTTTGCTTGTTTACATACGCGCCAACATCAAAATGAGCTTCATCTGAAAAGATGATTTTTGTTGGCAAAATCGGCATCTTCTGTAAGTCGATCGCAGGCCCACTTTTCCTGCGTTGTTCAAGCGTATACACAACCATATTCATTCAGCGGAAGCATAAAACTAATTATCTGTCAAATCAGACATGAGCTAAGTGTTACCATTCACGAAAAAAGCACTAGTTGAAAAAAAAACGTTAGATGGCGGACCCTTTTTATACTTAAAGGCGGATTCACCCATGTTGTCCGAAGAAAATGTTTGTCCGGACAAATTTTTTCTTATATGTAGACGTCAAGTCTTTCTTCTTGAGAGAGAGAAAATATTTTTTACGAACAACTCTCAGCTTGAATTGGTTTAATTTTATATTTTGTCCGGACAAAATTGAACTGAGTTGCCAATACGTTAAACTTTTTCACATAAAGTTGAGGTGTCATTTTGCGTTTGATATATTAAATTGTGTGTGAGACTAAAAAAATAAATTTTGAGAATTAATATTATCTATTTGTTTCTTTTTTTATATGTATGTATTTTGCTTTATGCAATTCAATGGCCATAAGGTAAAGCAATTTACTTTTCTCGTCCATTATTATCACAAATTCTTGAAAAATAATTTAAAATATGTAATATCCAAATATGTAAAATATCAAGAAAACAAAGCAAAACATAAAAAATCGCTTGCAGTACTACCATTTTGCAAAACTCATTTTTTATATGAACGGCAACTTTGATTTTCCGGACAAATTTATCGAAATGAGTGAATCGTGCTGCAGAAAACTCTCAGTAAAATAAATTTTGTCCGGACAAAACTTTTGTTCGGAAAACATGGGTGAATCCGCCTTAAGGGATGTACTGAAAATATAAAATAATGTAAAAACATTCATTTGAAAAAAAATATATTTTCCTGTAGAGGTTTTCGGTCATTATGGGAAAATGGGAATGGATACATATATGCCGCTATACATAAAAGGTGGCCCAGTGGGCCCTTTATATTCTTATCTTATATCTTTAAAAAAAATAAAATTTTGTTTAAATTGACTTAAGAGGATTAGTAGCCATTATGGTGGCCATTATGGAAAAATTTGGATGGGTACACATATGCCACTATATACAAATGGTGGCGTTTTCTGCAATATAAAGGGCTCCCTTTGCCATCATTTCTGTATTGTGACATATGTGTACCCATCGCCGTCTTCCCACAATGACCGAAAACCTCTCCAGGAAAATATATTTTTTTTTAAATGTATGTTTTTTTTCTGGGACCAGCATTCAGGGAATGACCCCTACATATGCAGTGCATTGTGCCGGAACTAGAAAGGCGGGGATAGTATTGAGGGGACAGATGAAAGATGATAAGAATTTTTGTAGCTATTTTTCAAACTTTTTACTTCGCCCGCTAATTTTTTGCTACATGACCGACGACGAAGGAGGATGATTTTTAGAACATGATCGTGTCAGTCGCTGTCAATAATGTGATCAGTGGTCAGTTTTATGCATTCATCATTGAAACGGGCTGGCAACAACTAACATAAACACGCGCTCTAATGCTGATCAGAAGAATTCAACATAATATTTCATGACTCAGCGCGGGGTTGAACTCAGGACCCTCCGCTTCATAGTCTTGTGTTCTACTACTTTTTTTTTTTTTTTTTTTTATCTTGGACTAGCACTCAGGGCACCCTTGGCACTTGCTTAAGAGCCAGCTTATATTAAACAACTTTTCGCATTCATGTAAAAATTTTAGTGAAAATTAAGCAGGTAGAGGTTTTCTAGAAGCAAAGGAGGAGGGGTACATAAATTGCAAAACGTAGAAGTTTTTAAATTTAAAGGGACCGCTTATACACAAACTCATGATGTGATGTATTTGCTAAGAAACTTCCCGCTGCCTTTTAACGTTCGCTTTACGAAAATATATGTGGGAAAAACAATGGAAACTTAGCCAACCCATCGCATGTTGTACCAGATATTTATTTAAACTATTTGCGATGTACACAAACACCACACACTTTATGGGAACATACATAATGTGTCCTGTAAGGACATGAGTTAAGGTGTATTTGTAAAGTAAATTTTGTATGTAGTGAGAGTTGCAATTTATAAACGATTCCCTGGCTGCAACGAATGACTCCATATACAAACAGTTGATTTATAGTTGTTATTGAAATATAGCAAATACGACTTTTAATTATGAGGAACGGCATTAGTTTGTGTTTTCGTTTCGTTCGCTGCAGCAATTTTACTCAAAAGTCCATGCCGTTCGTGTCCCCCTAAAACCCCTTTATGCTACAGGATTATGGAAAAGTTTTCCCAATGACCGTAAGTTGAGTTGGTTCGATTTTGGTATATTTTACAGTTTTTACTTATTTCTTTTTTTTTCAATATAAAAATGGGAAAGTTAATATTTTAGTGTTGCACTTATAGAAACGACTACAAGGCAACAACTTATTCCTTGTTTGTTTGCTAAACGTTTTTGTTGGAAATTAACAAAAAAAAAAAAAAAAAAAAAAAAAAAAAAAAAAAACAAAGAAAATAATAATTCCTTGGCACTGCAAGGGAAACAAGAAAATACACATACAAGCAAACTCTGTATAGTGTAGAACACATTTTTGGCGACAAAACATGATTGTGCATGTTGGCAAATAATGGGAAGAGTGTTTGCATAGAATTTATAGCACTTGAGGGAATGTAAGAAAACATATCGTGTTGCATATAAATAAATATATAAGCTGGTGAAATGTAAATATTCCTGCAAATGTAAATAAACAATAATAATAGATTATGTAGCGGAAAAGGTTATTAATTGTGTAAATGTGTTGGTTGTTGTTGACTGCAGGGGCACATGTTGCACTTAAGAATAATTGTTTGAATGGCTGCGATGACAAGAACGTTAATGTGTTCTCAAAAATCTTTCAAATGCCGGGTTGTTTAAATTGTTGTAAAGTATTCTTTTCTAAAATTGCTTTGGCTCATGTGTTAATTAATAAAAGAGATAAATAGAAAGTGTTCACCTCATCACTAGACAAAGGACTTAATTTCATACAAATAAAGTATTTTTATAATAGCGCTAGCAAAAACAAATATATTTTTATTGACTCCAGAAACCATTAAATAATTAACAAAACAATAAATAACAAAATGGCCACTCAAATTATCTGAATTTTAAAATCGGCCAAACTAAAATAAATATTTAAAATGGAAATAAAAACATTTTGAAAAAATAATTGTTTAGCGTTATAAAACTCTCCCATGTAAACGCTGTATGCGATGAATATTTATTAGGGAGCATTATTTTATGCAAGGCCAAAATTCTTTAATCAAGTTTGAATTCGTAAAGACCCAACTGCAACATAAAGTGCATTTTTCATGTGTGCGGGGGATCCATCACCTATAGCGCCTTCCCTGAGAAGCAATCCTATATTTCGATTTCAGGGCGCTGTTGTACTGCCCAAGTGCTTTCTCAGGGTATGGGTTCGTACCCCGCAGGTCTTTTAGAAATATTTTTATCCATACCTCCACATCGGCATATATGGGGTGGTACAGCTACGAACCTTATGTAGTATTTTACATTTTTTTCTTTTAAACAGTTATTTTAAGTGTTTTCTTTAAAAATTAATTTAAAAAAACATAAATTTTTTTTGTTGTTTAGCTTAAAAATATATATATAATAACTAAATTTTTTTTTTTAACATTATGTGGAACATAGTTAACAGACGTGTGGGACGTATTTAACTCACGAATTTAACTTCACACCGTTAAGTGGGAGTAGTGTGTATGCGTATGCGGATGACTTGCTCATTCTGATTGATGGACAGTCTCGTGCTGATCTGGAAAACGTTTAAACGTAAGGTGGTGAGTTGGCCATGCGATTCGTTGATGATTGGGGCAATAGCGTGGGCGTGGAGGTGGCTATGAGCAAGACTGTGATAATTCTGCTTTAGGGGGAGATTATTGCGGAATAGTCATCCGATCATACGTTCTGGTGGTGTTAGCCTTAGATACGTAACTGAGGTTAACTATCTGGGGATAATGCAGTTCTAAACACATAGACGACAGCAGACTTCACTACTTCACAGCTTCAAATGCTGCCAACTTCAAACGCTGCTATGAAGTCAGCTTCATTATTATTTTGAAGACAGCAACAACATAACAACAGGGATGCCGCATATATATTTTATAATGAACAAAATTAAAGTTATTGATAAAAAATGTAATAATATCACGAAAAACTATAAAAACATATAAATTTATTTCTATTTCTGTATTTTTTAATATTATTTTATGTTTAATATCAAATTGAAAGTTTTTCTTCTTGTTTTTCCAATTTATATATATAATGGCAACACTATATTTGTTTATTGCTGCCCGTCAAAATAGAAAATAGCCTAACTTGGCAGCAGCAGCAAGTGCTGTTGTGCAGTCCTGCTGCTGTGCTGCCCCCAAAATAATCATTTTCATTTAAACACATGGATTTTATTTTTGACATATTGCTGCTTGCTGTCTGCAGTCGTCTATGTGTTTAGAGCTTGATGGCTGAGGGGATGAATTTCCTGATTCATCTCTCTTATATTCGTGAGAGGCTTAGAGTCGTTGTGGGTACGGTTAAGCGCATTCTTAGGAACGACTGGGGTCTGAGAAGCAGTTCTGTACGTACCATTTATTTAGGGCTGTTTGTTGCATGTGCAACATTTGGTGCTGCTGTATGGTATGAGACGGTCATGTCTGTTAGGGACCGTGCTAAGATAAGGTCTTGCCAGTGAGTTGCTATGCTAGGTTGCTTGCCAGTTTGCCGTACGGTATCGACGGATGTCCTTCAGGTGCTTTTGGATGTGGCTCCTCTTGACTTGGAGGTGATACGTCGTGCTTATCATCTTTTTCTTTTTTTTTAGGAGTAGGACCAGCACTCAGGGGATGACCCCTATATATGCAATGCATTGCGCCAGAACTGATAACGAGGGGATAGTATTGAGGGTACAGATTAGGAAAGATGAGAAGATAGACAGTTTTTTTTTTTTTTTTTTTTTTTTTTAGCTATTTCAACCTTTTACTTCGCCCGCTAATTTTTGCTACAGGGCCGACGAAGGTCCTGAGGGGCCCTTAAGGTGGAGAGGGGCTTACTTCTAGCAGGGCATGATTGGCTCACCGCTGACAATCTTGCGGGGGATGATCTGGGCAAGGTCAGGGTTCTTTTGGGTAGTCAGGTAGATACGGAATGGAGAGACAGGTGGATAGAAAGTGGTAAGAGATGGTAGGGTGACGTTCCGTTTTATACGGGACGCGACGTTTATAAGTGACCGTCCGAACTTTGAATTTGGTTTGTGGGTGGGGTTTTTACTGACCGGACATGGTTGTCTGAATGATTTCTTATAGCGAAGGGGACTGTCGGAGTCTTCGGAATGTCGATGTGGAGGTGTACCAGAGGACTGGGAGCATGTACTGACGACATACATAACCTTATTATGATAATGTTAGAAGTTTAGGGGATATGGGAGTTGTGTATTCGCAGGGGGTTTGGGATGTCAGTAGGGTCTTATAGGACAGTCGGACATTGAGGAATTTGTAAGATTTTGCACACGCTTTGTTTGGCATTAGAAGGACTGGACATTAGTTTGGTGAAAGTTCGGTTTCTGCCTGGCAGTGGTTGCGGCTCTTCGGGGAGCGTCGTGGGGGCTGTGGTTGGGACCCAAAACGCGGAGGGAATGTTAGCTCAGTGTGGAGTTGCTTTGCAACCGGTTGCCGTGACCCAAAGATTGATAGGAGGTTAGATAGTCTCCGCTCTTGACCAAGGGGAGGCCATGTCCAAATGCATGGTTTCGAATTTGTATTCATGTGCGACACTTGTTACACATGCAAGCGCCCGTGGACGTATCGTTTTCACGCGGTGTTAAGAGCGGCGTCAGGTTAAGTCGAGAGACAGGTGCTGACGTTAAACTTTTGACATGTTGTAACATAAAGTGTGCTTCTTTAAGGTTGATGCAACACACAAAAGGCTTCGAGGAGGATTCATTTATGTCAAAGTTCGGAAGTTCTTCTCTGAAGCAATTTGAGGATGTTGCCAACATATGCGGAACTAAGGAAGTGATAGTAAGGTGAGAACAGATGAAGATATATGAGAAGATAGAGAATTTGTTGTGGCCTTTTTTTTGTCTTCTCGTTGCCCGCAAATTTTTGATACAGCACCGGCGCGAGAGGGTGCTGTAGTGCATTGTGGCAAGTCAATACAACAGGGTGACAACAGTTAAAAGAAACCGAAATTTTCGGCTTCTTAGATCTGGGTTGGGTTAAAGTCTGCTGCTGATTTTGTATAAAAAGAGACCTAATATATTGAATAAACCATTATACGCAAAAAGATTGTACAGCGGCCTTACTTAAGACTAATTAAGAACAAATTTCATATAAATCATAAAAAATAAGTGATGAGCGTGCTTGTATCGCGATACGATAAAGACAATTAATAATATAAAATTTAGTGCGTAGAAAAAACGTATCATAAGAAAAATACTTTGTAACGCAAATAAAATTTGTGTGTAAAAAAGATAAGATGGTATGTTATTTAGTGGAGAATTGTAAACTACATATAGACATTTCCTTGGAAATTGACATCTTTTCTGATAACATAACAAGAAAAAACAAACAATGGCAAATGTTTCTTCTCTTTTAGCAAAACAATAGTTCCGCGGGGTCTTAACAAATACTGATATAAGAAGAAAAGATAATATTTTTAGGCATCTTAGTTTTTTATTTATCGCTTAACCGATTGGAAAACCGAACACCCTATTATTTAGCCTTGCTAAGACAACAACCCGTAAAACAATATCTACAGTTTTAAAACAAATGCCTAGTCTGAAGTCTTATTTACATTTCCTTATGGGTATAATTAAGTTTTTTTTTTTTTGCAGATTAAATTAGTGAGATAGTTGTGTTTTTGTTAGATCCGGGAAGGTTTTCAGATGATATAAAAGCAATTGATTTCATGAGGTGCTCGTTAGTTAGCTGACAATTTGGTGGAGTTAATTTTACAAGAAAAAAAAAATCAAAACAATGGAAAAAATAAAAAAACTTAATAATATAAATATCTTTCTAATTGGACTTATTACATTATGGTGTGCTTTCGGTGCAGTTAAAGGTAAATGGTAGCAAATACCAGCTTGAAAAAGACTTTAAAAAAATTTGATAATGCAAACATTGACTATAATATTACACGATCCTCTAAACTCGTTTACTGCGTTATTGTGTCATTATGTGTGTGTGAAAATCTACTCAGAATTATTCTGATATATTAAGTTACGATCGATCTTATCCGATCTACTCCAATCGATTTTATCAGAGTTCTGGACAGCGAGCAGTATAGTTAAAATGTCAAAGTCAATAAACGATAAGTCACCACTTGCCGCAATTTGTCAAGGTGGGTCGAGAAAAAAGTTGTGTCAGTCACCACCTAGAATGAAAGATATGTCAATGAAGTTTCTAAAACAGGAACATTTTTCTTTTTTTTTCCCCCACTTCCCAAAATACAGCACTTTTTGTTTTTTTCTATATATAGCGCCGCCATTTGAAGTCCGACCTCATCATATCGCATATTGTTGCCCTGTGTGACTTTTTAATCTAACGCAAAATTTAAGAAGTGCTTCTTTTCCATTATGAAAAATTTTTACATTAGGGGGGGGGGGGGGTAAGGATCCGAGATATCATAAATGACATCTTTAATTTGACGTCAGATTAAAAAGTCACCCGGAAGCCATAGTCAAGCCATGAACAACGATATAAAAATAAAAAGTGCTGTATTTTGGGGCGTGGCAACAAAAAATTTCCTGTTTTAGAAACTTCATTGGCTCTAGGGGGTGACTGGCACAACTTTTTTTTTTTTGTATGGAGGCCGACCCGCCTTACTATATAGTATAACAAAGAGCAATGACCTGACATTATTACAACAATGCAAAACACAACAGCTGTTTTCCTTGTGTTACAATATTTCCATTTTGTCAAAGACAGCTGAGTACAGCATCAAAAATATCCTGTTAATGTCTCTGCAATAGCACAAAGAAAAACATCGATAAAAAGTAAAGAAAATGCATAAGTAAACTACTGTTGTGGGCTGGGGCCAATTTTAACGGTGAAAATACAACCCTGTAAGAAATCAGCTGAACAGCCACAATGACCTTTTTATTCGCCCAGGACATAACATACGCTCACGAATACGAACTCTTGCCGTTACACACACCATGAAGTTATTTCACATCGCGTGTTTAAAAACTGCTTATCCGTAACACTCAAAAAGTCTTTTCCACCTAGAATAAACGCAGCGTTAGGCTTCGTGCTATTGTTCCTTACAACTCCCAAAACAATTTATTAAACATTCTTTCAACATTCTTTCAGGTGAAAACAGATCCATTTATGAAGAACTTCTTACCGAAATTGACGATTTATCCGATATGCTGGACTTACTCCAACGTTAGTATGAATATGGGCATCCAAAAAAGGTGTTCTTCATATCAGAAACATATTTATTTCCCTTTCAGTAATTCCTGACGATCCATCCGATACTACAGTGGTCTGCGATAGTGACGGTTACTTCCGTGATCCTTACAATTGCTCGCAATTTTATCGGTGCCACGGGGGTGAACGTTCCCATTACCTATGTGGCGATGGAACGTACTTCAATGAACATACTTTAGTCTGTGATTGGCCTTCTAATGTGAATTGTAATATGACCAGTAACAACTTTTTCTGAACACACTCTATTCACAAAATATATTTTTAATTTTCAGGTGAAAACGAATCTCCCAATGACAAACTTCTCAACGCTTATGATATAGGTTTGGAATGATATGACCAATATTATCTCTTTCTAAACACACCGTACACCTATACAAACATATTTTTATTTTCAGGTGAAAACGAATATTTCAGTGACGAACTTCTTAACACATATGATAATTTACTGGATATGACGAACCCAGGTATAGGTTTGGAATGCAATGACCAATATTATATATTCCCAGACACACACACACTTTTTACAGACCTATATTTGTAATTTTCAGGTGAAAACGAATCTCTCCGTGACGAAGTTCTTACTGAGGATCCGGACATACGTTTGGAAGGTAATGACCAACATTGTCTCTTTCTATTTATAAAGATTTTTTTAACTTTCAGATGAAAGCGCTTCTGTCGATGAGGAAGTTCTTGACACTGTTGGTAATTTATCCGATATGCCGGACCCAACCACAAGTGAGGAAGAATATGAGTATTATGAGGACTGTAATGACCAATATTATCTCTTTCTAAACATACACTATTTATCAACATATTTTTAAATTTCAGATCAAAACACAGCGCAAACTGCTCAAGTTCTTGATGCTAAACGCGATTTATACGTTTTGCTGGACCCAGCCATCCAAAAATTCTGTTCTTTATATTTGGAAGGGATTCCACTTGCAGAAATTCCTGACGATCCATTCGATACTGCAGTGGTTTGCTATAGAGACGGTTACTTCCGTGATCCCCACAATTGCTCGCAATTTTATCGTTGCCACGGTAGTCAACGTTTTCATTACCGATGCGGCAATGAAATGTACTTCGATGAACGTCATTCAGTCTGTAATTGGCCTTATAATGTGAAATGTGTTGTCCAACATTAACTTGTTTCCCCTCACGTCTTGATGCATGAGAAGTTAACAGTTCCAGTACAGTAATAACAGTACTCGCATGCATTTTATTTTATTTAATTTAATTGTTCTTCTTATTCGACAAGAGAAACTTAAAAAACTGTTTAATATAGGAAATTTGTTTGGAGAACTAATTTTTATCAAGTTGAAAGTTATCTTTGTACTTTGAGTAAAAATAAAACAATTATATATCAGTGTTTATCAATTACAAGACTTGGAATCAAAATATATATTCTGATTGATCAGCTGAAGCAATTTTGTTGTATATGTTGTTGTTACCATTTGTGCAGGTGGAATAAATGTGAATTATTAACTATTTATTGAAGGGAGGAATATCTCCCCCTTCCTATAAAAGCTCAAAAATTTATCTTTTATGGGATTAAGTCGTAAGTAGTTCATTCCTTTTATTAGGGGCAGGGAAAAAAGTGCGGACAAGCTTGAAACAAAATTTCATTTTTCGGTGGTAGGATTAGTTCTTCTAAGGGGAACTTTTTTCCCCTTGGTTCGATTTTCCCTATTTTCAAGCTTAAATAGTCTATGACAATAATACATATTGTAAAGGGTGTTTTTTTATACGAATCACTTTGTTGTCTGACAGCTGTTTTGACAGTTTAAAGTGACGTCTCTACTCAGTATTGTTTGGCATGAACAGGTAAACTCCAGAACAACGCTTCCAAATCGTGGAAATTTATTTTCAAAAACAGTGTTCAATTAAAAATGTTTATCCGCTTTTTTACCGCAAAATTCTCTTCAGTGATGCGGCGCATTTTTGGTTGAATGGATGTGTCAACAAGCAAAATTGCCGTATTTGGATCCAAGATAATCCACACGCCGTTCAAGAATTACCAATGCATCCCGATAAATGTACTGTTTGGTGCGGTCTATGGGCTGGTGGAATCATCGGTCCTTATTTCTTTAAAAATGAGGAAGGACGACACGTTACCGTGAATGGAAATCGATACAGAATCATGATCAATGAATTTTTGGTGCCAAAACTTCAAGATATGGATGTAAACGAAATGCGGTTTCAACAGGATGGTGCCACTTGTCATACTGCGGGCGAAACAATGGACTTATTGAAAGAACATTTCAACGACAACATTATTTCGAGAAGTGGACCGGTGAATTGGCCTTCGTGTTCGTGTGATTTGACGCCACTCGATTATTTTTTGTGGGGATACCTGAAATCATTGGTTTACGTGGATAAACCAGCAACGGATTGACGCTTTGGAAACTAGTATTCAACGTGTCATTGCTGAAATATGCCCTCAAATGCTTGAAAAGGTGGTCGAAAATTGGACCTCCAGAATGACCTTTGTGGAAAATAGTCGTGGTGGCCTTATGCCCGAAATTATATTTAAATGTTAAATGACAAGAAATTATCTACCAAATAAAAATTTTTTTTTGCCATTTCATAATTTGGCATGTGTTTTATTTAAATTTCAAATCAGCAAGCTCTTATAAAAACACCCTTTATTTCTGCAAAGCTTCATCAATATAAGTGCACCCAATAACTTTTCATAAGCATTAAACAACAATCAAAAATATTAATGTCCGGCTAGATAGGCAAAATGCCCGTATGTGTGACGACAATTAACACAGTAATTGTCCGAGTGCTGAACCGAATCCGTAATCTTGCACTTCGTAGTAAATGTTAACTACACTCCAGTCCACATCATCTTCAAATATGATGAGAAACCAGTCCACAACAGACTCCACAAACCGCATTACATAAAAAATAAATTCAAAACGTTGACCTCCCCCCAAAAACATTAATAAGTAAAATTTTTCTTTGGACCCAAACCACTTTCAAAACCGATCAAAACTAATCAAATGTGTGACATGCCAGATAATAATTAAATTTTTTAATTAAAAAGCTCAATTTGCGCCGCCTTAATGTTGTTTTGAAAAAATGCTAAACTTAATTTACGAACACCAACGACAACAACAACAAAAATACACAAACAACCAACCACAATAAAATTTTTTATAACAGGAAATTAAGAGAACATTGTAAATTTTTATACTGACTGCAGCCGCTTTTGTTGTCGTATTGAAACCTAAAAACCGTGTTTTCTTGTTAATGCGAATATTTTGTTTTTTAGTTGTTTGCTTTAAAAAAAAATATTTATCTATTTACACTGGGAGAAAAATTTGTTTCGCAGTGAAAATGGAAAGAGTTTAAAAAAGCCTATAAGATAGCGCTTAACCGACAATTCACAATAGCAGAAATAAAAGAAAAATGTATTGACAATTTTTAAGTAAAACATAAACTTGTAATTTTCAAAATTGGAAAAGCATTTTGAATTTAGTTAAAAACTATTAATATCAGTGAAACTTTTTTTGCAGCAATTCTTATGTTGTGTGAGAGTGGTGAACCAGAAATATGCACCATTTCTATTCCTTTCTCGCTCTTTCAAACTATAAACTCAAGAATTGCTGCAACGAAAATTGCAAGTCTAGACGGGTACTTAACATAATTATAATAATGCGTAAGAATGCACTTTTTCACTTTAAAGTAAAAGCACGTGGTTTTTAGGCAGCTGTTGTTTTTTAACTATCCGCTAAGAAAAATGGAAAAATTAAAAAAAAGGGAAGTAATTGGTTTCATGTCGTTAGAAAAAAAAACAAATTTTCACCAGGCCACAATGTTCTGAGTTCCTGGGAAGCATCCCGGACTACATCCCTATAGCATCCCCACTCCTGAGATGGAGCCGCTATGGCAGTATAGAGGTGTGTGTGTATGTGAGTACATGTGGGAGTGTGTATATGTGTGTGCGTATCTATGTGTGTAAGTGTGTATGTGTGTGAGTGTGTGTATTTGCCCTGCAGGAAATGTCAATAGTAAAATTATACTGATCATCAGAGAACTTCACTTGTTGATTAAAAAACCGTTCAACAATAACAAAGACACAAAAAACTTGTCTTTTATTTGCAAATGATCAAACTTGCCCGCACACTCTCTTTTGTTGTTGATTTTAAATCAACCGAACATATGCCTCTTTGCTGGTTCTGATGCTAAACACATCGGCTTACTCACAACAATAATCTTCTTTAAGCTAGGAATAAAAACATTAATCAAACTTGCTCAAGCTTTTATATGCGTTGTTCATTATAAGGCAATCGAACCACTTGCAGGTTGAACACTTGCTTATTTTTTATCATAGGTCGAATCAAACTTGTCAACTTGTGTACTTGTCTATTCCGCTCAACGCTCAAAATTTTGATCAACATTAAAGTACAAAAAGCAAGAAATCATTGTGTATGAATTTGTTCATTCCTATCAACAAAGGCACGCTTGTTTTTTTATTTTAATTTACAGTGGTTTATGATGTCCATTCGCGTTGTTTATGACAAAATAGGAAATTTTTTTAAGAAAATATTATTTTTATTTGCAGTTCGATATTGCAAATAATATTTATTATTATTTTTGTTTATTTTTATTTGTTCTCCTTTACAGTGGTGTTTTTTGTGTTATTTAATTTGTATTTCTTATTAACCTAAAATTGAGAAGCACAAATTTTCTGCAGCATAAGTAGCCCTCCAGTACCTATTCGTTTTCCATAATTATTTCACTTAAAATGGACCATATTATACTTTTTCCCTTACGCCGTGGCGACAAGGTGAAACTTTCCTGGAAATTTGACTTAAAAAAATTGTTTTCCCTTTTGTCATATTTGCATGTGTATTTCGGCGTATGTAATTCAACTAAATTTGTTCTCTTAATCGGACACATGTTTAACAATAAATAAAAAACAAACAAATGATCAAACTTGTGCACACATTCTCATTTGTTTCAATTTTGTAAAGAAAAAAGTCCCATAAACCACCGTGCATTTGCCCATGTGTATTCCCTTCAGCGTTGCCAAATGTACAGATTTATCTGCATTTGACAGTTTTTCTAAGCATTGAGCAGTTTTGCAGTTTTTTTCTTTGAAAACCAGTTTTTCTGTAAATTGTGCAGATTTTGCAGTTTTTACATTTTACTTTTTTACTCTTAATTTCTGAAACCATAATTTTACCCCATTTGCTTAATATAACAGTGGCAAGGTTTAACTATACTTTTTTATACGAGTATGTAATTATCACATACATCTTTTTACACCCCTGACCACAAAGCAAGTTGAATTTTACCAAGGTGTACATATATTGCAGGTGGGAGCACGAGCTCACTTGCCTAACCTGATAAAACGTCAAACTTAGTAGTGTCGTTTAACGATTTTTGCAACTGTTAAGGTAGTTTCTACAATAAGTGTTCTATTTTTGTAGAAATGGTTGTACCTGTTAGATAGATATGCCTTGTGTTTTTCTATGTACATACAAACAAATTTAAATTTTTAATTATTGGTTTCAATATATATATATATGAGAACGACATCGACTTGTCGAGATTCTGGAACAGGAAGTATTATATCTGAATAATAATGAACTCTTTTTGTTTATTTAAACCCTATGTACCTATATATTTTTTATTAAAATGAATTGCTTTGTTATATGTAGATGTATATCATATTTAATTTGTTGTGTTATGTTTTTGTTTTAATAAAAATATATGAAAAAAACTATATATTTTTGTGAATTTTTTATGTGCAGTTTTTTTTACGTGAAAACCAGTTTTTTTTTCTAAAGTTGCAGTTTTTTTTTGAAAAAGTTATGGCAACGCTGATTCCCTTTAACTTTGTTTTTGATGAACAAAGTCAAATAAATACTAAACCTGTACCTCCACTCATGTATCAGTGTTGAATTGGTCATGTTGTTTGCATTGTTCGTATATCATATTGCTCAAGTCACACAGACGGTCGGTTCAAACATGTTGTGTGAATTAATGAGAATAAGAGCGTTTGGACACGATGAAGTTACTACAAGCCCTTCTCTTGCCTGTGCGATCTTGCTCATAAAATGCTTTTGTTAATTCTACTCATAATCAGAATTTGATGTATACAGCAGAATGAAATGATTTTTAATCATCATTGAATTTTTCTTTAATCTTCAAAATGAACAAAAATTTTTGTGCTGAACAAAATCAAGAAAAATCGTGATTTTGAAGTACTCTGCTGATCATCTATTGACGATGTCACCAGTACTACAGACATATTATACCCCAACTAATGCTATCTAGATTTGACATTTAACACAGGCTTGTCCTACGTTCTTATGGGACAATATGGCGAAAATGTCAATAGTAAGATTGTACTGACGTACTATTGACGATATCACCGAGGTCAATAGCAACAGTTGCCGTCGGCCACCCAGCGATTTTGAGCCCATCAGCTTGATGATTTGTTTTCACCGTCAACAATTTTCTCTGACTATCAAAAACAAAAGCAAAAAAAAAACATTTTGTTGACAGTGTCACCAAAAAGACACCATAATTGTTGACAAAAATATTGACATACATGGATACACTTAACCCCACGTTTCATTTTGGGTGCATATGTGTGTGTATGTATGTGTGTATGTATGTGTGTGTATATATGTGTATGTTCAAGTATGTGAACGACTTGACCAAATCGAATATAGTGTCGTTTCAAAGATTTCCATTGAATTGGAATCGATTCAGACCAGAAAATTTCCATAAATAAAAGCTAACAGATTACAACAAGGAACCGTAAATACTCCTATTCTGTTTAATATATACATTCTAGATCTGTTAAAGAAAGTCGATAATATCATATCATTTGCGGATGATATTATTATATATCATTCTGATGACAAAATATAAGCAATAAATCAAAATCTTCAAAACATCTACAATTAATTGGAACACGAAAATCAACGCATAAAAATGCGAAACCATTCTTTTTAGACCACCAATTGATAAATGTAACTCAAACATAATGAAAAACTGGAAACAGTTTGGAATTAAATCAAATTTATCAAATTGTAGCATTCCAAATAAGGATGTAGTAAAATATTTAGGTAAGATACGTGGACAAATTTTTGTATTTTAACCACCATGTCAAGGAAAAATACCCATAAAAGCAAGAAAAAGCTTTCTTTTTATATAGACCATTATATCATTATCAATAGCCCAGTTCACAATCTCGAGCAAGTAGTCTAGCATCGTAGCATGAGCAAAATAATTGTACTCTACACCAACAAAATACATTGAAAAAGCTCTCAAATACTCTCTTAATTTGCAAATGCTATAATGCAAGACCATTTGCACAGGATTGTGAATTGGGCTAATAAATCTAAGATAATGTATCAATCCCTTATTAGACCTATAATAACATATGGTTGTCCAATTTGGTTCAATATATCGCCTTCATACATGGAAATGATAAGAGTCTTTGAAAGAAAATGTTTAAGAGCAAGTACATCATTATACAGAAATCCACAAAGCGAATATCTAAAATACATATCTAATAAGACATTTTTTTTTTTTTTTAGGAGTACGACCAGCACTCAGGGGACGACCCCTATATATGGGCATTTCCAGAAAAAAGTCCACCTTGATCGAAAAATTAAAAGTTAACAAACAGATTTTTTCCTAATGTATTATAAAAGAGAAACTTCTAAAATAAATTAAATTTAGGAGCTCAAAGCTTTCTTTTGTTGGGATGGTGAAATACTGAGCTACAAGTTTGAAGTTCTCGTTTTTGTAAGTGTTTCTTAACTTCAAGGGCATTTTCTCTTTATAATTAACATTCCTAAAATCAATTTCATAATAATACTCTTATTGCAAAACTGTTGCTACAAACATATTTAATCATAAAACAAATGCAAAAAATATATTTAGTATATCGTAGTTTTTATATAATTTTCTAATATTTATGTCTTTTTCGCATTTTTTTAACATAATAAAATATAGTGGAAATTTTAGTAATGTAACGCCAGTAACGTAACGCCAGACCAATTTTCATAAAAGAAAAAAAAGGAAAAAAGATTTGTTCAATTTATAACTTGGAAAATAAATGTATATTGGTCCAAAACCTATCAAAAAAAATTTGATTAAAAATACTTGCCCAATTCGCAGAGTTCAACAATTTTGTTATCAAAGTCAAATCGCACTTCCGTTTTTTGTAACGTAACGCCAGGTCACTTTTTGGAGTATATCTTGAAATTCTTAGGCTCAACTGTTTCCATTTTTAGGAAAGATGAGAAGATAGACAGTTTTTTTTTTTTTTTTTTTTTTTTAGCTATTTCAACCTTTTACTTCGCCGGCTAATTTTTGCTACAGGGCCGACGAATATAATATAATTAGAATAAACAATTTTATATTAAACCTAATCAGAAATAATATACTAAGGTGTATAGAATGTATAGAAAATAATGCTATAATGGCCCCTTATTACATAAATAATGAATATATAATGGATTCCTTGAAAAAAGGATTTGTTCCACCTGAGGCTTTTGTTTACCTTAATAAAAAATAATAATTCAAAACGAAAATGGCATACCGATCCTTTACCATGACTACAGACGCGCCAATATAAAAGCAGTAAACTGTAATTCATAAAATTTAATTATGAGGTATAGCACTAGCATATCAATCAGAGATTTAAGATTTACACAAAAATCTAATAGTGTTGTACAAAACAGCTCTTTTGAGTGAGCGCTCTTTTCCGCTCCGCTCACTTTACTGAATTAATTCATTCATTTCATTCACTAGCTCAGTTGCTTCCTTAGCTCAGCCATAATTCATGAAATGAAAATGTCATGAAAGAAAATGAAAGAATCAGACTAGCTAATACAACAACCACTTATGCCTTTTTTTTCCTTAATATGTAATATAAAACACATTTATTGAACATAAGTAATAACTAGATATATATTTAAGTGATTTTAAATATTTTGCTTTCGAACCTATTTTAATAAAGTAATATTTTCTATTTAACGTTGTATTTTGGAGATTTTTCTCAGTTAATTTATGTATATGTTTATATATGTATATATACGCACCAAGTTAATAAGTACTGAAATATGTATCATGGCAGTGCTGTTTAAAAATTTTCATCTGGCAGCTCTAATAATATAAAGCGCCACACCATGTCTGTATCTGCATTGAGTGAATTAATTCCTTTTTATACCCTCCAAAAAAGAATTTGGAGGGTATATTCACTTTGTCATTCCGTTTGTAACGCATCGAAATATCCATCTCATTCCCCATAAAGTATATATATTCTTGATCAGTGATGAAATCTAAGACGATCTGAGCATGTCCGTCCGTCCGTCCGTCTGTGGAAATCACGATTCAGTCCAAACGAAAAGAGCTAGACTCTTGAAATTTGGCATAAATATATTTTAAAACTTAGAGCAGGTTAAGTTCGAAGATGGGCTAAATCGGGCAAGAGGGAAAAAAGTTCCCCTAAGAAGAACTAAACCAACCCAGAAAAAACAACATAATTTTTATAGTTTTTTGGTTATTTTGTTAAGCAAATGATATATTTTTATGTCAAATACGGTCCAACGTCTTAAACTTGGAGCCATTAAATAAAATAAAAATATTTTTTGACCCCGCCCACTTCAGTGGGCGTTATTATAGGCAAAAATAGCATAAAAATTTAACAAATTGTTTTACTTAAGCCTACATTCCTTAAAAATAACACTTTTAAGCTTTAATGACGAAGCTGAGACGAAACCTGGTACTACTCTGCCCTACCCCCTCCTTCCCCTTCGCCCCCTAAATGACCCTACCAAAAAAATTTTTTTTTTAAATTTTGTATATAATCATCCCAAGCATTTATCTTTAGAGTTTTATGACTGCCGATTTCTGCCCTACCCCTCCTCTTCCTTTGCCCCCAAAATGACCCTACCAAAAAAAAATTTTTTTTTAAATTTTGTATATAATCATCCCAAGCATTTATCTTTAGAGTTTTATGACTGCCGATTCCACACAGTTAAAATTGGTCTGTGATAGCTAAAATATGAAACATAAACTTTTGATTGTATCCTATCGATATAACGTGAGAAAACAGCGTCAATTGTAGTTCCTTGGATAGTAGTTGGGGACTCTAACGAAGTATTCATGGTAAGCTTGAATTTATCGTAGAGGAATTCGATAAGAGGTAGTGCTTCTACGGTTGAAAAATTCGTATTAAAGTCACCACCCATTATTATTGGCATTGAAAAATAGTCCTCTTCTAGTTCGCGTGAACCATTTTCGGTGTAGGGCAGAAGTGAAAAATGAATAAATTTTATTATATTCTGGACAGACTGGTTGAGCAAGAAGCTGTGCCTGCTCTCTCTTTTTCCTCCGATATTCTGACATATATTTTCTTTTTTCTTTTAATACCGACGCACTAAGTAGATGCACTCAAAATGAAAAAAATACTTAATACTTTTTATTTATTTTATATTAAATCCACAAAAAACAAAGAGAATGCAAAGCAACAGACAAATGTACATACATACATTGTTATGTTTGTACATAAGCTACATACGTTGCTGTCTTGCTATCTCATTTTTATATATGTACGTGTAACCACGTCACTATTCTTTGGTATGCATAAGACAAAACCGAAGATCAACATAAAACACTTTTTTAATATTACTCCAAATTAATACTCCGAATTAAAACACTTAAATCTCCGCTCGCCGATATCGGATCGCCTTAATTTTTGGCCTAACGCGATTTTTTTAAATAATTTTACCGATCGACCTCACAGACTAACCAGCCCGTGGCGTTGAAATATTACATCGATCACCGCTAAAAAGTCATTTGTTTCAAAAACTTCGGTAATATTTTTTTAATCAATTGGTATTCTTGATTCATTTTTATGCCTGGAAAAACTGCATCAATAACCGGTATTCACGTGCGGAGCATCGAAATTATTCATCGAAAAGTTATAGCAGTTTGAAAATTTAAATGATGTTTTAATTAAAACTTATTACAGATTTGAGCTCGCGAAGGTCTAAAACTTAGAACAGCTCCACAAACCACGTTACGCTGTCGTTGCGGTGTAAATTAGCATAGAGTTCTAGTCTTTAGGATCAACCGTCGTTTACCATGTTTTTATTGAATCGTAAAGATGACATCTTCCGATTAATTATGGAATAAATTAGATCGCCATGATAGCCTTGGGGGCCATTTGACGGATATTTTATGTCATATTTAATCGGAGCATATTCTCTTTACAGTCCTGTAAAAAATTTCACTGCTATCGCAAAAAATGCCAGACTCCATTTTAAAATTATTAGTTGCTACTTATGGGTCAGCCCATAAGCCCAACAATACAGCAACCAAAACTGTAGCTGGTCCGAAACTAAAGTACTATCCAAGCCTATTTATTCAAGTTATTACGAAATGCAATTTATTTTTTAGCACAATTTTCTTTAGTGTGTAAAATAAAACAAACAAACTAACAAACAAAAAATCCCATAAATAAGTATAAACTAAATATATGTTTTCGTTGATTTTGCTTTTGACAATAATGTTGATATATCTTTGGATTTGTATGTAAGAGAGCGTGTGCTGCAAAATGTATAGAGTTTATTTATATGCATCTGATAGCTTTTGCCAGGGAATAAAAAAACAAAAACAAATCCAATTGTTGTGGGGGGACTGTTTACCAAATTTGTTGTTTAAAAAGCGAACAAATAAAACTATTAATGTGTATTGAAAAAAAACACACACACACATGTGGATCTGTGGATTACTATAGTGTTTGTGCGTTTTTTGCTGGAGTAAATTTTTATAAACTTCATTGCAACACACATGGCTAGACAAACACACAATCACATTTGTATACATATACAGATGCACAGATGTGCTGGGCGATGCATGCATGTATTGTTCATGCTATAAAACGATGACACTGACACCGGAAATGAACACATTTCCCGTTTTTAGTGTATAGAATGATTTTGTCTCTGTGTGTGTAAATTTTGTTCAAACAGTTTTACAATAACAATTACATACTACACATTTAAGGATTCATAAGGGATTCTCGGATAATAAAAACTGCATTAAAAAATAACATTAAACAAACAAACAAATGAAAATGCAACGTGATATCGAGATATTGTTACTCTATTTGCAATAACAATGTATTATTGCTGTAAATATCCATGCATGCATGTGCATGTAGGGAAAAAAAAATAAAAAATATATATATATATACATATATATATATATATATATATATATATATATATATATATATATATATATTAATAACACTTTTTCATAATATTAAGCGGCTTTTGTTGCAATTTCTTAAAGTCGATGGAAATTTAAAAATGTAATTTCTATACTTCTTTTAATTACAATTCAATTTATTATCTCTTCCACTTGTTACTCGTCCAAGAGGAGTATCCCTTCGCGCTGCATATTTGAACTCATTAATAAAGTATTTTTTAATTGTCCGTACGACTACTTCAAATACAAGTTGTTGCTGCCGACAGTAAAAACCATACAAAAATATAAATAAATAAATAAATGTGTAAAGTAAATGCAAAAGGAAATGTTAAGTCACTAGGTAGATAAGTAAGTGTCGGTTGTTGTGGTAAAAATAACAACTTTGTTAATTACTTGTTTTTACAATTTATTATTTCTTTACGAAGGGGAAATATTTAAACAGGGAAGAACAAATCAAATGATTTCTGCTAACATTTGGATACCCTTGTTGCAAGACATTTTGCTTTAAACCAGACATAGGCACAAACACATCAACATTTTGAGTTTGTGTGTGTGAGAGAAATTTTGCATTCTCCCCACCCTTAAATAACTTTTTTCAACAAGCGCCCAAACAACAGTCTTGGTTGGAAGCTTCTGATAGACTGAATTGTGAATCACAATTTTATGATTTGTGAGTAACTACATATACGTGTGACTCTCAAGAGCGAATTTATATACATGTGAAGCGCGCTCACCCACAATGCCTATGTCTGCTTTAAACCCAACATTCTTTGAGGAACCGCCAAGTCAGTCTCAGAATTAAAATATTTACACAATCGAGTTTCAAGTTTGAACAAATTTAAAATTTGTGTGCTTTTTTAAAAAGTGCGGAATTTATCACAAAATTTCAATATAGTGTTCGCTCAGCAATTTACTGTACCAAACGCCTGGTTTCGATTGTTCAAAATTTTAAATTAATATTTTAGGATAAAAATATTTACAAATACTTACCTCAGTAATTTAAGAAATTCTGAAAATAAATAAATAAAATGGTTTTTAATAATGTGTGTCAGTATAAATATGCTGAATTAAATACCCTGCAGGAGATCGAACTAGTATCAAATTAGTATTGCACTAGTACAAAAATCACCAGTACTAGTTCCCAACTGTGAACTTTCCTATACCATGTTAATGCTCAAATTAACATTGAGAGTGTGTTTGGAAAATTACTAGTACCATTGGTACTAGATGGAAACTAGGGGGATACTAGTACTATTAGTACTAGATGAGTACTAGTATAATTTCTTCTAGTCGGATACTAGTACAATCAGTTCTGCATTAAAAACTGGTTTATGTATATAAAAAAAATCCCTAAATTTATTGGTTTTTTAAACCCAATGAAGTTTGTTGTCTTCACAAGCAAATTTTGGTTCATCAATTCTTAGTTTATAAGAGCAAATAGAAAGTTCCTTCAGGGCACACTCAATTCACTAGCGCCTTGTACAACTTGAGTTACGTATGGTACTCGACCATTTACCAAACACTAATGAACATACAACACATATATCAGTTTTTATTATTTTAAAAAAGATCGCTGATTTTACATATGAACATATATAAATATTAACAAAAAACACATTTAAAAAATTTTTAAATTAGCTTTTAACTTTATTTATTTTTTAAAATGTCACTTTTTGACACACAAGAAAACTGCGGCTTACTGACATAAATTATCGAATAAATAAACTGATATGCAAGTGGCTAAGTCTTCTAATACTATTCTTTGTTTCAAATTTGAATTTGTTTAAAAATTGTAACAATTAAAAATTAAATAATTGAAAATGCGAATTAGCAATTCGCTTTAAAACATGATCCAAAAGTAATATGGAATTCAACAAGTCAAATCAATCTACGTATGAACTACTTGAAGTACTAGTACTTTTCTGTATATGTTCAATCACCTTTTGAACTAGTGCTTGCTATACTAGTAATCGTACCAGTAGCTTAGAGACAATTGACGCTTATCCTCCTGCAGGGTATGTTTTGACACACACTTTCATGGCCTATAAATATTTTCACAAACTCAATTCAGCTATTCAAATTGTTGCGTGTGATACAAGACACTCCCATAGTCATTTTTTATTTACTGGCAATACATGCCAACTACTTATTTGGCCACCAGGGGCAAAATCCCTCCAAGATCACACACACTCTCATGGCCTGTAAATTGACCTTTCATGGCCTGTAAATATTTTCACAAACACAATTCAGTTATTTCAATTGTTACCCAAAACTACTTAGAATAATTAAGGATATTATGCCAAACTTCCACTTAACTGAATGAGAAGTTTAAGCTAATATCAAAGTCAAAACAAGAACTAGAAACTAGAACTATTTTGGGAATAGAGAATCAGCACGGTAAACATTAAAATGTTAAACAACAATTGCCAAATATATATGTAAATATAACTATTAGAAAATAATTGCATAATGCTGGGAAAAAAACGATTGTGGAGTTGCCGGTTCATTTTTTTAATAAAAACAGCTGTTTCAACCTTCAACTTGGCAGCACTAACATTAACACAGTCAAAAACAAGGTTGCATTTCCATAAAGACAGGTTTCAAAGTAGATATAACCCAATCAATTTTTAACCAAATTTTTAACAACTAGTTTTACGTTTAAAACCAACAATTATTAAAATAGTGTGAGTGTGCAAACACTATTAACAAATAACAACTATTCATAGCTAACAAATCAAACGAATGTGGCCCCTTTCAAACATTTGATTTGGACAAGCCAGCTGGAAAAACAAAATTTAACTGGGTTAATGAAAATTGCTACAGCATAAAATACAAAACTGAAAATGAAATCAGAGACGAACGTTTTCAAACAAAAAAAAAGTAAAATAAACGCCAAAATTAAATTTTTTTCTATAAGAATTCAGTGCAATTTGCTAAAAAGCTTTCCTTAAACAATGCTATAGCCACTGCAGCATTTGCAATTGTTGTTGTTCATTTACCAGGGGGCCAGAAAAGTTCTCGTAAAAAATATAACGCAGAAGCAACCGCAATAACTAAGACCCCCATTGTAAATAGCAACAATGAAGCTCAGTTTAACTCAAAAATGCTTACGTACAAGCTGGAAACGCTTTAGTAAAACATGTGGTTTACAAATCAAAAACGATCACAATACACACACACACACACACACACATATATATAAGTATATATGCTTAAGCAGCAAGGCAGCATTTTCTTTCATTCTTTTGGATTTTGTGTGCTTTGTCACCTCAATCTTTTTTCACACTTTCCTTCCACATTTTTATTTCGGTTTCTTGGGTGTGCCTCAGGGAAGTGGTTGAGCATTGTTTTTGTTAAAATGAAATTTGCTGTATTATTATTGTTGCTGGAGCATGTAACTGCATTAAAAATTGCATGTTGTATGTATGCATGTATGTCGTGTAGGACAATATCTGTAATATAAACAGTTTCTAGCAACCATGTTGAACTAAAACTTTACAAGTGTAAAACATTTTGTTTACTTTCATCAAACAAGACAAAACAGGTGTAGATATTGTTGTTGTTGTTGTTGCTGTTTGTTTTGTGTTTCTTAACCCTACGGCATTGTTTGTTCAAAGGATATGTTTGCATAGAAGAAAAATGAGGTTGAATTCATAAGTTACACGAAGAATAGGAACATTTAATTTTAGTTGAAAATTGCTATGCGCAACGATATAGCAAATTTTAAACTATTATTTTACAATGAAGACCAACTTTCCGTAAAGATTTTAAAAAATCGTCCATTATAAAAACAGCAACTTCTAAACAAGTGAATAAGACTTTGAAATTATGCACCACTAGAAGTGTAATTTCTGCTGATTTGTACTTAAACTTAAACAGAAATGATCAATACTCTGGGCAAATGCGCAAATTAATATCAATTTACACATTCACAACAAAGCAGAACTTCACTGTTTTCAGAGGCCGCAACAAACCCATCATCAGTACCACATTAGAAATGCATAACAATTAAATCCATGTTGATTTATTATTGTTACTCAGCCTAAATATAACCATTTAATAAATTTAAATTTTTTTTTCATTCATAAAAACTTTAAGATAATCTAGTGTATTTGTAAAGAAAATAATGCGCACATTTTTTGTGGTGCGCATTTAATACCCTTAACGTCCATTAACGTTCACGAAGTATATATCGCCGAAAATACATTTTTATGTAGATATGCACAATATAAATATTTTTTCTAATTTTTAATTTTCTTGGACCAGCATGGACCGACATGTGCGATGCATATACCGCAACTACCAAAATTAAATATGGAAAGAAAGTTAGTGGGACTAGTGTTTGTGGAGTAACATAAAACTGGCCAAGAAATCCATGCAAAAAAAATATGTATCATAAGTGTATTCATTTTAGTATATTTTAACTGTGAATATGAACTGGTGGAATTTTCTAAAATATGATGATGAGTACAAAGTATTTGACATTTCTCAAAAATATATTTAAAACATACCTACTTTAACTTTGTAATAAACTTCGAAATAAATCCACGTTACTCCAATTTCTCTTCTGCGAAATCTACTTATACTAAATGCGTTTTAAGTATATGAATTAAATATGAATGCTGTACCTAAAGGTGTTGTTGCACCAAACCCTCCCTATTCATATAAAAACAAGTAAGAACGTTATATTCGACCGAGTCGAATCTTAAATACCCTCCAAATATTTAGTAAGTGAATTTAAAATATTTAACTTGGTGGGACAGAGTTCCTTTAATATCGTACGTCAACGCCCACTAAAGGGAGCGGGGTTCAAAAATAGACAATATCATGTTTTCCACAGACGAACGTATGGGCATTGCTAGACCGTCTTAAACTTCATCACTAATCAAGAATATATGTACATAATTACTTTATAGGGTCCAATTATCTTTGGGTATAAAAACTGTATTTTGGCGGGGTCGCTCTGGCAAGAGCTTTCCCCCCACAGCTATATATATATATATATATATATATATATATATATATATATATATATATATATATCACCTTTATCATAAAACTCTAAAAATAAATGCTTGGTATAACTATATACTGTAACGGAGCGTAATGCTCTGTTAAGGTTTTGGGGTTTTGTTTTATGTGGGGTATTTGCAAAATTATGAAACTGGTTCGAGCAGGGCAGAATAAACGCCTTTGCTCGCCCTCAGCTTAGTTGTCAGACACAGTAGTCCACTTGGGTCTTCCTGCGTCCTAACAACTTTAATATTTGATCGGGTTTTATTTGATATTAAAAAAAAGGAGACAGTGCGCTCAGTATTTTAGATCTTTATTATTTGCCAGTTTTAAGAAGAATGATAATTAAACAAGAATGTATTAGCTTACTTGACTTTTTGCAAAGCACAAAAGTCATCTAGAGTGCGAAAATAACTTGTGTACATACATATGTATATATTACAATTAACGGAGAGAGATTAACTCAAAGAAGAAACATGATTAACATACTCATCTGTTATGTATGTACATTGTATATGTATAATAATGGTTATATAGAGAAATATAAAATTGAGTGTTAAAAGAATAATACATCCATGTAACTAAAAGAATGTATTAATAAAAATTATAAAGTAATGACAATTTGAATGTTATAAAACATAAATATAATTCAGGCTGTTACAACCTCCCCCTCTGGTGCATTTATCGTCCCGATTATGTCACCAGAAATTCAGTGCTGATTCCTTAGCCGTATAGATCTTCTTAGGTTAGAGTTGATGCTTGTATCATTTCTTGTACTAGGATGATTTGTTTCCTTAGGAGATTTCTTACTATTTACTGTTGATTTTGTGTTTGTTTGTTGCGTTATCTGATTTTGGACTTGTTGAGTTATTTGGTTGTTGGGTTGTTTGTTGCTCGGGCGACCTCTTTTCCGAATAGGATAAATTGGATGAGTGGAATCGCCTTCATAAGGAGTTAATGCTGATGTGTGTACTGACGCAAGTGGTGTATTTGGAGCATTAGTTGCAGCAATGGTAAAACATGATGAGCCTTTAGCTTCAGTAATTACATATGGACCATCTCTACGTGGTGTAAATTTTGATGTAATTTTATCTTTTGCTTTACTTAATATATGCGTTGATACTAAGACTTTGTCACCAATTTTAAAATTGTTTGCAGGCTTTCTTTTTAAGTCGACAATATTTTTATTACGATCTTGCATTTTCTCTTGTGCATCATTAGCAATTTCTAATGTTTTTGCGAATTTTAACAAGTGAGGGGTTATTTGTGGGATAAAGTTTTCTGCTTTTACGATGGCCTTGAAATCATAATTTGCTTCGGTTGGCGTTCTCAATTCACGACCAAATGTTAAAAAAGCGGCAGAATAGCCAGTGCTTTCACATTTTACCGTATTCATGGCGAATCGTATGGCTGGTAACATTTCGTTCCATTTCGTGTGATCTTTTCCTACACAAATTGAAAGTTGCGTTTTTAAATCGCGGTTCTTTCTTTCTACGGGGTTGGATTCTGGATGATAAATGGCGGTAAAGGTTTGTTTTATTCCAAAACAAAATGTTAATTTTTGCATTAAAGCGGATATAAACTGTGTTCCATTGTCGGAATGTAATCTGCGCGGTACACCATATCTTAAAATGACTTCGTTGAGAAGTGCCAGCGCACAATTTTCAGCCGTTGCTTCTTTTAACGGAAATAGTTCAATATACCTACTACAAATATCTTCTATAATTAGAATCCATTGATAACCTTCTATGGTTTTAGGTAAAGGGCCAAAAAGATCTATTGCAATTATTTCAAATCTTTTATTAGAGCTTAATGTTTGTAGTAATCCACATGGTTTCATGTTTAATGGCTTATACTTTTTGCATTCTACGCATGCTTTTACATAGTTTGTTATGTCAGTCCTTATACCTGACCAATAAAATAGTGGGGTTATACGATTGATAGTTTTATCGATTCCATAATGACCAGCTATTGGATCATTATGATATTTTTCCAAAATTTTCTTACGATGTGATTTAGGTATTACCAGTTGACCGTTTTCTGAATCTTGATCAGCGTTATATCTATACAGGATACCATCAATCATTATAAAACCTCGGTTTACATATCTTGTTATATTTTCATCATTATTTTCAAATGATAACATTATTATTTTGATTTCGTCATCTTCTAGTTGAGCTTCACGGAAATCTTCAAGTCCTTCTCGGGGAAAATCGATTTCTACTACATTACATTGGCAGTTTTCGACACATATGTCATTCGTACATGGTGGTCTGGAAAGTGTATCAGCAACAGTGTTTTCTTTCCCAGGAGTATACTTGAAATCTAAATTATAACTTTGGAGCAATAAAGCCCATCTGGCAAGTCTTCCAGTTGGTGACTTTAAAGTAAATAACCATCTTAAGGGTTGGTGATCAGTAAAAACAGTGACTTTAGAACCTTCGATATAGCCTCTGAATTTTTGTATAGCCCATACAACAGCCAACGCTTCCCGTTCAGTGGTCGAATAATTTCTCTCAGCTTGTAACAAAAGTCTGCTCGCATATTCGATAGGGTGCTCGTTGTTCTTCTCCCCCTGCATTAATACAGCTCCGATCGCGTAATTGCTGGCGTCGGTTTTTAGAATAAAGGGTTTGATTTCATCAATTTGCCTTAATACAGGTGGTGTTGTCAGTTTTTCTTTTAGTATATTAAAAGATTCATCTTCTTGGGTTGACCATTTAAAAACTGCATTCTTTTTAGTTAAACTTGAAAGTGGTTTCGATATTTCAGCAAAATTTGGAATGAATCGCCTAAACCATGAACATGTTTGTAAGAATGACATTAATTGTTTCAGGTTTTTAGGTGGTGATCTTTTTATTATTGCAGATGTCTTTTCGGGGTCTATTTCTATACCCTTTTGTGTTAAAATGTGACCCAGGTATTTTACTTCGGGTTTGCAAAAATAACACTTTTCTTTATTTATGTGAAATCCAATTTCTTTGAGTTTGTTGAAAGTTGCTTCAAGGTCTTTTATATGACTTTCAAAATCTTTAGAACAAATAATGATATCATCTAGATATGCTAATATTAATACGTTTGGTATATTCGATTTAATTTTGTCTATTACCCTTTGGAATGTGGCAGGAGCGTTTTTAAGCCCAAATGGCATTCTATTGAAAACAAATACTCCAAACGGAGTTGTAAAAGCTGTTTTAAGCTTATCATCCTCGCTCATTTCTATCTGCCAATATCCGGATTTTAGGTCTATTGTTGACATGTACGGTGTGGTTTTTGCAGCGTGCAATAAATCCTCCATTCTAGGTAAAGGATAAGTGTCTGTTACTGTTATGGAATTTAATTTTCGATAATCCACGCAAAGTCGTATGGTATTATCTTTTTTTGGTATTAAAACGATTGGAAAAGCCCAAGGCGATTCCTTTTCTTCAATAATTCCCTCTGACAACATTTGATCTAGTTCCATCCTTAGTTTGATTTTCATCGCTGGGGATATTCTATAGGGTGGATTTCTTATCGGTGTGTGAGTTCCTGTATTGATTTTATGCGTTATTCCTTTTATAGGATCTGAAATATTCTGAAACATTTCTTCATATGATTTTAAGAAGCTTACTAGTTTTGTTCTTTGCTTATTATTTAGATGTGAATCATCATTCTCACATATGTTGGAATCAATAGAATTTAGTGACATTTTCTTTGTAAGGGGAGAAATCGAATTCGATTTTCTTCTTTTCATGGGAGGGAATAAACCAGGAGTTTCTCCTTCCGCCATTTCAAAATTTTGTGGTAGCGCATCTTCAAAAATTCTAAAAATTCCGCCAGGTGAATAATTGTCCTGCGTGGTATACAGTGACCTTAATGTAGGTGTATTATCAATTTCATTTTTGTTATTTTGTTCGAACCAAGATGTAAAATCATCAATGCGGTTTGCCTTTGATACACTAGGTTGATTGCTTGCTATGTGCGTTTGACTTACTGTAACATTGTCCTTTACTTTTGATGGTTTCGATTTAAATTCAAAAATATTCTTTGGTTCATCTTTAAAATACCAGGTTCTTTGGGCCAGGTCCATCACTATGCCTGCCTGTTCCAAAAAATCTGTACCGAGTAAGGTTCTATTATTCGTTGCGTTTGGTAAGCAAATGAAACGAATACGTTTTATGCGTTGACCAATTTCAATAAAAACGATAGTTGAAAAAACATTTTCTTTGCGAATAATTCCATCTGCAAGCGTAATTTCAGCATATACAGATTGGAACTTATTACCTCTCTCTTTAAGTTTTTTATATAGGTAATATCCAGCTACGCTCGTTCTAGCGGCTGTATCCAGATAAGCTTCACCTCTTAAGCCATTTACACGTATTTCAACTGTAGGCACATTTCTTCCAATGATGTTTGTTTGAATGCTATGAAAATCCATTTCTTTAGGGCTTTCCATAACTGTTTTATAATTACACGTTGGGCAGTTTGATCTAAAAAAACCGACAGCTCCACAACCATAGCAATTTAAAGTGGTTTCTTCGGGTTTTTTCTTCTTCTCTGCTTCTATGCGCTTGTAACACACATCTGCTGTGTGGTTTTTCTTCCTACAGAAAGAACACTTTGTTTGGGAAATCTGATGCGTTTCTCCAACTGTTTGGTTCCTCAAAAGTGATTCTGTTCTGTTCTCACTGTTAAGTAATTCAATTTCACGAGCCCTTATTAACAGATCTTGAAAAGTCGTTACACTATCTCGAGAAATTTTGTCGCGTATATGTATATTTATTAACGAAAAAATCATGTTAATTTTTGTACTCTCTGGAAGCACTTCTTTAAGTTGAGCAATAATCCGTCTCTTTCTACATATAAAACTGTCCGTAGACTCAAACGATTTTTGTTTGTCTGAAAAAATTTCAGCGTATAGCCTCCAATCTGGTTTGGGTGGGGAAAATGCAGAACGTAATAGCTCTATAGCTTCATCAAAGCTCCTGGCTTCGTGCATAACACCTTGCCACCACGACGACGCGTAACCTTCTAGTAATAGAGGAAAACTCAAAAGAGCAAAGTGATCAGAAATATTTTCTGCCTCTTTATAAACTAATATGGTAGCGATAAAATCTTCTACCTTAGTTGTGCTACGTCCACCATTAAAACGAGCGCTACATGCACTAAAAGTATTTTTATTTTTTTGACGAACTTGTAATGTTCCTATTAATTCTGAAAATTGCTGTTCGGTCATATTTATGTTCATTTGGGAATTATTTTCTAAATCCTGTGTCACACCAGGTGCATCTTGTTGAACATTGCTAGTTTGTCTAATACTAGACGATGTTGTTGGATTTTGATTTGTGGGAGCAGCTGTGGCTGTACCTACTTTGACATTTGAAGTTCCGGCAATGGGTATAGAAGCCTGAGAATTCATAGTGGATCTCGGCATTCTAATAATTCTATAAAAACCGTTTTTCCTTATTCGCAAAGCAATATATCTTCCTCACAAATATTTACACCTTCTTCCTTGTAAAACTGTACACGTACTTTATTATTTTAGCCTAGCAACAAGCAGCAGTGCATATACAAACATATGAGCATAAGCAAAATAATGTGACCTTAAAATTTACACATTTGCAGAATATGCCGTGCAACAACAATACAACCAATTTGCGAAATCACAGTACCGTTGTTCAATTTACGAAGAAATTTTATTTTGATTGTCTTCTTTTCTTCTTTTGGTATTTTGTGTATAATTTTCTTTTAGCAAAAGCTGGGCAAAACTAATTCCCTCTTTTTACGTTGGGCGTCAGTTGTTGGTAGCCTTTTTTAAATGTTCAATATTTTCTTTTACGTTTGGCTCCAATTGTTGACAGCCTTTTTCTTAAAAAATTTCTTTGATATTTTCTTTTTCTTTTACGTTGGGCGCCAGTTGTTGGTAGCCTTTTTTAAAAATGTTCAATATTTTCTTTTACGTTGGGCTCCAATTATTGACAGCCTTTTTCTTAAAAAATTTCTTTGATATTTTCTTTTTCTTTTACGTTGGGCGCCAGTTGTTGGTAGCCTTTTTTAAAAATGTTCAATATTTTCTTTTACGTTGGGCTCCAATTATTGACAGCCTTTTTCTTAAAAAATTTCTTTGATATTTTCTTTTTCTTTTACGTTGGGCGCCAGTTGTAACGGAGCGTAATGCTCTGTTAAGGTTTTGGGGTTTTGTTTTATGTGGGGTATTTGCAAAATTATGAAACTGGTTCGAGCAGGGCAGAATAAACGCCTTTGCTCGCCCTCAGCTTAGTTGTCAGACACAGTAGTCCACTTGGGTCTTCCTGCGTCCTAACAACTTTAATATTTGATCGGGTTTTATTTGATATTAAAAAAAAGGAGACAGTGCGCTCAGTATTTTAGATCTTTATTATTTGCCAGTTTTAAGAAGAATGATAATTAAACAAGAATGTATTAGCTTACTTGACTTTTTGCAAAGCACAAAAGTCATCTAGAGTGCGAAAATAACTTGTGTACATACATATGTATATATTACAATTAACGGAGAGAGATTAACTCAAAGAAGAAACATGATTAACATACTCATCTGTTATGTATGTACATTGTATATGTATAATAATGGTTATATAGAGAAATATAAAATTGAGTGTTAAAAGAATAATACATCCATGTAACTAAAAGAATGTATTAATAAAAATTATAAAGTAATGACAATTTGAATGTTATAAAACATAAATATAATTCAGGCTGTTACAATACAAAATAAATTTTTTTATTTTTTTTTATAGGGTCATTTCCGGAAAAGGGTGTAGGGCAGAGACAGGCAGTCATAAAACTATAAAAATGATTGGGATGATTATATACCAAATTAAAAAATTTTATTTTTTTTTTTTTTTGATAGGGTCATTTAGGGGCAAAGGGGGAGGAGAGGGTAGAGCAGAAACATGCAGTCATAAAACTCAAAAAATAAATGATTGAGATGATTACATAAAAAAAAAAAATTTTTTTTGGTAGGGTCATTTAGGGGGTGACGGGGGAGAAAGGGGTAAGGCAGAGTAGTACCAGGTTTCGTCTCAGCTTCGTCATTAAAGCTTAAAAATGTTATTTTTAAGGAATGTAGGCTTAAGTAAAACAATTTGTTAAATTTTATGCTATTTTTGCATATAATAACGCCCACTAAAGTGGGCGGAGTCCCCAAATAACTTTTTTTTTTATTTTACGGCTCCAGTTTAAGGTGTTGGACCGTATTTGACATAAAAATATATCATTTGCTTAACAAAATAACCAAAAAACTTTAAAAATTATGTTGTTTTTTCTGGGTTGGTTTAGTTCTTCATAGGGGAACTTTTTCCCCCCTAGCCCGATTTAGCCCATCTTCGAACTTAACCTGCTCTAAGCTTTAAAATATATTTATACCAAATTTCAAGAGTCTAGCTCTTTTCGTTTGGACTGAATCGTGATTTCCACAGACGAACGGACGGACGGACATGCTCAGATCGTCTTAGATTTCATTACTGATCAAGAATATATATACTTTATGGGGTCTGAGATGGATATTTCGATGCGTTACAAACGGAATGACAAAGTGAATATACCCTCCAAGTTCTTTTTTGGAGGGTATAAAAATACACAAACTTTCTTGCAATGCCAAACGAAAGAAGAAAGGTCTTTGTTAACACTAGATCTTAAAAAAAACGAATATAAAAAAATTGCAAAAGTACAACCTCATTAACTAAAATTTTTTAGTTGAAGAATTTAACTTTTCTTCATTTAAATAAAGAAAAAACGGAACCTTTTGTAGTTACTATAATGAATTAAAAGTGATTTAAAAAATAAACTTAACTTGAATAAATATTTGAAACGGACTAGGACTCAATGGTTATAAGCAACAATTTTTGTCATAAAAATATTATAGAAAAACTCGGCTATAACTCGTTTATATATCGAAGAAGATATTACAAAAACAAAATTATTACTTTAACTTTCTCTTCAATTAAAACATGTGCATTTTAATTGAAAAATATGCATTTCTTAGGTAATTGGAATCAAGAATGATAAAATAAAGATTACGCCAACAAGCTGAAATAAAAATACTTTTCTGCGCATGATGGAACTCTGACGTCACTCTACATGTTTCCTAATTTGCTAATTAAATTCAGCTGGAGAACTATTATGTTATTGTAAAAACTGGACAGTGGGGCAAATTGCGATTTTTCAAATTAAATTTGTTTGATAATAAACAATTTTAAAAAATTATTTTATGTTCCACTTTTTTATGTGAAATTGTTAATTTATTTTTCTTTTTTCCCCATTCAAACAAATTTTTTTGCTTGCAAAATATCAGCTATAACTTCATTTGTGCTTCTCTTGGAAAACTATAAAATGACACAGATTTTTGAAAACAAATAAAATTTTGATAACAATATCACATTTTAACACAATAATTTCTCAAATTCTTCTGGTTTCTTGACCTCTTTTTAATTATTATTGTATTCTGATATTTTTAAGCTTAAGGTCCCTTTATTTTGGTTTAATTTTTAATTTGGTTTAATTTAGAAATTAAAAATTAAACCAAAATAAAGAGACCTTAAGCTTAAAAATATCAGAATACAATAACAATAATTTCTCACTTGTTCTTTTTGCTGTTAGTCTGCTTTTACACACATCAGTTTTTCTTGAAGCAAGAGTTTATGGGAGAGAGAGGAAAGAAGCAAGAAGAGGGGTACATACTTGATTGTAGCGGAAAGTTACTTCAATTCTCTTTTGTTATTTTATTCTCATTAATGGCGTCATGTTAAGAAATTGAACACAGACTGTCTGTGTGTAAACAAACGGGCAGTTTTAAAAGAGAACTGTAGAGAACTGCTTCAAGAAAAACTGATGTGTGTAAAAGCAGACTTACTTTGTTTGCAATTGCCCACTGCACATTTCATGATTGCTCTTTTTGTTCTCTTTTCTCTTTAATTTGGGTTTTTTGTTTACAGTTTATGAGCTTTAAAAATCAAGTTTTAATAAGTTTTTTACACTTTAAGTGTCTTATGCATAAAAAATAATTCTGTTTTATAAAGGGGTTATAAAGCAATTTCTATATGGAAATCTGCTTTATAAACCTCTTATAAACTTAAAATATTTTTATGAATAAGAGGGTAAGTTATTAATAATTATTTTAATATATTTATTTTAAAATATAACACAATTTATTATAAAATATAACACAAAACTTGCACTTTCATAAATCCGATTTCATTTGCTTTTTGGAAATCTCTGTGAGTAAATTAAGTGAAGAGTTGCCAAATTTAGCATAAAATATTAATTTTGCACGAGAAAGTATTAGTTTTGCATATAATAAACATTTGGCAATCTCTTCGAGGGAACAAATACGTCATCAAACGGTAAATCATGCGCAAGGCGTAATCTTTATTTTATCATTCTTGATTGGAATGACTAAAGTTTGAATTACTTAGGACATTTGTTTGCAATATATAGATTTATATAGAAGAGTTTTAATATTTCAAAATCTACTTATCACTATTGCAACAAAAAACAATGTTCAGTAAAAAATTTTAGGTTTTCCCTTTTTTTTTTGTTAAGAGTAGGACCATGATTTGGTGTAAGATAATTGACCACATAACAAACAAAAAGCACTGATCCACTTTATTTTTACTTTTTCATTATTCTCCAATATTTCGATATATTGGAGAATAATAATTATTTTTATATAAAAATAAGGTGGATCTTTTGCTCAAAAAATATTAGAACATAAAAACACAATACGAAGATTGGAGAAATTAAAAGAACATTAAACATTTGAACTTTTAGTGAAATTTAATATTCGGAATTTTTTTAAAGATACGCTGTCACATATTTATTATACCTGAGGGCGACTACTTTGAAGGGTACAAATTAGAAACTCATGAGTAAATAAAAAATTTTTTAATTAAAATTCCCCTTTTTTGAACTGGCCTCGTAAATATATACATATGTACATGTACATCGATATGTATAATTGAGAACAACACGGTTACCACTTACTTATTTATCAGCATAAAGTTTCTTCTCGCCAAGCTCACATATTACAATAATTTATAAAAACACTTAACACGCTACACAAATCAAACGATTTTTTATTTTATTTAGTTCTTATTATTATTATTATTATTATTATTATTATATTACATATTTTTTATTTATTTTTTGTTACTAAACTGATTTTGGTCTTTATATGTACAACAAAATCTACTAGTATAAGCAACATCTCTAGGGATTACACTTCTTTAATCCCAACATGGCTTTAATGCAAAAAAATTAATCAAAATATTATAGGTATGCAGCTCAGCAGCAAAATCCTCCTTTATGTAAAACTATGAGGACTATATGGACTTTGATGCGCTAAACTAAAAACCGTTTTCGTTTTTTTTCCATCAGGTCGGAATTTTTATTATAGGCGTGGCAAATTTTCCCCCCTAAATTAGTCGGGTACAGAGACATATTTCACCCCAACTCGAGAACGAGTCATCCGATTTTGAAAAGTAAAACACCAGAAGATGTGTAACAAAATTGTGTTTGTTTTAGTCGAAAATAATTTTTCTCTATCTCTTATCGTTTTGGAATTATTCAGAAATCCGAGTTAGGGTGAAATATATCTCCGTACCTGACTTATTTAGAGAAACAAATTGCCACGCCTATAAAAAAATATCCCGACCTGATGGAAGAAAACCTAAAACGGATTTGAGTTGAGCGCATCAAAATCCATACAGTCCACATAGTTTTATTTAAAGGAGAGAAAAAAAAATTATTTTTTGCTGAGCAGTGTTATTTGTTGGCCTTAAAAAACGCCGTCTATAAATAAAAACAAAACTTAATTCTTATCTGCTATACAAAACTACTAGTTTACTTCGGACAGCCTCACATAAAAAAACTATTATGTCAATAAATAAATGCCTACACTATGAATTAAAGCATTGCTTATTAATAATTCTAATAGCACTTTTTTGTTTCCACTTGCCATTAAACATTTCCCATGCACAAACAAAAACAAGCATCACACAATGACAAACGATAAAACAAAAGCAAAGGGAAAGAAAATAATAAACTGTTTATAGTAAATATTTTTCCAATGGTATGCACCACATTACAAACCACCAAACAAGAGGCAATTAAATCACTTGATTGTCCAATACACAATTAAAGAGTAAAATATCAAACATTCGATTTAAAAAGAGAAGTCGCTCTCCCCAACCGATTAGCAAACACAGCAAAAACATACTCTTACCAAAAGCAAACTGTAAAAACCAAACAAACAAAACTGGAATGCTGCAACAAGCAGCAGCGTGTTCGGACGGCATGATTTCGTACCCAAAAGAATATGAGACAAAATCATTTCAGTGGTGCTTTTGCAAACGTCTCAGTTCTTCATCTCGATAGGTATGTGTTTGTATGTACATATGTTTGTATATATGTACATGACAACCCCTTTAATTTTGGGCCCACCTCACAACAATGCAACATAAAACAAATTAAGATAATTTTAAAATAATATAAAAAATTTCCTTTTAAGGTTGAAATGACTGACAACTGAAGACAAAGTCAGTTGCACACAGCGTCGGTTGCACTACATGGCCAGCTTTTATCTGAATATATAGGTACATATGTACATACATACATACATACATTCATAGACGTTTATATACCTATGTACGTATGGATTTATTTATATACATGATAGGTATTTAAAACAAAAGTTTTTAATTAATAGGTACTTATCGAAATTTATGAAAAACTTTACAAATGTGCACATGGCCATGTTGAATGTACTAGACATGAATGGATGTCCATACGTACATACGAGTATGTATGTATCCATATGTATGTATGTATTTATGTATGTATTTATGGTTATATATGAAAACACAAATTCTATGGCGGAGATGTTCTATTCTGCTTCTAGTAAATTAGGTTGCATATCTGATACACCGTGATTGTTATTTTGTCAATTAATAGTTAACACTTCTTCTAAAATGTTTAAATAATTTATTGTAAAATACAATAATATATTACACTTATTTTTATTAACTTATTGAAGCACTTTTTACTCCACAAATTAAAACACAATGCGCACTCACCAGCAACTCAATCAAACTGAACTATTAAAAGAGAATTGCACTTGACACAAAAAGAAACGAAAAGATGTGACTTTGCAAGTACCGTTAATTGGAGAGTTTTTGTGGGAGTGTTTGCAAAAAAAGTTCTTGTATGTAGATATTTATTTGGATATACATACATACATACATAGATACATACATACATACATACATACATACACATATGTATATATATAAGAAGGTATGTAGTATGTATGTAATCAGCTACCATTTGGGATATTTTGTGCCAGCAATAGGAAGGTATCTGTGTATATACAGTCATACATATATACATATGTACTACATACTTGTTATATAAATGAAATTCTTTTAAATCGGAATTAAATTTAACAATTACGAAATATGTATAAGAATTGGTGCCCATACGTATGTTTGTTTGTATGGTGAGATACTGGCAAAAAGAACACAAATGCTGCTGCAGAGATGTTCTGCTGATTTCTAGTAAATTTAGTTGTATGTAAATATGTATGTGATAGGGCAGATTATCGGATTGTTTTATTAATTGAAAGTTCACACTTATTCTAAATTTGTTAATTACTTTGAATAAACAAACACTATTTTTCTTTAGCTTGTAATTATAATAAATACTGATTTTTATTAATTTATTAACGCACGTTTTACTCCGCAAAATGAAAAACAACGCGCACACACCGACCACTTAATCAAACTGAAGAATTAAAAGAGAATTGCATTTGTTAAAATAAGAAACGAAAAGCAGTGACTTTGCAAATACCGTTAATTGGAGAGTTTTCGTGGGAGTGTTTTCAAGAAGAGTTTATATACTTTGTCATACATACTTAGTAATTATTAATTCCATATGGATGTTTGTATGCATGTCCATATGCAATCAGCTGGCAATTGGGAGATTATGGAATTGTTAAATATGTTTAGGCACAAAGCTACATATTTACATACATAGTATGTACCTATGTGAATATATATGTTCGGATAGACATACATACTTGATATGAAAAGAAGTTTTCAAATTGGAACTAAAGTTGACAACAGCCTCGAAAGTTTACATGCACAGGGGTATGTAGGTACATACATACATATGAATTGATGTGCATATTTACATACATACATACATATGTATGTTTGTTTGTATAGTCTGATACTCGTCAAAAACACATACATTGTTTTGTGCTCCGTACATATGCATGTATGTATGTACATCAGACGGCAGATTATTAAATTGTTTTATGAATGAACAGGTCGTTAGTTAGCACTTATGCTAAACTGTTTAAATAGGTAGTTTGAAGCAACAAACACAATCTTTAATTATATTGTGTAATAAACAGTTATCTTTATTAATTTATTAATACACTTTACACTCCGCAAATTAAAGCACAACGCGCACTCACCGGTAACTTAAGTAAACTGAACTATTAAGAGACAATTTCACTTGACATAATAAGAAACCATCTGTTCGTTTGCAAGGGCCGTTATTTGGAGAGTTTTCGTGGGAGTGTTTGCAAGAAGAGTTTATATTTTTTTTTGCATGCATAAATATGTATGTTTGTGGGCATGTGTATGTAAACAGTTAGCCCTTAAAAGATTATGCCTACTTTATGCGGTGGGTGCAAAGATGAATATGTATGCACATGTATATTTACATACATATTGTATGTATGGATGTACCCATTTTGAATTAAAAAAAAAGAGTTTTCAAATTGGAATTAAATTTATGAATATCTCTGAGAACGTATGTAGTCAATGTGCTTGTGGACATGAATTGACATACATATTTACATACATATGTATGTATATTTCTATGATCGCGTAAATAACACAAATTATGCTTATTTCTGGTACGTATGTATACATACATATGTACATATTCAGTTCTATGTAAATAATGTGTAGGTATGTGCTAACATGCCCACAGATGTCGTACGGCAGATTAACTATTAAACTGTCTTACTAACAAATAGTTAATATTTATTCTAAATTTGTTAAATACCTAAATGTATCTTGAACAAACACTATCTTCATTATCTTGTTATTATAATAAACAGTTTTTATTCCGAAATTAAAACACAACGCGCACTCACTAGGAACTTAATTAAACTGAACTGTTAAAAGAGAATTGCACTTGACATAAAAAGAAACGAAAAGATGTGACTTTGCAAGTACCGTTAATTGTAGAGATTTGTGAGAGTGTTTCCAAAAAAAGTTCTTGTATGTATTTAAGCATACCTAATTGTATATATTTCGATATATAGGAATGTATGTATTTATATAAGAAGGTATGTATGTAATCAGCTACCATTTGGGATATGTTGTGCTTGCAATGGGAAAGTGTTTACATAAAGCCATAAAAATATGCAAACATACTTGTTATGTAAACGAAATTATTTTAAATCGGAATTAAATTTAACAATTAGCAAAAAAATGTACATGCATCATATGTATGTATAAAGTTTATACATACATACATATGGTGCATTAAATTTATGAATATCTTTGAGAACGTATGTATGTATTTGAGAACGTGCTTGTGGACATGAATTGGCATACATATGTACGTACACATAATTTTTTTAAATCGAAATTAAATTTAACAATTAGGAAATATGTATGGACCATATGTATGTATGTATAAACATAAAGAATTGGTGCCCATACGTATATTTGTTTGTATGGTGGGATACTCGCTTAAAAACACAAATGCTGCTGCAGATATGTATGTATGTTCTGCTAATTTCTATTAAATTTAGTAAATATGTGATAGGGCAGATTATTAAATTGTTTTATTAATTAAGATTTTACACTTATTCCAAATTTGTTAAATACTTTGAATAAACAAACACACTGTCTTTCATCATCTTGTAATTATAATAAAAACTTTGGTATTGTTGTTAATAACATTAATGCACTTTTTACTCCGCAAACTAAAACTCAACGCGCACCCACCGGCAACTTAATTAAACTGAACTAATAAAAGAGAATTGCATTTGATAAAATAAAAAACGAAAAGATGTGATTTTGCAAGTACCGTTAATTGGAGAGTTTTATTTTGGTAGTGTTTGCAAAAAGAGTTTATATACTTTGGCATATATAATTATATATGGAAGTTTTGTATGCATGGATGTAGGGTTGCCATTCCCAATTTTAGAAAAAGAGGACAACGACCTTAAAAAAGGAGGACATTTGACTCAAAAAAGAGGACTCTTTTTTTTCGCTTAAAATTCAAATATAAAAATCAAAAAACTCAATAAAATTTACAAAATGACTTATTTTTATTTAAAAAATTTATGTTCATTTCAATACATCGCACTCCTTCAACAATACTGTAGTCTTATGCTAGAGTTAATGTCGACGTCGTCGACGGCGTCAAATGTCAAAAAAAAAGTTGAATCGTATGAAATTGTATGAGAGCAGTTAATCTCAACGCGTTGCAACGCCGTAAAAGTTCAATCTATTTCAACTTTTTCGGCGTTGAAACGCCGTTAACGGCGTCGACATTAACTCTAGCATTAGTGTTATATGGTGTTCAGACATGCATGTTTAATTAAGTCAATAAAATGTTAATTGAAAAGTGTTCACACATACTCAATATGGCTAACTCAATTAGCGTTTGACAGCAGCTGACAAATGGTGTTGTTTACATTTTGCTTGTGAAAATTTGTGGTTAAAATTTTGCGAAAATGGAACAAAGTTTGGCTTTTAAAAAGAGTTTGCTTTTGTTGTACGTAATAAATTTTTTATTTTTCATTTGTTTTAATTGTTAATTCAAAAATTTTATTTTAAACTCACCCTCAACTTGACTCGCCATTTTTTTCTAAGAATTTGTATACATATCAGTTGTCAAGTTTCATAAAGTTTGTTCAGTAGGCATTATGGTGCTCACTAAACAAACTTTTACAGTGCTGCATTTTAAGCTTTCCTCTATTTTCTAGACAATTAAGCGATAATTGATCAATTAGCTAATTAACATTTTGTATGGGTTATTGAGTTTAATAATGCTGTTAATTGCGATAAACTCAATTAAGGCGTATGTCTGAACACCATATTAGTTAGCTTTACTGTAGTCTTTTTATACCCTTCACAAAAAAGTGAAAGGGTATATATGTATAGGTTTGTCATTCCGTGTGTAATTTCTTCGATATGCACATGGGACCCCATAAAGTATATATATTCTGGATCCTTATGAATAGCGATGACGATTGAGCGATGTCCGTCTGTCCGTCCGTCTGTACGTGAAATCGGTTTTCCCAAGCCCCCAGAAGAGCTAGAGACTTCGTTCTTGGACCGTTGGATTGGAAATGAACTTAAATTAAAATTCAGATAGATCCGAACTATGGTTCCAGAGCTGGAAAGCTTACACCTATTTCTCGACGCAAAATTTATACCAAAAATAACTTATTTTTTTAATGTTTGTAAATTAAACCTATTTCGTGCTTTGGGAAGTATCAATGGTGTATTAAAAACTAAAAAAATAAAAAAAAAATTTTAAGGGATGGGAAATTAAAATTTTTTTTCGGCCCATTCCGTATTTTGCAGTACATGTAGTAACTAAAATTGTTAAAAATGTTAAGTTTTTCTTTAACAAAACCTCTTTATACGTCATGAAGATTTGCATTGGCAAAAAGAAAAGAAAATTTGAAATTAAAATTTTGCTTCCTGGGGTGGGAAATTGAATTTTTTTATACATGAAAGTAATCAAACAGGCAACTGATGTTGTTATTTTTTTTTTTTTTTTTTTTTTTTTTTGATAACTAAAACTGTCTTATGATTTAAGAAGAACAAAATTGGTATCAAAAATTTAAAAATAAAAAATAAAATTTCGAATCCATGCAATATTTTATGGTACATGAAAGTTACCAAAATGGTAAAAAATTTTAAATTTTTCTTAAATAAAACTACTTTATACCTCAAGAAGCGTTGCACTGATAAAAAAAAACAAAAAAAATGAAAATTTCGTTTCCAGGGTTGGAAAAATTAATTTTTTTTGGTACATGCAATATTTTGTAGTACATGTAATAACCAAAATGGTTTCAAAATTCGAGTTTTTCTTAAACAAAACTACTTTAGACCTCATGATGATTTGCATTTATAAAGAAAATATAAAAAAATTTAAATTTTACTTCCGGGGTTGGGAAATTGATTTTTTTTACATAAAAGTAACAAAAAAGGCAATTGACGTTGTTTATTTTACTAATTGAAACTATTTTTTAGTTCAGGAAAAAGAAAATTTGTATCAAAAACTAAAAAAAATCAAGATTTAGATTCCAGAGTTGGATAATTGCAATATTTTGTAATACATGAAAGTGACCAAAATGGTTACAAATATTAAGTTTTTCTTAAATAAAACTATTTCATGCCTCATTAAGAGTTGCGGTGGTAAAAAAATTTAAATTTCGTTTTCCAGGGTTGGGAAATTGAAATATTTATTCTGCATAAAAGTTACCAAAAAGGCAATTGACGTTGTTTCTTTTTGCTAATTAAAGCTGTTTTATAATTCAGGAAGAACAAAATTGGTATTAAAATCTTAAAAAATCAAAATTTCGACTCCAGGGTTGGACAAATGAAATATTTTATGATACATGAAAGTGACGAAAATGTTTAAAAGTTTTAATTTTTTTGTCAAGTAAAACTATGTTACACCTCACTAAGAATTGCATTGGTAAAAAATAAAAATACGCTTCCAGAGTTGGAAAATTGAAATATTTTTGGCACATAAAAGTATTAAAATTAACATAAACTACAAATTTTGTGTTTTTAGTGAATTAACCCTATTTTATATTTCAGAAAAAATTTAATTAGTATCAAAAAATTAAAAATTCGGTTCCAGGGTTGGAAAATCGAAATTTTTTGGTACATAAAAGTAACCATATAAGTTCCCAATTTTGGTTTTTTTGAGTGAATTAAACATATTTTATGCTTCGCTAAGAACTAAACTGGTAATAAACATTTTAAAAACTAAAAATTCGGTTCCAGGGTTGGAAAATCGACATTTGCTGATTCATAAAATCAGCCATTTTATTTGTTATTTTTGATTTTTATGATGAATTATACCTATTTTATATATCAGAAAGAAGTAAACTGGTATTAAAAACTAACAAAATCTAAAAGACGATTCTACGGTTGAACAATTAGATCTTTTTGGGGTATATGAAACGGATTTTTTGTTTTATTTGTAAATTAAATATATATAATATTTTTGAAAGACGTTCATAGGTATTAGATATAAGAAAAGCCAAACATTTAGCTTCCTAGCCGAAAAATTTAAACGTTTTCTTAAATATAAAAGTAACCGATAACATCATTTTGAATTTTTTATTAAACCTACTTTCTGTTTTGGCAAGAAAGAAAGAAATAAAGAAGAATTACATCTGTGAAGGGTATTTAAGATTCGGCACAGCCGAATATAGCACTTTTACTTGTTTCATTTCGTGTTTATCTGTTTTATTAAAAATGTATTAAATACAGCAATAAATTTTATATAAAAAACCACAACTCAAAATATTTACTTCTTATAAACAAAAATAATTCAAGAAAATGAATTATGAAAACAGTTTTTTGTCTCTCCTTAAAACTTTGAAGTTTTTTAGTGAATACAGTATTGTTGAATAAGTGCGACATGTCTATCACATTTTTTTCAAATATTCATAAAGTGCTTGACAATTCATACAGTGGTGGCAACGCAGTCCCTAACGCATCACATATAGCTCTTTTTTGTTCAAAATAGTGATTTTTACTGACTGTTTCAGAATTTCGAACGAAAATTGATTTGTACGAAATATGTGTTATTTGTAAATTATTTTGGGCGTTTAATTTAGGTTTTTTGTTTACAGTTTATGAGCTTTAAAAATCAAGTTTTAATAAGTTTTTTACACTTTAACTGTCTTATGCATAAAAAAAATTCTGTTTTATAAAGGGGTTATAAAGCAATTTATATATGGAAATCTGCTTTATAAACCTCTTATAAACTTAAAATATTTTTTATGAATAAGAGGGTAAGTTATTAATAATTATTTTAATATATTTATTTTAAAATATAACACAATTTATTATAAAATATAACACACAACTTGCACTTTCATAAATCCGATTTCATTTGCTTGTTGGAAAACTCTCTGAGTAAATTAAGTGAAGAGTTGCCAAATTTAGCATAAAATATTAATTTTGCACGAGAAAGTATTAGTTTTGCATATAATAAACATTTGGCAATCTCTTCGAGGGAACAAATACGTCATCAAACGGTAAATCATGCGCAAGGCGTAATCTTTATTTTATCATTTTTGATTGGAATGACTAAAGTTAAAATTACTTAGGACATTTGTTTGCAGTATAGATTTATATAGAAGAGTTTTAATATTTCAAAATCTACTTATCACTATTGCAACAAAAAACAATGTTCAGTCAAAAATTTTATGTTTTCCCTTTTTTTTTGTTCAGAGTAGGACCATGATTTGGTGTAAGATAATTGACCACATAACAAACAAAAAGCACTGATCCACTTTATTTTTATATAAAAAACCTATAACAACTTTTTTATTATTCTCCAATATTTCGATATATCCGAGAATAATAAATAATTATTTTTATATAAAAATAAGGTGGATCTTTTCCTCAAAAAATATTAGAACATAAAAACACAATACGAAGATTGGAGAAATTAAAAGAACATTAAAAATTTGAATTTTTAGTGAAATTTAATATTCGGAATTTTTTTAAAAATACGCTGTCACATATTTATTATACCTGAGGGCGACTACTTTGAAGGGTACAAATTAGAAACTCATGAGTAAATAAAAAATTTGTTAATTAAAATTCCCCTTTTTTGAACTGGCCTCGTAAATATGTATATATGTACATGTACATCGATATGTATAATTGAGAATAACACGGTTACCACTTACCTATTTATCAGCATAAAGTTTCTTCTCGCCAAGCTCACATATTAATTTATAAAAACACTTAACACGCTACACAAATCAAACGATTTTTTATTTTATTTAGTTTTATTATTATTATTTTTATATTATTTTTTTTTTTTTTGTTACTAAACTGATTTTGGTCAATTTATGTACAACGACTTTATATGTACAACAACAAAATCTACTAGTATAAGCAACATCTCCAGGGATTACACTTCTTTAATCCCAACATGGCTTTAATGCAAAAAAATTAATCAAAATATTATAGGTATGCAGCTCAGCAGCAAAATCCTCCTTTATGTAAAACTATGAGGACTATATGGACTTTGATGCGCTAAACTAAAAACCGTTTTCGTTTTTTTTTCCATCAGGTCGTAATTTTTATTATAGGCGTGGCAAATTTTCCCCCCTAAATTAGTCGGGTACGGAGACATATTTCACCCCAACTCGAGAACGAGTCATCCGATTTTCAAAAGTAAAACACCAGAAGATGTGTAAAAAAATTGTGTTTATTTTAGTCGAATTTAATTTTTCAATATCTCTTATCGTTTGGAATTATTCAGAAATTCGAGTTAGGGTGAAATATGTCTCCGTACCTGACTAATTTAGGGAAACAAATTGCCACGCCTATAAAAAAATATCCCGACCTGATGGAAAAAAACCTAAAACGGATTTGAGTTGAGCGCATCAAAATCCATACAGTCCACATAGTTTTATTTAAAGGAGGGGAAAAAAAAGATTTTTTTGCTGAGCAGTGTTATTTGCTGGCCTTAAAAAACACCGTCTATAAATAAAAACAAAACTTAATTCTTATCTGCTATACAAAACTACTAGTTTACTTCGGACAGCCTCACATAAAAAAACTATTATGTCAATAAATAAATGCCTACACTATGAATTAAACAAAAATATTGCTTATTAATAATTCTAATATCACTTTATTGTTTCCACTTGCCATTAAACATTTCCCATGCACAAACAAAAACAAACAGCACACAATGAGAAACGATAAAACAAAAGCAAAGGAAAAGTAAATAAACTGTTTATAGTAAATATTTTGCAATGATATGCACCACATTACAAACCACCAAACAAGAGGCAATTAAATCACTTGACTGTCCAATACACAATTAAAGAGTAAAATATTAAACATTCGATTTAAAAAGAGAAGTCGCTCTCCACAACCGATTAGCAAACACAGCAAAAACATACTCTTACCAAAAGCAAACTGTAAAAACCAAACAAACAAAAACTGGAATGCTGCAACAAGCAGCAGCGTGTATGGACAGCATGATTTCGTACCCAAAAGAATATGAGACAAAATCATTTCAGTGGTGCTTTTGCAAACGTCTCAGTTCTTTATCTCGATAGGTATGTGTTTGTATGTATGTTTGTATATATGTACATGACAACACCTTTAATTTTGGGCTCACCCCACAACAATGCAACATAAAACAAATTAAGATAATTTTAAAATAATATAAAAAATTTCCTTTTAAGGTTGAAATGACTGACAACTGAAGACAAAGTCAGTTGCACACAGCGTCGGTTGCACTACATGGCCAGCTTTTATATGAATATATAGGTACATATGTACATACATACATACATTCATAGACATTTATATACCTATGTACGTATGGATTTATTTATATACATGATAGGTATTTAAAACAAAAGTTTTTACTTAATAGGTACTTATCGAAATTTATGAAAAACTTTACAAATGTGCACATGGCCATGTTGAATGTACTAGACATGAATGGATGTCCATACGTACATACGAGTATGTATGTATTCATATCTATCTATGTATGTATGTATTTATGGTTATATATGAAAACACAAATTCTATGGCGGAGATGTTCTATTCTGCTTCTAGTAAATTAGGTTGCATATCTGATACACCGTGATTGTTATTTTGTCAATTAATAGTTAACACTTCTTCTAAAATGTTTAAATAATTTATTGTAAAATACAATAATATATTACACTTATTTTTATTAACTTATTAAAGCACTTTTTACTCAACAAATTAAAACACAATGCGCACTCACCAGCAACTCAATCAAACTGAACTATTAAAAGAGAATTGCACTTGACACAAAAAGAAACGAAAAGATGTGACTTTGCAAGTACCGTTAATTGGAGAGTTTTTGTGGGAGTGTTTGCAAAAAAAGTTCTTGTATGTAGATATTTATTTGGATATACATACATACATATAGTATATGTATATATAAGAAGGTATGTACATATGTAATCGGCTACCATTTGGGATATTTTGTGCTTGCAATAGGAAGGTATCTGTGTATATACAGTCATATATATATATATATATATATATATATATATATATATAGATATATATATATATATATATATATATATATATATATATATAAATATATATATATATATATATATATATATATATATATATACATATATATATATATATGTACATACTTGTTATATAAATGAAATTCTTTTAAATCGGAATTAAAATATATGTAAATATAAGAATTTGTGCCCATACGTATGTTTGTTTGTATGATGACATACTGGCAAAAAGAACACAAATGCTGCTGCAGAGATGTTCTGCTGATTTCTAGTAAATTTCGTTGTATGTAAATATGTGATAGGGCAGATTATCGGATTGTTTTATTAATTGAAAGTTCACACTTATTCTAAATTTGTTAAATACTTTGAATAAACAAACACCATTTTTCTTTAGCTTGTAATTATAATAAATACTGATTTTTATTAATTTATTAACGCACGTTTTACTCCGCAAAATGAAAAACAACGCGCACACACCGACCACTTAATCAAACTGAAGAATTAAAAGAGAATTGCATTTGTTAAAATAAGAAACGAAAAGCAGTGACTTTGCAAATACCGTTAATTGGAGAGTTTTCAAGAAGAGTTTATATACTTTGTCGTACATAATTAGTAATTATTAATTCCATATGGATGTTTGTATGCATGTCCATATGCAATCAGCTGGCAATTGGGAGATTATGGAATTGTTAAATATGTTTAGGCACAAAGATATGTACATACATAGTATGTATGTGAATATGTATGTTCGGATAGACATACATAGTACTTGATATGAAAAGAAGTTTTCAAATTGGAATTAAATTTGACAACAGCCACGAAAATTTACATGCACAGGCGTATGTATGGACATACATACATACATATGAATTGATGTGCATATTTACATACATACATATGTACATATGTTTGTTTGTATAGTCTGATACTCGTCAAAAAACATACACTGTTTTGTAGTACGTACATATGCATGTATGTACATATGTACATACATCAGACGGCAGATTATTAAATTGTTTTATGAATGAATAGGTCGTTAGTTAGCACTGATTCTAAACTGTTTAAATAGGTAGTTTGAAGCAACAAACACAATCTTTAATTATATTGTATAATAAACAGTTATCTTTATTAATTTATTAATACACTTTATACTCCGCAAATTAAAGCACAACGCGCACTCACCGGTAACTTAAGCAAACTGAACTATTAAGAGACAATTGCACTTGACATAATAAGAAACCATCTGTTCGTTTGCAAGGGCCGTTATTTGGAGAGTTTTCGTGGGAGTGTTTGCAAGAAGAGTTTATATTTTTTTTTTGCATGCATAAATATGTATGTTTTTGGGCATGTGTATGTAAACAGCTAGCCCTTAAAAGATTATGCCTACTTTATGCGGTGGGTGCGAAGATGAATATGTATGCATATGTATATTTACATACATATTGTATGTGTGGATGTACCCACTTTGAATTAAAAAAAAAAGTTTTCAAATTGGAATTAAATTTATGAATATCTTTGAGAACGTATGTAGTTAATGTGCTTGTGGACATGAATTGACATCATACATATTTACATACATATGTAGGTATATATTCAGTTCTATGTAAATAATGTACAGGTATGTGCTAACATGCCCACAGATAACAAATAGTTAATATTTATTCTAAATTTGTTAAATACCTAAATGTATCTTGAACAAACAAACACATTATCTTGTTATTATAATAAACAGTTTTTATTCCGAAATTAAAACACAACGCGCACTCACTAGGAACTTAATTAAACTGAACTGTTAAAAGAGAATTGCACTTGACATAAAAATAAACGAAATCAGTGACTTTGCAAGTACCGTTAATTGGAGAGATTTCGTGGGAGTGTTTGCAAAAAAAAAGTTCTTGTATGTATTTAAGCATACCTAATTATATGTATTTCGATATATAGGAATGTATGTATTTATATAAGAAGGTATGTATGTGTGTATGTAATCAGCTACCATTTGGGATATGTTGTGCTTGCAATGAGAAAGTGTCTATATAAAATTTTTATATTATAAAGCCATAAAAATATACAAACATACTTGTTATAGGTATAAACGAAATTATTTTAAATCGGAGTTAAATTTAACAGTTAGCAAAAAATGTACATGCAGCAAATGTATGTATAAAGTTTATACATACATATGGTGCATTAAATTTATGAATATCTTTGAGAACGTACATATGTATGTACGTATGTATTTGAGAACGTGCTTGTGGACATGAATTGGCATACATACATACACATAATTATTTTAAATCAAAATTAAATTTAACAATTAGGAAATATGTACCATATGTATGTATGTACATATGTATAAACATAAGAATTGGTGCCCATACGTATATTTGTTTGTATGTTACAAATGCTGCTGCAGAGATGTTCTGTTAATTTCTAGTAAATTTAGTTGTATGTAGTATGTAAATATGTGATAGGGCAGATTATTAAATTGTTTTATTAATTAAAATTTTACACTTATTCCAAATTTGTTAAATACTTTGAATAAACAAACACACTGTCTTTCATAGTCTTCTAATTATAATTAACACTTTGGTATTTTTGTTAATAATATTAATGCACTTTTTACTCCGCAAACTAAAACTCAACGCGCACTCACCAGCAACTTAATTAAACTGAACTAACAAAAGAGAATTGCATTTGATAAAATAAAAAACGAAAAGATGTGATTTTGCAAGTACCGTTAATTGGAGAGTTTTATTGTGGGAGTGTTTGCAAGAAGAGTTTATATACTTTGGCATATATAATTATATATGGAAGTTTTGTATGCATGTATGTAATCAGCTTGCAATTGGGAGATTATGGAATTGTTAAATGTGCACAAAAATACTTATGTACATACATACGTATGTGAATATATTTTTCGGATATAGGTACATACATACATACTTGATATGAAAAGAAGTTTTCACATTGAAACTAGATTTGACAACAGCCACATAACAGTACATACATATGAATTGATGTACATATTTATGTATATTTGTTTGTATAGTCTAATACTCGCCTAAAAACATAAATTTTGCTTCAAAGATGTTCAGCTGTTTTGTAGTACGTGTAAGCATGTACATCAGACGGCAGATTATTAAATTGTTTTATGAATGAATAGGTCGTTAGTTAGCACTGATTCTAAACTGTTTAAATAGGTAGTTTGAAGCAACAAACACAATCTTTAATTATATTGTATAACAAACAGTTATCTTTATTAATTTATTAATACACTTTATACTCCGCAAATTAAAGCACAACGCGCACTCACCGGTAACTTAAGTAAACTGAACTATTAAGAGACAATTGCACTTGACATAATAAGAAACGAACAGATGTGCCATTGCAAGGGCCGTTATTTGGAGAGTTTTCGTGGGAGTGTTTGTAATCAAATCTGTTAGGTATTTACATATATGTACATCAGGGATGGGAAATGGCTATTTTGATTGTGTACCAATTAAATAAACAACATGCAGTTTTCACACCTACCGCCATATTAATATTAGAAATTAAAAAATATTTGTGTACAAGTTCGCAAGTATATAATAAAAATAGATTACATATTAAAAATCAGGTAAATAAATTTTATAAAACAAATATTTCAAGATAATAAAGCAAATGCCTTAAACACATTCACGACAGCAGGCTACCGGCTACTACCTGTCAGAAATAGAATACATGTGATTATATGGGAATGATAATTTTCACGGCTATACCGCAGATTGTTGTCCGTGCCACTTATGTATGTATGTAGTTGTAGTCAAAATAAACTAATTTCTATTTCCATAGGCGACAATAAATAAACTAGTGCTGTCAACACAGTGAAACAATGTAATACCCCTTTCAGCCATACCTAAATACGGGCGGCAAGCGTTTTTTAACTGTCAAAAGTTCTCATGTCCATACATTTTGTATGGAGCATACCGAAATAACGCGGCGGCAACGCTTTGCTATTGGAAAATCCGAATTTGACAGAGCGTTTTCTAATGAAGTTAGTTGCAAAAGAAAACAATTGTAACCAGAGAAAAAAAGCAAAAATTTACAAAAGTGAAATAAATAATAAGAGAAAAAATTTGTGCACTTCGTATTAGAAAATGGAGATAAGAAAATATTTGCAATATGATTATATACATAAATATGTATGCACGTTTGTAATTTGTACAAAATTTCAATAACAAAATCACAAATGTCGTCCGTCCAGCTGTTAAAATAATCAGGGTTGTTTAATTTGTTTGTGTGATAACCCTGTTTTTATTGTTTTTATACCCTCCAAAAAAGAATTTGGAGGTATATTCCGTTTGCAACGCATCGAAATACCCATCTCAGACCCCATAAAGTATATATATTCTTGATCAGTGATGAAATCTAAGACGATCTGAGCATGTCCGTCCGTCCGTCTGTGGAAATCACGATTCAGTCCAAACGAAAAGAGCTAGACCCTTAGAATTTAGTATAAATATATTTTGAAGCTTAGAGCAGGTTAAGTTCGAAGATGGGCTAAATCGGGCAAGAGGGAAAAAATTTCCCCTAAGAAGAACTAAACCAACCCAGAAAAAACAACATAATTTTTAAAGTGTTTTTTGTTATTTTGTTAAGCAAAGGATATATTTTTATTTCAAATACGGTCCAATTTTGTATATAATCATCCCAAGCATTTATTTTTAGAGCTTTATGACTGCATATTTTTGCCCTACCCCCTCCTCCCCCTTTGCCCCTTAAATGACCCTATAAAAAATATATAAAATTTTATTTTGTATATAATTATCCCAAGCATTTATTTTTAGAGTTTTATGACAAAGGTGAAATGTTTCCCCCATAGCCCTTGCCAGAGCGACCCCCCAAAATACAGTTTTTATACCCTCCAAAGAGAATTTGACCTTATAAGGTAGATATGTATATTCTTGATTAGTGATAAAGTTTAAGACGGTCTAGCAATGCCCATACGTTCGTCAGTGGAAAACATGATATTGTCTATTTTTGGACCCGCCCCCTTTAGTGGGCGTTGACGTACGATATTATATAAAAGAACTCTGTCCCACCAAGTTAAACATTTTAAATTCACTTACTAAATATTTGGAGGGTATTTAAGATTCGGCCCGGTCGAATATAACGTTTTTACTTGTTTTTATTTTTTTTAAGGAGCTGACTATACGGCGACAAATATTGCTAGCGGCACATGTAGCCATGTAGTTGGTAGCCTGCCGTCGTGAATGTATTTAAAGCACAAGGTCACATATCATAAAACGTACTTAAAACCAATTCGAAAGGGGTTTTAAGTGGATTTTAACAAAATCATTTTGCATGGTAAAACCAGGTTTTAACGTTAAAACCAGAATTTATTAAAATTAGTGTGAAAGCATTATTACACGTACGTGTTTACCTTAAAGAAACCCCATTTTTTAAAGTTTAAGGTTTATATTTTATATATTTATTGTATTTACTTTTCAATGTTTCGTTAACCTTTGGTTAACCTCTTCTAGAAATCGTATGCTTAACAAGACACAATATGCAAGATTTCCTGAAGAAGTTAACCAAAGGTTAACGAAATATTAAAAAGTGAATATAATAAATATATGAAATATTGAGGTAAAGTTTAAAAAAATATTTTAATTATTATGAGATGGAATGTTCCAGAGTTGCATTCGTGCGTAATTGTGTCAAGTGTTGTTGATGTGTTTAAATGACAAGGTCGTAATTCTGGCTACTGAACAGTACTGACAACTATTGAAAGTAAATATGACAGTACAGCGCCCTCGTTCATCGGTATTGTAGCGAGCTCGTCGGTAAAGTAACATTCTAAATTTTGTAACAGATTAAAAAGAAAACCCCAGATTTGTTTATAATCTATTACAAGATCACAAATTTTAAGACGTGTGAAATAAATAAATGGAGTCTATCTTCTTTATCAACTTTCACCATCTGTCCTCTACACACTATCACTTTCTGTCGATAGGTGCTGCACTATACACTGCATGAATAGATGTGGTCGCCTGTGTGGCGCTGGAAAAATGAATAATGCTACGATTTTTTTAGTTCCCTCTCTTGATGGGTTAACAGCATAAATGAGTGAATGCGTAGATGCACGAATGGACGGCTGGATGGATGGATGATGCTTCAATATTTTGTCTATATTTCTTTTGTGTTGTAATAACAATGCCCGTTGCCATTTTTAAAAATACGAATAGTTAACTTTCAAAGCACATGAAATAGAAGGAATAGATTGATAAATGGCGTTAAGATGTGCAAAGTAGGAGAACTACAGTTTGGATTGTTTGCTGCGTGATGATGACTAATAGTGGTGGTGGGTGGTAAATAAATGTGAATTCTTATAAGTGTGCAATTCGTATTTTCGATTTTTCATCGGTTTGTTAACAGTTATGCTGATGATGCAGCTGTCATTTTCATATAACTCGAATGATTGGTTGCTGTCATAATTATTGCTATTTCAAACCAAATGTTTGCTTGATATATTTGTGAACATAATGCACAAAAATACTTGTAGAAAATTGTCAATACAATTTTAAACGTTTAGTTGGAAAATTCACATTTTAATGTATGCAACTGCATTTAATAGTGATGAAGATGATATGGAAAAAAATCATTTGTATGAGTTATAAATTTATTATTGTATTCTGATATTTTTAAGCTTAAGGTCTCTTTATTTTAGTTTAATTTTTAATTTCAATATTTCGTCACTCCTTTGTGTGACTTCTTCACAAAAACAAAATATATTTTCATATCAAATAAAATAATTAATTTCCTGAAGAAGTCACACAAAGGAGTGACGAAATATTGAAATTAAAAATGAAACTAAAATAAAGAGACCTTAAGCTTAAAAATATCAGAATACAATAATAATTAAAAAGAGGTCAAGAAACCAGAAGAATTTAGTTATAAATTTAGTATATTTTTTAGCTTTGGGAATATGAGAAAACATGGAAACTAGTTTTAAAACAAAAGTTATTTTATTACTTTTACTTATCTAGAGTTAATACCGTGTTCAGACATACACCTTAATTGAGCTCCATTAGCCATATAAAATTTCAATTAATTATTGTTCAATAGATATGAAATTGTTATAATATTGGGTAAAACTGCATATGCAACACTGCTAAAAAGTGTGTTTAGTTAGCGAAATCCAACTCACTGAACAAAGTTAGTGGAAAAAAAGTGAAAAAGAAACCTTAACCCTAAAATATCATTCATATATTGGTGAGATCCACAAAATGTAAACATGAGTTGTCGAAACGACGAAGAATGATGTTCCATAAAACGTAAAAAATAAATTTTTTGAATAATTAAGTGAAAAAAAAATTTTTTTTATAGGGTCATTTGGAGGACAAAGGTTGCATTTCTGTTTCGCCATAAAACCTTAAAAATTGTACTTTTTAAGGAATGTGGTCTTAAGTAATACAATTTGTTACATTTTCACAATACATATTTGCATATAATAACACACGCTAAAGGGGGCGCCGTCCTAAAATTTTTTTTTTTTTGTATTTTTTGGCTCCAAGTTTAACGCGTTGGACCTTCTTTAACATAAAAATATGCCATTTGTTAACACATATTTAAAAAAATTTAAGTTATGCTGAGGTTGGTTTAGTTCTTCTTAGGGGAACTTTATCCCCTCTGGCCCGAGTCAACCCATTTACGAACTTGACCTGTATTCTCCCTCAAAATTAATCTGTACCAAATTTCGTGGGTATGGCTCTTTTCATTTGGACTGAATCACGATTTCCCCAGAGGGACGCACGGACATGGATAGATCGTCTTAGATTTCATCACTGATCAAGAATATACTATATACTTTAAGTAGTCTTAGGGGGATATTTCGATGCGTTACTCACGGTATGACAAAGTGAATATACCCTCCGATAATATTTTGGAGGGTATAAAAATTGCAAGATATCCAGGGCAACAAATAAAATATGTTTTCTTGTGAGTTTCAATAACTGCGCCGTTGTCTAAGAATGTCGTATATTAAAAATTGCCAATGTGAAATTTTCATAAAATTTATACAATTTAAACTTTTTAGATTCTTAATTAATTCTTCAGATTAGCAGTAATAACTGTCTGTAGAATAAGGCGGGGAAGAGCAAACCAACTGTTGTCTGAATCATTAAACAACATAATTGTCAAATGGTTAAATCCTGCTTTAAACAAGAACGTGTTTTAAATGTAGAACTTCTTTGCTGCAGGACATATTTGAGTTCACTTTTGGCTAAGACTCTGCAGGAATTATTTGTGTGTGTGTGTCCGTTTAATGAAATTTTAAATATTTGCTGCATTAAGACAGAAATAAATGGCAATGTAAACTACATATAATGGCTTAAGCGTTACAACACGTTACGATTAACACGAATCGCAGCGTAAACGTGATGATAATATAAATCAGTCAAAAGCAGCAGATTGGCATTTTTAGCCATTTCATAATATTGGCCAAGCAGCAGAAAGCAGGACATTGATGTGAATGTAGTGCCAGTTACTCACACATACAAAAAAAACAAAAACAAAAAAAGACATTGACTCCTGTCTTGGCATTCTAGCAACGCCAGCGTAATCGTACAACAATGGATGGATGGGTGGAAAGTAAATGAGAACAGGTATTTTAGCAAAATGTTATTTTAAATGGCAGCTAAAAGTTGAAATCTATTTGAAAGATTAAATATCTTTCACCATTAACTCTGTCCAATAGAAGTTCTATTGCTGGCTTTAGTTGGGTATAAGAAGGACCGAGAAATGTTCTCTCTTTTACTGTTTTGCTGTTTATTTTTTGCTTTTATCTTTCTTTATGCCTTTAGCAACACTAACAATGTAATGATTTTTTTTATTTTTCTTCTGCATTTTATTCCTTATGGCTCTTCCGATTATAGACAATTTTTATTGTTGTTCCGTTTATTCCGTTATTTTTAAGTTATTTTACCCAGCGAAGAGGACGTGATTTAAATTAAAATTTAACAGATTCCATATAAAATATTTATTATCTTCGTAACTTCGTTTTTTGTCTTTGCAGTGTATCAATTTCGCATCATCATTATCATCACCACCGCCATTTTTGAAAAAGTGTTAGTTTATAGCAGACGTGCCCAAACTGGTCCAGGTGGAAGCCCAAAGATTCACAAGAGACTCGTACGTTGGCGTACAAAACGAATAGAGTTGCACAATTCGTATGTATTCTTCATACATACATAATAATATATTTATGTACATGTGTATGTGCATTCACATGTTTGCACTATGTGCATATATTCGAAGATTTCTCTGCTAGAGTCTACATAATTATTCTGCCGTATAGAAATAAATACAAAAATTCAGGTGTGAAATTTTCTACCGGCCTTAAAATAATCACATCCATGCATGCATCCATAAATAGCACGCATAAAGCAAAAAAAAATATTATCCCGTTGTGATTTTCCAAATGCTTGCATGTAATTGCTTTCAAAGTACCAGAGATTATTAATATTGTTGTTGTCACCCTTTTCTAAAATCAATCAATCTCAAACAAAATCAAATTCAATCTCCAACAAACATACACACACATGCTACAAACATACAACACATACCAAAGAGGTTATTTAAGTAGTTACACAAATTTGCATTCATATAAAAACAAAAGTCTACACCTTGTCCAAATTCCTCCAGAAAACAATAACAAAAGTTATTCAGTTTAGCGGGAGAATTAATACGTGCGTGATGTGCTTAAGATGAAATGTGTTAAATTAAATAAAATCGCAGAAAAGCAATAAAAAAAAGTTGTTCATGAAATAAATATATTTATTAAAAAGGGTTGTTTTTAATGAAATGTATACATAAATATATTTGTTCAAAAGTGTTATGTTTTCAATGAAATAATTCAGAAACGTGTTCTGTAATTATTGGCAAAAGTCTCAATATTTATTGAGACATTTGTTTGCAATAATAAAAGTAGGCAAAAATAAAAAGTGAGTGTGTAAGGTTGTGAATAAATCATGCTGCGGCAGCTAAGCACCCCTTTATAAGGTTATGTGTCTATGAGGAAAGTGCAAGGTAAGAGAAACTTTAGCTTCGTATCTTCTAATTGGTTTTAACTAGCATTAACCAGATTTTTACATTCGTCTTAAAACTGTGTGCAAAAAAGAAATATTTACATACCTACATATGTATGTACATAATTGAGTATGTATGTTTTGTGTATTTATGTATGGATAAGTAGATAACACTTGTTGGTTATTGGAGGGATGCTATTGCATAAAATATTGTTTACCGAATTCATGTGCAATTTAGTCGCTTGTTTGTTCACAGAAATATTGATGCCTACATCTTATGTATGTTATTCGAGTAGGAAGACGTTATTGATTGTGTTTTTCATTAATTCTTACCGAAATTGGATTAGGTAGGCATTTGTTTTTTCAATATGGAGATACCGACAAATATATTTTTTAATTTTAAAGTACATACCTACATATATTTTTTTAAAGTTGGCTAGTGTTCAGTTGTAGTTGCTTTCACAGCTCAACTTAAATTTTGACCCCCATATTCATAAAATTTAAAATGGGTTTGAAATCTATTTTATTAAAAAAAATTCATACAAAATTTTCTTAAAATAGATTTCAAACAAATTTAATTTTTTTATGAATATGGGGGTGAGTGTTTATCTCTATTTTATTTTATTAAAAATAATGTGTAAAACAATTCCAATCTTCTTTTTTTTTATATGTATGTATGTATGTATGTCACTTGCTTATTTCTCTTCATTATTTTTAAAAAGAAAACCTTTAATTTTAATGGTGCTAAGAAATTTCTTGTGAAACCACAAATACCCAAATACATAAAATTAACTAGAAAACCTTTAAGTTTGTTTGCCGAAATTATATACATATGTGACAGCGCGTAGAGTAAATGGCCTAAGGCTAAAAAAATCAATTTTCACTTTACTTTTTTTTTATGTGGACAACATCTGAGCATCTAATGAGGCCGATACCCAAAAGTGTTCCCTCCCAGAGATATGCGCGTTTTATGAAGTGATGGTACACCAAAGATACACGTATTTAAATCTTTAAAATGACTCTCCTGAACAAAACTGGTTTTTCCCTTAGGTCCCTTTCTATTTTGCGCGTCACATATGTAGGTTGTAAATAAGAACCATTTTTTTAATATTAAAAAAAACTATTTTTTATTTAACATAGTTTTTATTAAATTAAAACAATTTTCTCTTTTCTTATGGTCTGACTGAATTTTGCAATATTTAGTACTTTAACTGAAAAACAGCAGTCACATATTTTCGTGTTTTTATATAATGACATAGGCAGTGTCGGATTTAGGTAGGCTGCTGCCCTAACATTTCATTCATTTCGATTCAATATTATCATTTAGGAAGTCTGTTCAAAAAGTTGTGTGAACTTTAATTTTTCTACAAATATGTACCTACATATTATATGTATATATTCGTGAACGTATTTTTTCCAATACTCTAAATTTGTTTTTCGGCGATTTAGCTTTTATCTCCTCAATCGTCGAGAAACACCAACTTTTCATGTGTACAGACAGTTATTAACATAATTCTCTACTGAAGTCTACGTAATTATTCTGCCGTATAGAAATAAATACAAAAATCCAAGTGTGAAATTTCCTACCGACCTTAAAATAATCACATCCATGCAAGCATCCATAAATAGCACTCATAAAGCACAAAAAAAAATTATCCCGTTATGATTTTCCAAATGCTGGCACGTATTTGCTTTCAAAGTACCAGAGATTATTAATATTGTTGTTGTCACCCTTTTCTAAAACTCAATCTCCAACAAACATACACACACATGCTACAAACATACGACACATACCAAAGAGGTTATTTAAGTAGTTACACAAATTTGCATTCATATACAAAAAAAAGTCTACACCTTGCCAAATTCCTCCAGAAAACAATAACAAAAGTTATTGTATTTCTTTTCTCATTTAGCTCTGAGTTAATTGTTTCAATTGTATGACCGGCCATTCAGTGTAGCGGGAGAATTAATACGTGCGTGATGTGCTTAAGACGAAAAGTGTCAAATGAAATAAAATCGCAGAAAAGCAATAAAAAAAAGTTGTTCATGAAATAAATATATTTATTAAAAAGGGTTGTTATTAATGAAATATATAAATATATTTGTTCAAAAGTGTTATGTTTTCAATGAAATAATTCAGAAAAGTGTTCTGTAATTATTGGTAAAAGTCTCAATATTCATTGATACATTTGTTTGCAATAATAAAAGTAGGCAAAAATATAAAGTGTGTGTGTGTGTAAGTTTGTGAATAAATCATGCTGCCGCAGCTAAGCACCCCTTTATAAGGTTATGTGTCTATGAGGAAAGTGCAAGGTAAGAGAAACTTTAGCTTCGTATCTTCTAATTGGTTTTAACTGGCATCAACCAGATTTGGACATTCGTCTTAAAAAGAAATATTTACATACCTACATATGTACATAATTGAGTATGTATGTATTTGTGTATTTATGTATGGATAAGTAGATAACACTTGTTGTGTATTGGAGGGATGCTATTGCATAAAATATTGTTTACCGAATTCATGTGCAATTTAGTCGCTTGTTTGTTCACAGAAATATTGATGCCTACATCTTATGTATGTTATTCGAGTAGTAAGACCTTGTTGATTGTGTTTTTCTTTAATTCTTACCGAAATTGGCTTAGGTAGGCATTTGTTTTTTCAATATGGAGATATCGACAAATATATTTTTAATTTTAAAGTGCATACATATATTTTTTAAAGTTGGCTAGTAGTTCAGTTGTAGTTGCTGTCACAGCTCAACTTAAATTTTGACCCCCATATTCATAAAATTTAAAATGGGTTTGAAATCTATTTTATTAAAAAAATTTTATACAAAATTTTCTTAAAATAGATTTCAAACAAATTTTATTTTTTTATGAATATGGGGTGAGTTTTTTTCTCTATTTTATTTTATTAAAAAAAATGTGTAAAACAATTCCAATCTTCTTTTTTTTATATATGTCACTTGCTTATTTCTTCTCATTATTTTTAAAAAGAAAACCTTTAATTTTAATGGTGCTAAAAAATTTCGTGTGAAACCACAAATACCCAAATACATAAAATTAACTAAAAAAACTTTAAGTTTGTTTGCCGAAATTATATATGTGACAGCGCGTAGAGAAAGGGACCTAAGGGTAAAAAAGTCAATTTAACTTCTTTTTTTTGATGTGGACAACATCTGAGCATCGAATGCGACCGATCCCCAAAAGTGTTCCCTCCCAGAGATATGCGCCTTTTATGAAGTGATGGTACACCAAAGATACACGTATTTAAATCTTTAAAATGACTCTCCTGATCAAAACTGGTTTTTACCCTTAGGTCCCTTTCTATTTTGTGCGTCACATATGTAGATTGTAAATAAGCACCATTTTTATAAATATTTAAAAAAAACTATTTTTTATTTAACATAGTTTTTATTAAATTAAAACAATTTTCTCTTTTCTTATGGTCTGACTGAATTTTGCAATATTTAGTATTTTAACTGAAATACATCACTCACATATTTTCGTGTTGTTATACCTATAATGACATAGCCAGTCTCGGATTTAGGTATGCTGCTGCCCTAGGCCTTGTTTTATGTTTTATCCTTTTGGATTTCGAACATTTAATTCATTTCGATTCAATATTATCATTTAATAAGTCTGTTCAAAAACTTGTGTGAACTTTAATTTTTCTACAAATATGTACCTACATACATACATACTATATTTATTTATTCGTGAACGTATTTTTCCAATGCTCTGAATTGTGCTTATTTGTTTTTCTGCGATTTAGCTTTCATCTCCTCAATCGTCGAGAAACACCAACTTTTCATGTGTACAGACAGTTATTAACATAATTCTCTACTGAAGTCTACGTAAGAAATAAATGCAAAAATCCAAGTGTGAAATTTCCTACCGACCTTAAAATAATCCATAATATCTATAAATAGCACGCATAAAGCACAAAAAAAATTATCCCGTTATGATTTTCCAAATTCTACATGCAGCATTGCTTTCAAAGTACCAGAGATTAATATTGTTGTTGTCACCACAGTTGCCATAGTTGGTAACATTCTACCAAAATTGGTAATTTTTTTTAGGGTTGGTAACTTGGTAACTTTGTTTTTAAAGCTGGAAGTACATAACACGCGTTTCACGCGTCTACGCGTCTGTCAAAAAAGTAGGACTAGTGTAATTGTATGTAACAAGTTACATGGCAAAACGCGTAGAACGCTTGGCGTGTAAAGTAGATCTACTTTCTACTTTTGTACGCGCGGCACGCGTCTTGAAAAAATTTCAGCTGTTTTTGATAGCCAGGGATGACAAATTATATAACATTTTCAATGTTATCGATTAATATGTTTACGAATTTCTATACAACAAAAGATTGCTATTGTACAGAAATATTATTTAACATTTCAGCAAAATGAATTTTTGTGAATATTACACTACAGCTGATCAAAACATAACCATTGACGCATAAAACGCTTTGCATGTAACTTGAGTTTGAAACGCATAGAACGCGCGACGCGTGAAACGCGTGTAATGTACTTCCAGCTCAAATTATTGCTTTTCTTTTATCATTTTTCCGCATTACTCAACACTGAGAAAAAAATCATTTAAAACAACTGTGTGAATGTGCAAATGTCATTATGTTTGATCACCAAAAGATTATTTTAAATGACGGCAATATTAAATAATTTATTTAAATTAAATACGGAATTCGTAGGTATAATGAATTGAAATATTTATTTATGTTCTAAAATGAATTAAAACGTTTTATGTTATGTTTTTTATTAATAAAAGTTGTTGTTTTTATTATAATAGAAATAGAGATTTTTGTTTTTATAAAAAAAAAATTTGGTAACTTTTTGGTAACATTTTCGGAAAATTTTGGTAGAAAATTTTTTTACTCAGTGGCCACCGTGGTTGTCACCCTTTTCTAAAACTCAATCTCCAACAAACATACACACACATGCTACAAACATACAACACATACCAAAGAGGTTATTTAAGTAGTTTCACAAATTTGCATTCATATACAAACAAAAGTCTACACCTTGCCCAAATTCCTCCAGAAAACAATAACAAAAGTTATTGTATTTCTTCTCTCATTTAGCTCTGAGTTAATTGTTTCAATTGTTTGACCGGCCATTCAGTTTAGCGGGAGAATTAATACGTGCGTGATGTGCTTAAGACGAAAAGTGTCAAATTAAATAAAATCGCAGAAAAGCAATAAAAAAAAGTTGTTCATGAAATAAATTTATTTATTAAAAAGGGTTGTTTTTAATGAAATATATAAGTATATTTGTTCAAAAGTGTTATGTTTTCAATGAAATAATTCAGAAAAGTGTTCTGTAATTATTGGTAAAAGTCTCAATGTTCATTGAGACATTTGTTTGCAATAATAAAAGTAGGCAAAAATATAAAGTGTGTGTGTGTGTGAATAAATCATGCTGCGGCAGCTAAGCACCCCTTTATAAGGTTGTGTATCTATGAGAAAAGTGCAAGGTAAGAAATATTTTAGCTTCGGACAGCTTGTAACTGGTATTAACTAGTATCAACCTGAATTTGGAAATCCTCTTTAAACTGTTGGCAGAAAAGAAATATGTATGTACGTGCATGCATACATATCTACATATGTATGTACATACATAAATATGGATGTATGTATGAATATGTAGTTTTCCAAATATCTTGAGCAATTTTCCATTTGCTCTAGTAAACGAGATTTTTTACACTTGTTATGTTTTACTGAGCAACTTATTGTAAGAATATTGCTTTCCGTCAACTAGAATTCATATATAGACGCTTGTTTGTGTGTCATGTTGTATTTATTTCTAAACAAAATTGGAATATTATTTTTACGGCCGTTATTACAACTTCATGTTAGTTAAAAGTAGGATTTTGTGTGACATTTAAAAAGTGTTCTGTTGTTACATTATCACTTAAACCTAAAGTGAACGATAGATTGAAAGCAGTTACATTCTATTTGCTAAATTTAAGTAACAATAATGTTGATAAACTTTATATACATTCGTTTATTTACTTCCTCAACACAGTCGTAAATATAGTTTTTTTTAATATTGGCGCGAATATACATGTAAATATAAGCGTATCTATATATGTGTGGCATATGCATGTACATATGCAATACCTTCTTTAACTTGTGGCTTTTGATATTTGCTCTTAATTTTATACAGCACTTCTTAAGAGACCAACTCTCTTCGTTTATCTTAATTATAAGAGACACTATTTCAAGTTGTTTCAAAGAGTGTTTGCAAATCTTAATTATAAGAGACACTATTTCAAGTTGTTTCAAAGAGTGTTTGCAAATACAAAACAAAAACAAAATTAAAAATGTAGTTTACGCTTGTTTTATGTTTTCTTTTCTAACGTTTTTATATAAAAAACTTCGAAAAATATTTATCCATATATGTTGTGCATATCTGGATAAAAATGCACATGTGTATGTATTCTAATTGATCCTAGGGTTTCCTGAAGATTTATGCATTTGTATGTATTTATTTTTATTTTATTCAGGAGACGTAAAAGTAAATGAAGTTTATTTGTTTTAGTTTTTACTTCTGATTTTTGGGAAAAGTAGTAGTTTTCTGTACCATTTTTCAGTTAGAAATCAAATATTATTTGCAAAAAAGGAACTGGTAGCAATATATAGACGCTTGAACAGAATAAAAAATAAAAACGTTGAAATGTAAACTTTTCTGGGGCATGTCTGATCGTGTCGATATTTCATCCAGGTTTTTTGCGCCAAATAAAAAGTTAAGCGTCAGATAACACATGTTTGTAATAAAGATATGTTGGAGGGAGTCAAAAAATTCGTGTAAATCTTCAGCAACAGCAGGAAACTTCAGTAGAACCTCGTTCCTCTGAAAATTAAAAATGTATCTACATAAAAATATTTAAATATAAATGGTGAATATACATATATTATTATAAATACAGAGAAAACTTGATAGTGCGATACTTGTTAATCCGGATTATTCGGTAGTTCGGACATCATTGTGCATCAAATTGTGTACAAATTTATGTAGAAAAAAGTTTTTGATTTGCTTGTTTTTTTCTTTGAAGTTCAGTGTTTGTGCAAAATGCCTTCAGTTTTTTTTTCTTTTTAAATGTAATTATTTCTGTAAATTGTTAATTTTTCATCGGGCTTAAGTTCGAATCTGCATGACTGCAAATTATTTTTTGTTATTTTTTTTTTTTTTATTAATAAATGAATTTGTTTTTAAATTCTATTTATTATTTTATACATATTAAGATTGGAATATTAAGAATATTTTCATTAATCATCAAACCAGCAGAACGGATCAGTACTGATTTCGAGGCCGCTACGCCATCTCATCAGCGTTCTTTGTTCAATTTTTCCACTTTTGCAAGTGGTGCTAGTTAGTAGGAATATCAACTATTTAACCAATATTTTAACGAAAATTGAATATGAGAAGTTATCACATTCATATTATTTAGTTATTACATTCTTAAATGATTAATAAATGTAATATATCATTCGATATGTGGTTTGAAAGAATTTTCAATGCAAAAAAAAAATATTGTAATTTTTATTCGGTAATCCGCATAAGTTAATAATCCAGATCATGGCCTGCAATCAATTATCCGAATTATCGAGTTTTTACTGTGTTTGAAATACCATTCATTTGAAATATTAAGCGAATTTATTAATAAAATCGCTTAATATTTTGCGAACTTAATACGTCTGTATGTTTGTATTTCATTGTGGTCGACCCTTTTCGAAATTGTGATTTTTAATGATTCCAATACACATTGTACACAAAATCCATGTCGTTCAAAATTCGGTGGATTAGTATCAAAAATAACGGTTTCTATTATGTTTTTATCTTTTCCACGTGAAGTTACAATTGTGTGGGTAGGGGTATTTCTACATGAGATCATCGATTGAGTCAAGCTATCAGTAGACTTAAATTTTGTAAAGTTCCTAAACCAAGCGTCTTATACAGAAAGCTTTAGAAACTATTTGAGAATTACCTAAGAAAAGACATAGTAGGTAGACTTTGGAAATACAATAAAGAGTTTCATATTGAATGCAAATTGTTTGTTGTGTTTTTTACTTTATTACAATAACTAATTTAAAATAACAAAAATTATGTGGTGCTCTAGGTTGTATAAAAAAATTGTTTAACTTGTTTGTATTTCCTTATATGACTATTTACATAATATTGTTTGTATTTTTGTATAACCATTCAAATATTCAATTGAATTTTTGTTAGATTTCTGACTAAAAATATAAAAATCTATAATTCAATGCAGTATTATTTCTTTCGTAATGGAGACATACTCAACTTGGAAGAAGTTTTCGTTGGAAATAGAAACATTAAAAAATATGAATACTGTAACACTATTTCTAATTGTAATGAGTACATTCCGGTGTATTTTCGGCCTTGATACCGGTAAGTGGAAAATAATATATTTAATATGATTCACACTATGATTTTTTTTAAAATCTCTTTTACAACGAGATAGATTTTAGTGTAGAGAAGTAATCAGTTTTTCTGTTATCGATATTGTCGTATCCCCTTTAGCCAATCTAGAGTAGATAATTTTTTTATATAATAACATAATTGACGAGTGGGCAGAGAGGACTCTGACAAGCAGTTGGTCAACGATGCAGACCTGTAGGGTCGCCAAAACTCTATAGCCCTCTCTTAGCAGAGTTAGGACTAGCCAGCATCTTACTTTGGGAAAGAGTCGTTGGCATTCCTGGTAGGGGTCTTGACGGGGCACTGTGCAATTGGGCATATGTCAGAGCGTTTGGACTTTCCCCATGATGGTCGCTGCAGGAGCTGTTTCGATGAAGAAGAAGAGCAGTCAGTACAGCGTTTCCTTTGTGGCTGCCCGGCCCTGCAAGAGCGTAAGCTTAGACATCTAGGCTCTCGGTTCCTGCGAGATCTGGACTGTCTCAGGTATGCATCGCTGGCTGCCCTGGCAGGTTTTGTAAGAAGTTCAGGAATCAGTACTTCGTTTTGAAATGATTTTATAGATTGTAGTCCTCTGGGGATCACAATGGGCCTTTATGGTCTCCGAGTGTTTTCTCGCTAACTGCGGCAGCCCTTTTTAACCTAACCTAACAACAAGAAGTAATTTTTTTTCGACATGAATCTATTTTACTTTGCTATAGCATAACATTTCTTTGTTTTATTTGGAAAAAGTTTAAAAGCAGACTAGGCCTTTGCTTTTGTAATTCTCAAATAGTTTTTGCATGTTTGTTAATGAGCTAAGAAGTCTTTTCAAAATTAGCTTGACGTGTACTGATGATTTGGTATAGGAGCAGATTAAAACGTCTCTTATAAATGGCATTAAACATTTTTTTTATTAAATATATTCATCATATATAAGTATATATATTTATATGTAAACACATTTTTGATTTTCAGACTTACTATACATGACTTCTGCTGAAGATTATAATCTTGAAACACTTCTTGCTAGAGCTGAAGACCTAAACGAATTTATGGACAGCTTCCCACTTAATTAAAGTTATCTACATATAAATAGCATATTTTTATTACAAATATGTGTTCATTATCTAACGCTTAACTCTTTATTTGGCGGGAAAAATTCACAGAAATATGGGAGGCTATAACATCGAATTGCTATATAAAACATGAAAATAAATAAAGTTGAATTACTAAAATTACGTACATACACAAATATATACAAATGTATGTATGTACACATTTCTTGCGAAAAATTATAGACTAAAGGTACGTTCACACTTATCAAATATTTTCCCCGAAAAGCGTAACCACTAAACACTAATGAAAAATATTTTTGTTCAGATACGTGTTTATTAATTAAAACAGTTTCTTACAAAACTAGTAGACAGTATCAGGAATCCAATATTGTTGGAAACTATATAACTCAATAAAAACTTTTTTGAATTAAAAATATTTTTATTAGTGTTTAGTGGTTACGCTGTTTTGATCAAATATTTGATAAGTACCTTAAGAAACGGAAATGAGTATAAGGATGCTCTTGAAATCCCAAATAAAAAATAGTATATAAAATATATTTTAATATTAAATGTCCCAGGAAGAAATATAAACAGATAATAACTATCTTTACAAAACAGTTTTCAATTAATTCCCTAAAAATTGTCTGGGGATCATAAATAACAAAAAAAAAAAAAAAAAAAAAAAAACAAGACTGCGATATATTAAATGGATATGCAGTAAATTGTTCACAAGATTGAAGCATGGAAGAAAATGAAAGTGTACGGACAAAACTTTGCCATGTCGCTATAAAGAATTATGACAGTGAACAATTAACCCTAGAAGACTACTGCTCTTCAGTTAAAGCCACCACGTACGTTACGTAAATTTTACGTAATATTGATTTTTTTCCCAAAGCGCAATTAATGTAGTAACATATGCTTTTTTTATTTATTAATTTTTTTTTTCTTTTTTTAAGCCATATTAAAGTGCACAAAAATTATTTTTAAAGAGGTATAAAATTAATATTTGATATCAAATTCAGTAAAAATTCGATAATCCGGATAATTGATTGCAGACTCCGGATTAGCGAATTATCCGGATTACTACGCATATATACAGTCGACTCTTGATAATTTGAAACTCGTTAATTTGAATCTCGCGGTAATTTGAACTGTTTTCCAAGTCCCTTGAAAAACACTCAATAAATTGAAAAATATCTATGTATGTAATTTGGACCCCTCAATAACTTTCAATAACTTGAAATTATTTGAATGGCATTTTGATCGCGCCGACTAGCTATAATTTGAATTTTTTGGCTCTACGCTCTATAATTTGAATTATTTTAATTGCTGTGTTTTATGCAAAATATAAAATAAATAAAACAACCATTTATTTTAGTTTTTTGCGAAATGACATCTTGCTCGCCAACGTTCTATAATTTGAAGTTCGGTTATTCTACACTCTTTAAATTAAACTCCTAATGTGATTTTGTTTCTGTTTTTGAAAGGGATTTAAATCGTTTGCATTAGTTTCTGTGCCCCGATTTTAGTATACGCCACTACATCGACAGTTGCTAACATAAGAAATTAAATTTCTTTGCTTTGTTTTTGCGGAATTTAGTGCGTGCAAATGGTTTTGCTTTTTTTATGAAAACTCTTGTTAATTTGAATTTTTCTGTCTCTCTTTCGATATTTTGAAGTCTCGTTAAAATGAAAACTCGATTATTTGAACTTTTCCTCTGGTCCCTTCAGTTTCAAATTATCAAGAGTCGACTGTATATTTATTTAGGCCAACACCCTTCCACTCATACCTTTACTAAGTTCTTCAACAATTTTTACTTTATCTAAAATGAATAAAGTCCTGTGTGCTCTCTTCACTGAAGGTATCTTGCATCAATACTAAACTAAAAACACATGTGCTAACATACTCATATCACACTATTCTAACTGTATTTTTCAAAGCATGCCGTGTTTTGAATAAAAAAAAATTAATAAAAACGGGTTTCATTCAATCCGGATTATAGAATGCGCAATGAGCTGCAACATTCTGTCCGGATTACCGAATATTCCGGATTAGTGGAGTCCGGATTATCGAATTTTTACTGTAGTAGGTGCAAAACACTAAGACCACGTAATTTTTACGTATAGCTTTTTAATGTTTTCTTTTAAAGCACTTTAACAACTAAAAATTCTTGGCTTATGCTTTTGTGTTTGGCTGAAGTAGTATTGAAAAAAACACTTTGTTAATTTGCTACCGTTAAGTCACTGGATGCATGAGCAGAAACAATAATAAAAAATTTTCCAGCAAAATTTACTAGGGTATTCTAGGGTTAAAAATTAGACGGCAGAATAAAGGTTAAAATAACTACAAAAGAGGTTCTATCTCTATTGCATCTTGTGCCATTTGTTTTCTCAATAATTTAATTTGTAAGGGGCTCATTCCCTACATGATGGTCCTAATTAAACACAAAAATTGGTGTAAACAGATCGAACAAAATTTTCTATAAAAAAATATTTCCTAAAAATTAAACTTAAACAAATTCAATACGATTATTGTTATTTCGGCGTTTTTTTTTATATATATTTTTTTGGAACCCTTATCTGTACCTAAGTGGAAAATACGATGCAACGAAGCATTCCTAATACAGACTTATACAGATTATAGTATTTTACTTTCAGCAAGAATTGCTGGACTTGGGAAATAGTTTATTGATCGAAAGATGAAGGGATATTTTAATTTTATAATAAAAATTCAGGTTTGAATATTGACTATTAAATATAAATCCAGTTTTTCATTTAGTGTAATTTGTACGTCCTCTTATACAACAAATGAAATATATATTAATAAGCCAATTATAGCACTTCTTAAATAAACCTGTCAAACTTTTTCGATGAAAGTTTTATGTTGCGCGAAATTAATAAACATGTTTAAATATTTATAATTTGAGAATAAATTAACTGACAATGTAAATAATGAATTTATTTAACACATATTTTTATCAGATAACAAAACTTTTTGATGAGTTAATGCCACACAGCGCTTAATTCTAAAGTCTCATGCATTAAAAAATCAAACATTTTGTTAAAGGCCCTAACAGCCTTTATGGAAAATTTTTTCACACTAAAATGGCAAACTGGACCACAGAAATATAACTCATGCTGATTATTTGCTACAGATTTCTGTAAAGAGACAAATTAAAAGTTGGGTCATTTGCATAGAATTGCCCTTTAACAACAAATATCTGTTTTCCTATTTGCCACTACAGCAAATAAATAGGAAAAGAGAAAATGTCTTGTATATTTATGTTGGTTGTCATATTTAGCATCATCATGATTAAAAACTTTTTAGTTAAAACAAACTCACACACACACACACACAAAAAAAAGAAAAAATAGGAAATAATACACTATAAATAACGCAAAACAACCAAATGGGAAAGTTAAACACCATAAAATTGCATTTTGAGCACAATTTCTGTTTCTATAAACAGGTTGGCATAACTAAAATGTCATTCGGTTTTGGGGTAGAGGCACGAAAACGAGGCAACAACAGAAAAGAACTATACAACTCAAACAGAAGTTGCACAAAACTTATAATGTGTGTGTGTACAAGTGTGCAAGAGAGAAGTTTAAATGCATCCTGGATCTTGAAAATAGAAAAGTTTAGAGAAAGTTTTTATTTTTAAATTTTTACTCGTATATAGACTTCCAGTTCTATCTTGTATACCTATAATGTCTCAAAGGAACTGTGTTGGTAAATAAAACAATATTACACACACACATACATAAATACTGATTTACCTTTACAAACACAATTGTTTGTTTATTTTGCCAGAAATAGAGAACAATTTTAAGGACGAAAATATGAAATCTAAGCTAAAGTAATTAAAGTATAATCAGCAAGTTGCGGTACTTTAATAATAAATTGCATTTAATAACTTGAAGAAATTTTTAGTTGATACAGAATATTTATGAAAAAAAATTTTTATTTTGCATAGAACACAAATTTTAGAAATTGACATGATTAGAACACAAACTAAACCAGCCAGCAAAGTCACCACTGTGAATCCCAACTTAACCTTCGCCTTACCAATACCCACCACGGTGACCATTTCGGTTTTATTTCTTTAATAACTTGGTTAATTTTGCTCCAATCTAAGAGAAATTTTGACTCACTGAACAAATTTTTTGTACTCTTAGAATTTATCAAAAATATTATAAAAAATGTTTTTTAAGGAGTTTTTAAAGTTTTTTCGATTTTATTGCATGGTTTACCAATGCCCACCCCGGTGGGTATGAAACTATTTATTATAAAAACTGATTAATAGAAATTTTTTACTAATAAAAACATTTAATTTAAGCATGTTGAAGAGCCTTGATGACGTTTTTCACATTTTGTTTGACTGAGAATGCATTTAAATGTATCAACCCTGGACATATTTTTAGATATTGGATAAGAACCCTTATAAAGGTTTTCATGAATAATATTGATCGATCATCGGCGATTTTTGACTGGCGCCTCCTTATACCATTGCACATTGTCTTTAGTCTCGTAATACAAAGAACTCGCACATGATTCATCATTATCATCACAATCACTTTCAACGGTCACCTCTACTTCGCCAAGCTACTGTTCTATATCAGAATCGCCAGCATCTCCTATAGGCATATAATCCTGATCTTCATCATCATCAGCACACAAATTCTAAGTACCATCCAAATCTAACTCAGCGCCAATCAATTCAAGAAAATACTCTTCTCTCTCTTCATGAGACAGCCTTTAGTAACTTAAGTTACAATAATTATTTTTACTTTGAAAGTAAAAATAGTGATTATAAAATACCTACCTTGAAACAGCTCTAGCAGAAAGGTATTGCAAATTATTTTCACTACTCACGTCAAAAAACTTTGCGACCACTTTCCAACGTTTTTACGTGACAACTAAATTGTATATTTTAATAAAAATCTTCCTGCTTACATTTCACAACACATATGAATATCTAAATTATCGTTACAAAGCTTTGCAGCAGAAGCGACCAGATCACTGACTCCTCAATGCTCCTTTCGTAAATTTAGAGAGACTAAACGCCATCTTCTGAGCTATAAAAAAACTAATTATTTGGCGATCATCTATGAACTTGGAAAAGAATACAAGATTTTAGAAATTCTACTTGGGAAAAATAACAGATACGATCATATTTCAGTTGCGATTCCCTTCGAAGGGCTGATCCCTGGAAACTGTAAGACATGACGGAACCATTTCTGTGATTAACTTTAAAAATGAAAAGCTGACTTCTCATAAGTTTAGCAGTAATATATCTGATAATATAGCATCCACTTTAATCAGTAATATACGAGTAGCATCCACCGCACATAAGTACATGCATAAAACTTCAGTACCACCTGGGTGGGTATTGGTAAACGATGTATATAAAAACCTTTGGTAAGGCGAAGGTTAAACTGGGGAATTAACTGACTTAGCAGCGATCGCAACCAATTATGTGTCTGGGGAGTTTTTGACTCCTCAAGACGAATTAATATAAGATGGTGTTGGATACAGTGGTGATATTTTTTATTTGAGAGCACACCTATACCCCGTTTTACACAGTACACGTTCTCAATCCAACACGAGTTTTTAAGTGGAAAATGTTTTATAAACACATACATACATATTTACATAATTATTACTACCTGATGTAAATTTATTAAATTAATATAATTTATTTAACACTGCGTACATGCAATTTCAAATAAAGCGTGTCACAACCACGGTTGCCACTGAGTAAAAAAATTTTCTACCAAAATTTTCCGAAAATGTTACCAAAAAGTTACCAAATTTTTTTTTTTATAATAAAAACAACAACTTTTATTAATAAAAAACATAACATAAAACGATTTAATACATTTTAGAACATAAATAAATATTTCAATTCATTATACCTACGAATTGCGTATTTGATTTAAATAAATTATTTAATAATGCAGTCATTTAAAATAATCTTTTGCTGATCAAACATAATGACATTTGCATATTACGCCGTTGAACAATTTGGCGCACATTCACACAGTTGTTTTTAATGATTTTTTTTCTCAGTGTTGAGTAATGCGAAAATATGATAAAAGAAAAGCAATAATTTGATAGTTTGTCAAGCCTTAAAAACAAAGTTACCAAGTTACCAACCCTAAAAAAAATTACCAATTTTGGTAGAATGTTACCAACTATGGCAACTGTGGTCACAACACCAGAGCAACGCGTGCAAATTTTTTAAATTTTTAATCAAAATAATTGTTCTATTCGTCAAACTCATTGTGCACTTCTTCCATTTTATATTTGTCCTTAATGTGCTTGCCGTGAGTGCACTTGCGATAATATGAACACCCTAAAGCTAAGGTCACACTATCGGCGCAATGTACCGATTTTCGTCGGCTTACTGCAATAAAGTCATAAGTGCTAAACCAAAATGGCATTATTTCTTAATTAATTCTAGAATAATTCTATATGCCATTATTAAAAATGCAGTGTGGTGCAATTATTTCCTTATGTTTCAATTAGTTGACAAATAAGGCAAATTTTGATTATTAATTATAACTTTATTTCAGTGAGCGATCGGTACATTGCGCCGATAGTGTGATCTTAGCTTAATATATGAGCATCCCAACAGGGTAGTGGTTGAATTCTAATTCAACTGCATAACAATTTGGGGATTTCCCTAGCTCCCTGCTTTTAAATTATCTTCAGCTGCCAATCGAAATTTCTTACATATGTTCAAGTTTTAGTTAGTGCTTACATTTACACTGGAGTTCTATATCAATATTTTTCGATAAAATATATATAAAAAAATTATGTAAGAAACTATTACTTATATGTGACCTTTTCCGAGATAAGGGATCTAGTGTGTGAAAATGAAGTTTTGAGAAAAATGCATTTGAAGTGTTTCATTTTCTCATTTTTATCGATTTTCTCAAGTTCGTTTTGTACGTTTTTATGGGGTAAATAAATTTTTATCAGAAATTCAACTCAATTCATCTTATTGTACAGCCTTTTAGGTACCAGGATCCATCCACTCTTTAAGTCCAAACCCGTGTTTTGACACACTAGGACCATTTTCTCGGAGAAGGTCACATATTTGCAAAATCAGCAGCCGATTGCTTTTTTTTTTTAAGAGTAGGACCAGCACTCAGGGGATGACCCCTACATATGCAATGCATTGCGCCGGAACTGAAAACGAGGGTATAGTAGTAAGGGGACAGATGAGGAAAGATGAGAAGATAGACAGTTTTTTTTGTAGCTATTTCAACCTTTTACTTCGCTTTTTCCAAAGTCGATTGCTTTGGAAAAAGCGAAAGAGATATATGGAATATTTGGAATATTAATCGTCAGGGTTGGGGAATTTCGTACTAACCAAAATGAAGTAATAACTTAAAAATATGAATGTGCGAACTTCTCATATTCAATTTTCGTTAAAGACATTGGTTAAATAATTGATATTCACAATAACTAGCACCACTTGCAAAAGTGGAAAAATTGAACAAAGAACGCTGATGAGATGGCGTAGCGGCCTCGAAATCAGTACTGATCCGTTCTGCTGACTTAATGACTATGAAAAATATTCTTAGTATTCCACTCTAAAAAATAAATTGAATGTAAACACGTTCATTTATTAAATAAAAATAAAAAAATAATTTGCATATTCGCAGATTTGAACTTATAGCCTGTTGAGAAAATTAACATCCGGTAATACAATTGAAATAAATAAAGTTCACTATTAAATAGAAATTCATACACAATTTAAAAGGAAATTAGATGCTATTTGTATATATGAAAATAATATTTTAATTAGTTGATATTATGGCGAGTGCACTGTATTTGCGAAAAAGGCAGGGTAATAGAAGTATGTATGTAGTAATATTTTTATAATATGTGTTCATAATTCCAAGACGTATTAATAAGTAAATTCGGGAAATTTTGTCGTGGTAGCAAATATGACAAAGCATTTCATTCAATCATTTCGATATATAGGCTTTTACTCCCAAATTAAAAATTTTTTAGATCAAATTAAAATCTTTTAAATTCATACTCAATTTTTTCAAAACAAATGAACATTTATTTCAAACGAATTAAATTATTTTTAAAATAAATTAAAATTTTTGCATATCAAATTCAACATTTTTCATATTAAATTCACTTTTTTTAATTTAAAATTAAGCATTTTCATTTTCAAACTCAATTGTTATTAAAGTTTGTTTAATTGTTGTTTAAAACTAAGTTGTTTTATTTAAAATTAAAAATTTTTTAAAATTAACTGAATTTTTATACATTAACTCGCTCTTTTTGACTTCAAACTGTTTTCTTTTTTAAATTAATTTAATTTTTTATATATTTTGTTTTCTTTAATATTGTTACAAAAATACAACTGCCTGTCCCACTGGAATATCTTCCAATCCTCTACTGTTATACACAGTAAAAACTTTTGAATTACATTTACTACCAAATCTAAAAAATAAGTTCATTCGAATGTAATGAAATTTAAAAAAAAGGAAGAAACCTTAAAAATTAAGTTAATTTATATTTTTATATTTATTCTATTAAATTTTAAAACTTAACTCAAATCTAGTTCATAGCAGTACTAATCGAAAAGTTTAAAAATTAAACTACGACCCATAGAAATACGTTAAATAAGAGCTTAATAGACATAAATTATTTTTTATAAAGAAGGCCTTTATTTTTTAAGCTTTTAATATTAAATTAAAAAACAAATGAATTTGTATTTTAATCATTTGAATTTGAAATTAAAAACATTGAATTATAAATGAAAAAAATTTAATTTAAAAAGGAAAATGTTTAATTCGTGCTGAAAATAATTCAAATTACTTTGAAAAAACGTTAATTTGTTTTGAAAATAATTTAATTTGAAAAAAGTTGAATTTGTTCCGAAAATGATTTAATTTGAGAGTAAAAACCTATATTTGAGTGTATTATTAAGGGCAAAAATATGCCAGTCAACAAATAATACAATAAAAGCTTTTTAATACAAAAAGCTTTTTAATATTGAAACTTTGCTGCAAGAGCGACCTCTTTCATTAATGTCTGCCAATATTGTGTTTTATAAAATATAGTGCTGTAGAAATGCGGTAGTTGGCGCTTTAAACTGTAAAATAAATCTAATCAACCGCAACCAAACATTTTTTAAATCTACATACAAAATAAAATTGAATTAATTAATTCATAATTTTTAAAATGAAATTTATTTGTTGGTGGTCAAGCAATGTCTATGTGCATTTCATTGGTGCTTTACCAAATTATCAGTAGACTTTAACCACAGTTTTGAAAAGTTAAAAACCTCTTATCTTATGCATATACAGTCGACTCTTGATAATTTGAAACTCGTTAATTTGAATCTCGCGGTAATTTGAACTGTTTTCCAAGTCCCTTGAAAAGCACTCAATAAATTGAAAAATATCTTTGTAATTTGGTCCCCTCAATAATTTGAAATTATTTGAATGGCATTTTGATCGCGCCGACTCGCTATAATTTGAATTTTTTGGCTCTACGCTCTATAATTTGAATTATTTTAATCGCTGTATTTTATGCAAAATATAAAATAAATAAAGCAACCATTTATTTTAGTTTTTTTTTTACGATGTGCTACAAAAATGACATCTTGCTTGCCAACGTTCTATAATTTGAAGTTCGGTTATCCTACAGTCTTTAATTTGAACTCCTAATGTGATTTTGTTTCTGTTTTTGAAAGAAATTTAAATCGTTTGCATTAGTTTCTGTGCCACGATTTTAGTATACACCACTACATCGACAGTTGCTAACTTAAAAAATTAAATTTCTTTGCTTTGCTTTTGCGGAATTTAATGCGTGCAAATGGTTTTGCTTTTTTTAATGAAAACTCTTGTTAATTTGAATTTTTTCTGTCTCTCTTTCGATATTTTGAAGTCTCGTTAAAATGAAAACTCGATTATTTGAACTTTTTCTCTGGTCTCTTCAGTTTCAAATTATCTAGAGTCGACTGTACTTCTGAAAACCAGCACAGAATTCACAATTTGTAAATTACAAATTATTTTCAAAAATCACATCAGAATAAGCATAGTAGGCCTTGAAACTCATAACAAAACTAACCCAACAAATAAATTAATATTCGATATGAATCTATAACAGTTTATTTCATTACGTTATCAACGCGCACAAAAAAGAACGGAAATAAATTAGAAATGTTTCACCTGCCGGGTCAGAATTCCTTTAAGACATGCCCAATTTCAAAATTCTATTTTGACAGGGCCACTCGGGGAGGTGCCGTGTGGGAGACATCTCACCTTTGTCGTAAAAAATAAACGTAAATTTTTTGGGGTAATTAACGCTGCCTTTACACATGCAAGTAATTACTTGCAAGTTGTATATAAATATTATCATCGAAAATGTTGATGAAATAGCCCAATGTCATGCAAGTTGCATGCAAGTTTACACAGTCAAGTGAAAGTTAATTTTTGAGATGTCGTCGAAGGCAAATAAACTAAAAAAATTGGTTTATTATTAAATTTTCTCCTGTACAACTTGCAGTTCATGTCCCACAAAATTGGATGAGACCGATATAAATTTATTATTATACCCTCCAAAAAAGAATTTGCAGGGTATATTCACTTTGTCATTCCGTTTGTAACGCATAGAAATATCTATCTGAGACCCCATAAAGTATATATATTCTTGATAAGTGATGAAATCTAAGACGATCGATATTATATAAAGGAACTCTGTCCCACCAAGTCAAAGATTTTAAATTCACTTACTAAATATTTGGAGCGTATTTAAGATTCGACCCGGTCGAATATAACGTTTTTACTTGTTTTTATAATTGCCGAGTGATTTAATTTTGGCTCCATTTTTATTTGGTTTTGTTTATTAATCAGTGTTACCAATGAGATAAGTGGGATACGTTTTTATGGAAACAATTGGCATTAGTAATTATTATTGCATTTTCTAATGAAATTGATGTTTCAATATGAAACCAATTGTCTACTTTATGTATATTTTCAAAAAAAAAAACAAAACTGGATTTTTCTTTGGGGTTACTCTGTAATGCGATGCGAATGAAAAATAGAACGCATTTGTATGCTATTTACATTGAAATGCGAAAGCAATTCCTTTCGCATTGCATTACAGAGTAACCCCCTGATTTTATGGTTCCAAGTTTAATGCTTTGAACCATAGCTGTTAAGTAATGATTACTAATCATAATAATTGGTAATTCAATTTTTTTTTTAAAGGTGAAGTAATGATTATATTAGATACGATTATTTTCAGATTCGTACGATTACTAATTGATTACGATTACAGATAATCGAAAAATAATCAAGATTAATAAAAATTACGAAAATATAATCAAATATAATAAAAAGTAATCGAAAAATAATTTGACTACTTTCGAAGATTACTTTTGATTGTTTTTGATTATTTTTTTTTTTATTTTGCGAAATTATGGCAATGCTGTTTAATGTTAGTTGTTTTTTTAATTTTTTGTTATTATTATTTATGTGCATCGATTTGATAATTGACAACCTGTTTGCATTCTTCTTATTTATCACGGGTTCACGGGTTTGTGCTCTATTCGTATAAAGCAGGGACCGAAAATAACTGCTGTTTTTATTTCGGAGCAAAAAGGTTACGCAAAAATGCCGTTTATATGCATTTGGGAATTTTTAACCATTATGGTCGCATTTATATTATATTGATTACCGTAACCAATTACATTGAGAAAGATAGAATTTTGGTTATAAACAACCATTATGTCAACCAGAAAAATATTTTGGTTATAAATAACCATTATAGCAACCAAAAAAATTTTTTTGGTTAAAAATAACTATTATGATAAATAATTTATTTTTTTTTTTGGTTATCAAACAACCCCAGAAAATCAACGCAGTTCCAAATTGAAGGTCCGTCTCCAATACAAGTAAAATGATCACATATTTTAACGTATGCTTGTCATTAATTCTTTTATGTTTTAAATGCAAATTTTTTAAAATTATATGTATGTATAAAATGATGCGCATTCTAAGTTTAAAAAAAAATAATCGAAAATAATACTTGAAAGTAGTCAATTATTTTTTTGATTACTTTTGAGTATTTTCTTGTAATTCTAACTAATCTTAATTATTTTTGGATTATTTGTAATCATAATTAATTAATAATCAGGAATTTTTAAAAAGAGAATTATGTAATCAATACCATTCTTTTTAAAATTTAATCTAATTGATTACTAATCGTAATCCAAATTTAACAGCTCTGCTTTGAATCCTCTTTGATATAAAAAAAAACTTATGTCGTTTTTCAGAGGTTGGTTTATTACTTCTTAATGGGACGTTTTTCCTCTGGCCGGATTCAGCCCATTTTCGAATTTGACCTGTGGTATCCTTCAAAATTTGTCTATAGCAAATTTCAAGGGTGTAGCTCTTTTCGTTTGGACTGAATCGAGGAGGCTTATTCTGAATTGCGATGCGAATGAAAAACTGAACGCATTTGTATGCTATTAACATAGAAATGCGAAAGCAATTCCTTTCGCATCGCAATTCAGAATAACCCCCGAGATTTCCACAGACGGATGGGCGTGGTTAGATCGTCTTAGATTTCATCACTGATCAGAAATATATAAACTTTATGGGGTCTTAGAGGGATATTTCGCTGCGTTACACACGGAATGACAAAGTGAATACACCCTCCAATTCTGTTTTGGAGGGTATTAAAAAAAAGAGTTTGGTGTCCCGTAAAAATTCTGAACGCCGAATATCGTATGCATTTTACTTCCCCTTAAGAATAAAAACAGCATTAGTCCAACGTTGTGTCCTTCTTTCTTTATTGGTTAGAAAATCACAACATATAGGAAATAGTTTAAGCGATCTTTTTGTTGTTGTAATATTTAACTTTATGCGCTTAGATGGAAATGAGAGTTCTCTGTGTTCAGTTTATGTCACATTTCTACTAAAAAAGCTTTGCGTGTAAAAAATCAAATTAACATATAACATTGTAAATAAAATCATAACTAAGCGATATCATTTCTTCTTGGCATCTTTTAGACCAGCCCCGGCATTAAATTTGAAAAATATTATATCGCCATCCTCCACCGTGTAATTGCGGCCTTGCTGGCGATACTTGCCAGCCGCTTTGCAGGCCGCTTCTGTACCTTCTTCTTTGAAATCTTTGAAATGCATGACTTCGGCCATAATAAAACCTTTTTCGAAATCAGTGTGTATGCGGCCGGCAGCTTGTGGGGCTTTGGTACCCTTCTGTATGGTCCAGGCTTTGACTTCATCGGCACCAGCCGTAAAGAAATATTCCAATTGCAGGGCTTTGTAGCCCGTAACAATTATTTTATCTAATTGTGATTTACATTTAGTTTCATCTTCGTAGGCCTTCTGCTCCAAAATGTCTTTTTCGGCCAAAGTGTGTTCGAAAGCCCCAGAGAAGGGAATAATGGTGGCACCTGGGTCATGCTTATCAACCCATTCCTTAACCTTGGGCAACCATTTGTTCTTCTTGCGAATGAAATCTTTGTCCGATAGATTGATTAAATAAATACAGGGTTTGGTAGTCAAAAACAAATATTTGTTTAAGATTTCAATCTACCAAAAAAGTAAAAAAAAAGAAATCGTTAAATGTTTATAATTATAGTTTTTAACATTTCTCCCCCTACATCATGGGCATTCCAGTCAGCAAATCTCAAATGCTTTTTCTCGTCCACCAAAATTCCCTTGATCTTCAATAGCGAATCATATTCGGGTTTAAGTTTCTTATCGCCACCACGGGCAACAACTTTCTCTAATTTTTCCAAATACTGCAACAACTTTTCTTCATCCTTTAAGCGTAGTTCTTCGGAAATAATATCCAAATCACGTACCGGATCAACTTCACCTTCAACGTGTGTAACATCGGGATCTTCGAAAGCACGACACAAGTGAAATATGGCATCACAGGCGTTTATGTGTGAAAGGAAAGCGTTGCCCAGACCTTGACCCTCTGCAGCACCCTTAACCAAACCAGCAATATCAACAACATTTAAAAATGCCGGTACCTTGCTGCAATACAAAATATCTGGAATTAGTCAATAACTTGCAAAACACATGCGGCACTTGTGTGCTTATTTTACCTGGCTGGCTTATGGTAGCTCACCAAATAGTCGAATCGTTCATCGGGCACTGGAACCCTACGTAAAGAAGGCAAATTGAAATATTAATTTATTGTTTAAATTATAAGTTCAGATAACAGGGCCAGGCAGTAAATTTAGTTCTGAGTACAATGAGAATTGATTCATATATGAGGTCGGGCAGTCATTAAGAGCAATTTAAATTGTCTATAAAATTTGTTTTTTTTTTGGAATTTTTTCGATATAGAGAACTACACTAATACCTCGCTTTGCGTCGTTTCGTTTTGCGTTTTTTCGAAGTTCCGTCGCTGCTGAATTAGTACTAATTTTCACTGTGCATCGTTAGATTTTCGAAGTTGCCTTGTTTTGGGTTCGAGTCTTTAATTTTTTTTAATTTTCTTTTTTTTTTTGTTCTAAAAGATGACAACGACTCTTGTTTCTATATTATTGCGTTACAGCATAAAAGCTCGGGGATTAATTTTCTAACTGAAAATCAACGCAATTTTAATACAGTTTTGTTTAAACTTTGTTATGCTTTGCGGAAGGAGTTTAATTAAAGTGTCCGTAATAACTACGAATATTAATTTCTACAAAGAAATTTATTTGATATTGAAAAAAAAATCTGTTCAGCAAACACTGGACTAATTTTTTGTAAAAAAACCGACTTACGACAACACCCACTATGGGCTCATCAGACAGTGATAATTTTTTTTTTATAAATTAATTGCATATTTTATTTTGTTTTACTGCCTATTTCTCATTGTCGAATGAATTCTTTCTTTCGTATAAATACATTTGAAACAAAAACAATTTATAAAATTTTGTTTTTGTTTTAAGTATATTTGTACGAAAGAAAGAACTCGTTCGACAGAAATAGAGCAATAGGCAGTTATGCTAGGGACACAACTGCGACGAACGACGAATTTTTGGTCGCGAATATTCATTGCCAAAAATAAAACATTGGTGTATCTATATGAAAATGCACACAATCGTGGTGTTGGGCGAAATTCGTCATACTCAGCGAAAGTTGAAATAGATTTATTTCTAATTGTTTCGTCAGCGAGCGCCGAACAAAACAGTATTAGGTGCCCAGGTTTCATATACTTAAACGGGTTTTTTGTGGGAAAACATAATTCACTACTGTATTGTTGCATCTAGCACGAAAATTTTCAGTATATAATAAAAATGCATTCACCAATTCACAAAAATGTATCATTCGGACGACTTTTTATTAATTTTAAAAAATTTTTATAATATAGTTTTTCTTTCTATTTATCAATTTTTCATATAGTCACCCCATCAGCTGTTAAATGAAAATAATAATGTAGTAAGAATTTTAACGAACATTTTATATTACTATATTAAATTGAATTAAGATTTTTTTATAGGCTAATTGTTCGACATTTTTAATTTAAATCTCAGAAAGACATGATAAATATTCCAAGGCACAAAGGCAAGTCAACATCAGTTTTTAGTTATTCAACTTACACAGTAGAGCAGAACAGCTGTTTTCGAAAGACGCAACCTTTCATCATCGGTGCTCATGTGTATTGTGTTTGTCATCACTTATTAGGTGGCTTACTTAGCGTTTACACATGCCACTGGGAGTTCGAAAAATTCAATTCACTTACAACTTTTTAGTAATACACATACATTTTTTCTAGTGGCAGCTCCAGTGGTAGCTAATTTTGCATGCGAGTAAAAATTGCCACTAAATGTCAAAACGATAATCAATGTTACCCTGCCAAAAACTTAATGCAAACTTTCTGGATTACAGTAAAATTGTAATTAAAGTTTTAACTTATTTAATGTATTATTATGCAGTATTTCTTGAAATTCGCATAAAAAAATTGCAAGTTTGTTAATTAAAGAGCATTAATTTTATTAAAATAATATATGCTAACCTTTTCCCCAAAAATGCGCCTATATGCTGAACTCGGTAACTCTACATAACAAACAAAACAAAAAGTTGAAATGGAATCAAAATTGAAGTTTACGCTTCGACGTCATTTTGAAAATGAACTAATAATGGCATGTGTAGACAGAAAAGAAAATTGCATGAGATTCGACTATTTCGAATAATTGTTCGTTGATAATACGTATACAACAATGGCATGCCACACTTGCATGTGTAATCGCAGCGTCAGTTAAATGTGATAACAGTTCCTATTTACACAAATTTTATTGTGAAAAAGAATCCGAGAACTGTATCAACCTGATGTTAACATGTTATTGTTATAATACCCGTGTTACCGTTTGATTATTTTCCTTCATGTCCCATTTTTCCCATTTTTCTAAGTCAAACTTTTATGGTTTGAATTTTATACTTAAGTGCATGTGAACGTTTTTCAAATTTATTATTGGTAGTTCAAGCAAGCCATACATTAAATATGGCTTCTGAGATTTAAATTAGAAATGTCGAACAATTAGCCTATAAAAAAATCTTAATTCGAAAATAATAACTTATTTACAGACAAAAAATTTTTCAGAAAATAATTACAAAAAGGAATTACTTTTGAAAAAAAAAGAATGGACAACACCGGGGTAATTATTGAGTGTCTAAACAATCTGGCTGGCATCAGAGAATGACAATTATTTAAAAAGAAATATTAAACTTTTGTTTGCTTATTATTTTAATTTATTCGTCGTTATTGTGTTTCATACGACGAATTTATAGAGCGAATTTTTACCCAGTTGTGTTCCTAGCATTAATTGAGTTTGTTTTTTTTTTTGTATGATATATAATAAAATTTTATATTATTTTTGATAAATTTTCTTTTTAAAAAGTAGTATTTGCGTAACCCTGGAACCTGCCTTCGATCCTTATATGTTTTACCATAGAAAATCATAATTCACTTTGCGTCGCGTTTTTTTTTTTGGAACGGAACCATGACACAAAGTGAGATATTGAAAAATTTTCAACAAATTTAGTTTTTGTTGTCTTATCATTTAAAATTTTTAAACGCTTCGTCCGAGGAAAATTTCGAATATGAACAATTGCGAATTAACTTGCTTTACTAAAAATCAGTAGTCAAATATTTTTAACAACATTAACCTAAAAGTGTTAAATACGTTTATTAAGTAAATTTAATGAGCTTTTCCGTTAACACCTGCACTTGAAAATGCATTGGCAAAAAATACGCTTCACAATGTTCTTCGTTTACAGTCACATTTACCTTATTATTAGACAAAGAAATTGTACAACTTTTTTTTCAAACAATTTCATTTCGCGTCTTTTCTAAATGAATTCGTACATAAAAATCATTGCAATTTTCTATAATTTTGTGCAATCAGCAGAAAAAATTAATGCAAAAACCAGCTTAAAAGGAGCTAAATAAATGCCTTTGGACATGGCAGCGATAAAGGCTTTTTTTAAAATGTTTATGCACAGTTACAACAAAAGAAATTCTTTTTTTCTCTATATAATGACCGACCAACTGAAACCATCAACAAGAAGTATTCCTGGCCACTTTACGGAGAACAAAGAATTTTAGTTGTTTTAGTCAATACATTTAATGCAGATTCAATAATAATTTGCATACGTTTAGTATATATATATTTTTTTTCATTCGAAAACTTTACTTTTGGCTTGGTGATTTCTTGTGTTTTGAAAAAAAAAAAAAACTTGAATATAGAAAATAATTTAAGTATATAGCAGAAGAATAACCAACCACGCCTTGGTTACAGTGGCCAACGGCAGCTTATTAAATTGAACGTTTTTCTCTCTCTCCTCTTTCTTTAACTCGTTTCTTGGCCGTTTTTGGAGCTGCTGGGCAGCAGTTTGATTATACTAAACAATTTTCTTCATTTTTAAAGCAAAATTACTATTATTATTGTTTTAAATAAAAAAAAAATTAAATAAAAAATATTGCAGTTTAGGAAAAATATCACAAAATACTAAAAATAAAATGTGAAATTTTCGTATTAAACAGTTGTGTTTTTATAATACGCCTTCAACTAAATGTTTAATTTTAAATTTACTTTAAATATGAAGTTTGACTTTTTGCAAGGAAATACTTATTTTCAATTGTTAAATATCTGTATTATTTTTTATGAAAACCAGGAAAAGTTTAAGTTTTGTTAGCAGGTGATTTCATATCATTTAATATTTTAACCAGGGACCGTAACTGTTATGACTTTTATCAAAAAAATCAAGAAATAAGAGTTATTTTTGATTTTTATATTTTTATATAGAAAATAAGAGTTATTTTTGATATTTATTATTTTAAATGAAAAATAAAAGTTATTTTTGATTTTTATATTTTTAAATGAAATATGAAAGTTATTTTCGATTTTTATATTTATATTAATAATAAAAGTTATTTTTGATTTTTATATTTTTATATCAATAATAAAAATCAATTAAAAAATTCGTGACATAGGTTATATGTTTGTGTTTCCATGGCTTCGAAAATTATCTTCAATTGTTCATTCTGTACCTGCCACTCAAGTCAGTGTAGAAAGGTCATTTTCAGCACTCAGATTAATATTGGGAGATTTGAGATATAATTTATTTGAGAAACATTCAAAATCAATTATGATGGTAAAATTGAACACCTGAAAACGACCTCTTAACACTGACTTGAATGGCAGCCGAAACTTTTAAGCTATTTCTATGCATTCATGTTTTTATAGCTGATAATGGATAAGTCACATAATATATTATATTCATATAGAAATTTGAATGAAGCAGCATATTATAATAAATACGGCATCAACAAATAAATAAGAGTTTTTTATTGATTTTTATTATTGATATAAAAATCAAAAATAACTTTTATTTTTCATTTAAAAAAATAAAAATCAAAAATAACTATTATTTTTCATTTAAAAAAATAAATATCAAAAATAACTCTTATTTTTCATTTAAAAAAATAAATATCAAAAATAACTCTTATTTTTCATTTAAAAAAATATCTAAATATCAAAAATAACTCTTACTTTTGATTGTTAAAATAAAAATCAAAAATTTAAAAATCATGCAATATGTTGGATGCATTTCGCCTAAAAATCATGATGGTGTAATTAAAAGTTTTCTACGATGTTCATTTATGTATGATTTATTTCTTCAAAAATTGAAAAATAACTCTTATTTCCGGTCCCTGATTTTAACTAATAAATGTGAATATTTCTTATTCTGTAAGTCGAACGATTTAGTGCTCTTTCAATGACTTTAATTTTGCGGGTCCTTAATATGCATTTAAAATAATTTACGAAACAAATTTCTATAGATTTGATTTTAAATCATTGTTTCTTAAAACTCAGTATCTAAAATAAAGATAAGGTTAAGGTTCCATAAAAAGGAAACTTTACTTATACGGAAGCATAGAATAAATTTTACACAGAGGAATAAATTCTTCTCCACAGCACTAAGGGGATGCTCCCCACAAATGCAGCGCATTGCATGTGTTTGAACGAAAATAAACTTGTTTCATAAATAACATCGCTTATAGATGCCGGTTGAAATTTATCTAAATTTCATTCAGAAATTCAGATAGTTTGATCCCTATATTAAAATGTGGCATATTAAAGCTAGTCTTACAATAATTGAAATATATAAATCAGGGACCGGAAATAAGAGCTATTTTTCAATTTTTGAAGAAATAAATCATACATAAATGAACATCGTAGAAAACTTTTAATGACACCATCATGATTTTTAGGCGAAATGCATCCAACATATTGCATGATTTGTAAATTTTTGATTTTTATTTTAACAATCAAAAGTAAGATTTATTTTTGATATTTATTTTTTTAAATGAAAAATAGAGTTATTTTTGATTTTTATTTTTTTAAATGAAAAATAAGAGTTATTTTTGATATTTATTTTTTTAAATGAAAAATAAGAGTTATTTTTGATTTTTATTTTTTTAAATGAAAAATAAGAGTTATATTTGATTTTTATTTTTGTAAATGAAAAATAAGAGTTATTTTTGGTTTTTATATTTTTAAATGAAAAATAAAAGTTATTTTTGATTTTTATATTTTTAAATGAAAAATAAAAGTTATTTTTGATTTTTATATTTTTAAATGAAAAATAAAAGTTATTTTTGATTTTTATATTTTTAAATTAAAAATAAAAGTTATTTTTGATTTTTATATTTTTATATCAATAATAAAAATCAATAAAAAACTCTTATTTATTTGTTGATGCCGTATTTATTATAATATGCTGCTTCATTCAAATTTCTATATGAATATAATATATTATGTGACTTATCCATATTATCAGCTATAAAAACATGAATGCATAGAAATCTATATATGTACATATATAAAAATAAGTCCGTATATGTACGTCGCCGAACTAATCATAAACGCGTCAACCAAACTTATACACTACGTAGGCAGTGGCCCATATATGGTTTATATGAAGTTTGGTTGAAATCCGATAACGCATGTGTGTGCGGTGCGTATGTGAAGTGAGTGTGTTTTTGCCGCAGGCATATGTTTCTTTTCTTATTTTGTTTTGCCGTGCGAAGCAGGCAACGGGCCCGCTAGTAGCTTATAAGTTTTGGCTGCCATTCAAGTCAGTGTTATAAGAGGTCGTTTTCAGGTGTTCAATTTTACCATCATAATTTTGAATGTTCCTCAGATAAATTATATCTCAAATCTCCCAATATTAATCTGAGTGCTGAAAATGACCTTTCTACACTGACTTGAGTGGCAGGTACAGAATGAACAATTAAAGCTAATTATCGAAGCCATGGAAACACAAACATATTACCTATGTCACGAATTTTGAATTGATTTTTATTATTGATATAAAAATCAAAAATAACTTTTATTATTAATATAAAAATATAAAAATCAAAAATAACTTTTATTTTTCATTTAAAATAATAAATATCAAAAATAACTCTTATTTTCTATCTAAAAATATAAAAATCAAAAATAACTCTTATTTCTTAATTTTTTTGATAAAAGTCATAACAACCTGCGTTGCCCAGCAAGATACATTCCATTCATATACATACATAATATGTATTACATATAGCGATTGAAAATGTCAATAGTCACAGAAATTTTATTTTTATAACGATTTTTATGTATAGAAGTGCTAGAAAGATTTTCATGACACAGATTTATCTGATATATAATGTCGGTTAAAAGCCAACAACCAACTCTTATGTCGTAAATCCTAAAGCAAATCCTAAAGTTTTGCGTCGTTTCGTTTTGTATTTTTTCGAAGTTGCGCCACTGCTGAATTAATCGGCCATGTGATGGAAATCGCTTATCGCATGAAATAAAGCGTTTTTGATTTGAAGTCACAAAATTTGGTGTGCTGGACTCAAAATAGTTCAAAAGAAATTGGCGTTTTTCAAGTCGCATGTGATTCGACAATCGTGCGATTCACAGCACATACATGAATACTAATTTTCACTGTGCGTCGCTAGATTTTCGAAGTTGCGTTGTTTTGGATTCGAGTCTTGAATTTCTTTTTTAATTTACTTTTTTTTTCTAAAAGATTGCAACGACTTTTGTTTCTATATAATTGCGTCGTGACAATAAAACTCGGGGATTCCCTTTCTAAGTGAAAATCAATGCAATTTTAATGCACTTTTATTTTCACTTTGTTTTGCTTTGCTACCAGCCGGTAGCTACGAATATCAATGGCTACAAAGAAATTTATTTTACATTGAAGAAAAACCTGTTCAGCAAACATTGGACCAATTTTTTGTGAAAGGAAACCGACTTACGACAACAGCGACTAGCAGACAGTGATTAATTTTTATTTTGTTTTTTTCTAAATTAATTGAATATTTAGTTTTGTTTTAATTGAAGTTGTTTGTTTTTGTGGTTTTTGTATGTATATAATAAATAAGTAGAAATAATAAAATTTTATATTCCCCTTTATTCTGTAACGGGTTGTCAACGTCACGTCAAGACAATATCAAAGGTAGAATCCTTACCTATTCGTTGAGGACAGCAATTATCTACTTCTTATTTTATTTTAATTTATATTGAGCTTGAGGCTTATTTTTATAAAAACTGTTTATTTTATAATTAAATCAATATTTCGATATCCTCTGAAAATTGAAAATTTTTTCAATTTTATATAAAAACAAAAAACAACAAAAATATTTAACTTTATATAATTTAAAAACTTTGTTATTGTTAAATTATTATAAATAATTTTTGAATTGTTATCCTGAAGAAGATATCCAGAGGATATCGAAATATTGATTTAATTATAAAATAAACAGTTTTTATAAAAATAAGCCTCAAGCTCAATATAAATTAAAATAAAATAATCAAAGGCTGAAAAAATAGAACAATATATTATCTACTTCTGATATTCTGCGACTTCTATCTAAGGCCTTGGGTACTGCAAGAAGCTGTTAAAAATTATCAATTGCTGAAGAAGAGGAGCATAGAAGTGTCTTATTTCTATATTGTCTTGACGTGACGTTGCCAAATATTTACAGAATAAGGGGGATTACTTTTGTTTCTAAAATATTTTTATTTGTTCAATTTCCTTTTTAAAAATTAGTATTTTCGAAAATCACACTTCAGTTTGCGTCGCGTTTTTTTTTCTGGAACGTAAAAACGACACAAAGTGAGGTATTGGTGTATACAAAATTTCCATTTATATTTCAAATATTTGCTATATATTTTTTTTAAAACCACAACATAATACATTTTATATATTGCTCTAATTTTTCAGCCTTTGATTTTGCATTTTAAGTCATAATATTGAGCTTGATGCTTGTGTTTATAAAATAAATTTAAAACAGGGGCCAAATTACCGTATTCGACATCGAGCGAAATTTCCATACGATTCATATGCAAATTTCGATCGATATCGAATGCCGTAATTTGCCCTCAGTGCTTTTTGTTTGTATCGAATAACATTTGTTTGTTGTGTTTTCTTGAATGTCAAATCCTATGGTTTTGCTTGTGTAATTCTCAATTAATTTTTGGGAGTTTATGTATAAGAGCTAGAGGTTTTGTTATTTTGGAATTAGGTTAAAGTCTACTGATGATTTGGTGTAAGAACCAATGAAATGCAGGCATATAGAAATATCTGACCCAGGGATGGAAAAGGGCTATTTTGATTTTGTACCAATTAACTAAATAAAATGTATTTTTCATACCATGACGGTACCATTTTTTATATTTCTATAAATAGAAATTCCAAAACTTCTCTACACAAGTATACAACAAAAAAATATTATATACACAAAAATCTAGGAATCAGTTGATTAAACTTTATTCAAAAAGTCATACAATTTAAGATAATAAATTTTGTGGTAGTTTAAAATTGAGGCAACGAGACGAGACATTGATTGAAAACTTTTTCGCTATTTGTTTTTGAATCAAATATAAGGCAGCCTAACGATGAAAAATGTTTCTGTTGCGAAAAATTATAGCAAATAATTGTAAGTCCGTTACTTAAATGAGCCATAATTTAGCAGGAATGTGAGACATAAGACACTATTTTGAAAGATTCGGATCTAGAGAACCGTTTTCTCTCGAAAGAACAATCATTTTCAAGAAGAAACGACAAAATAAATATATAGAACAAGCAGATGAGTAAGAAACGTTCCGAAAATTTTATGAAGTGCTGACTGGAATACTGTATGTAATAAAAAGTTGACACAAAATCTTTGATGATGTAACCGTATAATTCACAGAAATATTTTATGTTTATTAACTGATTCACTGAGAATTTAACAAAAATTTTCAAACATACAACGTTTTTATGAACTAGGTGTAAGCTTTTGATTGAGATATTTAAATTGTACCAAATTAGTCGTGGTAGTACCACGGTACCAACAAAGTCGTAATTGAACAAAAAAAAGTACAATTGTATCATGTTTTCCATCCGTGACTTGACCACATTACACAAACAAAAAGCACTAATTTAATTGAGACAATATGTCGAATAAACGTTTTTAAAAATAAATTTAAAACTATTTATTTATTTCGATATCCTCTGGATATCTTCTTCAGGATAACAATTAAAAATTAATTATTGTTTGTTAATATATTATAATTAATTTTCAATTGTTTTCCTGACGAAGATATCCAGAGGATATCGAAATATTAATAAAAAAAAATAACAAATAGTTTTAAAGTTATTATTTTATAAAAATAAGCATCAATCTCAATTTTATTACTTGTTATAAAATATTATGAAGAATAAACAAGACACAATTTTTCAATAACTTGTTGTTACTGAAATGTCCTGCCATCTCCAAACTGGAAATATGCAACCACAATCTCGAGAACAGTTCCCTTCTAAAAATGCCACTATTTTCTATCAACACTTGGCATAGCAGTCACAAGGAATATGTCCCAACACTTGCATACACCATTTATGATGCTACAACTAGTAAATCTTTGGATTAGCCCCAATATTGATTATTTTCTCTCGATGATTCATTTAGTTTTTGCCATTAAATTTTAGTTTCGTATGGTCCCTATTTGGCATATTTTAATATCTATTGTGTGAAAACATAAGCTAAAATTGATACTTATTCTCATTGGGATCGATGGTACAGAAAGGAAAATTCTCAGCTGGTGCAGCACTCTTGGTCAGGACATTGAAGAACGTGGACTTGCCAACATTAGGCACACCAACAATACCAATGCGAAGATTAGTGCCAATACGGCCAATCAATGGTTTACGTTCAGGTTCTTCATGTTTCTTAGGTGGCATGTTATTTGTTGTTGTAGTTGTGACCTCTTAAATGAACTGGAAAATATAAGAAATGAAAAATATAAGAAATCACTGTTGAATCGCACACCTTTTATTTTTAACAAACAAAAAAATTATATTTCTTTGCAAGCAGCAGGCACTTGGCAAATGCCACAAAAACAATTTTTAATAAACTATTGTTGCTTGTTGACATAACCTCACTTCAAACTGAAGTATTTAACAACTTAACTCTGCTGCTGTTAAGCATTAGATTCTAGTTTTTAGTAAATATATTGATTACTGCAAGAAATGTTTTAGTTTTTGTGGTAAATTTATTAAAATTATTTACTTTTTCACAAGTTTAGCAACCGGCTGCAATCGTCAAACGATTCGCGTGGTAACAGAAGAAAGAAACAAAGAGAAACGTCAAAGAGAAACTGGCGATGACAACAACTAGCTTTTTCGTTTTTGTTGTGAGTTTGTTTTTCTCGATATTATTCATTGCTTTGTTTGCTGAGGTGTGTTGTTTACTTTCTGCGTGGCGAGTTTGGTGAAAAACCAGATATTTTGGCTGTTGATTGTTTATTTAATTTTAAAACCAACAAAAATGTTCACACAAATTTTGAGCAATTAAACCTCCGATTAGTGACAGTTCAGAACTTCACGGCCGTGTGAAAAGGTCCCTACGGACCTTTTTTGTAAATCATGTTTTTTTTCATACAAAATATTTATTTTTATTTTTTTGTTTTTATTGTTTATAACTAAATTCTACATACAAAAATAATTTTTTAAATTTTTTTTATCATCATCTCTAATGTCTTTGAGTTTAGGTTTTTGTCCATACGGACCTATTCACACGTCCGCGTACTATTCTCACTAAAACCTCAATAACTCCTAAAGTAATGATCCGATCGGCTTGATATTTTTTCCAAAAAAATGCGCAAAAAAATACTCTTGGAATACAGAGTAACTATGGGGGGGTTGTAGTAGCCGAAGTAGGAGTAATTTCAGTTTGAAAAGGCAAAAAGGTCCCTAGGGACCTTCTCACTCATCGGAGGGTTAAAAATGTCTTATTCGACGGGGTCGAATCTTAAATACTCCCCAAATACTTATTTAATAAAAATTCTATTTTTATTCTTATTAAAATTTAAATTTTTATGGTGTTTCGCTTAAATAAACAAAAAAAAAAAAAATATTTTCATATGGTCGTTTCCAATGTGTTGGGAGGAGCAGACACTTTTCCGTCAGCATAAAAACTCACGTATTAATATTTTATATCAACCTGCAAAAAAGGGAAAGAGACCCTTTAAGATACTTCTGTGTCCAATTTTAAAACTCTATACAGAGCCACCCCGTGATAAGCCGTGGGAGAGACATCTCACCTAAATCTGACCTAAATATAAAAACAGCTGTTTACATATGACTCGCTAATTTAAAAGAAAGCAAAACACACCAAAGAGTTAAATAATCATTGGGATTTTAAATTTCAAATTTTATAATAAAAAATATATGAAAATTTAGTTTTCTTTTTCAGCAAATGAATAAAAACAAGCAAAATTTTAATTCTACAAACAATTTCTAGGCCTTGAGTATTTATTTTTAATAAATAAGTGAAGTTCGCATTAAAGTCACTTTGGCAATGGTCTGTGATTTGAAATGGAAAAATTCTTTACGATTGCGAACTCCAGCGTGCCAATTTTGGGACTTCAAATCGTAAACGATAATTTCATGCGATAAGCGATTTCCATCACATGGCCGTAAATTTTCGGGGTAGTTAAGTGTCAAAATTTTTTTTTATAAGTTCATTTAGGCGGCAAAGGAGGGTTGAGGGGTAGGGCAGGGAAAGATCAAGGAACATCTTACCTTCATCGTAAAAGCTTGGAATTTAAATGTTTAAGGAATGTAGGCTTAAGTAATACAATTTGTTAAATTTTTATATTATTTTTAAAAAATTTTTGGGGGAAATTAAGTGTAAACCTTTTATCAAAAGGTAGGGGAAGAAGGGAGTTAGAACAGAGGAGGATTAGGTTACGTCTCAGCTTCGGCATAAAAACATAAGATTTATAGGCTAATTGTTCAAAATGTTGTGTTTTTTAAATTCAGAAAGACATGATAAATATTCCAAGAATTATAATAAATGAATATTCCAAAAATTCAGAAAAATGGGCCAGGATCAAATTGCATACATAATTTTACATAATTTTTATTTTAAATTTTTATTTTTTGAATGAGTTTATTTTAAAGAGGTTTTGTTTGCTTCAAAAAATCCGTAATAGATAATAGGTGTGTTCAATTACTTTACTAGTAAAAATTAGCAACGAGAGAGTAACAAGAAATCTTCCACAATTACTCTCAAAAATGTGAAAAAGTAATTGAACACTTTACTAGCTAAAACTTGCAAGTTAAAGTAGTGTTGTAATGTATAGGTATATATGAGTACTCAATAACTATATTTTGGACAAATTATATATATATATATATATATATATATATATATATATATATATATATATATATATATACATATTATTATAAAAATAATGTGATTATGGCCATTTATATTCAGCATTGTCGTGACTGGCGTTTTTCGAGTACGGCTTGTAATAGAATAATGAAAAGGTTTGCAATTTTATTTAATCTAGTACTCTGCGTAGTCGAAATACGCTAAACACGATAAGGGTAATTAGCTACTTTTAAATAAAATGAATTAATAAAATACCTTTTTTTAATTAGTTTATACGTTATAACAGTCTGCGCAAGCAAATGTGAGTTAAAAAGGAGAATTTTTGTTAGTTGTTGTCTAATATCATTGCCTTGCCTTTGCAATCGTTTCCAAACATTTGAACACAAGAACGTATAGGCTATAATAATAAACAGCCGGCGAGAAACGGGTTAAATAAATTTTTAAATGGAAACAAATTTAAGCAATATAAACTTTCATTGTAATAAAAAGCTTTATCCAAAATAAAATATCATGTTGCTGTCACGATTAAAACCCCAAAAGCAGTAAAAAAGTAATTTAATAAATTATGTGTTAATTTAAATTTATTTGCAAATATATATCTGAAATAATTGAATTATTTGCCTGCTTGGTGTAAATTACCGAATAGCTGGGAACTCATAATATTTACAACACTAAAAATAACAGCTGGTATATGAAAATTAAAGAAAAAAAAAACAAAAACATTTCAGAGGCTGAAAAATATTAATATAATTAAAAATGGAAGGATCTAAGTGTCAATTTAATTGCTCCCCTAAAACTCTGTTTGTCGGAACCAAGAATGATAAAATAAAGATTACGCCTTGCGCATGATTTACCGTTTAATGACGTAGTAGCCCCCTCGCAAAGGTTACCAAGTCTGTATCATATGAGAAATTTATAATTTCTTACAAAAAATTTATGTATTTTGTAATAGTTGGCAGCCCTGTAATTAATTTACTCAGAGAGTTTTAAAAAAAGTATATCATCGGTGCTTAATAAACAACGAATTTCGTGTCATATTTTATAATAAATACATATAAAAAATATTAAAATAATTAAAATTATAAAAGAGTGTTTAAATTTGGTTGTTTTAAAGCTGCAAAACTAAGAAAAATAAAAAACAAAATAAAGTGAAGAGATAAGAAAGAGAGCAAATATGAAACGTGCAGTGGGCAAATGCAAACAAAGTAACAGCAAAAAAACAAGTGAGAAATTATGTTAAAACCTAATATTTTAAGTATTTTTAATAAAACGTTTGTGTTTTCAAAAAGCTGTATCGTTTTACAATTTTCCAAAAGATGAAGCTCGAAGGAAGTTATGGGTAATCTTTTGCAAAAGAGTGAAGCCTGTAAATGTGGATAAAGAAATAATTTGTGTTTTACATTTCAAGCAAGAGGATTTTGAAAGAAACTCGAAATTTGAAATGGGTAACTTAAAACAAAATTAATTCTTGCAGTACATTACTAAGGCGTTATGAATAGGATTTAGCAAACGGCGTCCCATGCAGTTCCCTCTTTAGACACTAGTGCTATTGAAATTGAAACGACAACTGCTAATGAAACTGAAGTTGCAAAAGTATATGAAAGACTATGTGAAACTGAAAAACAAAATATTTCGAATAGTTTTGAAGAAAAATTGGTCACGGAAAATGCTCCACGGCCGACTGATCTTGAAGATCTTGAAAAAGAAGATGGCCTCCAAACTTACAATAAAACTTTGGATATGAAAATGTATGTACATTTTTTAACATTAAGCAAATATTTATTTGAATCGTTTTTAGAGATGCACTTCTCAAGGAAAATTTTAGGCTGAAAATAGCAAAAAGTCAGTGTGATGTCATTATAAAAAATTTATCATGTATTCAGCAATTAAGATTTGCAAACGTTAATCTTGAGAAGGCCTTGAGACGTTTGTTCTCTATAAAAAATTTTCTTTTTGAAAACTATATTTTATTTGCAGTAATAGTGAAATATTGTATTAAAAGTAATGAAAATCTATATATGGAATTATTATAAAGAATTTGTTTGCTTTCAAAAAATTTAGGTAGAAAAATAACAATTTGTCCCACTGCCATGTTTTTACAATAACATAATAGTTCTCCAACTAAATTTTATTAGCCAATCAGAGCACATGTTGAGTGACGTCAGAGCTCCATCATGCGCAGAAAATTATTTTTATTTCAGCTTGTTGGCGTAATCTTTATTTTATCATTCTTGGTCGGAACATCCATTGATGTACCAGGTACTGCGTTGCTTAATTCAATTCCACTAGACATCTTATTTTACTTCTGTTATTCCTAAGTTACACAAAAATAAATTTGTTATATTTTTAATACTTTTTATTGTTTTAAAAGTTTACATTTACTTACAATTTCATAAATTTTCCAAAATATTTCTATTTTCAACTTAATTTAGAAATATTGTTTTATAAACACAAACACAAAACAGCTGTTTGAATAATTATCACAAGTAAAAATTTTACTTGTAAAAACTTCCAATAATTTTTCTATGTATCAATTTTTTACGCTCTTTCGCCGCTCTCTCGTTGTAAATTTTTTAGGGTAATGAACGCTTTCTAGTAACAATTAATACAAATTTGTAAAAATTTTTAGTAAATGAACACAGCTAATTAAACAGCTGATTTACTTAATTGCCAAACGCTTTATAAGAAGAAGATTTTTATAAAAGTTTTATAAAAAGTTTCCAATATGCATGCAGCCATGGCATCCTGTATCAATATTTTGTATTACGACGCTAAAAAACGCCAAAACCCAGTTAATGTATACATTTTGTATTGGACAGAAATATCTATTGTTCTCCATTTGCCATCTCTGACAACGAAAGACTTAAGATACATACTTTTTTACACGTAACACGTACAAAAATGTTGTCCCAGACCTCATCTAAACCGCAACCACAAACAACTTTATCGGTTTTTCTGGAATATTTTATTTGTTAGCATTATTTTTCACTTAATGTAACTGACCACATAATTGTTGTACTCGTACCTTATTTAAAACTGCTTTAGCCTTGAAATATTTACGGACATGCATAAATGATTGTATTGAGGATACTGAAACACTAAATATTTAAATATTCCTTAAGAGTAGAAGACACTCTATTGACCAAATACTGATCGTTGGTTTTTTTAAGTTTCTTAATTAAAATTCTATTTTCTGCTTGAACTATCATGCGTGTCTTTTATAAAAAGTTAAGAACAAAAGCCGTTAGCTGTACAACGCAAAATGTTTGGTATTTCTGTGTACTGCATTTCATATCCATTTCACTCCAACTAACCACGTCGCCCAATTTACCCAAATATTTATGTACACAAATTATAACACAAGTCTGCAAATGACTTGTACGTGATACACCTTTATGTCTTTTTTTGTTTTTTCTTAAGCCAAAAGAGTTTGTTTTTAGCATCACTTTTAATATGGGGCTTTCGTTGCTGTTAGTTTCCAAAGGACCTTGACCAATGCCAAGGAGTGCTTTCACTCTTTACCTAAAACTGAAAAGAGATTCCAAAATGTATTTCAATTTAAAACTAAAAGATTTCATGTTAAACAGACATTAAATTTTATTGCTGTTATTCCGTAATTATTCTGCAAATTATGGATAATGATGAATCAATAATTTTTAAATGATTTGACCTTAAAGTTTTAAATAGTTTGGCAAGAAAAATATTCAAGTTTACTGCAATTTGGAGAAGAAACTCTTTTGTTTACCAGTGCGGTGGAAAGGATGAACAAATAAGTACTGAATTAGAGAAATGAATTGAAGATTGTTTGAAATATTCCCATGAATTTAAATGACTTTAAGTGTTTGTGTTTCTATTTCTGTGTATCAGGATATTTGGCATAGATGTCTTTAAGTATGCACGAGGTATGTTCAAAATATCAGGGAATTTTTAAACTGCTTGGTTTTATGTTGGTACACTTGTCTCGATGTTTTGTTTTTTGTAATGACTTCATTAGGGGTCAAGGGTGGTCTAAAGTTTGTAGGGATATATGAAATTATGAAACTGATAACTAAGAACGTTTTAAACTTTGATGCATTAAAAATGCAACACATCATCGACATAACATTCACATCAGTTGCTGTTTCACATATTCTTCGCAGACAAACTTGCGGGTAAAAGTATAATAAAATAAAAAAATGCATTGCACTTTTTATGTTGACTTGCACTTTTTATAATGACTTGCACTTTTTATAATGACTTCCACTTTTTATAATGACTTGCATTTTTTATGATGACTTGCATTTTTTATAATGACTTGCACCTTTTATGATGACTTGCACTTTTTGTAATGATTTGCACTTCTTATAATGACTTAATTTTTTATGATGACTTGCACTTTTTGTAATGACTTGCACGGTTTATGATGACTTGCATTTTTTTATAATGACTTCCACTTTTTATAATGACTTGCACTTTATTACCATGACTTGCACTTTTTGTAATGACTTGCACTTTTTATAATGACTTGCACTTTTTATAATGACTTGCACTTTTTATAATGACTTGCACTTTTTATACGCACATGCAGCTTTTATGATGATTTGCACTTTTTATAATGACTTGCACTTTTCATATTTAATTGCATCTTTTATGATGACTTGCACTTTTTATAATAATTTGCACTTTTTATAATGACTTACACTTTTAATGATGACTTGCACTTTTTATATGCACATGCAACTTTTATGATGATATGCACTTTTTATAATGACTTGCACTTTTCATATTTAATTGCATCTTTTATGATGCACTTTTATGTTGACTTGCGCTTTATTACGATGACTTGCACTTTTTGTAATGACTTCCACTTTTTATAATGATGTGCACTTTTTATAATGACTTACACTTTTAATGATGACTTGCACTTTTTATATGCACATGCAACTTTTATGATGATTTGCACTTTTTATGATGACTTGCACTTTTCATATTTAATTGCATCTTTTATGATGACTTGCACTGTTTATGATGACTTGCACTTTTTGTAATGACTTCCACTTTTTATAACGACTTGCACTTTTTATAATGACTTACACTTTTTATGATGACTTGCACTTTTTATATGCGCATGCAACTTTTATGATGATTTGCACTTTTTATAATGACTTGCACTTTTCATATTTAATTGCATCTTTTATGATGACTTTCACTTTTTATAATGACTTGCATTTTTTATAATGATTTGCACTTTTTATGATGACTTGCACTTTTTATATGCACATGCAACTTTTATGATGATTTGCACTTTTTATGATGACTTGCACTTTTTATAATGACTTGCACTTTTTATGATGACTTGCACTTTTTGTAATGACTTGCACTTTTCATATTAAATTATATTTTTTATGATGACTTGCACTTTTTATGATGACTTTCACTTTTTATAATGACTTGCACTTTTTGGAATTGCTTGCGCTTTTCATGATGACTTGGACTTTTTTCCTTACAGATATAATAAATATCTAAGTCTAACTCTGTCTGTAAGCTACCTTTGGTGCTCAAACCGCTGAGCCAATGTAGATAAAATTTGGCATAGAGATATTTTAAGATGCGAGTAATAACATAGGGCAGTTTTGGAGAGTTGAAGGGTGGTCGAATATTTGTATAGACAAAATAATTAAATTATTGTTTTGTTTTCCAATATTTCGGCATAGTTTTTGTAACTTCTTCAGGGAAATAATATAAAAAATTAATTATTGAAATGTTTAACAAAACTGTCATAAAAAGAACAAATATTTTGAAGTAAGAAAACATATTTTAAACAAAATCGTGTTCCAACACAAAAAAAGCTTAAAACAGTAGTATTTTTTATAAAATTGTTAATTTTTGGGCTTAAGTTCGAATCTGCATGACTGCAAATGATTTTTTATTATTTTATTAATAAATGACTAACTAGCACCACTTGCAAAAGTTGAAAAATTGAACAAAGAACACTGATGCGATGGCGTAGCGGCCTCGAAATCAGTACTGATCCGTTCTGCTGGTTTGATGATTATTGAAAATATTCTTAATATTCCAATCTTAATATAAAAAATAATAAATAGAATTTGAACAAATTCATTTATTAATAAAATAATAAAAAATGGTTTGCGTCTTGCAGATTCGAACTTAAGCCCAAAAATTAACAATTTACATTACAAAGTTCGACTAATAAAAATTCATACATTTTTTATAAAAAATAATATTTTTTAAAAAATAACTTATATCTATACTGATATTAAACTTTTTTTTAATAATAGTATATGTTATTTTTTAAAATATCATATACTGTTATCAATAGTTCAATCATTATGCTTAAAAATAATCAAAAATATATATTTATTGTTAACCGAAGGTTCAATAATTTTTTAAAGATGTAGCAAAATTCATAATAATACATATTTCGAATGTGTCAGTAAAAATGTGAAGTTTGCATAACTACAGTCCACTGCGCTACATATTACATTTTCCATAACACCAAGAACATCCTCATGATTCGTTTTGCCATCTATGCAGCCTTTGATTTCTACTCAAACAATAGTTAAGTCGGTTTAAATGAATTTCTCCCTGCAGCTAGAATGATATAGCATTCTACTGTACTACTGCGCCCTAATTTTTAATTGTATTTCATAAAACCTAAAAACTAAAAAAATTCCTGGAATAAATTTGTAATTATTATAATAACGAGAGCATGTCTAATCGTCATAAGCATTAAAAGATGCACATATTTTATTTAAATTTTAACTCCAGCATTGTTACAAAATCAGCCAGCAGAAGAATATTATTATTTTCTTCTTTTCATTTTGTTTAATTGACCTCCATTCCGTTTGCATTCATTCATACATTTATTTGGAATTTAGTTAATTTTCCTAAAAAAAAAACTATTCCGCACATTGAGTGCAAAAGAAAAAAACAATTCATTCTCCTTTTTTTTTTTGTTTTAAGATATTCGTAGAAAAAGAAAAATTGTTTACAATCATTTTGCCATTTTGAAATTGTTAAAAGGCAGTCATGTCCAACTCTGTTAAAAAAAGCTGAAATCTATTTTCAAATTTAAAAATAGTAAACCATTACATTTTTGGAGGGTGTATTCACTTTGTCATTCCGTTTGTAACGCAGCGAAATATCCATCTGAGACCCCATAAAGTATATACATTCTTGATCAGTGATGAAATCTAAGACGAACTGAGCATGTCCGTACGTCCGTACGTCTGTGGAAATCACGATTCAGTCCAAACGAAAAGAGCTAGACCCTTAAACTTTGGTATAAATAAATATTGAAGGATAGCACAGTCAAGTTCGGAGATGGGCTAAATCGGGCAAGAGGTAAACAAGTTCCCCTAAGAAGAACTAAACCAACCTCTAAGAAACAATATAATTTTTAAATTTTTTTTTTGTAATTTTGTTAAGCAAATGATATAGTTTTATGTCAAAGAACGTGTTAAACTTGGAGCCATAAAATAAAATAATTTTTGGAGCCCGCCTCCTTCAGTGGGCGTTATTATATGCAAAAATAGTGTAAAAATTTATCAAATTGTTTTACTTAAGCCTACATTCCTTGAAAATAAAATTTTTAAGCTTTAATGACGAAGCTGAGAAGTAACCTGGTACTACTCTGCCCTACCCCCTCCCCTTTGGTCACTAAATGACCTTATCAAAAAATTTTTTTTTAAAATTTTGTATATAATTATCCCAAACATTTATATTTAGAGTTTTATGGCAAAGGTGAAATGTCTCCCCCACAGCCCTTGTCAGAGCGACCCCCCCAAAATACAGTTTTAATACCCTCCAAAGAGAACTGGACCCTATAAAGTAAATATATTCTTGATCAGTGATGGAGTCTAAGACCGTCTAGCAATGCCCATACGTTCGTCTGTGGAAAACATGATATTGTCTGTTTTTGAACCCCGCCCCCTTTAGTGGGCGTTGACGTACGATATTATATAAAGGAACTCTGTCCCACCAAGTTAAATATTTTAAATTCACTTACTAAATATTTGGAGGGTATTTAAGATTCGACTCGGTCGAATATAACGTTTTTACTTGTTTTTTTTCTTAACTTCTAATTTTAAGTTGCGCAAAAATTATTAAGATAAGAATTCCTTTATTGGACTCAAGTTCAAGTCAGCAATCTGCAAATTTTTTTTTAATGAATTTTTATTATATTCTAGTTATGCTTCAAACACATACACAACAGCAGGCTACCGACTACATGTGCCGCTAGCAACACTTGTCGCCGTATAGTCAGCTACTTAATTATTTTGAACGCGGCAGCTACAATGTCAACATCTCATTTCAGTGGTGCCACTTTCATATATATAAAAATAAAAGCGCTTATTCTAAATATATTTATAGATCAAAATAAAATTAATAACAAACTGTTTTTGCATTTGTAATAAATACATATTGATGTCCTTTTTTCGGTATGACACTATGAAAATGAGTTTATGAGTTATTTCATTTGTGGCCTAACTCACGTCTTTTATCGATAATGGCTTTCAAGTATATGTATACAAAATTAAAGAATTCAAAATAATGGAATTTTTACTTGAAAAGTCAGATACAAAAACTTCAAAATTTAATAATACTTGCAATATGTGATTAAATTTGAAAAATTTGTCAAACAATAGAAATACATTTTGGAGTACTTTGAAATGATACCCATATCGTTTATATGCGTCCTATATATAAGCAAAAAAAAATAAATAAATAAATAAAATAAAAATAAATATAAAAAAAAATTAATAAAAATTACAAAATAATTTTTATTCTTGAAAGGGCTATTAATATTTTATTTTTAACAATTTTCATACTCTTGACCAGTTTGAAAATATTTTTAAACACTTATTTATTTGAAACATCACTGTGTTGGCAGCACTAATTTATTTATTGTCGCCTATGAAAATAAAGGGTGTTTTTATAAGAGCTTGCTGATTTGAAATTTAAATAAAACACATGCCAAATTATGAAATGGTCAAAAAAAATTTTTTATTTGGTAGATAATTTCTTGTCATTTAACATTTAAATATAATTTCGGGCATATGGCCACCACGACTATTTTGCACAAAGGTCATTCTGGAGGTACAATTTTAGACCACCTTTTCAAGCATTTGAGGGCGTATTTCAGCAATGACACGTTAAATACTGGTTTCCAAAGCGTCAATCGTTGCTGGTTTATCCACGTAAACCAATGATTTCAGGTGTCCCCACAAAAAATAATCGAGTGGCGTCAAATCCCACGAACGCGGAGGCCAATTCATCGGTCCATTTCTCGAAATATTGTTGTCGTTGAAATGTTCTTTCAATAAGTCCATTGTTTCGCCCGCAGTATGACAAGTGGCACCATTCTGTTGAAACCACATTTCATTTACATCCATATCTTGAAGTTTTGGCACCAAAAATTCATTGATCATGATTCTGTATCGATTTCCATTCACGGTAACGCGTCGTCCTTCTTCATTTTTAGAGAAATAAGGACCGTTGATTCCACCAGCCCATACACCGCACCAAACAGTACATTTATCGGGATGCATTGGTAATTCTTGAACGGCGTGTGGATTATCTTGGCTCCAACTACGGCAATTTTGCTTGTTGACACATCCATTCAACCAAAAATGCGCCTCATCACTGAAGAGAATTTTGCGGTAAAAAAGCGGATAAACATTTTTAATTGAACCGTGTTTTTGAAAATAAATTTCCACGATTTGGAAGCGTTGTTCTGGAGTTAACCTGTTCATGATGATTTGCCAAACAATACTGAGTAGAGATGTCACTTTAAACTGTCAAAACAGCTGTCAGACAACAGAGTGATTCGTATAAAAAAAAACTTCATAAAAAAACACCCTTTAGAAATTAGTTTACTTTGACTACAACTACAAAAGTAGCACGGACAACAACCTGCCGTGTAGCCGTTAAAATAATCATTGCCATATAAACACGTGTATTCCATTTCTGACAGGTTGGTAGTCGGTAGCCTGCTGTCGTGAATGTGTTTAATGCATTATTTGTTATCATAAAATTTTGTATAAATAAAACTTATTATCATGTTCAATGAAGATGGTGACAACCAAAAATACACATGACTAGTGAGGATGAAATTGCAGCGGCTTTCGAAAACATCTGGTCTGCTCTGCTGTGCAAGTTGGATAATTAAAACTATTGTTCGCTTTCCCTTGTGTCTTGGAATATTTTTTATGTTTTTTTTTTTAATTTAAAATATGAGTTGTTTTTATCCTTTTTAATATGGAAAAAAAGAATTTCTTTTGGCAAAAATTAAGTTTTTTTTTCGAAAAACTAAAACTGAAAAAATTTTTGGTTTGACTCTTTTTTGGAAAACACATCCATTTACATCCATTTTACAATTTCTTTACGTTCCAGCCCTGTTGGCCAGACCTGCTTTAAATTAAAACCAATTACAGTATTGAATTAAATTTCTTGTGCATGTTTTGTGTCAGTTAAAACAGCACATTTTTAGATTTCCATAATTATGGTCTATATACACAATACAATTAATAAATAAATAAATATGAATTCGTTAATAAACTTATTTATGCATACACACACACACACAGCAAACAGCTTTTCTTTCTTTATTTAATTGTATTTTTATGCGTTTTCCTTTACATTTTCATTTTCATATAATTATTTGCTGCTAATTAAATTCATTATAGTTTTGCCGTCGTAAGCAATATACGCATTTGAAAATTAAGGAAAAAATGATTAAAAGGCGAGCCTTAAACGCAAACAAGTGAGTGCATAAATTATTTAATCTTTGCTTCTATTAGATTCCCACAAAAGCCGAAATTTTACATAAAATACTAGAATGTATGATTACAAATGGCAATAAAAACTCTATATTTCTTATTTTATTGACGTTAATTATACAGTAGCAACAAATTAAAAGTTTCATTGTTGTTTGAACTTGTATTTTAATTTTTGTTTTCATAACTATAATTCAGAACACAAACTTAGCTGCGGAGCTACGAAATAGGTCAAGCCTGACCAAGAGCTAATTTTTTATTTTTTTATTAATATTTTTGGGGTTTCGTTTTGTTGTTGCGAGTACTATTTGTTAGCAGTCATTGAAATATTTTAATGGTGGCTTTCGAAGCCATGTGGCTTAAACATTTGCTACGCCTTCAAATTCCTTGTAATCATACAACGGAGACATTTTCAATTCCTGTCAGGTTTTGCAAATTTGTATGGCGAATTGTTAAACACACGTTGATTTCAGGCAATTATAAAGTGATTATAAATGTTAAAATGCGGCCATTAATTTGTAAATTGCAAAACTGGTCATAATTTAAATGTACAGACGTACGAACGACGACTAAAACAACAGCCATAGCAACAACGGCCAGTATCAAGTGGCAGAAGTAGTAGTTATCGATTTGAAATTGTAGCCGGTATGGAAATTATGGGGAAAACGGCAAAAAGCCAAAAGTGATGTTAGAGGTGCGTTTCTCGTTTATTAAATGGCAAGCGGTATTCTAACTAATTAATCAGAGCAGTAATCAGAGCAGTCGAATTTTAAAGGCAGCAACACAAAATCTTTAAGGATAACTGATAGCCTGTCGATATATTTAAAATGTCATATAACTTTTATTTTGTTTGAATATTAAACAAAAATATTTCTCCTGCTTCTTGTTCACTATCCTTCCCTGAAAATAAATGTATTTCTAGTTTTTTTTCTTTGGAATAAGTGTAAGTGCTAAAACAAGTCATGACATGATGAAAAAAATAAAAATGCGGTATGGAAATGCGGATGTTTTTATATTTTTTTTTACGTTACTTGTTATTAATTAAACAATTATAATATTTTAAGGAAACATTTCATTGCGTGGATCCCAATAATTAGCAACATTGTAGAATTCAAAGTGTTGATATCCAAAAGCACAGCCAATTCAACTTCATCTGTTTCTATGGGTGGTGTAGGTATTATAGAGACAGGGGCTCTTGATGTTCTGGGCATGAAAGTGCAGTGTGATGTCAGATGGACGGAACATGTCTTTCAGGTCGCAAAAGAAGCATTCAAGTGCCTTGGCTTCTTAAGACGGTGCAAGAGATACTTCACCCCTTCTGATCTTCTTAATATTTACACCACTTACATCCGACCGAAGATGGAATACAACTCTCATGTTTGGGCCGGTGCTTCAAAGTCTATTTTGAAGTTACTCGACCGCGTACAGGAGAGGGCGATAAAACTCATCGGAGACAGTAGGGTAGCCAACTCTATTGACTCTCTTGAGCATCGTCGCAATGTGGGGTGCGTATCGTTGTTCTATCGTTACTATAATGGCAGGTGCTCTGGTGAAATTAGGGAACTTGTTCCTGAAACCCATCCTTTCTTACGCTCAACGCGTTTTTCATCAAGAGCGCATGCGTTTGTGGTCGATATTCCAACGAATCGCACTACGCATTACAGAGAAAATTCGTTTTTTGGCCGAACAGCCGTATGTGGAACAAACTACCTGCAGATGTCTTCCCCGCCACTTACAATTTGAGGGGGTTCAAGTCGAATATCCACAGACACTACTCCCTTTATCCTCCTTCCCAAAATCTATTTTCCTAGTTCCAGCGCAATGCACTGAATATGTAGGGGTTATCCCCTGAGTGCTGGTCCTACTCCTAAAAAAAAAACAACCGGTTAACTTTGCAACATTTTTCTCTATATCCTTTTTCCATATTAAAAGGATAAAAACAAGTCATATTTTAAATTTAGAAAGGCATAATAAATATTCCAAGGTACAAGGGAAAGCGAACATTAGCTTTAATTGGCCAACTTTTACAGAGCAGAGCAGAACAGCTGTTTTCGAAAGCCGCTACAATTTAATCCGCACTAGTCATGTGTATTTTTGTTTGTCACCTGTTATTAAGTGGCATCGTTGAATAGGATAACAGTTTTTATTTATAAAAAATTTTATAATAAAAAATAACTTGAATATAATAAAAATTCTTAAAAAAGAAGTAATTTTCAAATTGCTGACTTGCACTTGACTCCAATTAAGTAATTCTTATCTTAATAATTTTTACGAAACTTAAAGTTCGAAGTTAAGAAAAAGCAAGTAAAAACGTTATATTCGATTCGAACGGGTCGAATCGTAAATACCCTCCCAATATTTAATAAGTAAATTTAAAATGTATGAATTTTATTTTAAATTATGTATGAATTTTTAATCGAACTAACAATTTAAATAAACAATTTAAATATAAACCCCCATATTCATAAAAAAATAAAACGTATTTAAAATCTGTTTTAAGAAAATTTTGTATGAAAAAATTTGATTAAAATACATTTCAAACTCATTTTAAATTTTATGAATACCGGGGAAAATGTTTAACTTTTAAATGTTTAACAGAGTTCCTTTAAGACATCTCTGTACCCAATTTTAAGTCTCTATTTTGACAGAGTCATTCCGGGAAGGGTCGTGGGGAGACGTTTCACCTCTGCAAGATCAGAGAACATCTCAGCTTCTTATAGGCTTAAGGAATACAAATTGTTCAATATTTACACTATTTTTGCATATAATATCGTACGTTAACGGCCACTAAAAGGGGCGCGGTCCAAAAATAGACTATATCATGTTATCCGCAGACGAACGTATGGGCTTTGCTAGATCGTCTCAGACTTCATCACTGATCAAGAATATATTTACTTTATGGGGTCCAATTCTCTTTGGAGGGTATTAAAACTGTATTTTGGCGGAGTCGCTCTGGCAGGGGCTGTGGGGGAGACATTTCACCTTTGTCATAAAACTTCAAAAATAAATGTTTGGGATAATTAAATACAAAATTAAAAAAAAAAAACTTTTTTTTTGATAGGGTCATTTAGTGGGCAAAGGAGGAGGGGGGCGGGGTAGGGCAGAGTAGTACCAGGTTACATCTCAGCTTCCTTATTAAAGCTTAAAAATGTTATTTTTAAAGAATGTAGAACAATTTGTTAAATTTTTACACTATTTTTGCATATAATAACGCCCACTAAAGGGGGCGGGGTCCAACAATTAATTTGTTTAATTTTATGGCTCCAAGTCTAATGCGTGGGACCTTCTCTGATATAAAAATATATCATTTGCTTAACAAAATTACAAAAAAACTTTAAAAATAATGTTGTTTTTTAGAGGTTGGTTCAGTTCTTAGGGGAACTATTTTCCCTGTAGCCCTATTCAGCCCATTTACAAACTTGACCTGTGCTATCGTTCAAGATATATTTATACCAAATTTCGAAAGTTTGGCTCTTTTCGTTTGAATTGAATCGTGATTTCCACGGACAGACGGACGGACGGACGGATATGCTCAGATCGTCTTAGATTTCATCACTGATCAAGAATATATATACTTTATGTGGTCTCAGATGGACATTTCGCTGCGTTACAAACGGAATGATAAAGTGAATATACCCCCCATATTCTTTTTTGGAGGGTATAAAAATAACTCTTATTTTCTGAGTAATAAATAAAAATCAAGAACTAACTTTTATTATCTGAGAAATAAAAATATAACTTTTATTTTTTGAGGAAAAAATAAAAATCAAAAAAATAATTGTTATTTTCTAAGCAACTCAAAAAATAACTCTTATTTTCTGAGCAATAAATTAAAAATCTAGAAATAACTTTTATTTTTCGAGGAATAAAAAATAACTTTAATTTTCTGAGGAATAAATAAAACTCAGAAAATAAAATTTATTTCCTAAGCGAAAAATAGAATTGAGAAAATAATGATTAAAATGTAATTTTTAAAAGAAAACTTACAACCATTACAGTTCCTGGAAATTATTTAAAAATTAGATTAAATTTTTTGTAAAATATTTTCAAATAAAATACTTAGACCTACAAATTATTTAAAACATAAATTATAAGCTCACATACTCCCAAGATAGTCAAACACCACAAAAAACAAATATGTAACTTAAAAAAAAACGACAGACTACCAGCAGCACCAGGCGAATAACGAAAAAAAAAAATACTAAATCACTCTCAGTGCTCCATAGCTTGAAGCGAGCAATAGAGTGCCCATTTAGCTACTGAAAGTGAACACTCCATTCGATGACCACTTTATTTAAGACACATACTGACACATGAGGAATGACAAAGTGAATTTACCCTTCAGGAGGGTATAAAAACTGAATCATGAGGGAACAGCTTAGGTACCTCAGTTAACAGTGTTGCCAATGAGCCAGTGGAAGAGTGACTTATTTTACATGCCCTACAACATAAATAAATTTTCAGATATCAAAGAACACATTTTTTATAAAAATATTTGCTCGGATCCTTTTTCATAAGAACTGTTATCGTATTCAACTAAGCCACCTAATAAGTGGTGGCTAACACAATACACATGAGCACTGATGATGAAGGTGTTGCGGCTTTCGAAAACAGCTGTTCTGCTCTGCCGTGTAAGTTGAATAAAACTGATGTTGACTTTCCTTTGTGCCTTGGAATATTTATCACGTCTTTCTGAGATTTAAAAACAAATTTCGAACAATTAGCCTATAAATCTTTATTAAATTTAATATAAAAATAGTTTTTGTTCTTAAAATCATCAGGCTAAGATGTGCAACGCAATATTTGTGAATAATTAAAAAAAATCAATTTAATAATTAACGAGAGATTTACAGCAATATATTTAACTATAAAATACACAGCAGTCGTTTTACTACAATCATCAGTACCCCCAGGTGTATCTACTACATTTTTATCACCGTTTGTTAGACCGCTTTCGTACAGACAAAGAAATGGGATGTAATCTTCAGGTTCTTTGTTCGCCGCTTGTTAGTAGTTGTATTTGGCTGCATGTTTTTTTTTTTTTTTTTTTTTAGGAGTAGGACCAGCACTCAGGGGATGACCCCTACATATGCAATGCATTGCGCCGGAATTGAAAACGAGGGGATAGTATTAAGGGGACAGATTAGGAAAAATGAGACGAAGGACAGTTTTTTTGTAGCTATTTCAACCTTTTACTTCGCCGGCTAATTTTTGCTACAGGGCCGACGAAGGTGGTTGCTGTTACTCTGCTTTTAGTACATGATCGTGTCAGTAGCTGCCAATTATGTTCAGTGACCAGTGACTATGCCTTCATCATTGAAACAGGCTGGCAACAACTAACACAACCACGCACTAATGCTGTTCAGAAGAATTCAAAACAATATTTCATGACTCAGCGCGGGCTCGAACTCACGACCCTCCGCTTCATAGTCTCGTGTTCTACTACTTCAGCCAACAGCACCCACTGAAAGAAATTTTTGTCCTTGTGCTAAAGGACTTGCTTGAATGCAATAACAGTTCTTGTTTGGACAAAGTTGATCATGTTTATTCATTCTTTTTTAAAAAAATTATTTTCAACTTTAGCTTTAGTTCCTCCATTACGACAAAAATAGTCATCAAAATTATTTAAAGAAAAACAGCCAGTCCAAACTTCAAAAACATTTGTGCCGATAAATTGGAAAAGCACTAAAAACGGTGCGGAAAGCATCAATTTGACAACACTGTTTTAATTTTTGCTGAATTTTTGAAAGTATCTTTTTCTGTTGCTGCAATAAGAGCCTTCACTATATAAATTCTTTAAATATAAAATATAGTTTTAAAACTTCGAAAATGATTTGTTATTTAAATGGATAAAAATTGCCCACTTGGCAGGAAAAGAACGTTTCAGTTTAGAGTGTTTCTTTTTTGCCTGCAAAAATTGTTTCATAATTTTAATTTCTTTCAATTGTTTTCAATTGAATTTTTTAATATTAATTAATATAAAATAAAATCCCTTCGTCCTCTTTCAAACACGTGTTAATATTTAACACCTTTTGGTTTCCATTACAGCTGCCCTTCAAGTTCAACATGCCAGCCAGCACATCTTGAAGATGTATCTGCAACATCCATTCACAAAATGCAACAGACATGTCTGGTAAGTAACAAATGAAAAAATACTTGAATAAATGTTATATAAAAAAAATTATATGAATTTCCAAAACATATTTCTGAAATTTAAATACTTGCACATGAGTGTGTGCGTGTGTTTGTGCATTTTCTTATTCCTTTCATTTTTCTTGCTTCCTGTGTAATTATCATATAGAATTAGACGATGGCTTCTTTTTTCACCTCATTCAATGTAGTTTTAGATTTTGGTTGGATTTGAAAGTGTGAGTTTTAATATTTTTTAAGGGGTTGTTGTTCGCTTTATATTTTTTATTCAATATTTATTTGTTCATTCCAGCATTTTTTGTTTGTTATTAATAAAAAATTATTACTCGTTTTTCCCCTCAATAGCTGCTTTTGCACCCTTAACAACTGAACGTATACAACAGGGTGTTGTGTGTTCTATTGAAAGCAGAATGTAGCATGACAACCATATTAGGAGGCGGTAAACGCCTACTTTTTTAAGTTTTTTCTTCTACTTCATTCATACATAATTTTTTATATATCGTTTTTTTTTGTGTGAATTGTTTTGTTTTATGGCTGCAATGGCGCTTGAATTTCTGTAACGTTTCTTCTTAATTTTACACGCAACTTTTTCATTCAATTTTATTTATTTTTTTAATTTTCTTTGTAATATGCGTACAGTATTTTAATTTTGTTAAAAAGGTGTTCGATGTTATTGGCTAAATAAAGGTTACGCTTACTTGCTTTCTGAAATGCATTTATTTCGACTGCTTTTATGAATTTTCCTAATGATGAGTTAAATAAAATCAAACAAACGTTTTGGGTTTGACCATAAGAAATTGATGAGCATTTATTTATTATATATTAATTCGGTGGAGACCAGATCATGAATTATACATTCATCATTACTGCAGACATCGGCTTTGATACGATTCTTAGTAAGAGGTTATGCTTTGGAGCATTATTTTAGATGCTTTTAGTTAGGAACCATTTTGTTTCTCCTGTTAGCACTTTTATGGATATATATTAATATGAAAAATTATAGGCGGCTTTCTAAATTGTGATAAATTTGAAAATCCTTAATTAAAAAAAAAAAAAAAAAAATTCAATTTCATTGAATTTTAAGTTTCGTTATTTTTTGTAAAAAGAGGAATATAACACATAAAAAATAAGATCAAAATAGAAGCATCATGGCTGAAACACCTTTCCATCAGCATAAAAGCAATTTACGTTATTTAACCTGCTGGGGGTCAGAGTTCCCTTAAGACATTCCTGTGCCCAATTTTAAAGCTCTATTTTGACAGAGTCATTTCGGGAAGGGCAGTGCAAGATCAGAGAACATCTCAGCTTCTTATAAGTTTAAGGAATAAAAATTGTTCAACATTTACACTATTTTTGCATATAATATCATACGTTAACGCCCACTAAAGGGGGCGCGGTCCAAAAATAGACTATATCATGTATTCCAAAGATTAACGTATGGGCAATGATAGACCGTATTCAACTTCATCACTGATCAAGAATATACATATTTCCGTTATAGGGTCCAATTCTCTTTGGAGGGTATTGAAACTGTATGTTGTCGGGGTCTCTCTGGCAAGGACCGTAGCACTATGCTTCGACCCATAGACAAAAATAAAAAAAAAATTTTGTCTCAAATTGTTTTTAAATACAGATTTTTTGAAAGATAATAAGGTATCTCAAATAAATGTTAAAGAAAAAAAATTTTCTGATTGCTTTTGCCACCACGAGAGGGCGTTAAAATCAGATAATTTCTTGCAAAAATGACTTAACAGAAATATAGGTTTTAGTTGTTTCACAAAAATAATTCTGAAAAATTCATTTTTTTTTAAATCACTCGAAATTTGGTTTTCAGGTACTTTAATATATTTGCAGTTAAACTAAAATTTAGAATTTAGTATTTATTTACAAAATAACTTTTTTTTATTGCTCTGAAAAACCCTTTTTTTTGTTGAAAATCCCAAAATTACTAAAGTTTGATGGAGTATAAAAAAAATTATATAAAATTAGAAATTTTTTTTTCATGTTTTTGTAAGTTTATACTCTTAACTAACAGGGTATTCAAAAATTAGTGCCTATTTTTTACCACAACTTAAAAAAAAATGCGTTTTTTGAAATGCCTAATTTTATGATTTTTACTCAAATATTAGGCATTTAAGAGTGTTTAATATCAAAAAACATTATAAATTAGATTCTGTTTCATATTTAAATTATTGTGTAAATTGTAAGTTGCGATTGACTTCGATTTTGAAGTTTTTTTCGGAAGTGCGAGAGAAATTTTTATTTTCTATAAAAATTGCTATTGTATGAAAACCGTAAGTGTTACAAATTTAACTGCCTTTAACATAAGTGATCGTGAGTGCTAGTGGACCTATTTGTTGTTGTCTTCAGATCCCGTATTATCATCAAAGAGAAACATTAAGATTAAAAATAATATAATAGATGCTGAAATTGAGAAATATATTCTTGGAGAAAATGTTGAAATCGAAGATGGGATAATAGAAGACGAGATGAGGTCTTCGTGAAGCGAAAATTGGTTTTGGGAAGAATCAAGTAGCGATGATGCTTTGTTATAAGTTTGTCTTTATATCTTTTTTTAACGTTTTTTTATTTTAGGAGTTATAAAATATAATTATTAAGTTATTTATGTTTCAAAATCCAAAATTTTAATTTTTTTATCAAAATATATCGCACTTAATCAACAGGAGGGTATTAAGTCAAAATGTTCAGTAGAAGCAAAACAGTTTTAAATTTAATATTAAAGGCATATGAAAAAGAATTTTTAAACCAACCATTTTATTAACAAAAAGTAGCCAAAATAGCACGATATTTTTACAGCGGATATTAATACTACGCGTCGATTTTTTTTTGAAAAGTGAAAAAATAAAAATTTGGATGGATCAAGTGCGATATGATTTTTTTGACGTTAACATTGCTAGTTTTCATCTTTAATTTTTTCATTTATGTTATCTTTCAAAAATCCTTATAGTTTTATTTTTGCAAGAGTATTTTAACCGTTTTAGCCTATTTTTCAATTAATGATGTTTTTGTATTTTCCACATTGATAATCCAATTCTACCCAAATTTGGCATAAATATATATCTTGCAAATATCAATTGACATACTTATATTATATATATATATATATATATATATATATATATATATATATATATATATTACGATCGGACAATTATTACGATCGGACAATTTTTGTAGGAGTGACAGGGTTTTTAATAAAAAGGATATATGGCAGGACCTTGAGTCCTTTGTCCGATTTAAATAAAAATTTACACACACGTTGCTATTTGCATATGTATCAGCATGACCACTTTTTGTAATTTTGTGGGCATTATTGAAGCTAAAATTATATTTTTCACTTTCAGGACACATGGGAGGTAGGCGTGTCCTTTGGCCGATTTTTCCAAAAATTCATATTTTTCTTAACTAGGCTAGTTTATGCTAGTGTACCAAATTTCAAAAATATCTGACAACTCCTTCTGTTTTTGTCCCATCGTTATATGGGGACAAAGCACTGTGCGTAGGGTAGACACTTCACCTTTGCCATAAGACTCTAAAAATAATTATTTGGGATAATTAAATGTAAAATTAATTTCTTTAATTTTTTTATTTATTTTTGTTTTAAATACATAATATTAAATAAAAAAAGAATTTATATAAAAATCCCTGAAGATGGTCAGCAAAGTTGACCGAAATATCGGATTAAAAATATATATAAATACAATCTAAAAATATATGCATTTATTAATTTATCTGTATATAATAGAAATATGTCGTTAAGCGGAAATAATAATTACACTCAAATTTTGTATATTTTTTTGTGATAGGGTCATTGGGGAGACAAACGGGGAGGACGGCTTAGGGCAGAGTAGTATCAGGTTACGTCTCTGCTTCGTCATTAAAACTTAAAAATGTTATTTTTAAGGAATTTAGGCTTAAGTAGAACAATTTGTTAAAATTTTACACTATTTTTGCATATAATAACGCCCATTAAAGGGGGCGGGGTCCAAAAATTAATTTTTCAGATTTTCTGGCTGCAAGTTCAACGCTTTGGACCTTCTTTGACATAAAAATATATCAGTTGCCTAACAAAATTACGAAAAAAAAAACTTTAAAAATTATATTTTTTTGTAGAGGTTAGTTTAGTTCTCCTTAGGGGAACTTTTTTCCCTCTGGCCCGATTCAGCGCATTTACAAACTTGACCTGTACTATTGTTCAAGATATATTTATAACAAATTTCGAAAGTTTGGATCTTTTCGTTTGGATTAAATCGTGATTTCCACGGACAGACGGACGGACATGCTCAGATCGTCTTAGATTTCATCACTGATCAAGAATATATATACTTTATGGGGTCTCAGATGGATATTTCTCTGCATTACAAACGGAATAAAAAAAGTGAATATACCTCCCCCCGATTCCTTTTTAGAGGGTATAAAAACCCAGCCTTAATACTTTATACACGCAGGTATGAGAGCATAAGCTTCCGCTTTTTGAAATGCATATCACTTTTTATAACCACTTCCACTTTTTATGATGACTTGCATTTTTTATGATGACTTGCACGTTTTTAAATGACTTGCACTTTTTATAACGACTTGCACTTTTTATAATGACTTTGCACTTTTTATAATGACTTGCACATTTTATAATGACTTTCACTTTTTATAATGACTTGCCCTTTTTATAACCACTTCCACTTTTTATGATGACTTGCATTTTTTATGATGACTTGCACGTTTTTAAATGACTTGCACTTTTTATAACGACTTGCAATTTTTATAATGACTTTGCACTTTTTATAATGACTTGCACTTTTTATAAGGACTTGCCCTTTCTATGATGAATTGCACTTTTTATGATGACTTGCATTTTTTGTAATGACTTGCACTTTTTATAATGACTTGCACTTTTTATGATGACTTGCACTTTTTATGATGACTTGCAATTTTTATTATGACCTGCACTTTTTATAATGACTTGCACTTTTTATAATGACTTGCACTTTTTATAATGACCTGCACTTTTTATGATGACTTGCACTTTTTGTAACCACTTCCACTTTTTATGATAACTTGCCCTTTCTATGATGAATTGCACTTTTTATGATGACTTGCATTTTTTATGATGACTTGCACTTTTTGTAACGACTTGCACTTTTTATAATGACTTGCACTTTTTATAATGACTTTGCATTTTTTATAATGACTTGCACTTTTTATAATGACTTGAACTTTTCATGATGACGCACTTTATATAATGACTTGCACTTTTTATGATGACTTACATTTTTTGTAATGACTTGCATTTTTTGTTATTACTTGCACTTTTTATAATGGCTTACAATTTTTATGATGACTTCCACTTTATATGATGACTTGCACTTTTTATAATGACTTACACTTTTTATAATGACTTGCACTTTTTATGATGACTTGCACTTTTTATAATGGCTTGCACTTTTTATGATTGAATTTTTATAATGACTTGGACTTTTTTCCTTAGTAATACAATAAATATGAAAAAGTTACCTTTTCATTCTCAAACCGCTGAAACGATTTAGATGAAATTCGGCATAGAGATATTTTAAGATCCGAGGATAACATAGAGTGTTTTCTGTATTTGGTGTGGTCAAGGGTGGTCGAAAATTAGTATAGACATATGAAATGATTAAACTGATAACTAAGAACGCTTTAAACTTTGATACAGTAAAAATACAACACGTCATTGACATAACATACACATTAGCTGCAGTTTCACATATTCTTCGCGGAAAAAGTTGCGGGTGAAAACTAGTTATAAATATTTATAATAAATAATATGTATAATAAATGTGCATGATATTCTATAGGGAGCTTAAAAGGAAATAATCAAAACAATACCGGCTAAAATGATTTGTGTTCGACATGTCCCATGGGGCATATATTGAGTTGTAACCTATGTGGAGTTTCTTCAGAAACTCTGGTAGCCTAAGCTATTGTGATAGCTTAATGGGTCAACATATTTAATTGAATCCTAGACGATTCAGCCGTCCTCCTTTAGCTAATCTAGTGTGTCACAAAATTGTAGATATCACTTCCGCCAATATGACAATAAAAACTGACAACGGCAACTTATGGTGTCTTGTAGCTGTTCATCTAACATTTGAACAAGTTTTCATATGTAATAAAAGTTTATTAAACAATTTCAAAGAAAATCTCAAATACTTTGTAGCGCCTACTAAATCTAATACGCAAAACATCTTATTAGATAATTTAGAAAAAGAAATACCTGGAAATCAATTGCCTTAAAGGTAACAAAGTGCGTAGCAAAAACGCTGTTTTCAAGACTTAACGAACCAAATAATAATCGTACATAAAATAAATTCAAGTTTCATATTTGACTTCTAAAACACAAAACAGCAATAAAAAGTAAAGAGATCAAGAAAAAATATTTAATGGGACTGCATTCATTAAATTCATTTATTGCAACTGCAAATTATTAAATTAAAACTACAAAAAAAGAAAGAAAAAAAAAATGAAAATAATAACAACAAAAATAATTGCAAGTATAAGTTTAAAAAAAAAGCAACAAAAACAGCAACTACTGCAAAATAGCAGCAGCAGCAGCAACTGGCAATTGCAGTGTTGGCGAAAAACACGAATGAATGCAGAACGGATGCTAAAAGTAGCCACCATTAAATAAAAATACAACAAAAACAAAAGCCAGATATTGAAAATGGCTGGCAGAAGAAGAGCAAAAAAAAAACACGACATACGAGTTTCTGGTTTAGCTAGAGTTTCGTACCCCAAGAAAATGGTCAAATTTCAAAGCGAAGTAAAAGAGTTAAAAACAAAATTCCAGTTAATGTGAAATGCAGTGCGGTAGCCAAACACAGAATGTTGCACGTTTCTTTATGTTTTCTTTTGACCAACTACTGCACAGTGGCACTGGGTGTAAGTTTTTTTTTTTTTTTTTTTTATAAATAACATTGAGTGAAGTTAATAAGAATTAATGAAATTATACTAGAAAAAATTATATGATGCAACCTTTTTCGACAATCGTCGTCTAAATGACCCTACCAAAAAAATGTTTTTTCTACTCTTTTTTACCACAAAAATTTACTTTTAATTTTTTTTAAAACACAGTTTTAAAATTAGGCACAGAAGTATCTTGAAGAAACTCTGACGCAAAAGGTTAAAAATTTTTAATTTATTTGCAAAATATTTGGAGGATATTTAAGATTCGATCCGGTCCAATATAACGTTCTTACTTTTTCCTTTTTGTTTTTGTAACATTTCCGATTATTTTTCAAATAAATTAATTATTTAAATTAATTATTTAGTACCTCTTTAGCTGAGGTAACATTTCTAATAACTTTCCTTTCAAAGCCACTGCGGTTTGAAAATAATTAAATTTTTTTTTAAAGAATTTTCACCATTTTTTTTTATTAAGAACACAACCCGCTAAGCGATTTGCTGGTCTGCGGAAAGCACCCAGAGTCTCCGGCGGGAATCGAACCCACGACCATTGAACCGACAGGCTAGCATTGCTAACCATCAGCCACAGAGGCACTTCCTTCTGCTGTATTGCTCCACTGTACCATCGTACAGTGGCAGCTTTTTAGTCCACAACTTTAAAAACATAATTTTCTTCCACTTGACTTTCTTGTTTTGTTGTTGTTTTTTTTTTTGTTATGTTTCTTATTTTTCCTGTTAATTAACTTTATTATCATTATTGTTTTTTCGTTTGTTGCATAAATTATTTTGCAGAAACCAAAAAATAAAAAATAATAAAAAATAACAATTTAAAAATTTATAGACGCCATTTTGTGTGTTTAAAAGCCAGTAGACAGACGTGCCAATACTTTTTTTCTCCCATGGCATCCGTGTGTCCATTCGTAAGGCCTTCTCTTTCTCAAACGTCAGCTGAAGCAATAATTCTTTTAATATTCTTTTGTTTCCTCAAATTACAATTTAATTCAACATATTTTCTAATTTAAGCTTCTGTTGTACTAATTTTTATTGCATGAGCTCTGCCTGCAATTGCATTAATTTGTAAATTTCTTACGTTTTGCTCTGTGTACTTCTTTTTGCCTATTTATTATTCGTTCTTATTATTATCGCAATGTTCCAATTATAGTGTCGGGGAATTAAAGAAATTATTTGTTAAAGCCACACAATCGCATATGTAATTTGTTACTATTATTTTTCATCTAATGCAATACGAAATGATTTGTTTGTGCATGTTTAGATTTTACTTTGATAAAATTCGGTTTGTATTTAGCAATTGTACTGTGCGATGATTTCATTTATTTGTTAAGAATAGAGCCAATTATCGTTACTTAAATTGTACAGATTCTCATAACTGAATTAAAAATATTGTTCCCATTAAAGTAAAATATATCTTTATATAAAGTTTCGTTAATAATCTTTATCACAAATATTATTTATAGAAAAATATTAAAATTTTATTCATTTCTTTATTGCCGCTGCTAGGTTCGGTAATAATAATTACGTTAACAAGTTAATTTGATATTGTTCCACTACATAGATATTTATCTTGCAAAAAATATCGTAACAGATCAGTGATATCTTAAGAATATGTGTGATAATTATTTTCGAAAGATAAGGAAACGTAATTACAATTATTGATGTCGGTGAATTGGACTGAAAAGTACACGTATTATGAAACAGCAAGTGCTGATGGCAAACATAGTTTTTAATTATAAAGTTCATTGTGTAAAGCCGGTAGGAAATCTGGACATTTTGTTTAAATAAAAACAAAACAAATGCATTTTCTGTATGGTGTACAAAGACATTCAAGTCTTTGTCCTTAAAATCCTTCACTAATCATTTAATAAATTTTGCACAAATATTGCATCAGTTGGTTTTCGTTAGTATTAAAAGTAAAGCCTTTTTATTAAAAGTAAATCCTTTTTTCCTTAAAATTTTTTAAATTATGTATGAATTTTTATTAGTCGAACTTTCTTATGTAAATTGTTAATTTTATCAACGGACTTAAGTTCGAATCTGCAAGACTGCAAACCATTTTTTATTATTTTATTAATAAATGAATTTTGTTCAAATTCTATTTTTATTAATTTATATTAAGATTGGAATATTAAGAATATTTTTAATCATCAAACCAGCAGAACGGATCAGTACTGATTTCGAGGCCACTACGCCATCTCATCAGCGTTCTTTTTTTTTTTTTTTTTTTTTTTTAGGAGTAGGACCAGCACTCAGGGGATGACCCCTATATATGCAATACATTGCGCCGGAACTGAAAACGAGGGGATAGTATTGAGGGGACAGATTAGGAAAGATGAGAAGATAGACAGTTTTTTTGTAGCTATTTCAACCTTTTACTTCGCCGGCTAATTTTTGCTACAGGGCCGACGAAGGTGGGTGTTGTTACTCTGCTTTTAGTGCATGATAGTGTCAGTCGCTGCCAATTATGTTCAGTGATCAGTGACTATGCCTTCATCATTGAAACAGGCTGGCAACAACTAACACAACCATGCACTAATGCTGATCAGAAGAATTCAACACAATATTTCATGACTCAGCGAGGGCTCGAACTCACGACCCTCCGCTTCATAGTCTCGTGTTCTACTACTTCAGCCAACAGCACCCACAATGTTCAATTTTCTTAATATTCCAATCTTAATATAAATTAATAAAAATAGAATTTGAAAAAATTATGAATTTTCTGAAAGTGGGGCTCCGAAAAACGTTTTGCCGGAGAATAATGAAAACTCCGAAATTTCGGAGTCTTATTATACATTGAAATATGTGCAAAAATTACTCACAACTTCCATGGAAACCTAGAATTTTACTAAAATAACTAAAAAATTTACTCCGAAAATATCGACTAATTTCGGAGTATGAAAATTTACTACAAAAGTCGAAAATTCAAAAAGAAAAATACACTAAAAGTGTTTTAAAGTCTTTAGATATACGTCAGACCACCATAAAAAGTGAAAAGCTGTAGTCGGAATTACTCCGAAAAAACGCCATATATAAAATAGGTGAATACATGAGCCAAAACATCTATTAGCCCTTTACGCACCCATAATAGCACTAAAAATAAATTCCAAGCTACTCCGAAAAAACGCTAATTGTTCTAAAAATACATACAATTGAAAAAAAAATCACTCCTAAAGGAGGGAACCGAACTGGACACGTCCATAAAACCATGTTTCGACTTAATATGTGTACTCCGAAAATTTCGCTGCCATTGCGTTTTCATATCTAGCACCAATAATGCGTAAAGCAGGAGTGCAAAAGAGCAGGAGTGCGAAATTTCCTAGTGGTAGTTTGTGTGCCAGCGAAAAAAGTGAAGATGGGGCTAAAATTAATATCCACTTGATCAAGTAGCAACTTAAAGAGTAACAACAGAAGTCGTTCAACAACTTGCGTCCTTACAAGTTTGTAACCATGTACTCGTCGTATATGATCGCAAACACAATTGTATGTTAATGTATTTTTGTACACTCATCTGCACATTTCATAGCGATTGGCCGTTGCAACCAGTTTAGTTTTTTTTTCTTTTCTTAAGATATGACGGTTGCAATAATAGTGGCATTGCATGATTGCAAAGATATAAAAATGGAAAAAAATTTTTATAAAAAATAACAACTAAATAATGCGCCATTATTTGGAGAGTGCAAAATTAGAGAAAATTAAATTGGTCTTAACACACAGAAAATAAAAAAAAGAAGAGGAAGAAGAAGAAAAGTGACTCGTTTGAGCGTGTTCCCTTGTAGCACAAACAGCAACACATAAATGTTGCAGCAACATTTGCTAATAAAAGCATTTATTCTACAAGCCGGAGTCACAGTGAAACGCATTAGCTTAACAACAACTAACTGTTGGCGGCCATTGTGGTGCTTCTTGATTGCATTTCGTATCCATTTATGGCTTTTCTTAATTTTTCGCTTTTTTTTCTATTTGGAGTTTGGTGTGCTCGACTGGCATTGGATGGCTGTGGATGTTGGCGTTGATGACTCTTTTGTTTTACTTTTGTTTCGAGCGATGGCGTGCCACAAGGTAATCAAGCTTTATAAGGCGTTTTTGCAGACTGTTGCCAGTTTTGGCTTCACTGCTGTGCACTCTAAACGTGTGATTCGTTCGTTGTTCTGCTGTTCTACATGCTGTTTTTTTTCTACATGTTTTTTTAGTGGGGGATTTGGTTTCATTTCTTGGTGAGTTGGATGGTCGTTTACACCATTTTTAGTTTGTTTTTTTTTTTGTTGGTTTGATTTTGCTTTTTGTGTTAAATGTGCTGGAGGTATGGGAAGCAAGTTTGCTATGCAGCCAGCCGACCAATATTTTGCATGATTTTTGCCATTTTATAAATGCAACAATTTGCATTATTTAAGTTGGGGTTTTTTTGTGCTTCGTCAGTTGTATGGCTGGAAAGCAATTTACTAATAGTTTGATTTATTCATTTGTAATCTTTTTCTTTTTTGTTCTTGTTTTTGTTTTTATAAGTGTACTGCTTACTAAATGTGTATGTGTGTAGTTTGGTTATTAGTATTGGTTTCTTTTTATACCCTCCAAAAAAGAATTTGGAAGGTATATTCACTTTGTCATTCCATTGAAATATCCATCTGAGACCCCATAAAGTTTATACATTCTTGATCAGTGATGAAATCTGAGACGATCTGAGCATGTCCGTCCGTCTGTGGAAATCACGATTCAGTCCAAACGAAAAGAGCTAGATTCTTGAAATTTGGTATAAATATATTTTGAAGCTTAGAGCAGGTTAAGTTCGAAGATGGGCTAAATCGGGCTAGGGGGAAAAAAGTTCCCCTAAGAAGAACTAAACCAACCCAGAAAAAACAACATAATTTTTTAAATTTTTTTGTTATTTTGTTAAGCAAATGATATATTTTTATGTCAAATATGGTCCAACGCGTTAAACTTGGAACCATAAGATAAAATAAATTATTTTTGGACCCCGCCCACTTTAGTGGGTGCTATTATATGCAAAAATAGCATAAAAATTTAACAAATTGTTTTACTTAAGCCTACATTCCTTAAAAATAAAATTTTTAAGCTTTAATGAGGAAGCTGAGACGATACCTGGTACTCCTTTGCCCTACCCCCTCCTCACCCTTCACCCCCTAAATGACCCTATCAAAAGAAAGGTATTTTAATTTTGTATATAATCATCCCAAGCATTTATTTTAGAGTTTTATGACTGCCTGTTTCTGCCCTACCCTCTCCTCCCCCTTTGACCCCTAAATGACCCTATAATTTTTTTTTTTTAAATTTTGTAAATAATCATCCCAAGCATTTATTTTTAGAGTTTTATGACAAAGGTGAAATGTTTCCCCCACAGCCCTTGCCAGAGCGACCCCGCCAAAATACAGTTTTTATACCCTCCAAAGAGAATTGGACCCGATAAAATAAATATGTATATTCTTGATTAGTGATGAAGTCTAAGACGGTCTAGCAATGCCCATACGTTCGTCTGTGGAAAACATGATGTAGTCTATTTTTGGACCCCGCCCCTTTCAGTGGGCGTTGGCGTACGATATTATATAAAGGAACTCTGTCCCACCAAGTTAAACATTTTAAATTCACTTACTAAATATTTGGAGGGTATTTAAGATTCGACCCGGTCGAATATAACGTTTTTACAAGATGGCAAATATTTTGCTTCATCAAGTTGATGCAGATTGCCTGGAAATGTTTCCTTTTGGAAGTAATTTAAAAAAAAATTTTTTTCCTAAGAAGTCAGTAAATATAAGTGGCAGGCGTTTGACACTACCGTGTTCTAAGAACAGAGTAACAGCACCCTCCTTCGTCTGCCGCGCGGCAAAAAATTAACCGGAGAAATAAAATGTTGAAATACATACATACAAAAAGTTCTTCTCCTCTTTCTTCATCTGTCCTCTCAAAATACTCTATAATATTCCAGCGCAATCCACCGTTGGTCCGTGTTAAACAAAAAACAAGTAAGAACGTTATACGAGGTAAAAGTCCTAGGAGCTAAATCTGGACTATAAGGTGGATGATCAACCAATTCGAAATGCATTTCACGTAACTTTAGCATCGTATCTAATGCTGTGTGAACCGGTGCGTTGTCTTGAAGAAAGAACACCTTTTTCTTCTTTAAATGTGGTCGTTTTTTCTTGATTGCATCAATTAATTGATCCAATAATTCACGATAATACTTTCCTGTGATTGTGGATCCTTTTTCAAGATAATCGATGAGCAATATTCCGTGTGCATCCCTAAATACAGAGGCCATAACTTTGGCATTTCAATCTCATGTTCGTCATAAAAGCTTTGAAATTTAATTTTTAAGGAACGTATTCTTAAATAATACAATTTGTTAAATATTTACCCCGATATTCATAAAAAAATAAAACGTTTTTGAAATTTGTTTTAAGAAAATTTTGTATGAAAAAATTTGATTAAAATACATTTCAAACTCATTTTAAATTTTATGGATACCGGGGTTACACTATTTTTTCATGTAATATGCTACTTCAACGCCCACTATAGGGGGCGGGATGCAATAATGGATTTTTCTAATTTCAAATATATCATTTGCTTACAAAAATTACAACAATAACAAAAATTATGTAGTTTTTTAGAGGTAAGTTTAGTTCTTCTTAGGGCGACTTTTTTCCCTCTGACCCGATTCAGCCCATTTACGAACTTCAAAATGTATGTGTACCAAATTTCAAGGGGCTGGCCAAATTTTTGTTTGGGCTGAATCGCCACAGACGGAAGGACGGGCGTGGCTAAATCGTCTTAGATTTCATCACTGATCAGGAATATATATATATATATATATATATATATATATAACTGATATTACTACTGAAATTTTTGTTTTCAGGAAAGTTAGTCGATTTTTTTATTTCATGAATTTATTTTTTACGGTTCAATATAGATTCCTCTTTTTTAAAAGAAGATCCTGAAAAATGGGAAAATGTGGAATCCTTCATCAATGGAAGGAATTTACTTAAGAATTTGAAGGTTGTGAATGATACTGCTGAAAGGGCGGTGAAGTTAGTGGAAGACTGTCACGGTCTTATTACTTAGAATGAAAATTAGATGACATATTTAATGCAATGTGTTCATGAGCATTAAAATCTTTACCCTAATGTAACAAAAAAAAATTTTGAAAATTAAATACTTTTAAAATTGTACTCTTTGGTTGCACAGAATATTTTCTTGGTTTTGTTCATCGAGGTGCATGAGTGTAATGGAATTGAATTGAATTCCCGACCCGTAATTCGGGTCGGGAAGACATAGTCCTAGAAACGCAAAATTTTTGGAGAGTAATTTTTGCATCAGGCCTCAACTTTTTGAGGGGTGAGACATACCCTATTTCCACTTTTAGAAATTATGGACACCCTAATATATATACTAAAGGGTGTTTTTTATGAAGTTTTTTTTTTATACGAATCACTCTGTTGTCTGACAGTTTAAAGTGACGTCTCTACTCAGTATTGTTTGGCAAATCATCATGAACAGGTTAACTCCAGAACAACGCTTCCAAATCGTGGAAATTTATTTTTAAAAACAGGGTTCGATTAAAAATGTTTATCCGCTTTTTTACCGCAAAATTCTCTTCAGTGATGAGGCGCATTTTTGGTTGAATGGATGTGTCAACAAGCAAAATTGCCGTATTTGGAGCAAAGATAATCCACACGCCGTTCAAGAATTACCAATGCATCCCGATAAATGTACTGTTTGGTGCGGTCTATGAGCTGGTGGAATCATCGGTCCTTATTTCTTTAAAAATGAGGAAGGACGACGCGTTACCGTGAATGGAAATCGATACAGAATCATGATCAATGAATTTTTGGTGCCAAAACTTCAAGATATGGATGTAAACGAAATGTGGTTTCAACAGGATGGTGCCACTTGTCATACTGCGGGCGAAACAATGGACTTATTGAAAGAACATTTCAACGACAACATTATTTCGAGAAATTGACCGGTGAATTGGCCTCCGCGTTCGTGTGATTTGACGCCACTCGATTATTTTTTGTGGGGATACCTGAAATCATTGGTTTACGTGGATAAACTAGCAACGATTGACGCTTTGGAAACCAGTATTCAACGTGTCATTGCTGAAATACGCCCTCAAATGCTTGAAAAGGTGGTCGAAAATTGGACCTCCAGAATGTTTGTGCAAAATAGTCGTGGTGGCCATATGCCCGAAATTATATTTAAATGTTAAATGACAAGAAATTATCTACCAAATAAAAATTTTTTTTTTGGCAATTTCATAATTTGGCATGTGTTTTATTTAAATTTCAAATCAGCAAGCTCTTATAAAAACACCCTTTATATGGGGTCTCAGAGGGATATTTCGCTGCGTTAAACATGGAATGAGCCTCCAGTTCTTTTTTGGAGAGTGTAAAAATTGCTGTCTAGTGCTGACTCGGGTGTTTGTGGTGGTGCATTTATGACATTCACTGTCTTTTTGTTAATATCTTTTCTTTCGTATGTAATTTTTAAATTAAATTAAATTTCTTGAAGGAGTTTATAATCCACAATTTTCCAATTTAATATAAAACAATAGGCCTTTTTGTATGATATTTTTAAATACTTCACAGGCGAATGAACCTTTTTCTTTGGCTCTTCATTCAAAGGGATTTCATTTGTGTCTTCCTGTATCCTCCTTTAATGCTTTATTCCTTTTTTTTCCCCTAATTTCATTTAAGGCATTTAAGTTAAATAAGTTTAAAACACAATAAAATAATAAATGTTGCCTCTTGGTTTTCTTTCTAACACGTTTTTCACTATAAAAACCATCTATACTTTTTGTGTAGTGAAATCCCAACTCCCACATATTTGCAAAAGAAACATCAGGAAAATTTAAAAATTCTTAGCAAAAAAAGAAACAAAGAAAAATATAGTTAAGTGAGAGCAATAAATTGTTCACACTTTTAAAAAACTGCCCACATAATATTTAACAATAATAAAGGACAACGAATGATCTTGTAATTCAAAGTATTGAAAAGGCGTTACTAATAAGAGTCTAAACTGAAAATAAAAAAAAAATAGTACTCGTATGTGCATACGAATTTTCAAATCTGGCCACAACGAAATGTGGCCGTGTAATGGGATATTAATTTTATTTTTGTTAAACACGCTCCATATGATGAACACCACAATACGGCCAACAATAGGATTTTTTGTTTTGCACTCTTGCAAATATTCATGCCAGCGACATTTAGGCGTTTGAAATAAAATCCTTAATATGAATTCCGAAAATTCCTTTTGGTTTTAGACGTCAGTCAGTCAGCGTATATGGACTTATTGTTTGTTGTCGTTGCATGCAGCAACACTTTTGCTAATATTTTCGTATTATTGTTAGACTTGGGCTATTGTTGTTGTTCATATTTTAGTAGGCTGGACTTGGAGGCTGGTTAGTAGGAAGCAGAAGGTATGCTCGAGCTAACAGTAAACGCCCAGTGGCACGACGACAAAAAAAAAACAAAACAAAACAAAAAGAAAATTAAGTGAAATAAAGAAAGACTGTGCTTCTGTGTTGTTTGTAGTATGACGAACGAAAGTACGATTACGCACATAATTCTATGCACATTTAGCACATATGAGTTTTGAGTTTCAAACTTTGAATTGCAAATATGGAAATTTGTAAACATCTAGCATAAAAGTTTAAAAGCTGTTCCTCCGCTTGCATCACACTTATTGCACAGATAGATTACAATGTAACATGACATGTTTTCTACAAATTTTTTTCAAATATTTTTGGATGTTTCTGTTTTATTATTTTTAAAGAATAAAAAAGAGCCTTAATGAAAGAGCCTTGCCTTGACTTGAGTTGGGCTCAAAAATGCCTCACATGGAATTTGATTTTATAAAGAAAAAAATTTTCTGAAACATGTAATTGGCGGTTTTATTCACTATAACGCTTTTTTATACCCTCCAAAAAAGAATTTGGAGGGTATATTCACTTTGTCATTCCGTTTGTAACGCAGCGAAATATCCATCTGAGACTCCATAAAGTATATATATTCTTGATCAGTGATGACATCTAAGACGATCTAAGCATATCCGTCCGTCCGTCGGTCCGTCTGTGGAAATCACGATTCAGTCCAAACGAAAAGAGCTAGACTCTTGAAATTTGGTATAAATATATTTTGAAGCTTGGAGCAAGTTAAGTTCGGAGATGGGCTAAATCGGGCAAGAGGGAAAAAAGTTCCCCTAAGAAGAACTAAACCAACCCAGAAAAAAACAACATAATTTTTAAAGTTTTTTGGTTATTTTGTTAAGCAAATGATATATTTTTATGTCAAATACGGTCCAGCGCCTTAAACTGGAGCCATAAAATAAAATAATTTTTGGATCCCGCCCCCTTTAGTGGGCGTTATAATATGCAAAAATAGCATAAAAATTTAACAAATTGTTTTACTTAAGCCTAGATTCCTTAAAAATAAAATTCTTAAGCTTTAATGACGAAGCTGAGACGATACCTGGTACTCCTCTGCCCCACCCCCTCCTCCCCCTTCACCACCTAAATGACCCTACAAAAAAAAAATAATTTTGTATAGAATTATCCCAAGCATTTATCTTTATAGTTTTATGACTGCCTGTGTCTGCCCTACCCCCTTTTCCCCGTATATGCCCCTATAAAATAAAATAAAAAATTTTATTTTGTATATAATTATCCCAAGCATTTATTTTTAGAGTTTTATGACAAAGGTGAAATGTTTCCCCCACAGCCCTTGCAGAGCGACCAATATACAGTTTTTATACAGTTTTTATACCCTCCAAAGAGAATTCGACCCTATAAAGTAAATATGTATATTCTTGATTAGTGATGAAGTTTAAGACGGTCTAGCAATGCCCATACGTTCGTCTGTGGAAAACATGATATTGTCTATTTTTAAACCCCGCCCCCTTTAGTGGGCGTTTACGTACGATATTATATAAAGGATCTCTGTCCCACCTGGTTAAACATTTTAAACTCACTTACTAAATATTTGGAGGGTATTTAAGATTCGGCCCGGTCGAATATAACGTTTTTTACTTGTTTATATACATGGTGGATGCTGTAAATTATATATATATATATATATATATATATATATATATATATATATATATATATATATATATATATATATATATATACATATATATATATATATATATATATATATATACATATAAAAAATATGTCAAAATAAAAAAAATAAAAATTTCTTTACTACTAAAAATGGTCCAAAAATATTTATTTTCTCTAACTTCTATGGCTTGTATCTATTGATCGCCATCTGCCTCTAGCCCCAGACTTATATCACATTAAAGCTTGAAGTCGCAGCTAACGATTTATTAAAAATTCAGCTGCTCATTTTTGCTCTTAAGCAATTCCTGTATAAAAAAATTAAAAAAGTTGGGAATAATTTCCTTCACAAGCATTTTATTGCGCATGCCATAACAACTTTGTTTATTTTTTTGCTGGTTTACTACGATGCGTTGCTGTCATTATTAGTTGCTTTGTTTTTGTGATTATAGGTTATTAGTTTATTGTTTTGAATTTCTTATCAGCTGTGATTTTTTAAGTGACAAATAGTAAAAAAGTCGTAAAATATGGATAATTTTCAGTTATCTTATTATGAAATTTTTGATCTTATATTAGATTGTGATAAGAAAGAACATTAATGTAGTTTGCGATATTATTTCAACAAATAATAGGAATTTATCAATTAATAAGGTAGATCAATTTAAAACATTTTTTATCATGCATATGTTAGTAGCATCTTCAGATCCATATATAAATTCATACCGTAAACAGTTCAAGAAGAATATATTGGAATTTTCTGATGAAGTAAAAAATTTGTTATGTTAAGGTACACGAATTACTTTGTTTTTTATTTCAGATGGTTTTCAGAAGTATATGCATAAGATAAGAGGTTTTTAACTTTTGAAAACTATGGTTAAAGTCTACTGATGATTTGGTAAAGCACCAATGAAATGCATATAGACAGACATTGCTTGACCACCAACAAATAAATTTCATTTAAAATGGTATTGTGACAACAAAATGTCAAATAAAAAAAAATCAATGAGTGTTCGAACTCACGGGCGATGTGTTAACACCTTTTTGTTTATTTATTTTATATTAAACCCACAAAAAACAAAGAGAATGCAAAGCAACAGACAAATGTACATACATACATTGTTATGTTTGTACATAAGCTACATACGTTGCTGTCTTGCTATCTCATTTTTATATATGTACGTATAACCACGTCACTATTCTCTTTGCTATGCATAAGACAAAACCGAAGATCAACATAAAATACTTTTTTAATATTACTCCAAATTAATACTCCGAATTAAAACACTTAAATCTCCGCTCGCCGATATCGGATCGCCTTAATTTTTGGCCTAAACTCTTCGTTGAAACTCGCACTAACGTTTTAATCCAAAAATTAATAAAATCGGCTATGAATTTCCGGAGAAAATCGCGTGGGAAAATTATATGAAAATCGCCCAATAATCACTTTCAATACCGACAGCCAAGCAACGAACAAACAAACTCTTACACTTGCGTATGTATTGAAACTGATAGTTTATGCCCTAGAGGCGCGCGTATAGATGTTAACACATCAAAATTTGATAACAATTTTTTTTTATATTTTCTTCGATTTGTTTGCAGATATTTTCACTGTACTCGTATATGGACTTGAATGTTGTATTTTATTTATATTTTAATCAAATAAAAAACACGAAAATTTAAATCTGTATAGCTTTTGTAACAAGAAGAATATGGCATTTTATGTGATAGGTGGGCGTGGCTGTTGGCAGATTTTGCTAATATTTTCACCATTCATTAATATTAGTATCATAAAATTGCAATGAGCAAAATTTTTGTTATTTTTAACTTTTGTGTTATATGGGAAGTAGGCGTGGTTGTGCTCGGATTTTTTCCATATTTGCAGTATTTGTTTACCACAACCCATTATTAGTCTATACCAAAATTCAAGACTCTGCGATGTCTCCTTCTATTTAATGCTACCAATCATATGAAGCTGAACCACTGTGCGACATCGCCGAACACACGGTTAATATGGAAATCATTATGCTCGCTTATATTTATTTGCTGTGTGGTAAATATCACAACTGCTCTCTGTATTTGTTAAGCAATAAATTGCAAAAAATCTATGCAGCAAGCACGCGCTTTAGTTTCAAGACCTAAAGCAAGCAAATTTATTTTATCCTGCTTCTTTTTGTTTTACATGAATATAAATTTTATTTTTATTGATTTTTTTTTTTTTTTGGCAAAAAACAAATATTTTCATTATTGTCTTAAACACCATTTAGAAGCGTATAAAAATCTATTAGGAATCATTAAAAGGTAAAACCGAGTCCTTTATTGGGCGTATGTAGAGTAACGCCCAGTCCTGGCAGGGCAATTGCAGCAAAGAATTCATACAAATTTTACAATACGAATACAATACAATTATACAGCATGCAGTATGCAATCGTGCCACAAATTCAAAGTAGTGGCAGCGGTAGCAGCCGTTAATAAAATACACACACACACATGCCAAACATGAGAGATTTTAGTAAAATGAAAAGGTTACCAATTTTGTCACATGGCAAACCGGATGCTAAATACTTATTTGTAGTTGTCCGTCCTGGCCTTCGCTCACTGGCTTATATCTGCTACAGCAGCAGCTCATGTTATCTGCTCATATGTGTGCATATATTTAAAGAAAAAATTATTTACACACGTGGTGGGAGTTGAAACTCTTGCTATCATTAAGTGGTAATTATTGGAAATTGGATTGTCTCCTGCCCTCCCTGCTATTTGTTTTGCTGGCTAAATAGATTACGCAGCTTTAAATGTTCAACATGGATTTGTTAATATTAATTCGTAACGAAATACAAATTAAATCTCTGGTACTGGAAGTCCTTGAAAAAATTTTATTTAATCTGGTTTTACATGCACACACACACACATACACATATTCTCATCTTGTTGTACCCTTTTTAATAATTTTATTATAAAAATAAACAAAAACTCCGAGAAATTTTGTAAAGACCGTTAAGTAAAGCAAAAAGGGAAAATAAAACGTCGCCATAATATAATTATAGTGTTCAACCGGAAGTTCTTTCATTTTATATTTTAAATCTGGCACCCATTGCTGCAAATGCATGAGTGTATTTTCTTCTTTTCTTTTTATAATCAAGTTTTTTTTGATTTCAATCAATTTACACAACTGCGTATTTAGGGTGCGTTTTAGCTGATTTCATTTCACATTCTTTTGCCACCAAATGCATATGAGCACTTTGGTTGTCATCTCCTTTAGGTGGTTATAAAAAATTATGTTCCTATGCACATACACATACACATAACTAGTCGTATGCATTGTAAAGATCGCCTGTTGTGATTTTGTTACTTGGACTCTCAAATTAACGGAAATACTATTCCTTTATTCCTCTCAAATCATATGTTCGTTCGCTGATGATGGATGAGTTGTGTTAATGTTTTTTTTTTCTTTTTCATTTTCTGAATTATTATTATTATTATTATTTATAAACTACATCTATAATTATCACTATGAATAGTATCGTTTTTCACAGGATGCTTTAGGCACAGATGTTGTTTTTATTAATGGAATTTAAAAACTTTGGCTCGCGCCATTTATTAAAATTGAGCTGAATGAAGTGCATTGTTGAATTAAGAAAATTTTAAATTGAATATAAAAAAAAAATTAATTAAAAAAATTGAAAATGTCAACACATTGATGATGAATTGGATAGTAGTACTTAAGAAAATTTTATTGAAATACATATTTATATCAAAAAGATTTTTTGTGGAAAATTTTCCCTAAAAAAGCAAAGTTGGCTTTAGAATCTAAAGTTTAGATGATTCAAATATTCAGCTTTTACACTGTTTTATATATTTTTAATTACTCTGTACTGTTTTGCTGTACTGGCGCCCCTGTTTTTGTTCTGTAATTGTAAGCAAGATCAAGGGGACTATTATGTAATTGTTTGTAAAAATATGATTTTAATATAGAGATTCGACGACTTTTTCTTTCTTAGACAACACTGCTCAGCAAGAAATTATTTTTTGTCTCTCCCTTAAATAAAACTATGTGGACTATATGGATTTTGATGAGCTAAACTCAAATCCGTTTTTGGTTTTTTTCCATCAGGTCGGAATTTTTTTTTTTTATAGACGTGGCAAATTTTTTCCCCTAAATTCGTCAGGCACGTTGACATATTTCATTCTAATTCGAGAACGAGTCATCCCATTTTCAAAAGGAAATCACCAGAAGATGTGTATAAATAAATTGTATTTATTTTAGTCGAATATAATTTTTCTCTATCTTTTATCGTTTTGGAATTATTCAGAAATTAAGGGAGAAAAAAAATTTTTTTCGGGCAAAATTCGTAATATTTTTCAGTTACATAGTCCACACAGTTTTATTTAAAGGAGGATTGTTTTTTTTTATCTTGGACCAGCACTCAGGGGATGACCCCTATATATGCAAAGCATTGCACCGGAACTGAAAACGAGGGGATAGTTTTGAGGGGACAGATTAGGAAAGATGAGAAGATAGACAGTTGTTTTTGTAACTATTTCAACCTTTTACTTCGCCGGCTAATTTTTGCTACAGGGCCGACGAAGGTGGTTGCTGTTACTCTGCTTTTTTTAGTACATGATGGTGTCAGTCGCTGCCAATTATGTTCAGTGACCAGTGACTCGGCCTTCGTCATTGAAACAGGCTGGCAACAACTAACACAACCACGCACTAATGCTGATCAGAAGAATTCAACACAATATTTCGTGACTCAGCGGGGGCTCGAACTCACGACCCTCCGCTTCATAGTCTCGTGTTCTACTACTTCAGCCAACACTGCTGCTGAGCAGTGTAATAGTCCCACAGAACATATTTTGATTTAATGGAAAGTCCCATTCATCTCTGCATGAATTTTTAATGCCGTCGTACTCTCATTATAAATTTTGCACTCAGAGTGGAATACATACTATTTTCCAAAATCGTATGGCAGCACGGATATTACATAAAAGTTGGTAACCCTCGGTTTGATACAATTCTCGTATGCTATTTCATAATTTAAATTGTAATAATAAAAATGTTATCATATTGAACTAAGCCATCTCATAAATGCTGACAAACAAAATATACATGAGTACTGAAGATAAAAGTGTAGCGGCTTTCGAAAACTGCTGTTTTGCTCTGCTACAAAAGTTGGATAATTAGCTAGCAAAAACGTTATATTCGACCGGGTCGAATCTTAAATACCCTCCAAATATTTATTAAATAAAAACTCTATTTTTATTCTTATAAAAATTTACATTTTTATGGTATTTGGCTTAAGTAAACAAAGAAAAAAAAATTTATTTTAATACGGGCGTTTCCAATGTGTTGGGAGGGTCATGGCTGAGACACCTTTCCATCAGCATAAAATCGGTACGTATTAATTTTTTATATCAATGTGCAAAAAAGGCACTGAGATAATTTAAAAATGTTTAACCCGCTGGGTCACAGATCCTTTAAGACATTTCGGTCTTAAAACTATACAGGGTCACTCCGAGAGAGATCGTGGGGGAGACATCTCACCTAAATTGTAAAAACTTAAAAGCTAAATTTTTGGGGTAGTTAAGTGTAAATTTTTTTTACAAGGTCATTTAGGGGGCGAAGGTGAGTGGAGTGGTGGAGGGCAGGGGAAGATCAGAAAACATCTTAACTTCGTCGCAAAAGCTTATAAATTAAATGTTTAAAGAATGTAGGCTTAAGGAATGCAATTTGTAAAACATTTACACTATTTTTCCATAAAAAATGTAACTTCAACGCCCATTAAAGGGGGCGGGACCCAAAAATAGACTATATCGTGTTTTCCACAGACGAACGTATGGGCATTGCCAGATCGTCTTAGACTTCGTCACTGATCAAGAATATATATATACTTTATGGGGACCAATTCTTTTTTGGAGGGTATTAAAACTGGATTTAGTCGGGGTCGCTCTGGCAAGGGCCGTGGGGGATACATTTCACCTTTGCCTTAAAACACTAAAAATAAGTGTTTGGGATAATTATATACAAAATTAAAAAAAAAATTTTATTGGGTCATTTAGGGGGTGAAGGCGAAGGAGAGGGTAGGGCGGAGTAGTACCAGGTTACGTCTCAGCTTCGGCATTAAAGCTTAAAAATTTTATTTTAAATTGTTCATTTATTATTATTTTTTTTAATATCTTTTTTTTTTTATTTTTTTATTTTTTATTTTTTTTTTATTTTCAAGGAATGTAGGCTTAAGTAAAACAATTTGTTAAATTTTTACACTAATTTTGCATATAATAACGCCCACTAAAGGGGGCGGGGTTCTTTTTTTTGAAGGATGTGGGGACGTGTTTCAGGTCAGAAGAGGAGGTTACGTCTCAGTTCGTCATAAAAGCTTAAAAGTTTTATTATTAAGGAATGTAGGCTTAAGTAATGCAATTTGTTTATAATAACCCCCACCAAAAGGGGCGAGGTCCAAAAATAAATTTTTCTGATTTTATGGCTTCAAATTCAACGTTTTGGACTTTCTTTGACATAAAAATATTTAATTTGCTTAAAAAATTACCATAAAAACTTGAAAAATTATATTGTTTTTTTTAGAGGTCGTTTGAGTTCTTCTTAGGGGAACTTTTTTCTCTCTGATCCGATTCAGCCTATTTACCAGTTAGACCTGTGCCATCCTTCAAAATATATCTCTACCAAATTTCAAGAGTTTTTTTTTGGACTGAATCGTGATTTCCACACACGGACGGACGGACGGATGAGGCTAGATCGTCTTAAATTTCATTGCTGATCAAGAATATATATACTTTATGGGGTGTTAGAGGGATATTTCGTGGCGTTGCACATAAATTGAATATATCCTCCAATTCTTTTTTGCAGGGTATAAAAACCGGTGTAAACTTTCGTTTTTGCTTTGCAATGTTTAGCATGTCTTTCTGAATTTAAAGAAATTTTTCGAAAAAATATGTTAATTGTATTTAATATAAAAAAATGTTTTTTGTTAATTTTATGTTAAGAATTTAAAAAAAATGTTTATATTGTGCATAACTACATTAAAATGCCTTGTAAAAAACACATCATTCATAAATATTGGTTTACATTAAAATGCGTAGAGGCGTACCACAAATGTGTGGCGTATTTATACAATTATAATATTAACACTCAGAACAGTTTAACCTATTATATCGCTACGATATGGCTATTGCTGCTTAAAAATTAAAATTTTTTTTATAAATTATGTATGAATTTTTATTAGTCGAACTTTCTTATGTAAATTGTTAATTTTATCAACGGGCTTAAGTTCGAATCTGCAAGACTGCAAACCATTTTTTATTATTTTATTAATAAATGAATTTGTTCAAATTCTATTTATTATTTTTTATATTAAGATTGGAATATTAAGAATATTTTTTCAATAATCATCAAACCAGCAGCACGGATCAGTACTGATTTCGAGGCCGCTACGCCATCTCATCAGCGTTCTTTGTTCAATTTTTCCACTGTTTCAAGTGGTGCTAGTTTTTAGGAATATCAACTATTTAACCAATATTTTAACGAAAATTGAATATGAGAAGTTCCCACATTCATATTTTTAAGTTATTACCTTTTTGGTTAGTACGAAATTCCCCAACCCTGACGATTAATATTCCTAATATTCCATGTATCTCTTTTTGCTTTTTCCAGGGCCATCTGCTGCTGATAACTAAAGCTTCTTTGTTATTTATGCTCAAGTAATTGAATTTAGTTGTCAATTTACAATGATCCGTTCTGCTGGTTTGATGATTATTGAAAAAATATTCTTCATATTCCAATCTTAATATAAATCAATAAAAATAGAATTTGAACAAATTCATTTATTAATAAAATAATAAAAAATGGTTTGCAGTCTTGCAGATTTGAACTTAAGCCCGTTGATAAAATTAAAATTTTTTTTATGTATTTTTATGTTATTGAGAATAACTCTTCTGCTGTGAAGGGCAGTTACAAAATTTTGGTTTTCGTGTAAAATTCCTAATTTTAGCGCTCCAAAATATTTCTACAAATTAAAACGTGCGTAATGAGGAACAAAATGTGGGTGCTGTTGGCTGAAGTAGTAGAACACGAGACTATGAATCGGAGGGTCGTGAGTTCGAGCCCGCGCTGAGTCATGAAATATTGTGTTGAATTCTTCTGATCAGCATTAGAGCGCGTGGTTGTGTTAGTTGTTGCCAGCCTGTTCCAATGATGAAGGCATAGTCGCTGGTCACTGAACATAATTGGCAGCGACTGACACCATCATGTACTAAAAAAGCAGAGTAACAGCACCCACCTTCGTCGGCCCTGTAGCAAAAATTAGCCGGCGAAGTAAAAGGTTAAAATAGCTACAAAAAAAACAACTGTCTATCTTCTCATCTTTCCTAATCTGTCCCCTCAATACTATCCCCTCGTTTTCAGTTCCTGGGCAATGCATTGCATGTATAGGGGTCATTCCCTGAGTGCTGGTCCAAGATAAAAAAATGTATTTTGCCATTTCGTCTAGTCATACTAAAGGACGAATTAAGAAAATCTTAAATATTTGCCTTGTTTTTTTTTTTTAAATTAAAACTCCAGGAATTGTAAGAAAATGAAGTTGCAGTTTTGCTGTTAAATACAAACAAATAATTTTGTAATTTTCCAATATATTTTTTATTTCGCATTCAGTTGCAGTGCATCTGTGCGTATATCTTTTAAATAAATTGCGTGCGTATTTGTCTTTCTAACAATTGATGACGTTAGTAAATATAGGTTGCATTTAATAGATACGAGATAAATACAATGTATTTGCAACAGAATTGTGGAAAAATTGCAATTGTTGTAGTCTTATTGTCATTGTTAAGTTTAGTCTGTTATTAACTTATTTCCATTATTTTTTTTTTCAATATAAAAAAAGCACATTCACACAAATGTTGACGCCCATTTTAAGGCAATTTGTTTTATTAAATTGAAGTCACAACAGTTGGCATTTCATGGTTTACCGGTGAGCCAGTGCGTCTGTCTCTCTAAGTCTATGCTTCATGGATTCAAATAATCATATTCAAGCGTTTAATATTTTTGTAGAAGTTTTTTTTTTGTACAAACCATTTGGTTAAACCACTTTTTGCTTACATTATCTGCAAAAGAAAAAAAAAATAAAAGAATAAAAGCAATATTGTCACGGCACTTAACAATTTTTTATTTATTTTTCATTTATTTTTTTTTTTTTGTTGCGGTTTAACGAAAAATTAACCAACCATTCGATAACAGCAAACATTCGGAATGACATGTTTTCATGTTCGCATTCAAATCGAAAAATGTCACTCAAAGAATTTGTGTGTAAAAAAAGTTTCAATTGGTTGTTGTACATGAAATGGTCTAACTGTTATTATTGCTATTGTTGTTCTAAGCCATCATTTTACTCGTACATTCAGATAAGCCAATTTCCATTTTTCCCGCTTGTTGCTGTTACACATTTTATCTATTTACTGTTTCAAGGCTGATAGTGCAGCAGTTAATTGAAAATGGTTTTGTTGAAATTGTTGTTCTTGTTGCAAAGAATTCTTTTTGTTAAGCACCGCCATCTAATCGTACATGTGAACTGCATATCGCAACTGTGTTTTTTTTTTTTTTTTGGTTTCTTCTTTTGCGTTTTTATAATAAAAAGTGACAATTGTTGGTATTTATCGTTTCAAATTACTGGAAAGAAAATGTGTGTAAATGTTTAAAGAAGATGCGTGTTTGCCAATGACAAAATGTTGTGTGTGTTTCCATTCTGTAAATAATAACATGTAATCAGCAGGAGACATGCATGCGAGTGCATATGTTGCAGATTGCTCTCCTGGAAAGATAAAACATGCTGTTTGGTGATATTTTTGAATTGAAACCCTCTAGAATATTTTATTAATATATCGGTAAAATTTGATTTGCAGGCGCAAAGCAGCTCTCAGCCAGTCAGCATCAAGCCTCGTTGGTAGTTTTTTTTTTTTTTGGTGCCGCCAGATCACTGATCGAGAGTTTCGAAAGATTTGCGTCTCACTTGCAATAGTTAATGGCTATTTCTTATGTGAAGGCCTAAGTCGTGTACAGCCAGCCACAGGGCCGTATAAAAATATGGGTTCATAGTTTTGGTCACCCCGTCGGCATCTGTGCCCCGATACTGGGCAAATAATTTTTCTATTAAATAAATAAATAGATCAAATATTTTTTTATACATTTACTGCCTGTTTTTATAAAAAGAATAAACATTTTATATTCAAGCAATAATAAAAAAAACAAAAATTTATTTTTTTTTTGCATATAAATTAGGGATGTAACGATACGCCGTTTTGCCGATCCGATACCGATACTCAAAAAGAAATATCGCCGATACCGATGCCGATACGCATATTGAAATTGAACTCAAGTTAAAATTAACAAAACTCAAGTAGAGTAATTCTTTTATTATACAAAATTACAGTGTAAGAGATTATTAATATTTAAAATTGATATTTGAATTCATTCTGAAATTAACAAAAATAAATTATTTTTTTTAACAAAATAATATTGTAAACGATTATTAATGAGTCCATTAAAACTGAATGTCATACTGTTTATTTTCTAAAATCATCCAAATTTTCAATACAAGGTTAGTAAAAAAATTGAATTGTTTGCTCAAAACAGCTCTAAAAAAATTTAAGAAGTATCGTCGTATCGACATTAAAATATCGCCGATATCGATATATCGGCAAATCAGAAGTATCGCCGATATATCGGAATCGGTATCGGTATCGGTTACATCCCTAATATAAATACCCAAACGAACATTTTTATTCCTTTTATAAAAACAGGCAGGCAGTTTAGAAGTTGTTGGATCACGAAATTATTTATATTGAATAGACATTCTGCTCAATTTTTTATCACCAGTAATTTGTATTATAACATAATCTTTCCATTTTATAAACATATTTTGATATAAGCTCTGCCTCACAATCCACACTGATGCAATTAAAATGCATGAGCAATGAAATTGTAAATATGTAACTTCTTGTGCAATTTAATGAAAGCAGAAACAACACATTTAACCATTTTGAAGCTTTTTATTACATATTTGGATCGATTTGTTAGTGCATATTTTTGCATATTTCTGCCTATTTCTGCATATTTTATGTTTCCCAGCTTCGAATTGTTAGCGCATGCTTGTGCATAGTTTTACAGCAAACCTGGAACCATCTTTTCAATATTTCTGATTTCCAGTACAAATTTTTTTCATTCTAAAACATAAAATAGGTTTGATTGCCAAAGACAAAAATTATTTAATATTCTCAAAAAAAAAAAAAAAAAAAAAAGAAAAAGATAAAATAAAAAATAAAGAAATAGGCAGGCAGCCTATTTTAATCTTTTTGATTTTCATTACTAATATATTTTTTAAATACAAAATAATAGTTTCGTTGATTACTTCTATTTATTTACTTCTAAAAAAATTAAATAAATTAAAATAAAAAAAAATATTGATTAATTAGTTAATTTTCCAGCTCTGGATAGGCACTGATTTTCAATATAAATTTATATTTATTTTAACAATAATTTCATTGACAAATTTCATTTAGTTACTTTAATATTCTCAAAGAATAAAATACAGTAGTCGCTCGGTTATATGAACTAATTCAAACAGAGCCTGTTCACTAAATGGAGAAGTTCACTAAAACGAGAGAATAAAAAATAAGTAATTCATATGACTTTTATTAAATTAAGTTTTTATTTTTAATGTTTTTTAATAATTAATGAACATGAAAGAAGTCGGTTATATATTTTTGTACTTTTTTTGCTTCAAGAGATTTTTGTAGTGTAAATGCAGGGAATTTGCGCAATACTAAAATGTCATTAATATCAGATATATATCGATATCGATTGCCTCCGTTGTGCTAATTTCAGCAGTTGTTACTATGCACTGCTCTTGATCATCATCTTCAACTTCCCCCTAATGCTCTTGACCGGCCAGCATATAGACTTTACAATCTTTGGAATTTTAAAACATTTTTGCTTTGTTTCTCCCCACCATATATATTTCTGCAGAGAACATAATATGCTTGCAGCAATTACTACCAAGTGTCCATATTTTCCAAACACAAGCCTTTCAAATTAAAGTTTTTCAAATATATAAATCCAATTCAATCTGTAGTATGCAGTTGTGCAATGATATTTTGAATTCAATAAATATTTATTTAAGGTCATCAATAACAAATTGTCATGCTTTAAACGATTTGTTTGTGGAAAAACTGTTTTGTGTTTTTCAAAAGCATTATTATAATTTAACTATTTGAATTTTTAATAATCATTATGATAGCCAGCAATAAAAAAAGGTTTAATGTTTGTCTGAAACCACTCCCAGATTTTTATTTTACATTAAAAAGCGGCTAAATGTTCGCTCAGTTTGTTGTTAAATTTTTTTATACACAGTTTTTATTTACAACAAATAAAATTAAAAAAGAAAAAAAAATGTGAACAAAAAAGTTGCAATATTAAGTATAAACCTATCATTTGATCAATTCTTCCCCGTGCATCCATGTATACCTTGATATTTATTATTCGTTTGTGTTATTGTAAAACAAACCCATACATACCTGCACATGCATACACATACACATATGCATATACGAGTAAGTACACTCTTGTTTCATGCATAACGAGGATTTTTTTTGTTTGAATGCGGTCGGAGTAGAGCAGGGCGGCACAGAGTCGTTATAGTTGAATAAAACTGAGTGAGTGAATGACTGAATGTAGCATCTGAAGTTGCATTATGAAATTATTGGTTTTGTAAATTTTTAAATTATAAGTTTAGTTACAACAACCTGTAACTAACAAGTTGGTTACATATTGTTGCTATTATTTTGGTTTGGATTTTTTCTAATGCCCGTATTATCATTATTATTTTTATTTCTTTGGAACTCAATTTGAATCAACAAATTAAAAAGCCAACCTTTCATATTATTAGCACTGCAATGAAATGGAAATATTTATCAAAGTTCCGTTCTAGTTTTTCTGGAGATAAAAAAAAATAAATAAATAAAATTTATTTATATTAGAAAACTGTTTCCCAAATAAAACATTTCAATTATATGATTTATTGTCATAATAAAAATTATAAATAAATAAAAACAAATAAAGTATAAATAAAATTACATAGAAACCAACTCCTCCGAAAAGATATGAGCTTTTATATCCTCCAAAAAAGAATTTGGAGGGTATATTAACTTTGTCATGCCGTTTGTAACGCATCGAAATATCCATCTCAGACCCCATAAAGTATATATATTCTTGATCAGTGATGAAATCTAAGACGATCTGAGCATGTCCGTCCGTCTGTGGAAATCACGATTCAGCCCAAAATAAAAAAAGAGCTAAACTCTTAAAATTTGGTTTAAATATATTTTAAAGCTTAGAGCAGGTTAAGTTCGGAGATGGGCTAAATCGGGCAAGGGGGAAAAAAGGTCCCTTAAGAAGAATTAAATCAACCCAAAAAAACAACATAATTTTTAAAGTTTTTTGGTTATTTTGTTAAGCAAAATATTTTTATGTCAAATACGGTCCAATGCCTTAAACTGGAGCCATAAAATAACCAAAAAATTATTTGTGGACCCCGCCCACTTTAGTGGGTGTTATTATATGCAAAAATAGCATAAAAATTTAATAAATTGTTTTACTTAAGCCTACATTCCTTAAAAATAACATTTTTAAGCTTTAATGACGAAGCTGAGACGATACCTGGTACTCTTCTGCCCTACCCCTCCTCCCCTTTGCCCCCTAAATGACCCTACCAAAAAATATTTTTTTCTTTAAATTGTAAATAATCATCCCAAGCATTTATTTTTAGAGTTTTATGACTGACTGTTTCTGCCCTACCCCCTCCTCCCCCTTTTCCACGTAAATGACCCTATAAAAAAATGAAAAATTTAATTTTATATAAAGGGTGTTTTTTTATGAAGTTTTTTTTGCTATACGAATCACTCTGTTGTCTGACAGCTGTTTTGACAGTTTAAAGTGACGTCTCTACTCAGTATTGTTTGGCAAATCATCATGAACAGGTTAACTCCAGAACAACGCTTCCAAATCGTGGAAATTTATTTTCAAAAACAGTGTTCAATTAAAAATGTTTATCCGCTATTTTACCGAAAAATTCTCTTCAGTGATGCGGCGCATTTTTGGTTGAATGGATATGGCAACAAGCCAAATTGCCGTATTTGGAGCCAAGATAATCCACACGCCGTTCAAGAATTACCAATGCATCCCGATAAATGTACTGTTTGGTGCGGTCTATGGGCTGGTGGAATCATCGGTCCTTATTTCTTTAAAAATGAGGAAGGACGACGCGTTACCGTGAATGGAAATCGATGCAGAATCATGATCAATGAATTTTTGGTGCCAAAACTTCAAGATGTGGATATAAACGAAATGTGGTTTCAACAGGATGGTGCCACTTGTCATACGGGGGCGAAACAATGGACTTATTGAAAGAACATTTCAACGACAACATTATTTCGAGAAATGGACCGGTGAATTGGCCTCCGCGTTCGTGTGATTTGACGCCACTCGACTATTTTTTTGTGGGGATACCTGAAATCATTGGTTTACGTGGATAAACGATTGACGCTTTGGAATCCAGTATTCAACATGTCATTGCTGAAATACGCCCTCAAATGCTTGAAAAGGTGGCCGAAAATTGGACCTCCAAAATGACCTTTGTGCAAAATAGTCGTGGTGGCCATATGCCCGAAATTATATTTAAATGACAAGAAATTATCTACCAAATAAAAAATTTTTTTTGGCCATTTCATATAAAAACACCCTTTATAATTATCCCAAGGATTTGTTTTTAGAGTTTTATGACAAAGGTGAAATGTTTCCCCCACAGCCCTTGCCAGAGCGACCCCGCCAAAATACAGTTTTTATACCTTCCAAAGAGAATTGGACCCTATAAAGTAAATATGAATATTCTTGATCAGTGATGGAGTCTAAGACAGTCTAGCAATGCCCATACGTTCGTCTGTGGAAAACATGATATTGTCTATTTTTGAACCCCGCCCCCTTTAGTGGGCGTTGACGTGCGATATTATATAAAACAACTCTGTCCCACCAAGTAAAACATTTTAAATTTACTTACTAAATATTTGGAGGGTATTTAAGATTCGACCCGGTCGAATATAGCGTTTTTACTTGTTATATTTTGTTTATGCCTCGGCCGACAACCAGGGCTTGAACCTCTTGTCAAGCAATTTATAGTGCCGAAACGAAGAATGAAGGAAGGGTATTGTGTTGAGAGGACAGATGAAGGAAGATAAGAAGATAGACAAATTTTTGTTTTTTTACTTCGTTGTTGTTTTTTACTTACAGTTTCTGTTTTTGACTTCTCCTGTAAAGCTAAAGCGTTTTTTTAGACTGTCACAGCACTAGAGCAACGCGTGCAAATTTTTGAAATTTTTAATCAAAATAATTGTTCTATTCGTGAAACTCATCGTGCACTTTATGGCGTAGAAAATCGTTCTTCAGAGCGACCAATTGGAAGAACAATAGGTCGTTTTCGGACCACATTTACTGTTACCCGTGATAATCCCGTGCATCCCGTGACACGCCGAACAGTGCACACTGAAGCAGCTATAGACGATGTACAGGAAAGCATTGAAGTTGATCCTAATCAATGAATTCGTCGCCGTTCTCAGCAATTGGGGCTTATGTCCTTCCACTGTATGGAAAATTTGTTTGTTGTTGAAAATTGGTGTTCCAGCTGGCGCCTTCTAAGCTGCAGCCGTTGTGGCTACATGGCAGAAATCATATATAAACATTAATTTCATAAAATGTTCTTTCCAAAAAAAAATCCCGTTTCATTGATATTAAAAATATATTTCCTCATTTTATTATGATTTAAACTTGTGTCATTCCATAAAAAACAACCTATACAATTATTCGGAAAGGCCTTTTCAATTGTGGCCCTCGATGTATTCTGAGTCCTTATGAGCAGAGAAGTTAATTAAACGATATCGGTTCATGTGTACGTGAAATCGATTTTCCAAAGTTCCCAGAAAAGCCACAGGCTTTGATTTTGGATAGATGTATTGTAAACAGTCCTGAATAGATTTGCTATTGAAAATCAGCAAAAACCAAATGGTGCCATACCAGAGCTGGGAAAATTTAAATTTATTTTTGGTGCATAAAATTAACAAGCTAAAACAAAAAAATTTTTTTTTTGTTAAATCAAAACCTATTTAATTTAATTAGTATTGAAAATCAGAAAGTTCATTAATATGGTTCCAGGGTTGGGATGAAAATTCAATTTTAAAAAAATTTAATGGCATTTTTTGTTATATCAATGAAACGGGATTTTTTGGAAAGAACATTTTATGAAATTATTTATATTTTATTCTTTAAAAATTTTAAAAGGGTGTTAAAAATCAAACAAAATAAAAAATACGGTACCAGGGTTGGACAATTGAGACTTTTGTTGGCACATACATGTAACCGATTAAAACAAATTATTTCCTTTTCTTTATAAATTAAACGTATTTGATGTTTTAGAAAGAAATTTAATGGAATTAAAAATAAAAAAAAGTCAAAAAGACAGCTCCAGAGCTGGAAATCTGTATTTTTTATTTTTTTGTTGGAATATCAAAGTAGCTAAATAAAAGTAATTTTTTGTATTAGAAAGAAATTAATTAGTATTGAAAATCAGAAAGTTCATTAATACGGTTCCAGGGTTGGGATGAAAATCTCTTATATATAAAAATTTAGTAAAACAAAAATGGTTTGAAATTTTGTCAAATTTATTATATATATTTTTTTCGAGAAGTACGATTGTTCCGGTTAGAGAAGGAATATTATTTTATTCATATTTCTGCCGCGGCTGGCCTCACAGTACCCAATTCGATCGGACCAATTTTTTAGTTCATGGGGCCGTATCTCGGCCTTCAAATGCTCGGTTGTCTCTGGTTTGCCGGAATAGTACTTGTCTTTAAGGGCGCCCCACAGAAAATAGGCCAACTACACCATTTCGTTTAATTGAACGGCCGTTAAACGTTTGACGCAATTCTTATTTTCAAAGAAGTATAGGCCAATGATGCCTCCGTTCCACAAGACGTGGGAAACAATCACTCATTTTGGGTGCAATGGCTTCTGTAAGACTACCTGGGGGGGTTTTCTGGGCCCCAAATATGGCAATTTTACTGATTAACTTATCCAGCAACATGAAAATCTGTTTCATGAGAAAATATGATTTTTTTTTTGGCAGAACCGTAAAATCGATTTCCGATCAATTGTCTTTGTTCTGGAAATAAATTTTCAATAAATCCCAAAATTGATTAAGCGTAAATCGATAATACGAGTACACTCAATATTGTGACAGAATAGCATGACATAAATATTGCCAGATTTATAATAACCGCTGGTCCAAATTCAAACCGATAGATGGCGCATCTTTTACTACGGACATACGTTGGTTAAGGACATTCAAGATTCGACATAGCACAGAATATGGCACTTTTACTTGTTTTCCATGCTTTTTTGTGTGATAGAAATATTTTGAAGTTCAGAAAAACTCAACAATTAAAGGGTGGCAATTAAAAGTAAATCCTAAATCATTTGATTATTATGATATTCAGTTTTTATATTCTACCTCTATTCATATATCCTTGACGCATTCCTGCACCAAATAATCAATAGATGGATACACCGTCTTATTTTAGATGGAACTGCAGAAGTTTAATTATTCATGCAATTTGTCTTTTTTTCTCTCTTGTGAAATAATATTTTCACATGCGTTTTGTTGATAAATTAAACTCTCTGTTCATGCTTCTGCTTAATTTTAATTTAGTGTGAACGTTTTTTTAAACAGTAGTTGATTAACAACATCAACTCTTTCAGTTGCTATTCAGAGGCATTGAGGTGTTAGTAATCCCTCAAGCCATTGATGTTTAATGAGGCTTGAAATTTTTGCATACACTTAAACAAATACCTGTCAAAGTGCCAACATTTCCAATGAACGCTTCCACACATTGCGTTACAGATTAATGCAATTTATTTGGCAAAAATATTTTGAAAACAATCAAAACGTCTGCCGTAATTAAACAAAAATAAATAAATAAACAGAATTTCAATGGGTTTAAGAAAAAAAAAAAAACAACAAGTAAAAGTGCTATATTCGGCTGTGCCGAATCTTAAATACCCTTCACAGATGTAATTCTTCTTTCTTTCCTGCTAAAACAGGAAGTAGGTTTAATGAAAAGATGTAACATAGTTTTACTTGACAAAAAAATTTTAATTTTTAAACTTTTTGGTCACTTTCATGTACCATAAAATATTTTATTTGTTCAACCCTGGAGTCGAAATTTTGATTTTTTAAGATTTTAATACCAATTTTGTTCTTCCTGAATTATAAAATAGTTTGAATTAGCAAAAACAACAACTTAAATTGCCTATTTGGTTACTTTTATATATTTCAATTTCCCAACCCTGGAAACGAAATTTAAAATTTTTTAACAATGCAACTCTTAATGAGGCATGCAATAGTTTTATTTAAGAAAAACTTAATATTTGTAACCATTTTGGTCACTTTCATGTACTACAAAATATTGCAGTTATCCAACTCTGGAATCTAAATTTTGATTTTTTTAATTTTTGATACCAATTATGTTTTTCCTGAACTAAAAAATAGTTTTAATTAGTAAAAAACCGACGTTAGTTGCCTTTTTGGTTACTTTTATGTACAAAAAATTTCAATTTCCCATCCCTGGAAGCGAAATTAAAATTTTTGTTTACCAATCCTAGTCTTCATTAGGTATAGAGTTAAAATTTGCAACCATTTTGGTCATTTTCAAGTACTACAATATATTGCATGTACCAAAAAAACTTTAAACTTTCCAACCCTGGAAGTGAAATTTTAATTTTTTTTGTTTTATTTTTAACCAATGCAGCTCTTCATGAGGAATAAAATAATATTATTTAAGAAAAATTTACAATTTTCAACCATTTTCAACTATAAAATATTGCACTTGTCTATCCCTGGATTCGAAGTTCTGATTTTTTTTGGAAAATTTTTGATACCAATTTCGTTCTTCCAAAATTATAAGACAGGCTTAGTTAGCAAAAAAAAAAACAACATCAGTTACCTGTTTGATTAGTTTCACCTATAATATATATGCAAGCAATATCCCACCCCTGGAAGCAAAATTTGAATTAAAAAAAATTTTGTTTGGCCAATGCAAATCTTCATGACGTATAAAAAGGTTTTGTTAAAGAAATACTTAAAATTTTTAACAATTTTAGTTGCTACATGTACTACAAAATACGGAATAGGGCGAAAAAAAATTTTTGCTTCGCATCCCTGGAATTTTTTTTTTATATTTTTAGATTTTAATAGACCATTTAGATTTTAATAGACCATTGAGGCTTCCTAAAGCACGAAATAGGTTTAATTTACAAACAGTAAAAAAATAATTGATTTTTGGTATAAATTTTGCTTCGAGAAATATGTGTAAGCTTCCCACCTCTGGAACCATACTTCGGATTTTTCTGAATTTCAATAGCACTCCATTTAAGTTCATTTCCAATTCAACGGTCCATGAACGAAGTCTCTTGCTCTTCTGGGGGCTTGGGAAAACCGATTTCACGTACAGACGGACGGACAGACGGACATCGCTCAATCGTCATCGATTCATAAGGATCCAGAATATATATACTTTATGAGGTTGTATATTGGTATCGAAGAAATTACACACGGAATGACAAACCTATACTATATACCCTTTCACTTTTTTGTGAAGGGTATAAAAAAAACTAGAAATAATTTAACAATAAAACTGAGCTGAAAATTAAATTGCAAAAATTTAAAACGTTCAAACACATCAAGGGCGATGGATAGTGGCCGTGTATTGCAAAGCCGGTGTGGCAGCATTAGCTGGGCACAGCCATAGAATTATCAAATATTTAATACCTTCATTGGAAACGGGAACAAATACCGAGCAAGATGAAAGGAAAACCAAAAACCTTTTACAAAAATATAATGATTTACACGTGGTCTGTTTAAGTTCAAGCCACATGCCGGGCTATTCAGCAGTGCCGTTCTTTGATACCCTCTACTCCACTAACCACTACATTGACAGCATTTTGAAATCGAATTTTCAAAACTAAAGCAAAAATTGCAGTGTCAGGCAGAGCAGTGCTACTGTTACCCTTCAAATAGCGGCAATAAATTCGAAAACTGAAAATGATATTGTTTTCTTTCAATGGAATCAATTTTATTCTAAATGTTTTTCAGCCCTAAATATTCTTCTTAAATGGTGCATCATTATGACTAATAAAACAATTTATTACTCTGCCTAATGATAGCGAGGAAAAATGGAATTCTTTTGAATTCTCTGCATCTAGACAGACCACAATGGCTACCAGTAGTTCCCACATCAAAAGTACATCCAACGACATAAAATGAAAATCATTTAAATCTTTTACAACAAATTGTCATTCTGCAGACAAATTGTATTCATCTCATTGTGTCCTCCTGTGATCCTTGTTTACAATTGTGTGTTGTTTTTGTTTTTTGTTTTTTTTTCGTCATCCCAACTTTAAGTACGATGAAATTGACTTGCATTACGGGAATTTATGTGCGTTTATGTGTGAAGGCAGTAGAGTAAAGACAATAAAGTGGGAATTTGTTCCTGGCAATTGTCACCCCTGTCATGCGTTTGTTTATTTGTTTCTGCCAGTATTTCTATTCGTTGGCAGCATCAAAGTCATAAAGTCATTTTCAAGAGATGAACAAATATTGGGTTTTCACATAAAGAGAATTTCCCTTAAAATGTTTACAACTTGTCCTTATGTATTGGACTTTAGATGTGATCGTTTTTATAGATGGAAGTTTTTTTTTTTTTTTTTTGTAAATTTATTACCTTGTGTGAATAAAAAAATTTTTGTGGTCAGTTTGCAAGCAATTTTGTTTATTAATTGCATATTTTGTTGCCTTTGCAAATAGAAAAATAAATTGTATGCAACAAAGAAAAATCCTTTATAAACGTTAACTTTGGAAGAGGAAAATTTTGTTAATAGCCCTGGTTTTTCAGCTACTCTAAAATATATTTTCTGTTTCACTGTCTGCAATTAAATTTACAACTGCCTGAAATTTTGAAGCTCCTAATTTATTATTTAGTTATTTATTTGACTTTGATTTTGGTTATTAAAACAAACAAAAATATGGAAAACGTTTGACCTTAAAGACCATTTCTGCAACTTCCGACTAATTTTAATCGCTAAAAATGGTATTATTTTAATTTTAAAACTGCTATAAGTTCGTATGGACCAGCGGATTCCCACGTGGCACGCGGTGATTGCTGTAGATCTTCGATACCTATAAAAGAATTGCAAACACTAATTGATCACATATATAATTTCGCAGTGTTTTGAAAAATTCAGTTTTATACCCTTCACAAAAAAGTGAAAGGGTATATATAGGTTTGCCATTCCGTGTGTAATTTCTTTGATATCAATGTAGGACACCATAAAGTATATATATTCTGGATCCTTATGAATAGCGATGACGTTTGAGCGATTTCCGTCTGTCTGTACGTGGTTTTCCCAAGCCCCCAGAAGAGCTAGAGACTTCGTTCTTAGACCGTTGGATTGGAAATGAACTTAAATAGAGTGCTATTGAAATTCAGAAAGATCCGATGTATGGTTCCAGAGGTCGGAAGCTTACACCTCTTTCTCGACGCAAAATTTATACCAAAAATCAAATATTTTTTTCAATGTTTGTAAATTAAACCTATTTCTTGTTTTGGGAAGCCTCAATGGTCTATTAAAAACTAAAAAAATAAAAAAAATTTTCCAGGGATGGAAAATTAAAAATTTTTTTCGGCCCATTCCTATTTTGTAGTACATGTAGTAACTAAAACTGTTAAAAATTTTAAGTTTTTTTTTTACAAAACCTCTTTATACGTCATGAAGATTTGCATTGGCCAAAAAATGTTTTTTCATTCAAATTTTGCTTCCAGGGGTGGGAAATTGCATTTATATTATACGTGAAAGTAATCAAACAGGTAACTGATGTTGTTTTTTTTTTTTTTTTGCTAACTAAGCCTGTCTTATAATTTTGGAAGAACAAAATTTATAGCAAAAATTTCCCAAAAAAATCAAAACTTCGAATCCAGGGATTGACAAGTGCAATATTTTATAGTTCAAAATTGTGGAAAATTGTAAATTTTTCTTACATAATATTACTTTATTCCTCATGAAGAGCTGCATTTCTTAAAAATAAAACAAAAAAAAATTAAAATTTCTCTTCCAGGGTTGGGAAGTTTAAAGTTTTTTGGTACATGCAATATTTTGTAGTACATGAAAGAGACCAAAATGGTTGCAAATTTTAAGTTTTTCTTAAAAAAAACGACTTTATACCTAATGAAGACTAGGATTGGTAAAAAAATTTAATTTCGCTTCCAGGCATGGGAAATTGAAATATTTTTTATACATAAAAGTAACAAAAAAGGCATCTAACTTCGGTTTTTTTACTAATTAAAACTACTTTTTAGTTCAGAAAAAACAAAATTGGTATCAAAAATTAAAAAAAAAAATCAAAATTTAGATTCCAGAGTTGGATAACTGCAATATTTTGTAGTACATGAAAACGACCAAAAAGGTTACAAATATTAAGTTTTTCTTAAATAAAACTATTTCATGCCTCATTAAGAGTTGCATTGTTAAAAAAATTTAAATTTCGTTTCCAGGGTTCGCAAATTGAAATATATAACAGTAACCAAATAGGCAATTGACGTTGTTGTTTTTGCTAATTATTTTATTATTCAATAATCAACAATTTGTTAACATCATCAGGAATAAGTAATAGGAAATTCCTGATGCTGTTAACAAATTGTTGGCGATATATTGAATAATAAAATAAAATAGTTTTATATAAAAAACGATCTCGAGCTTAATAAATAATAAAATAAATAACCAAAATTAAGGCTAAAAATTTTATTTTAATAAAAAAAAAGTTCTTTTATATATCCGACTCGGACCTATATCCAATTCACAGACACTCTAAGTTTGAAGCAATCCTTTGAAACCCGACTATATAGGCGGACCACATACCTGCACACATTTATACACGCACACATACAGACGACTCCTCAGGAGTAGTCGGGAAAGTTTCCTAGGAACTCAAATTATAAAGTAATTCAATCTGTTATCTGATATCATCTTGTAGATGGGCCAAAAGAAGTCATCCGATGTTGTTTGGCTCTAATTTTGTTTTTTTCTAAATGAAAAACCTCGATTCTGTTTTCTGATTATGTTTATTTGAACCTATAGAATTTTATTGGTCAAGTCGTGAAGATGATATCGGCCAACTAGGCGTCGTCACAATTGATTGCTATACTGGCTCTTTTTATAGCTCTTTTTAATCACTTCGGCGAGAACTTCGGGCGACAGATTCTCGCACTCGTGTCTAATGTTATTCTTGAGGGCTTCCAGGGTCTCGTTCATATAAACACGGGACTTCAAAAAACCCTGCAAAAAAAGTCTGGAACGGTTAAATCGGGCGATCTTGCGGGCCAGTGTAAATCGCCAAAACGAGAAATGTGGCGACCCGCGAATGCCGCCTTCAGAATATCGGTTGTGGCTCGCGCAGTGTGTGTCGTTGCTCTGTCCTGTTGGCACCACTTCAGTCCTAATTCGTTCAATTGAGGCAGAAAAAAACTCGGTTAACTTGACCCTATAGCCCGTCCACTGTTGTCGTTTGATGTCCTCGAAAAAAAAATGGCCCGCGCGATGACTCCTCCAGCATGAACAGCGCACCATGAAGTCACTTTGAGGGGGTGTAATGGGTTCACGTGCATCACTCGTGGATTGCCCCAGAAACGATAGTTTTGCTTGTTCATGTACCCGCTGAGGTGGAAATGAGCCTCAATATAAGTTTCTGAAATGAGGTGTAAAACGAGATTGATAAACACTTCATCTTTTTATAGTTCTTTAGAAGGATAATTCTCAACGTAATAAACTGTTCGAGCTATTCCTTAATGCAGTTCGACATTTTAATTCTAGGGTAAATATGGGAAAAAAGTGTTTTCAATTAAGTGAATAACAATAAGTTAAATAGGAATTACCCGATTAATTTATAAGAACTAGAGTAGAAAAACTTTATAATTTACAATGTTTTCATGGGGAAAAAAAACAACAATAGTATCATGAAATTAGCTAAATTAACTTATTTTGGGAGTTCCACTCCACCTCGCAAACTTCTCTTATACACATTTCCTCGAAAAAAAAAAAAAAAACTTTGTTTTCTTGCAAAATTTGATAAGTTCTCTCCTTTCTGCCAAATGAAAAATATCGTTAAAAGCAAAAACACTAGAGAAAAGAAAAAAAAAAACACAAAAATGAATCCATAACCTTTATCAACATATTTGGCTGCGTCCTGCTGTTAAACACATTCGTAAGTGAAAAACAAATAAACAAATTTAATCAATTGATTTCATTTGTAATGCTCTCTTAAGGTAATTTGTCCTGTACACCAGTGGCACAATTGACGACAACAGTGAGTGAGTGAAGGGAATGAATGGCACAGACATTCATCTACTTAACAGAAAAACAAAAAACAAAAAAGCCGTAAAACTTAAATATAAAATTGACATTTACGCAATTTGACATAATCCATTAAGCATTAATCATTTACATTTAAAATTTGAACAAAGGAAATAAATAAATAAATGAATGACTTGGAGAGAGGGAACGGAGGCAACAAAACGTATACAGGTAAATGGAATAAAAATCGCTGTGAAAAAGTTCCCTGGAGGGATGAATTTCACACAAAACAATTTGCCAGCAAAGGCAGTAAAAATATTTCATATACTCGTATACGCGTACACATTCTCTTGTGCACACACATGCATGTCAGTGAAAGTGTGTGTGTTCGTGTGCGTGTGTTTGTGTGTTAAAGGACAATAGAAATTATGAAAATTGGCAAATTGTTAATGTTTCTTTTGTAAAATAATTTCCAGAAATTATATCTCTAATATTTAATATATAATTTTCAATGACTGCCAACGGCAGGGCATGACTTGAAGAATTCAGACCACAATTTTTATGAATAATTAATTTAACTAATAATACGAGTTACAATCGGAATGTAAAATTTTAATAACACTTTCAAGTAGAATACACGTTTTAAATTGTTTTAATAGTCAATTCATTTAAAAATTATACGTGCAATAAAAAAGTAAAAAAAAATAAATAAATAAAAAATAACTTTACACAGTGGCACTTAATTGTCTTTTTTTTTTTAATTCTATAACTACATTTCCATTAACTCAAATTTAAAGTTATTGTACTTAAAACAAGTAAAAACGTTATATTCGACCGGATCGAAGCTTAAATACCCTCCAAATATTTAGAGTAAGTAAATTTAAAATGTTTAACTTGATGGGGACAGAGTTCCTTTAAGACATCTCTGTACTCAATTTTAAGTCACTATTTTGACAGAGTCATTCCGGGAAGGGCCGTGGGTGAGACGTTTTATCTCTGCAAGATCAAAGAACATCTCAGCTTCTTATAGGCTTAAGGAATATAAATTGTTCAATATTTACACTATTTTTGCATATAATAATATAGTACGTCAACGCCCACTAAAGGGGGCGGGGTCCAAAAATAGGCTATACAATGTGTTCCACAGACGAATGTATGGGCTTTGCTAGATCGTCTCAGACTTCTTCACTGATCACGAATATACAGGGTGGCTCAGAAAGACCGAAGTGGTGTGAATTCGTTATAACTTTTTATTTAAGACATATTTTTTTAATTTGTTGTTTTTTTTTTTTAAATACAGTAAATTTATAGGGAATATTTTTAGATAAGTTATTAAAAATGATATCCCCCAAGTGGTGGCCATTTTCTGCTTCGCACAAATATGCTCTTTCCAATACATTTTCCATGACCTTTCGCAAAGCTTCCGCTGTTATGTTGCTAATTTCGTCTCGAATATTGGTTTTTAATTCCTCAATAGTCCTAGGCTTATTAACATAAAATTTCCCTTTTAAATAACCCCAAAGGAAACAGTCTGGAGCGGTTAAATCCGGGGAACGCGGAGGCCAATTAAAATTGCTTCTACGCGAAATTATTCTTTCACCAAAGATGTCGCGTAAAGGAGCCATTGTGGCCCTCGCAGTGTGCGCTGTGGCTCCATCCTGTTGGAACCATATTTGCGGATGGTTTTCCACGGCTGGCCTTACAAAATTTTCCAACATGGCCCGATATCGATCACCATTGATGGAAATGGCGACACCTCGTTCATTTTCAAAAAAAAAAAAAATATGAGCCAATGATCCTTTCTGAAGAAACGCCGCACCAAACAGTACACTTAACTGGGTGTAATTGTCGTTGATGAGGTACTCTCGGGTTCACTCAGAGATCCTACTTGAATGCTTGCGTGTAGCGGGCAGCCACGTATACCAATACTCTCGGGTTCTCCGTAGCCCATATCCTACAGTTTTGCTTGTTAAAGAACCGCACATTAAATTGACGACGGTATGCACGCTGAGTCAACACAATGGACCGTTGATTTGAAAAGTAAATTTCAACGATTTGGGCACGTTGTTCAGTTGTGTGTTGCTCCATTATAAATTGACTTCTTTACAAAATACTGAAAAAAAAATAATTATAATAAAAAAGTTATAAGGAATTCACACCACTTCGGTATTTCTGAGCCACCCTGTACATAACTTATAACTGTATTTTGTCGGGGTCTCTCTGGCAAGGGCCGTGGGGGAGACATTTCACCTTTGCCATAAGACTCTAAAAATAATTATTTGGGATAATTAAATGTAAAATTTATTTGAATTCTTTTTATAGGGTCACTTAGGTGGCAAAGGAGAAGGGGCTGGGTAGGGCAGAGGAGTACCAGGTATCGGCTCAGCTTCGTCATTAAAGCTTGAAAATTATATTTTTAAGGAATGTAGGCTTAAGTAAAACAATTTGTTAAATTTTTACACTATTTTTGCATATAATAACGCCCACTAAAGGGGGCGGGGTCTAAAAATTATTATTTTTATTTCATGACTCCAAGTTTAACGAGTTGCACTTTCTTTGACATAAAAATATTTAATTTGCTTAACAAAATTACAAAAAAACTTTAAAAATTATGTTGCTTTTTAGAGGTGGGTTTAGTTCTTCTTAGGGGAACTTTTTTCCCTCATGCCCGATTTAGCCCATTTCCGAACTTGACCTGTGCCATCCTTCAAGATATATTTATACCAAATTTCAAGGCTCTTTTCGTTTGGACTGAATCGTGATTTCCACAGACGGACTGACTGACGGACGGACATGCTCAGATCGTCTTAGATTTCATCACTGATCAAGAATATATATGTGACCTGCTCCACGAAAAGTGACCTCTACGCCGAAATTTTTTTTTATTTTTTTAGTGATTCTTATAGAAAAAAAAAACTATTTCAAATGCCGCAAACCGCAAGTTTCTATGTCTTTTAGTTTTTTTACAAATCACCTGTAAAGATGAACACCGCAGGGCTCCGTTCTTTCTCCTACTCTATTTCTCATTTTTTCTTAACGATCTACTTTCCCAAACTTCCTGTCCTATTCACTCTTTCGCAGATTATAGCAGCCTTTCGCATTCTTATTCATTTAACTGCAGGCCGTCAAATTGAAATTGAGACGAGGAGGCAGTTTATGAATGACGTTCTGAATAGCGTCCTCGCGAAGATCTCCGAATGGGGTCAGGCGAACAGGGTCGATTTTAATGCCCGTAAGACCCAGTGTTGTATGCTTACGCATCGACGTACGTATGACCATGCTGCTTCATCTGTTTCTATGGGCGGTGTAAGTATTATGGAGTCAGGGGCTCTTGATGTTCTGGGCATGAAAGTGCAGTGTGATGTCAGATGGACGGAACATGTCTTTCAGGTTGCAAAAGAAGCATTCAAGTGCCTTGGCTTCTTAAGACGGTGCAAGAGATACTTCACCCCTTCTGATCTTCTTAATATTTACACCACTTACATCCGACCGAAGATGGAGTGCAACTCTCATGTTTGGACCGGTGCTTCAAAGTCTATTTTGAAGTTACTCGACCGCGTACAGGAGAGGGCGATGAAACTCATCGGAGACAGTAGGGTAGCCAACTCTATTGACTCTCTTGAGCATCGTCGCAATGTGGGGTGCGTATCGTTGTTCTATCGTTACTATAATGGCAGGTGCTCTGGTGAAATTAGGGAACTTGTTCCTGAAACCCATTCTTTCTTACGCTCAACGCGTTTTTCATCAAGAGCGCATGCGTTTGTGGTCAATATTCCAACGAATCGCACTACGCATTACAGAGAAAATTCGTTTTTTGGCCGAACAGTCCGTATGTGGAACAAACTACCCGCAGATGTCTTCCCCGCCACTTACAATTTGAGGGGGTTCAAGTCGAATATCCACAGCCACTACTCCCTTTATCCTCCTTCCCAAAATCTATTTTCCTAGTTCCAGCGCAATGCACTGCATATGTAGGGGTTATCCCCTGAGTGCTGGTCCTACTTCTAAAAAAAAAAAAAAAAAAAAAAAAAAAAAAATAATTAATGAAAAAATTTAAAAATGTGATATACATAGATAAATTAAATAATAATAATAATTCTATCGGCTTAAATCCAAAACATTGACATAATTTTCATAGTGAACATCGTACAAAGTACCAGAGAGTCGAAGTACATCGCCAGATGATCACGTTGGAGGAAAACACGGAAAAACGAAGCGCTTTTTTTAAACGCGTTTTTCTCAATAAATTCTTTTCGGCGCAGCGGTCCCTTTTCGTGGAGGAGGTCACATATACTTTATGGCATCTCACTTGGATATTTCGCTGCGCTACAAACGGAATGACAAAGTGAATATACCCTCCATATTCTTTTTTGGAGGATATAAAAAAAACTTCTCGGAAATTGCATATTAAAGGCATTCGAGAAGTAAAGACTGTTCGAGTTCTCTGTAGCAAAAGTGTTTGACTTCAACTGATTTTCCCTTCACATCAAGTCAAATTAATTAAGAGCGATAACGAAATTTCAATTCAAATCATTAAATGTAAATGTTTTTAAGCCCGACCTTAAGGCATTTTCCAAAAATTTTATAGTTAAAGAATAAATTCCTGGAATTAATTTCGTAAAATATGAAACTGACATTGCCGATAAGGAAGTTATTGTGGAAATCGTTCAGTTTCCCTTGTTCTATTTTTTTATACAATTTTTAAACTAAAGAAATCTTCTATTCAATTTTTTCCTGGATCATTGTAATCATTGGGTCATTCATTTGGCTCGTATGTTAACCGCTTTGTTTGTAAAAGATATTGTAGTTCCCTGCTCGTTTTCTTTGGTTAAGTATCATGTCAATGAAACAGCATGTGACAAAATTCACAATATATATATATATATTTTTGTGATATAAAAAAAAAACATTCCATATTTTAAGAATTTAAACCCATATTCACACAGGCACATTGTCTAGTTGCCTACAATAGTTTGGAAAATTGCGAAATTATTTCAAACAGTTGATGAATCGTTAAACGGTAGATGTTCTCATACAATTTATTTTTTGAAAAAAAAAAAAAAAAAACCAAGTGCTGAAAAATAATTAATTTTTGAAATTTATTGAACAGAGTCGAATATCTCTACCACTGCCTAGGAATATTATTATTTATTTTCCATTTGGGCTATATTTGCTTACAACATCCCAATCGCTGATTAAACGCCATTTGCTAGCGATTTATAAATTTGAATATCGCCAACGTTTACGCCGGCGTCGAGCATATGCAGTTTCCCAATTTAGAACATTAATTTGCAAGTTGCTATGCAAAGAGGAAGGTTAGACAATTTTCTATTATATTTAATTCAGTTTCATAGAAATACGGAAAAAATACTTTTCCCCAAAAAAAAAAAAAAAAATATATATAAATAAAAAAATAAATAAATTTCAAAAACTAGACTGTCAACGAACAGCCGCAGGACTTAGATATCTCTTTTTTTTAATGCCAAGCATTTTGCAGGAATATTATTACAGCTCACTGCTTTCGAACAAATAGAGTTCATCAGTTTTGCGTAGATTAAATCTGGCGTGCGTGTTACAGTGCGGAACAAAACAGTTGCACGTTATTCCGCTTATATGATAAATGTATTGCTAAAAGGGTAGTTGAACTCATAATCAAGCTTCATTTCCTTAAAAATATTTTTTTAAAAGTACCAAAATATATACGAGGTCTGTTCAAAAAAAAAATAAGGTGAATTAATTTTTTTTTTTATGGTTATACAGAATCGTCGAATCTTCAGCGGAGTACACGATCTCGGCGACCTTGATTTTGACAAACCCCTGATTAACACAACATTCCCATTATGGCAACTGCAACTTTTCTCAACAAAAAAAAAAGAGCAACAAAATTTAAAATAGTTTTTCTTTTTATACCCTTCACAAAAAAGTGAAAGGGTATATATAGGTTTGTCATTCCGTGTGTAATTTCTTCGATATCAACATGGGACCCCATAAAGTATATATAGTCTGGATCCTTATGACTCAAAATTTATACCAAAAATCAAATTTTTCTTTAATGTTTGTAAATTAATCCTATTTCGTGCTTTGGGAAGCCTCAATGCTCTATTAAAAACTAAAATAATTGAAAATTTTTTTCCAGGGAAGGGAAATAAAATTTTTTTTTCTGCCCATTCCGTATTTTGTAGTACATGTAGTGACTAAAATTGTTAAAAATTTCAAATTTTTCTTTAACAAAACCTCTTTATACGTCATGAAGATTTTTGCTTCCAGGGGTGGGAAATTGCACTTTTTTATACGTGAAAGTAATCAAACAGGCAACTGTTGTTGTTTGTTTTTTGCTAACTAGAACTGTTTTATAATTTAAATAAAAAATAAAATTTCGAACCCAGCGATGGACAAGTGCAATATTTTATAGTTCATGAAGGTGACCAAAATGGTTCAAAATTGTAAATTTTTCTTAAATAATACTACTTTATACCTCATGAAGAGTTGCATTGGTAAAAAAATTAAATTTCGTTTCCAGGGTTCGCAAATTGAAATATATAAAAGTTACCAAATAGGCAATTGACGTTGTTGTTTTTGCTAATTCAAACTATTTTATAATTCAGGAAGAACAAAATTGGTATTAAAATCTTAAAAAATCAAAATCTCGACTCCAGTGTTGGCCAAATGAAATATTTTATGTTACATGAAGGTGACCAAAAAGTTTAAAAATTAAAATTTTTTTGTCAAGTAAAACTATGTTACACCTCACTAAGAATTGCATTGGTAAAAAATAAAAATTCGCTTCCAGAGTTGGAAAATCAATATATATTTGGTACATAAAAGTACCCACATAAATTCAAAATTTTGTGTTTTTAGTGAATTAAACCTATTTTTTATATCAGAAAAAAATAAATTAGTATCAAAAAATTAAAAATTCGGTTCCAGGGTTGGAAAATCGAAATTTTTTGGTACATAAAAGTAACCATAGAAGTTCCCCATTTTGGGTTTTTTCAGTCAATTAAACATATTTTATATTTCGCTAAGAATTAAATTGGTATTAAACATTTTAAAAACTAAAAATTCGGTTCCAGGGTTGGAAAATTGACATTTTTTGATTCATTAAAGTAACCATATAATTTGCTATTTTCGATTTTTATGATGAATTATACCTACTTTATATATCAGGAAGAAAAAATTGGTTTTAAAAACCAAAAGAATCTAAAAGGCGATTCTACGGTTGGACAATTAGAACTTTTTGGGGTACATGAAACGGATTTTTTTTTAGTTTGTAAATTAAACATATTTAATATTTTTGAAAGACATTCAGAGGTATTAGAAATAGCTTCCTAGCCGAAAAATGTTAACGAAAAGAATTACATCTGTGAAGGGTATTTAAGATTCGGCACAGCCGAATATAGCACTTTCACTTGTTTTATTTCTTGTTCACTAACAAAATTTTTATCAATCGAAATTTGTATATAAATTGTATGGAAATGTTGTTCGATATCGAAAGCGGTAATTTGGTTGCAGAGCGATCACATGTGGCACGTCGATAAAGTTTTTTTTTTTAATATTTTTTTTTGCCAGTAATGCGTGTGGCAGCGGACTTCTACTGAATTTCGAGCAAAAGACGGAGGTTTTTTTTTGGACCAAAAACAACTCCCAAGATTGAAGAAACTCATGAAAAAAGTAAATTTTGCAGCAACGCACGCGAGTAAAATAAAATGAAATTGCAAAAATGTTTAATATTGTACTGAAAATATTAGGAGAGTACTGCAGGACTCTTGAACTAAAAAATAGTGAAATATTTCGGAATATATCTTATCCGCTAATAGCATTAAATTAAAACTGCCAAAGTTATAATTTTTTTTTCAGTTTTGCTCTCTACTGTTAAATTCTTCATAAAAGAAAGAATTTCTTCACCCAAATTATTATTATTATTATTACCCAACGACATGCAGAAATTTACACACAAACATACAAAATTTGCTTTCGGTGTATTTAAACATTCATAACGTATGCAAATACATACAGATTTCAATACAATGAATCACGCTTTAACGAAAGTCCGATGCAAAGTGAAGCTTAAACTTTTTAATAGCATCAACTTTAAGGGGCGATAGTTGAAGAAATTATGTTTTTGACTTTACGATTATATAAAACAATTTGTATCAACAACAAAATGTGTCAAAAGATCCCGTTTATTAAAAATGTTTATATTAATTGTTCGAAAATTTTTTTAAATTCAGAAATACATGATAAATATTACAAGGCAAGAAGGAAAGTCAACACCAATTTTAATTGTCGAACTTATACAGCAGAGCAGAATAGGTGCTTTTGAAGGTCGCTCCTCTTTTATCCTCAATAAAATTTTTATTTATAAAAATTTCGTTAGGAATTTGCATACGAGAATTATATCATACCGATGGTAACACACTTTTATTTAATAACCGAGTTGCCGTTTGACTATTTCCTTCATGCCCCATTTTTCTGAATTTGTTGTTCCATTTATTCTTATTCATGCCATTCATTCTTATTCATGATTGAAATTGCAATACAATTATTTTGTGTGGGCCGGTGCATTTTGAGTCTATTTATAAGTTCCTTGAAATGTATGAAAGAGTGCGGTGAACATCTTTGCAGTGATCAACTCTGTCCACTGACTTCATCATTGTCACAATGTTGAGTGTGTTCCGTCTTTGCCTTTGCTATAAAAGGATGTGCTCTAATGATATCAGGGATATTTTTCGTGCAACGCACACTTTTTTTCGCACAGTGATTTTCATATGATCACTACAAGTCTACTTCCTTTGTTTTTCATTCCATAATAAATTTTTGTACCCCAAGCTCAATTCATAGCAAGAAAAGTGTTTATCAAAATAATATAATATTTTTTCAATACATCGATGATCTTCACTCAAAAACTCGTCACTTTTTCATTTTACAATAAGGGATTTTTAAGTCGCAACTGTTTTCAAAAAAAGAGTCTTAATGAATGCAACAGAAGTTGTAATATCTTTTTTTATTCATTAACAAAGACCTGTTGTTTTGGTATTTGTTGTTCGATCACATTTGGGCAAATAAAAAACTTTAAAAATAATTCTTAACCGTTTTACAACTTGTGTGTATTCTTTACTCAGAAGCCTGTGTTAAAATAATTGAACAATTTGACTATTTTAAGCTACGCGAATGTTATTTTTTATGACTTTTTCATTTATTTAAAAATATGCGATAAAATATAAAGGGCCACAGGAAGATCAGAGAACATTTTAGCTTTTATTTTTATTTTATTTATTTATTTATTTTCGATGTCCCATACACAAGACTTAAGTCTTATATTACAGTATGGAACTGAACATGTGTAAATACAATAAATCAGAACACAAAAACAAAATTAACTTGGATTAAGTTTGCGCTTTTAAAATATAAAAATAAATTTAAAATCTAATGTAATATAGTTTAAAAAGTTAACCAAATTTAATAATAAAACCAGCTAAAATAATAATTGTTAAAAAAAAAATAAAAAAATATGTAGCCTGAAGAAATTAAAATTTAAAATTTTAAAAATTTGCAGTGTTATACCATCAGACTTTATCAAAGAAAAACAATAATTGCATGTACAAAAATATATTCAACGTGAGAAATGACAAAAAATACTTTTCCTGAATTGACGTGCGTTACTAATGGTCTGAATTCTATTGGGGATTCCATTCCAGAGACTGACAGCATTAATAAAAAAGTGGTATTTAGAAACCAGACTTCGATGACCAAACGCTAGAAGTCTTTTACCTCTAGCAAGCGTTGAAAGGCTTAAACGTTCTAAGAGAGGTTGATGTGTATATATAATTTTATGCATTAACAGTAAAGTGCGCACTCTTACATACGAGTAATCATCAAAAGTAATGCCATAGAGCAAGGTTACGTAGGGGGAAATATGGTCATATCTTCTGAGAGCATATACGTACCGAATAATGTTATTAAAGGCCACGTTAAGTTTTCTTTTACTTATGCTATCGCAGCTGGCAAAAAGTTCACAGCCGTACAATAAAATCGGTATTAAATACGATTTGGCAAGGATTATTCTAATTTTAATTGGAGCACAATACTGAGTTTGCCAGAGATTTCTTAACATTGAAAACGTTCGACCGCATGCAAAATTAACGTGATTGGATCAAAGTGAGAGAGCTGTTTAATGTAAAAATCGGATTGCAATCAAAATTTGATAACCTCTTGCTAATAATCAGGCACTTGGACTTGGTAGGATTAATTGCTAGACCATTAGCTGTGGCCCACTCGTAGACACGGCCTAACTCCTGATTTAAGGTCCTCACACATTCATCAACGGCAGTATTGCAGCAGCTAATATAAAGCTGAACGTCGTCCGCATACAATCTAATCCTGCAGTGTTCGAGTTTACCCTGAAGATCATTCACGTATAACGGAAAAAGGAGAGGACCTAAGATGGAGCCTTTTTTTTAGGAGTAGGACCAGCACTCAGCGGATAACCCCTAATTATGCGGTGCATTGCGCTGGAACTAGGAAAATAGATTTTGGGAAGGGGAGGATAAAGGGAGTAGTGTCTGTGCCTCAAATTGTAAGTGGCGGGGAAGACATCTGCAGGTAGTTTGTTCCACATACGGACTGTTCGGCCAAAAAACGAATTTTCTCTGTAATGCGTAGTACGATTCGTTGGAATATCGACCACAAACGCATGCGCTCTTGCTGAAAAACGCGTTGAGCGTAAGAAAGGATGGGTTTCAGGAACAAGTTCCCTAATTTCACCAGAGCACCTGCCATTATACTAACGATAGAACAACGATACGCACCCCACATTGCGACGATGCTCAAGAGAGTCAATAGAGTTGGCTACCCTACTGTCTCCGATGAATTTCATCGCCCTCTCCTGTACGCGGTCGAGTAACTTCAAAATAGACTTTGAAGCACCGGTCCAAACATGAGAGTTGCACTCCATCTTCGGTCGGATGTAAGTGGTGTAAATATTAAGAAGATCAGAAGGGGTGAAGTATCTCTTGCACCGTCTTAAGAAGCCAAGGCAATTGAATGCTTCTTTTGCGACCTGAAAGACATGTTCCGTCCATCTGACATCACACTACACTTTCATGCCCAGAACATCAAGAGTCCCTGACTCCACAATACTTACACCACCCATAGAAACAGATGAAGCAGCATGGTCATACGTACGTCGATGCGTAAGCATACAACACTGGGTCTTACGGGCATTAAAATCGACCCTGTTCGCCTGATCCCATTCGGAAATCTTCGCGAGGTCACTATTCAGAACGTCATTCATAAACTGCCTCCTCGTCTCGATTTCAGACGATGACGGCCTGCAGTTAAATGAATAAGAATGCGAAAGGCTGCTATCATCTGCGAAAGAGTGAGTAGGACAGGAAGTTTAGAAAAGTAGATCGTTAAGAAAAATTAGAAATAGAGTGGGAGAAAGAACGGAGCCCTGCGGTACCCCTGAATTGACTCTGAACTCATCGGATGAGACCCCATCTGTAACAACTCGTATAGAGCGATCCCTGAGGAAGCTCGATATAAACCGAGAACACCTCGAGTTAATGGCAAAGATGTTGAAACTGCGTTAGGCGTTTCAACATATTGGTATCTATCGACTAAGTATGAATATATTAGACCTGAGGCACTTGATGCGAATCCAAATATATGTTTAAGTTTAAGACACAAAATACTATGGTCAACAGCGTCGAATGCTCTGGAGCGATCCAAGAGAACTAAAAATGTAACATTACCGCACTCTACCTGCTGTCTTATATCTTCACCAACATCTAAAAGAGCCGTTATACAGGGTGTTTTTTTTAAGGTATAGAACTTCGAATTGAAATAAAACACAAGAAAATCGTTTTAATGTCCATCAATTTGGCTTTATTGGAAGGATAATTTTATGCCATTAATGTTTAAATATGACTTCGGGCATGTGGCCGCCGCGGCTGGCTCGAATAAAGCCAATTCTACAGGTCCAATTTTCAACCACTTTTTCGAGCATATGGGGCCGTATGTTGGCAATAGCGCCACGAATGTTGGCTTCCAAGTCCCCTAACGTTTCTGGTTTGTTGGCGTAGACGAGCGACTTCACATATCCCCAAAGCAAATAATCCAATGGTGTCAAATCACACGATCTTGGTGGCCAATTGACAGGTCCATTCCGCGAAATTATGCGCTCATCGAATGTTTCCTTCAATAAATCGATTGTGACGTGCGCTGTGTGGCATGTAGCGCCGTCTTGTTGGAATCACAACTCATCCACATTCATTTGCGCAAAATCTTCCATAAAGTTGATGGACAAAGCTCCAATTGCTGCGCACGGTGGCGAATCGATTCATTCGGGTCCTCTTCAACACTTTGCTCTACAGCGGCAATTGTTTCTTCGGTGCGCACTGTTCGACGTCTCTGCGGATGCGTATTATCACATAGAGTAAACGTAGTGCGAAAACGATCCATGGTTAACCGAATTAATTGCTCTGATGGACGATTATGTCGACCATAAAATGGACGGAGCTTGCGGTAAACTTCCCGAACTGAACCATTACTTTCGAAATAAATTTGCACGATTTGCAAGCGTTGTTCTTTTGTCAACCTGTTCATGATGAAATGGCAAACCAAACTAAATATTAATCACTTGACAGCTGACAAAATGGCCGCCAGTTAAAAAAGTGATGCCAACTTAAAGTTCTATACCTCAATAAAAAACACCCAATACAACTATGATTTTGACGGAAATTTTTAATGAATTTAATACAATTTGTTAAATATTTATACTATTTTTGGTCCAAGTTCAACGCTTTGGTTCTTCTTTGACATAGAAATATGTAAATAATTTGCTTAACAAAATTATAAAAACAAAAAAATTAAAGATAATGTTTTTTTTTTAGAAGTTGGTTTAATTCCTTTTAGGGAACGTTTTTCCCTCTATCCTTCAAAATTTATTTATACAAAATTTCAAGGGTCCGGTGAGTAGATGGTCTTAGATTTCATCAGTGATCAAGAATATGTATACTTTTTGACATACTTTAAACCCTGAATGAAAATGTTTGTTATAGTGCTCAAAAATTTTACTTTTTTTTAAATAAAGTCCGAGACACATAGAATCCGTCATACGTTATACGTCGCCTTTTTCAACTGACAGCTGAGTTGAAATTCATGCTTTCTTATGTGAGCTGTCACATTCAGTACTTCTGCGTCAAAGCAAAGTACGAAAGTTGGCCAACTTTTAACTTTTGACGTACGTTGAATACTTTGACAGAAATCGATGAGTTTTTCAAATTCTTTTAATAAATTTTTTGTATTGTGTGTTCAGGAAAGTACTCATTGTGCCACCCTTTTCCGTCAGTACGTTCATGTCAGTTGAAAAAGGCGACGCATAACGTATGACGGATTCTATGTGTCTCGGCCTTTAGAAGGATATTTTCTGCGTTACACAGGGAATGACAAAGTGAATTCTTTTTTGGAGGTTATGTAAAAAAAAAAAAAATAAATAAATTATTGCAAAATCCTAAAATAAATGATTAACGAAATTATTTAAAAATACTTATTAGCTTTAAAATCCTTGTGATGCAACATCGCTCGTTATACCGGGCCTAAACTGTACAGATACATATATCAGTATATGTATATGTATGTACATGACCTGCTATATACTCGTACATGCATATAGAAGTATGTGCTGGGTAACGCATGTTCTTTCTAACCCATATAATTTGAAGGGAAAATAATTTGCAGGCATTCGGCACACACAACAAACAACAATAAGTTGACAGCAATTTTGTTATATTAGTTAACATTTTTCCATATAATCAAATCAATTATTATTTCAAAATCTCAGTAGCCGTACACATTTCCTACTGAAATACATAAGTGGGCTAACGTTGAAAGGAAACTCTTGCATGAGAGTGTGTGACTGTGTGTATGTGTGTGTGCGTTAGTGTGTGCGCTGAAGAAGGGCGTTTATTTTGATTTTTAAAATATGTATTCTTCTTTGGTGTTTTCTGAGAGAAAACAAACGCAAGCAAAGTGCAAAGTATAGTTTTAGGAGGGGGTGAATAAATTGTATGCTTTTTTTTTCTTTTCGAAGAGCAGCAAAAAGATAAGGGAAGCAGAATGATTGGTCGGCCAGGCATGCGAAATTTTTACAAAATAATTTGCCAAAATTATTAGGGAAGTTCTGATGACATCAAAAGTCATAACCATAGAAAACGTGTTGGCTTGTTGTGTCATACGAGTACGACTTATAAAAAGAAGTAAAAGCGTGGGGGTGTTTTTTTTCTTTCAGTAAATACATCATACATGATTAATAATACATGCTTTATATGAAATAGCAGGATGAATGGTAAAATTCGCGGGACACTCAGGACTGCCACATTGATTTGATTAGAGCAACATTTTTGTATGTCCTTATAGAAAAGAGACAGTCTGTACTATACGATTGCTTCATTGCAAGTTTTTAAAGATTTTAATGAAAAATTCGACTGCAAAATATGTACTAAAACAATGTTTTTTTATTAAGTTTTTTTTTTTTTTTTATACGAATCACTCTGTTGTCTGACAGCTGTTTTGATAGTTTAAAGTGACGTCTCTACTCAGTATTGTTTGGCAAATCATCATGAACAGGTTAACTCCAGAACAACGCTTCCAAATCGTGGAAATTTATTTTCAAAAACAGTGTTCAATTAAAAATGTTTATCCGCTTTTTTACCGAAAAATTCTCTTCAATAATGCGGCGCATTTTTGGTTGAATGGATGTGTCAACAAGCAAAATTGCCGTATTTGGAGCAAAGATAATCCACACGCCGTTCAAGAATTACCAATGCATCCCGATAAATGTACTGTTTGGTGCGGTCTATGGGCTGGTGGAATCATCGGTCCTTATTTCTTTAAAAATGAGGAAGGACGACGCGTTACCGTGAATGGAAATCGATACAGAATCATGATCAATGAATTTTTGGTGCCAAAACTTCAAGATGTGGATGTAAACGAAATGTGGTTTCAACAGGATGGTGCCACTTGTCATGCTGCGGGCGAAACAATGGACTTATTGAAAGAACATTTCAACGACAACATTATGTCGAGAAATGGACCGGTGAATTGGCCTCCGCGTTCGTGTGATTTGACGCCACTCGATTATTTTTTGTGGGGATACCTGAAATTATTGGTTTACGTGGATAAACCAGCAACGATTGACGCTTTGGAAACCAGTATTCAACGTGTCATCGCTGAAATACGACCTCAAATGCTTGAAAAGGTGGTCGAAAATTGGAGCTCCAGAATGACCTTTGCGCAAAATAGTCGTGGTGGCCATATGCCCGAAATTATATTTAAATGTTAAATGACAAGAAATTATCTACCAAATCAAAAATTTTTTTTTGCCATTTCATAATTTGGCATGTGTTTTATTTAAATTTCAAATCAGCAAGCTCTTATAAAAACACCCTTTATATACACAATCTGAAATATCTTTTCAAAGTATTTGGATTTTGAAAGCTAAGTCGCATTTTATTGTAACGAGTTTTCGTAATAAATCAAATATTTTATATGTGATAAATTCTTTAGTATTGAAAGCTGTCACACTGCCACTCACTGGTACATGTCGGCATATACGTGCCACTAGTACAAGGTTGGGTGGTTGGGTGGTTGGTTGGTTGGTATACGTGGCTGCCTGTATCCCACAAGCATTCAAGTAGGATCTCTGAGATCCCGTTTTGAAAGACCACTCCACTCGTCAGTGTCAGCCTGTGTAGAACCGAATCCAGATCTCGGCTACGGTGATGGATGCTAGGTCCAACCTGTCGCATCGTGGAATCTAATAAGGTCACCTAGACCTATACCTGATAGCTCCGAAAGGTCGCATATTACACTGTTGCCTAAGATTCTGTGTCTCGTATGGTGCAATGCCAGGCATTCGCAAAGGGAGTGATGAACTGTCTCTTCCTTGCCCTGATCCCGGCAGCTGCGACTGAATGCATTATAGGAGAGACCTATCCTACCTGCATGTCTGCCTATTGCCCAGTGTCCCGTCACTACTGCGACGAGTGTTGAGATGTCCCTACGGTTCCTGTTGATCAGCTGTGCTGTCCTCCTGTCGTTGTAGCAGGGCCACATACTTCTGGCCATCCTACACGTGTCTAGCTTGCGCCATCTGTCTGCAGCCTTCTGCCGATAATGGCTCTGAATGCCGCATATTATAGCGCCATACGGCATGGCTACCGATACTAGTACATACTACTGTGTTTTCCATGCTTACGATACTGATTAAACCTTGCAAACCATGCGGAGTTGTTGATGCTCGAACGATGCTACCAAATGATCTAGATTTTCTTTGCGTTATTTTTATACCCTCCAAAAAAGAATTTGGAGGGTATATTCACTTTGTCATTCCGTTTGTAACGCATCGAAATATCCATCTCAGACCCCATAAAGTATATATATTCTTGATCAGTGATGAAATCTAAGACGAACTGAGCATGTCCGTCCGTCCGTCCGTCTGTGGAAATCACGATTCAGTCCAAACGAAAAGAGCTAGACTCTTGAAATTTGGAATAAATATATTTTAAAGCTTAGAGCAGGTTAAGTTCGGAGATGGGCTAAATCGGACAAGAGGAAAAAAAGTTCCCCTAAGAGGAACTAAACCATCCCAGAAAAAACAACATAATTTTTAAAGTTTTTTGGTTATTTTGTTAAGCAAATGATATATTTTTATGTCAAATACGGTCCAACGCCTTAAACTTGGAGCCATTAAATAAAATAAAAATATTTTTTGACCCCGCCCACTTCAGTGGGCGTTATTATAGGCAAAAATAGCATAAAAATTTAACAAATTGTTTTACTTAAGCCTACATTCCTTAAAAATAACACTTTTAAGCTTTAATGACGAAGCTGAAACGAAACCTGGTACTACTCTGCCCTACCCCCTCCTTCCCCTTCGCCCCCTAAATGACCCTACCAAAAACAAAAATTTTTTTTTTAATTTTGTATATAATCATCCCAAGCATTTATTTTTAGAGTTTTATGTCTACCTGTTTCTGCCCTACCCCCTCTCCCCCTTTGCCCTCTAAATGACCCTATCAAAAAAAAGAAATTTTAATTTTGTATATAATTATCCCAAGCATTTATTTTTAGAGTTTTATGACAAAGGTGAAATATTTCCCCCACAGCCCTTGCCAGAGTGACCCCGCCAAAATACAGTTTTTATACCCTCCAAAGAGAATTGCACCCTATAAAGTAAATATGTATATTCTTGATTAGTGATGAAGTTTAAGACGGTCTAGCAATGCCCATACGTTCGTCTGTGGAAAACATGATATTGTCTATTTTTAAACCCGCCCCTTCACTAGGCGTTGACGTACGATATTTTATAAAGGAACTCTGTGCCACCAAGTTAAACATTTCAAATTCACTTACTGAACATTTGGAGGGTATTTAAGATTCGACCCGGTCGAATGCAACGTTTTTACTTGTTTTAAGTTCTGTCGGCCTTAAAAGGAACCTAAAAAATAATACATACTAAAATTTCAAAGACGGATTCTGGTAGAGAGGGTTACAAAAAAAACATGCGGTTTTTCTCTTGAGAATTTGAAATATTTATTTAAGAAGTTTGTAAATATTTCAACGTTATGCATTCTGTTATAACGAATCAGCATGCATTAATCACTCTTTCACCAGCCGGCCAAGACCGGAGGAGATTGACGCCAAAAGACAAATGATGAATGAGTCGCTTAGTAGTGATTTAGGGTCAATCTCCAAATGGGTCCTAGCGAATAGGGTTAACTTTAATCCTCATAAGACGCAGTGCTGCGTGCTTACGCATAGGCGGCTGGTAGAAGGTTCTGCGCCATCCGTGTTTATGGATGGTGTAGGTATTGGCGAATCAGAAGCTCTTGGTATGAAAATACAATGTGACGCTCGATGGACTGATCACATTTTTCATATTTCAAAAGAAGCATTCAAGTGCCTCGCCTTTTGAAGACGGTGTAAGACATACTTCACCCCAACTGATCTCCTCAATATATATACCACTTACATCCGACCAAAAATGGAATACAACTCTCATGTATGGCCCGGTGCTTCAAAGTCTATTTTGAAGTCTCTCGACCGCCTGCAAGAGACAGCGAAGAGGCTCATCGGTGACAGTAGGGTAGCCAACTCTATTGACTAACTGGATCATCGACGCAACGTGGGATGTGTTTCAGTGTTCTAGCGATGCTACAACGGAATGTGTTCTGGTGAAATAAGGGAGCTTGTGCCTGATAACCGTTTATTTCTGCGTGCTACCCGCTCTTCACATAAGGCACATCCTTTTGTGGTTGAGTTGTCAGTGAATCGCACCACGCATTACAGAGAGAATTCATTCTTTGGCCGAACGGTTCGCAAGTGGAACAAACTTCCAGCAGAGGTCTTTCCTGCCAATTTCAACTCAGGGTTAGGCTCAAATAGAACGACCACAAACACTACTCCCTCTATCCTCCTTTCCACAATTAATTTTCCTAGTACTGGCACAATGCTGAGTGCTGGTCCAAGAAAAAAAAAAAAGATATTAATATTTGTACATTTTCAGGATCCGTTGTATTAAATAATCGGTAAAAATATGTTATAAAAATCGGGGAGTCATACAACGATTTAGTATTGAAGCGGTTCTCGTAAATAATTTAATTATAAAAAATGTTTGTAAATGGGAATTGTTTTCATACCCGTCTAAGCCATTTAACAAGTGAAATAAAACAAATACTCAAGAGTACTGATGATCACAGTGTAGCGGCTTTCGAAAACAGCACTACTCTACTCTGCTGTGAAGAATGAAAACTAAATTGATATTATTGAATTGAATTAAGATTCATAGGCTAATAGTTCGAAATTTTAATCTAAATCTCAGAAAGACATGATAAATATTCCAAGGCACAAAGGAAAGTCAACATCAGTTTTTTATTCAACTTACACAGCAGAGCAGAACAGCTGTTTTCGAAAGACGCAACCCTTTCATCATCAGTGCTCATGTGTATTGTGTTTATCACCACTTATTAGGTGGCTTAGATGAATTTGATAACAGTTCCTATTTACACAAATTTTATTGAGAAAAAGAATACGAGAACTGTATCAACCTGATGTTAACATGTTATTGTTTTAATACCCGTGTCACCGTTTGATTATTTTCTTCATGTCCCATTTTTCTGAATTGATATTCATTTCTCCAGTAATCCTTGGATATTATCTTACGAACACCAGGCCATCAAAATTAATTGCATGTGCTACAACGGAATGTGACAGTTCGAAATAAATACCTAAAACTAGTGTTTACATTAACCACACTCCAGTTTGGCTGATCCCAGTCCTTAAATGTTGGCTGGGGTTGCATAAGGAAAATAAGTTTTTATATACTATTTTTCTAGATTTTCATACTCACTATTCTTTTCATCAATCTTTTATGTAAGTAATTTTCAACTCAAAACTATTGACGTTTAAAAAATCAACGCATTTTACTGGAAATGTTTTCCAAAGCTCGTCGTGTGTGTGTGTGTGTGTGTGTGTGCATAGATACACTTTAACGAGCAATCATTACAGGGGATTATAATTATTATTTTTTTCTATCAAACAACTGTTTAAAAGTTTCAATTTCCCAGCTAAAAAAAAAGAAAATAATAAAAGGCAAAAAAGTATATGAAGAAAAAAAAAACTGTGTACCATGTACACGATGTTTTCCTTACACCTCGTTAGTTACACTCTCCACCAACAACATAATAGTCTCCATAATTGATGACATTTGCATGTCGTTTCTGCTTTTCTTTCAACAACATTTAGATTGTTTTTTGTTTGGTAACCGCAAAACTTTTTGTAGTCTCTTTTGGAGGAAGAAGAAGAAGAAAAAAAAGGACAAAAAGTAACCTTTGCAGCTCAGAAGTTTACGGATTATTTATTGGTGTTGAAAATATATTAATTACAGAGTGCTTTAAGTCATATTGTGTTTTTTGGAGGCATTAAGTAGCACAAGTTTTTATAAATATTTTTTTTTTAATTTTTTGTTTTAATTTTTTTTGTTTAAAATTATGGTAGGAGTACTTTGCCAACTATTAGTATTTGTTAGAAAATTTACATGACAAACCGCAGACAGATTTCTTTTTCATCTTTACGGATATAATAAATACGAAAGTAACTCTGTCTGTCCGTCTGATGCTTTTACACTCTTAAAACGCTAAATCGATTTAGATGAAATTTGGCATAGATATATTTTGAGATCTGAGAAATTGCATAGGGTGGCTTTTGTTTTTGGAAATGATGTTGCTACTGGTCAAGAGTGGTAACAAATTTTTATGGTCATAGAAAATTATTAAGCTGATAACTATAAAAATATAAACTTTGATGCAGTGGACTTAATGATGTATTTGTTTTATTTTTTTCAATGACTTTATGAGGAGTCAAGGGTGGTCTAAAGTTTCTGGGGATATATGAAATTATGAAACTGTTAACTAAGACTGGCGGAGACTGACGCCATGATGTACTAAAAATGCAGAGTAACAGCACCCTCCTTCGTCGGCCCTGTAGCAAAAATTAGCTGGCGAAGTAAAAAAAGGTTGAAATAGCTACAAAAAAATTGTCTATCTTCTCATCTTTCCTAAGCTGTTCCCTCAATACTATCCCCTCGTTTTCAGTTCCGGCGCAATGCATTGCATATATAGGGGTCATCCCCTGAGTGCTGGTCCAGGATAAAAAAAGCACGCTTTAAACTTTGATATAGTAAAAATACAGCACATCATTGACATAACACACATCAGTTGCAGTTTCACATATTCTTCGCGGACAAACTTGCGGGTAAAAAGTATAATAAAATAAAAACAGTCCTTGCACTTTATATGTTGACTTGCACTTTTTATGATGAATTGCACTTTCTATAATGACTTGCACTGTTTTGATGACTTGGACTTTTCATAGTGATTTGAATTTTTATGATGACATGCATTTTTAATGATGACTTGCACTTTTTATGAAGACTTGCACTTTTTATGATGACTTGCATTTTTAATAATGACTTGCACTTTTTGTGATGACTTGCACATTTTGTAACGACTCACTTTTTGTGATGACTTGCACTTTTTTGATGACTTGCTTTTTCTATAATCACTTGCACTTTTCATTATGAATTGCGCTTTTTATGATGACTTGCACTTTCTATAATGACTTGCACTGTTTTGATGACTTGGACTTTTCATAGTGACTTGAATTTTTGTGATGACTTGCATTTTTAATGATGACTTGCACTTTTTATGAAGACTTGCACTTTTTATGATGACTTGCACTTTTTATGAAGACTTGCACTTTTTATGAAGACTTGCACTTTTTATGATGACTTGCACTTTTTATTATGACTTGCACTGTTTTGATGACATGCACTTTTCATAGTGACTTGAATTTTTATGATGACTTGCATTTTTAATGATGACTTGCACTTTTTGTGATGACTTGCACATTTTGTAACGACTCACTTTTTGTGATGAATTGCACTTTTTTGATGACTTGCACTTTTTTGATGACTTGCGTTTTCTATAATCACTTGCACTTTTCATTATGAATTGCGCTTTTTATGATGACTTGCACTTTCTATAATGACTTGCAATGTTTTGATGACTTGGACTTTTCATAGTGACTTGAATTTTTATGATGACTTGCATTTTTAATGATGACTTGCACTTTTTATGAAGACTTGCACTTTTTATGATGACTTGCACTTTTTGTGATATATTGCACTTTTTATTATGACTTGTATTTTTTATGAAGACTTGCACTTTTTGTGATGACTTGCACTTTTTGTAACGACTCACATTTTGTGATGACTTGCACTTTTTATAATGGCTTGCATTTTTAATGATGAATTGCACTTTTTTGTGATGACTTGCACTTTTTGTGATGTATTGCACTTTTTGTGATGTATTGCACTTTTTATTATGACTTGCACTTTTTATGAAGACTTGCACTTTTATGATGACTTGCATTTTTAATGATGACTTGCATTTTTAATGATGACTTGCACTTTTTATGATCACTTGCACTTTTTGTGATGACTTGCACTTTTTGTAACGACTCACTTTGTGATGACTTGCACTTTTTTGTGATGACTTGCACTCTTTGTAACGAATCACTTTTTCTGATGACTTGCACTTTTTATGATGACTTGCATTTTTTATAATGACTTGCATTTTTTATAATGACGTGCACTTTTCATAACCACTTGCACTTTTTATAACTACTTGCACTTTTTATAATGACTTGGACTTAGTAATACAATAAATATGAAAGTAACTTTGTTTGTCAGTTACCTTTTCAGGCTCAAACCGCTGAAACTCGGCATGGAAATATTTTAAGATCCGAGGAATAACATAGGGGCGTTTCTGTTTTGGGATTGTTCAAGGGTGGCGGAAAATTTGTATAGACATGTGAAATTATTAAACCGATAAACCTTAAAACGTTTTAAACCTTGATGCAGCAAAAATTCAACACATCATTGACATAACATACACATTAGCTGCAGTTTAAAATATTCTTCGCGAACAAAGTCGCGGGTAAAAGCTAGGTATTAATAAGATAAACAAAAATAATTTTAACAGCCTAAAATATATAACAGACAGCTGTACATGCTTAGAAAATATACGTTTATATATATATATATATATATATATATATATATATATATATATATATATATATATATATATATATATATATATATATTATATATGGCCGTGGCTACTAATTAGGTTACTCCCAGTTGCTTATAAAAGTTTGATAAAATTTCTTGTTCCTTTTAATTGCTATGCCTTTTGTCACACTTGCAAAAATATCAATAATATATTAAAGATTTTAAGCCAATTTGAACTCTTCAACTGTTATTTTAAATGTTTTGTTTTCCTCAACAAATATAATATTCAAAAAAAGCTGTTAATAAAACTAAAGTTTCTCACCAAGTTCTTTCTCAAATTATAAACGTTAACACATGAACCCTTTCGTTTTGCTGTTGCGGCCTTAAAAGACAAAATTGTCAAATGAAACATGTACTTACACTAATTACTTTATTATAATTGTATTACAATAAAATATATACTTGGTTTTTTTTCTCTTCAATTTAATACTCGTCAAAGCAAAACAAAAATTCTAATAACGTCGTTTACAAGTTTTCAAAAAATTCATTGGAAACCTGTAATTTAAAGCAAATAAACTTAAAATGACACACATAATAAATACAAAATGCTCGTAACGTGAAAAGGGTTACAAATTTATATAAAATTAAATAAATGAGAATGAAAACAAACAATCCATTGTATTTTCGGTTGGTTAACTGCATAAAATATAAGTTATCAAAAGAAATTAAATTAACAATCAAAAGAAAATAATAGAAAATTAATAATAATAATGAATTGAATGGAAAGCAATTGACATGATGTTAAAAAAAGTGATATAGAACGCGGAAATAATGCACTACGAGGATTGTCTATTTAATAGTGGATACGAGTACTTTATTTTTTTGTTTGTTTGTTAAAATATTGAGTTTTATTATTTTGTGCGACTTGTGAACAGATTTATTTTGAAACACATATTCTTTTGACACAACATTTTCTATTTTTATAAACAAAAAGTACTTTTTCAAAAAAGTACCTTTTCAAAAAAGTACTTTATCCAAAAAGTACCTTTTCCAAAAAGTACTATTTCAAAAAAGTACCTTCTCCAAAAAGTACATTTAAAAAAGAAATACTTTTTACATATGTAAGTACGCTTCTTTAAAAGCACTTTTTAAAAAATTTATATTCTGAAAAAGAAAGTATCTTTTCAAAAGAGTACTTTTTCAAAAAAGTACATTTTCAAAATGCTCTTTTTGAACGAAAAGTACCTTGCCAAAATCTACCTTTCTCGAAAAACAACTTTTTAAGTAAATAATTTTTTTGGAAGAGTGCTTTTTTCATAAAGTACCATTCGCAAAAAATTAATTTTCCAAAAAATACCTTCTCACAAATTTTTAGTATCCTAAAAACACATTTCTAAAATTTATATGTTCAAATATATATTATATATCAAAAAAGTACTTTTCTCCTAAAACAGATTTTTAAGTAAATATCTTTATTAAAAAGCATATTTTTGAAACTGTCCTTTTTTTATAAAGTAAAATTCTCAAAAAGTACAATTTTGAAAAAATAGATCCTCCAAAAGTTTTCGTATTCCAAACTATATTTTCAAAAATTATATATTCAAAAATGTACAATTTCTAAAAATATCATATCACAAATGCACTTCTTTAAAAAAAAAAATAAGAACAAACACTTTTTGCGAAAAGTACCTTTTGCGAAAAGTACCCTTGGTGCAAAGTACGTTTTGCGAAAAGTACGTTTTGCGAAAACTTCCTTTTGCGGAAAGTACGTTTCGCGAAAAGTACGTTTTGCGAAAAGTACGTTTTTCGAAAAGTACCTCTTTCGAAATGTATGTTTTGCGAAAAGTACCTTTTGCGAAAAGTACTTTTTGCGAAAAGTATGTTTTGCGAACAGTACTTTTAACGAAAACTACGTTTTACGAAAAGTACCTTTTATGAAAAGTACCTTTTTGCGAAGACTATTTGTTAAAGAGTAACACTATATCAGTTATTAACATTCAACTCAGACTTAAAATGTTTCAATTATATGATTTTCCCCGAATTTTTATTTTGTATCGTTTCTCGTTTTTACCCTTTTTTGTACCTTTCGAAAAAAGTGCAATTTCTTAGCTCAGCTTCTGCTAAGCGGTAGGAAGTAAAAATTAATTTAAATGCATGTACTTTGTCATTAACAAAAATGTACTAAAACCGAGTACGATTTCACGTCTTATAAAATTGGTTACGTTCCTTAAGGGTTAAAATAAATTTGATGTCCTCTTCAGAAAAATTAATGTTCTAAAAAGCTTTATGCTCTGTTCAATAGTTTAGAAGATGTATGGAGTGCAAGAAGGTACCAAAAATCGGGGTTTCCCCCTTTCCTAAAAACTGAAAGAACATTTATTTTTATATTGAAAAAAGTTCCATACACGTATTACATTCTTATTATCATTTTTTATAAACGAATGCTTGACTAATTTGAGTTCTTTGCAATTTCCGAGATATAAAATATTGATTAAGCGGTATTTCTTGTTATGCAATTAAAAAATTTCATTGAGGCCTCGAGCAGCTGATTTTTATTATGAACACTTTTATTAACAATATTTTTATTATAAGGATTTTTATTATAAATGCAAATCGACTGCTTAAATAAATAATTTAAATTATTTATTAATTTTCAGAAATAAGTGTTAAAAATATTTATGAAACAAGTACTCTTACGAAGCAACCCTCGCATTTCCAACAAAAGGGCTAACATGCAGCGCAATCTAAATCAACATTCATGTCCTAAAAAAAAAATAATAAGACCATTTAAATTTTTTTTTGTTTGAACAAAAAAGGTGCATGAATGATATTTATTTTATTCAAGTTATGAAGAAGGATCTACATCAATAATAATTCCAAATACTGAAGAGTCTCTAATCTTCAACAGAAAACCTATTTAGGACTTTATTTTTATTATATGCTGGAAAACATATGCAAGAATTTCCTGTCCTTTTTGGCATAAAATGCAACTCACGTAACACGCAATCGACACTAGATCATATGAAAATAACAAAAACTACAAAAGGATATACGTGATAAGTGAAAGAACTGAAAAAAAGAGTTAAATAATGTGCATAAAAAGTATCCTCTAACAGACAGGCCGTGGCAGACAGAAATCATAGGTTCTTTAACCTCAACTCAAGGTAAAATTGCACCTTCTCTTGAGGTTGGATTACTCAACAGCATTACAAGCATGAATGGCAACAACAAGACAAGATAAAACAAATTATACAATAACACAATGTGTGTGTGTGTGTGTGTGTGTGTGCAAGGATAACATTATCCTTTATCTGTTATATATATTCAAACCCCTTGAAAACTGACAGCCATGTGAGCCGATTAAAACAAAAAGCGTCAAGTAGTTGGCAGACAATTACTTCTGCTGCTGCTGTTGCTGCTGCTTCTGTCGCTTTTCAGGTCTTCTTTTTTTCCGTCGTATTGTGCAAGGAAATCAAGATGATTATCTTGACTGTCTTCTGTTATTAAATGAATGAGTTCAATTTGATCTCCTCTATTAGCCTGGCTCACCCTGCCCCTGTTGTCTTTGCTTTTTTCTATACTTTTCTTAATCATTTGAAGTGGTTTCGTATTTCTCAAAGTAATTGCGCACCCAAATACCTGTTCCTGTGTTTTGTTCATTTCAAATCTCCCACGTTTCTCTCTGCAAAAAAACATCAAATAAATAATATTTAAAATATTTATTTACTTGCGCACCAAAAGCACCTACAACTCACTTGTGTTCATTGATGACTGCTTCTCTGTTGGATATTTGATATTTAATCACATTGAATTATTCTGCTCTTACTGTTTAGAAATTGCCTTGTTGTCTTGGCAGGAAGTGTGAGAATTTTTATCTCTTATTACTTGTTTTGGTGTTCCGTTGTCATTATTTGTTATCCTTATCGCATGGTAAATCGTTTAGTTGTCTGCAAAATTTGTCTTTTGTAATCGGCTAATAGCAGTTTAAAATTTCAACGTTTCAATTAGGCATTAAAGATCAGTTTACCCTAAAATATATTGAAATAGCAAGTGCGTGTATAAGACGGTATTACAGCACCTTTAGGCCACAATAATATTTCGTTGTGACAAATTTGGTTTGTATATGTTCTATATGTGATTTGATTACAGCTAGAAGACATTTATTAGTAAATAAATTGCAATTCAGCAATCCTAGTCATTTCTCGGGAGAATTTCTGACGATCTGAGTTTATACAATATTAAACCAAGTATCCTGGCTTTCTTAATGGGGCTGTCCTTTTTGGTGTAACTCTGAAAATCCGTTCTTTTCGAGATACACGTTGGGTGATGGTGTCTTTGTTGGCAGCCGCTTTTCGGTGTCTACTTGTCTTTGTGCATCATAAAGCACTATAAATTTCTGATTGTGCGCCGTTGCTGTGATACACCTATTGTCCTTCACTCTCTAACCCATAAAACTCATATGTTACCTGCTCAATCCCTGAAGTTGCAGTGCAACGGGAGGGCATATAAGAAATTAAAAAGTAGTAGGTATACCTCCCCAGAAAGTACACCGCCTAGTACGATCCCTGCAAGTAGGACTTCCGTCCGCTCCGAAGCATATCCGAAAGAGGTTCGAGTAGAAATTTGGCAGAGGTTTATTCCTATGCAGTCTGTTGTAAAAAAGTAGGTTAAGGACGCCTGGTACCGTAACAGGGCCAAAGTCAATAGAGAGATGAAAACCTATACTGGTTTTGCTCTCGGGGGTTACACAGTTTTCTCAAACATAACTTTTGCTGGTAACCCATTAAACTTATAAGTACCTGCCTGGTTTCCGAATAGGATCCGGGATAGGTCCCAGTAGGAAACTTAGCTGGTCTACTGTAAGAGATCTAAAGGAGTAGGGGGCCTGCGCGGCGGTCACCTACGTAAGTTTGAAATAACAGAGAAGAGGTCCAAGGACACCTCGATCTAATTAAGAGTTCAAAAGTCAATAGAAAATTGAAACCTATAATGGTTGGCTTTCGAGGGGTTACGATGTTTTCAGGCAGTACTTTTGCATGTATCCCCTTAAAACTTATATGTTACTGCCCAATCTCTGTTACAGTGTAACGGATGTGCATATAAGAATATAAAAGTAGTAGGTTCGCCTACGTGCCTGAGTAAGAATCAATAGGTGAGGCGGTACCTGGGTTTGGGTAGAAAAGAAACCGAAGTCGATAGAAAGTTTATAGAACCTCTACTGGTTTGACTTTCGAGGCTTTACCAGTAGTCAGAACTGGTACCACGGGATCCAGTACAAGTCCCGCAGTTTACTGCGGCTGGATATTGGTGAGGTGGTCTCCCTCGGGAGTACACGTGGTGGTTTGTGGTCACCAATTTGGTGGAAGATTTGTCAGATAATAATTGATGTCCATTCCTTGCGGTTGGACTTCAGTCGGGCTGATAGTAGCAAAATCTATATGTTGTTGTGAATCAACAAATAAAAGATCATCTAGATAGGATCGGCACTCTAGCAAGGTGTTAGATCATGTTCTAGAAATTGCCATCTGGGCGACCCGAGGTCGCCTTCGTGTCTCTTGGTGCTAAGAGGGGTGATGGTGACACTCAATTTCACCCGATGTTAAGAGCATCGTTAGGTAGGGCCGCCAGGCGGGAACTGACGTTAAATCAATGACATATATTTGTCCTTCACTCTCTGTCGGTGGCCTTCAACTCGGCCCACCATAAAATAAAATTTTTAAATCAAATTCCTTGCAATCTATCAATTTTTTTAAATGTAATTTTAAATATGAAAGAACATTTTTATTTTTCGAGATTATTTATTTATCCCTCCTTATTAACTGTTTGTCGACGTCAATGTCAAGACAATATCAAAAATGTGATACTTAGATACTCGTTATGGTGAACAATTCAATTCAGCTGATGGCCTCAGACTATTCTAAAAAGTAGCAAGAGGCTGTTAAAAACAGACAATTATTGAAGAAAAAGTGTAAATAATTGTTTTATTTTTGATATTGTCTTGACGTTGACGTCGACAAATAGTTACATAATAAGGGAGATTATTAAGATAAAATTTTTTTATTCAGACTCAAGTTCAAATCTCCAATCTGCAAATTATTTAATTTTTTTTTTATGAAATTCAAGTTATTTTATTGAGAATGGAATATTTAGAATATTTTTATAATCATCAAACTAGCAGAAGGGATCAGTACTGATTTTGAGGCCGCTACGCCATCTGCATGGACATAAATAACAAAAAGTTTTTGATCTCAGCAGCAGATGGTTCTGGAAAAAGCAAGAAGAAAATGGAATATTTGGAATAATAATCGTCAGAGTTGGAGAATTGCGTGCTTTAAATTAAAAAAAATTAATAAACAATAACAAAATAGTTTTACCATTTAAATTTTTGACGTCCTCGTAGTACATGCATTGGCAATTGTTGCAATGAATTCAATTTCGCTGGAAAATCGCATTAAAATAATTGAAATCTACTATGGAAATGGTGATTCTGTTAAAGTTACATTTCGTAAAATTCGTGACCTTCTGTCAACAAGCAAAATTGCCTTATTTGGGCTTCTGAGAATCCTAGAACGATTATTGAGAAGCATTTGCTTACTCAACGTGTCCCTGTATGGTACGCCATGTGCTCTGGGGGGGTGATTGGGCTGATATCGTGGACATGCTGGGCATTTGCCGGATATCATTTTTCATTCATAATTGCCGAACTTTTCTCTTCGTAATACAATAAAAATTTGAATCATCCTGATCTAAATTTTTTGTTTTATATTGTTTTAAAAAACAAAGTCCTTGTTGAAATTTTAGTAATAAAAACAGTGGCTAATAAGTTGATATTCTTAATGACTAGTACTGCCGTGGAAAGTGTAAAAAGTTGAACCAAGAATGCTGATGGGATGGCGTAGCGGCCTTCGAAATCAGTACTGATCCCATTTGCTAGTTTCATAATAATAATAATATTGTAATAATATTAAGAAAATATTAAGAAAGTAATTTGAATTTAATAAAATTATTTAAAAAAAATTATTGTGGATTTGAACTTGAGCCTGAATAAAAATTCTTAATGTAATTTTAAATTGTAAATATTTCACTATTAAGAAAGTAATTTGAATTTAATAAAATTCTTTAAAAAAAAATTATTGCGGAAATGAAAAATTCTTAATGTAATTTTAAATTGTAAATATTTCACTATTAAGAAAGTAATTTGAATTTAATAAAATCCTTTAAAAAAGAATTATTGCGGATTTGAACTTGAGTCTGAATAAAAATTCTTAATGTAATTTTAAATTGTAAATATTTCACTATTAAGAAAGTAATTTGAATTTAATAAAATTCTTTAAAAAAAAATTATTGCGGAAATGAAAAATTCTTAATGTAATTTTAAATTGTAAATATTTCACTATTAAGAAAGTAATTCGAATTTAATAAAATTCTTTAAAAAAAAATTATTGCGGATTTGAACTTGAGTCTGAATAAAAATTCTTGATGTAATTTTAAATTGTAAATATTTCACTATTAAGAAAGTAATTTGAATTTAATAAAATCCTTTAAAAAAAGAATTATTGCGGATTTGAACTTGAGTCTGAATAAAAATTCTTAATGTAATTTTAAATTGTAAATATTTCACTATTAAGAAAGTAATTTGAATTTAATAAAATCGTTTAAAAAAATTATTGCGGATTTGAACTTGAGTCTGAATAAAAATTCTTAATGTAATTTTAAATTGTGTCCAAAAAGTTTCTGATGGCTGAAGTAGCTAACACGAGACTATGAAGCGGACAGTCCTGAGTTCAATCCCGCGTTGAGTCATGAATATTGTGTTGAATTCTTCTGATCAGCATTAGAGCATGATTGCATTAGTTGTTGTCTTCCTGTTTCAGTGGCAAAGGCGTAGCACCGGTCACTGAACATAATGGGCAGCGATTGACTCTATCATGTATTAAGAGCAGAGTAACAGCATTTTTCGTCGTCGGCCCTGTAGCAAAAATGAGTCAGCCAAGTAGAATATTAAAGTAGCAACAAAAAATTCCCTATCTTTCTCAATACTATAACCTTCTTTCTTGTTCTGGAGCAATGCACTTGAAATGAAGGGGTCATCCTCTAAGTGCTGGTCCTACTGAAAAAAAAATAATAAGAATAATAAATAAAAAATAAATAAAAAAAAATTTAAAAAAAATTAACTGCTGAAATTTTAAATTGTGAAAATAATTTCTCCGATAAAACCTAACCCAGACACACACATTCAAATACTTTAATAAAATCCCAATAAAACTAAATGCATGATTATAATTTATAACTTTTGGCGCCATACTGTTCGGTAGCAAGTTTATCACACCATTCCACGCCAAGAAATTAAGTAATTAACGCAAAAGATATGACAAAAGACACCCTATAACGTAAAAAAAGTGTCAAACACAGAAAGATTAAAATCTAAGTGTTTTGGTTTTATCCCCAAAAAAAAAAAATCAACAACTAAAAATGCAGATAGACCCAAAACAACATTAACCAACAAACACATTTAAAAAAAAATATATGTAAAATAAAATAAACCCACACACTCTCACAAATGAATTGCCATCTCCAAATACCAACCAGATAAACGAGTGTTCAAAACTGTTAAATCCAGTGCAAGAAATCAGTGGCGCTTAAAATACCGAAAATTCTCAACACTTTTCCACTTCCTTATTTCTATGGCTGCTGGTTTTAAGGATTTAAGAAATTTTCGGAATTACATTTGAAATCACATAAATTTCTGAACCAAAAAGGAAAAATAATAAAAAAAACTAAAAACAAACAGAACATACAAACAACAAGAACAAAGATGCTGGCTGTTTGTGTATGTCAAAAATTAATTTATCTCATTCATTTGAAAATTATCGCATCCATGTTCACACATTGTATTCATTAAGATTCCTATTGTTTCCAAGCCAACTAAATCTTAACTAAACACAAGCATAATGATCACAAAATATGTATTCAAAAATGTTAAGTGTCATCGCACAGATATCATTCCATTTATTCAAATAACGACTCAATTACGAACACTCGCACGTACGAGTATGAATGTGTTGTGTGGAGCCGAGAGAGAGAGAGAGAGATAAGAAAGAATGTTGTTTGTTGGTGGAATGCATCTGTCACATTGTTTTGTGCCGTTTGTGACATTATTATTTATGCTTATCGCGCGTTAAATACGTTTTTAAATGTGTTAATAAACATAATTAAATGAAAACTAATTTATATGAAACTGTGATTTATGCAAAAGACGAAGACAATAGGAAGTGTCAGGAGTTTTTTTTGTTTTTGTTTTACTCTGTGTTTATTTTGTGGTTGCCAAATTGGCGAAGAAACTGCTGTTTTGGGGGATAAATTGAAGGGATAAGTTTATTGTAGCCACTGTTTTATTTTCTGTATTTACATGTGTGTGTGTGTGTGTGTGTTTGTGGTTGTGGTTGTTTGTTGTCAATTTTCGTGTAAAAAATATATGTACATGTATTGGTTTCATATTAATGGCGATTTCTTTTCTAGAAAATATGTAACAAATTTTCATATCTTTTTTGAAAATTTATAGTGAGGGAAAATTTTTTAAACAAAAATTAATAGTAAATTAATTTCTAATATGAAATTTTTTATTTGACATCAACAAATAAATTTCATTTATATTAATTTCTATTAAATTTCCTATTTCCAAATGGCATGATAGTGTAATTTTTCGATAAAAAATGCTGAGAATGTAGCATTCTTTTCGAGAAAAGAAAACGACATAAGTTACACTTTGTGTAGCTTCTTTAAGGAAAAAGTTTAAATGAATTTAAAACAAGTAAAAACGTTATATTCGACCGGGTCGAATCTTAAATGCCTGGGCAAGTTCAATTTGGCAAGTTCAATTAAAATTTTTAACTTGGTGGGACAGAGTTCCTTTATATAATATCGTACGTCAACGCCCACTAAAGGGGCGGGGTTCAAAAATAGACAATATCATGTTTTCCACAGACGAACGTATGGGCATTGCTAGACCGTCTTAAACTTCATCCCTAATCAAGAATATACATATTTACTTTATAGGGTCCAATTCTCTTTGGGGGGTATAAAAACTGTATTTTGGAGGGGTCGCACTGGCAAGGGCTGTGGGGGAAACATTTCACCTTTGCTTGGATGAACGGAAAAATTCGAAAAGAGTGAACTTTTCAAAACACTCCGAAATTATATATGTGATCGATTCTGTATTCTCTCTATTCTTTTATGGGTAGCGAAGAAGTACGTCAATTGCCCATTCGAAAGCAGTTTCATAATTAAAATAATACAATTTTTAATGGCCTTTAAGGTCAATCGTTTTCCATATTTGTTTGTAGAAAACTAAAATATATAAATCCGAAATTTTTTAAAAACACTGTGATAAAGGACAAAATTTGTTATTGTAAAAATTGTCTAGATTGATTTCATATATGCAATAAATTGATAAATAGCTAGAGATAAGCTGATCTAAGGAAGTTGATAGCATTGAAATAAGTACGTACTGATCGTTTCTATCAGCATCACAATCCTAGTTGCATGACTTACTGACGACTCTTCCAAGCAGACCCTGAATACATTATCTCTGCTTATAAAGAAGCTTTGAGCAACCTGCAATTGTTTAAGAGAACCCCAAAATTGTCTAAATTTTTATTAATGCAGATGTATTGAATTAATATCATGCCACATAAGTATGTGGCAACTCGGCCTAAATAGAAAGAACCACTTCATGGCGTGTAAGATATTTTAATATTAAGAGTTTTTCATTTTTTGCTTGAGGGATGAACACAGCAATTAATTATCTTTCTTAAATAACTCAAATATTTTCCATAAATTTTATGTAAATTCCCACATAAGAAAAACGGACTAAAGGAAAGTCAAACACATGCTTAGGTAAACATATACATACACACTCGTGGTTGTGCACATACGAAAGTAGAGGGTGTTTTTTTTAAGATGACAGAACTTCAAAATGTTATTTTACATATAACACAAATATAATTTTAAAACAAACAATTTTTAAATTAGATAAATTTATTGATGACACTCTCGTTTGGCTTACGAGGTCTGTTTAAAACATAAGGTGCACTTACATTTTCCTGAAAATATTTATTCATAGTTTTTTTTTTAAGTAGGACCAGCACTCAGGGTGGGGTCATACTTCTGCCGTCCATTGCTTCTAAACTAGATAGGAGGGACAGTATTGAGAAGACAGATGAGAAGATGGAGAATTTTTTTAGCTAATGTTTAGCTACAGGGCCGAGGGAGTAGGTGGGTCTGCTCTTTAGTAGGCGTCTGGTCTTTAGTAAATGACAGTGTCCATCGCAGGCCGTTATGTTCAGTGACCAATGCTAGGCCTTCGTCAATGAAACAGGCAGACAACATTTAACACGACCATGTACTAGTGCTGATCATGACCGAGAGTCAAACTCTAAACCTCTCGAGTTTATGGTCTTGTGTAAATTGTTTTGTATGTTTGTTTGAAATACTTTACAAAGTAAATTTGCAAAGTATTTGGTGCACAGAAGCCGACGGGGTGACTCAAACCATATGACGGCGCTGTTATTAACCCGTATTTTCTTCCGTTACTGTGACTGACTGTACACGACTTGCTTGTGTTAATTACTTTAGCCAATAACACCATATTTTGTTCCCTTCAAAATAGTCCAGCTCAGATCCGTTTTTTTTTCAACCTCAAAGCAGTTCTGATACATATTTCTTGATATATTCTTGAGGTTATTTTAAAATTCGACTTTTATCTCCGCAATCGTCGCAAAATGCCGTTCTTTCATGAGTTTTTCTAATCTTTGGGCCAGGAAAAAATTACCAAGAGCCAAATCTAGGGAATACGGTGACCGATGCAAGATTAAGGCGTTGTTTTAGCAAAAAAAAAAATAGGACATGCAGAAAATAATGAAACGGCAACACTTTTATTAAATAAATGTGTGTTTGCTACAGTTCTCGTATGCAATTTCCTAATGAAATTTGTGTAAATAAAAAATGTTATCATATTCAACAAAGTCACCTAATAAGTGGTGGCTAACAAAATACACATGAGTACTAAAGATGTAAGTGTAGCGGCTTTCGAAAACAGCTGTTCTGATCTGCTATAAAAAAGTTGAATAATAAAACTGATGTTGACTTTCTTCTGTGTCCTTCTGAATTTAACAACTTCGCCAATCAATCTTAATTCAATTAAAAATGTTGATAACAATTTTTGAGACTAAGTTCGCGGAAAAGTTCCAGGAACGAAGTGATTTAACGATTCCCTATATTATTTTCTTCACTTTCGCAACTTTTTCACCGGTTGTGGATGTAGTAGGACGTCTGTTAGATCCTCTTTGAAAAATGTGTGCTACTTGTAAATATTTTTCTGCCTCAGAGGACAAACACCGTATGCCACTGTCTATATTATAAGTATTTTTTTAGCATTTAATTCCATATTTTATACTGAATTTTATAAAAATTCTTTGATCCACTAAGTTTCAACTTTTACGACTCCCATAAACAAACTAAACATGCTGCATAGATGAAACTGTGAGCATAAATTCGAGACGTGTGTGGCAACATAAAGAAACTGCTAATGGAATACGAATTTTGAAATTCACCATTTTTTTTTTGAACAGACTTCGTAAGAGCATCAACGCTGATTTGGCTGCAGTTTTTAAGTTTCCAATTTTTTGAGCACTGCTGGTCGTTTAACACAAATAACACGAACAATGGAGGGTCCCAAGGCACCAGTTTTCGCTGGTTAAACAGCCAGTGACTTTATGCGGCCCCATAAGAAATAATAGCGAGGTGTGAAATATCATGATCGGCTTTCAACTCTTTGGCAGGTCCCTGTCTTGAAATCAATTTATAGGAAAATTTTGATTTTAAAAGTTGACGATTGCGGTAACCGTATGATAGACAGCGCTGTCGTGCTGAAACCGCATCTATTCCCAAGGAATGGCGCCCATATTTCCAAACAAAGAATCATTGATCATGGTGCAATAGCGATCTTTATTAACCTTGAAGTGAATTCCGGCTTCAGTTTTAATGAAATAAGGTCCAAAGAGCAGCGTGTTTAAACCTGGCTTAAATTCACCAGGCAGTGCGTTTTCTTTGATGTACTGGAGTCCTTCAGATCTGTTGTGAGGATTGGTATCACGCCGTAAGCGGAAATTTTGTTCAAAGTTGAACATAAATTTGCGATAAAACATCTGGGGGCAAATTACGGCATTCGATATCGATCGAAAATTCCATTTGAATTGTATTGAAATTTCGATCGATATCGAATGCCGCAATTTGGCCCCTGATCAGTTTCCAGAAAAATTGTAGCCAACTTTGATCAAACATCAGTTTGTTCTTGGTGATTTGCCGGTGAGCACTGATCATAACTATCAAACGCAAGGCGAATTCATACCAGGTGGCCTTAGTTCAGAAATTGGTGATCAGCTGTTACCAAGGCAAAATTATTGAACTGTCAAAGTGTTCTTCTGGTTTTTCGTTTTTGTGTGCGGCCATTGTTTTTTCCAAAGCATTTCATTTGACAGTTCAATAAATTTTACACAGAGTTGCATAAATGAGTTCACCTTGTATGAATTCGCCTTGATCAAACGTAATCACAGTATTACATTTCGTTTGGCAGTTTATTATTTCCTTAGATGTATTCAGCATGAAAAAAACACCCTTTAAATACATATTAAAGTGTCCATGCATCATCTAAAAGAGTAATTCTTATTTTATTGTACATTTTACATTTTTCATTTTTCATTATTAAAAATGCATATTTTATTGTTATAAATTACATCTGGTTTAATTTCATTGATTTTTATTTTTTCCTTCCCCCCACCTTAAGAAAAGTTCATACGTTTTGCATATGAAATAAAGTTGAAATCCACAACAAGAGAAAGAAAAAAGGAAACAATACGAGTATGAATACGCGTGTTATGTGTGATATCCTGCTGCTGTTGTTTTTAAGGTCTTGTTAGTTTTATTGTTGCAAATGTTGTTGATATTATTCGGTTACAATAGGTTTTTAATTTTTAATGCTGGCGATGATGCTGGCTGGTGTCGCCAAATACTACTCGTAGTGCTTGAAAGGCACCCTGTTGTGTTGTTTTTAATCTCATTAACTGTCGCTGTTTTTCTTCTTTCAGTTCTTTTTATTATTATTTTTGCTGGCACACAATGTATGCAGCTCAGCTTGTCCGTCTGTTTGTATTTTAAAAATATTTGTTGTTCTATTGTTGCGTCTGATACTGATATTTTTGTTATGAATGAAAAACTCAATGTCACACTTTAGGGAATTGTGGTATGATTTGCAAATATGGGAACGTATTTATTTGAACCTCAAGCACACAAACTAATTTGTTGCTCAGATTTTTTTTTTTTTGGTTGAGGTCACTAAATTAGAAATTTCAGTGACGAAAAGAGGGAAACAACTCATTGTTGTGGTTTGAAGTTTTTAAAGATTTTTTAAACAAATTACTTATCAGCAGCTAAGAAGTTTGCTTCTAATAAATTGAAGTAGAAAAAGTCAAAGAACAGTTTCATTATTTTAGTTATTTTCAGTTTTGATTTGTCTCAATTCTGACTCCTTATATTTTTAGTGAATAGATTGCTATGAATTTTTAATAATAATAGGAATAAGAACAAGAATAATAAGGACAAGAATAAGAACAAGAATAAGAAGAACAATAAAACAAGAGTAATAAGGACAAGAATAAGAATAAGAACAAGAATAACAATAAGAACAATAATAATAATATGATTAAAAGCAAGAATAAGAACTAGAACAACAACGGGAACAAGAACGAGAACAAGAACAAGAATAAGAACAGGAACAGGAATAAGAATAAAGAAATAAATTATTCTGATTTTTAATAATAATCAGAACAAGAATAAGAATATGATTAAGAACGAGAATAAGAACAAGAATAAGAATAAATATATATATTGTTCTGAATTTTTACTAATAATAAGAATAAGAACAAGAATAATAAGAACAAGAATAAGAACAAGAGTAAGAATAATAACAATAAAAGAATAAACACAAGAATAAGAATTAGAATAAGAACAAGAATATGATTAAGAAAGAGAATGAGAACAAGAACGAGAACAAGAACAAGAATAAGAACAAGAACTACAATAAGAACAAAAACGAGGAAAAAAACAAGAACAAGAATAAGAATGAGAATGATAATAATAATAACAAAAATAATAAGAAGAAAAACGAGAATAAGAATAACAACAAAAATAATAATAATAATAATAATAATAATAATAATAATAATAAAAATAATAATTTTTTTTTTTTGCGGATAAGGTGGGAAAAGGCTTTATGCCTTCACGATGGCCGTCACCAATCGTGATATGTCGGATTCGCCATTGGCATACCGACCAAAAACCCGCCTTGTTTCCTCGTCTGGGAACAATCCACCCCGGAACCGCATCAGCATTACTTCGGGGTGGTCCCACTTTCGGCATTAGGCCGTATTCTCCGTTGTCCTGCGTCCAGGTTCCGCATTGGCAAAGGTAGTCTTCTCCACATTCATCACATCATCCAGATTTATCTTCTTAGCCCGTAGGATCCGTTCGCAGTAGTTAGCCACGGCGTTCCAATGGGTCTGATCAGTGATCATCTTTTCAGTCAAGTTCTCGGCCGTGAATTGGCCGACTTGTTCCTTCAGCGTTTCTCGTTCGGTCGCCCAGCGCGTACAGGCAAAGAATGTATGCTCCGCGTCGTCAGTGACTTCTGTTCTTTCATACACACAAAAGACTGTGCTGCATTTGCCCATTCTGTGAAGGTATTTGCGGAAGTAACCGTGGCCAGATAGCAGTTGAGTTAGGTAATAATTTACCTCGCCGCATTTCCTGTTTATCCATCTGCTAATGTCCGGGATAAGCCTTGCCGTCCATCTTCCATACGTTGCCACATTCCACTGTGTATTCCACTCGAAAATAGTACTTTCTCTCGCATTATCTGATGGTCCGGAATGGTTCGATTTCCTTTCCCATATTCGCTTACGCTCCAGTGCCAATAGATCTATGGGGATCATGCTGGCTATTACCAACACCGCGGGCCCTGATACCGTACGATATGCGGACGACACCCGAAGTGTGGCTGTCCTCTGCGCGGCCAGCAGACTCTTAGCCCTTCGCTTCACTTTTAGCGTGTCAGCCCATACTTCACATCCGTAGAGAAGTATGCTGTTGTTTACCTCCATAAGAAGCCTGCGTTTGCTAGAAATTGGTCCTCCAGTGTTCGCCATTAGTCTGCTGAGCTGTGCCGAGAATAAGAATAAGAATAACAACAAAAATAATAATAATAAAAATAATAATAATAAAAATAATAATAATAAAAATAATAATAATAAAAATAATAATAATAATAAGACTAGGAATAAGAACAAGAATACGAACAAGAGCAACAACAAGAATAAGAACAGGAATAAGAATAAGAACAAGAATTAGAACAGCAACAATAACAATAATAATATCAAGAACAAGAATGGGAATAAAAATAAGAATGATAATAATAATAATAATAAAAGAGAATAAGAATAACAACAATAATAATAATAAAAATAAGAATAAGAGCAAGAACAAGAATACGAACAAGAACAAGAATAATAGCAAGAACAAGATTAGGAACAAGAATAAGAATAGGTATAAGAATAGGTATAAGAATAAGAACAAGAATAAGAGCAAGAACAGGCATAGGAATAAAATAAGGTGTTTAAACACCTTTTGAGAATTTTACAAGAATTTCAATTGCACACGATTTTTGGCATCATCAGGATATAAAGTGGGTTAAAAATCATCAAAAATATTTACTTAGAACTTTCATAAATCCAAATATTGTCGACAATAATAAAACCTTGGAAGGGATGACATGTTTGTTATATTTTATGACCCCGTGGCCGTGGACATGTACTTTGCAAAAGTGCTTTGATTATTAGAAAACTTATCTGAGATAATAAGTTGCCACTAAGTGAATCATACCCCCGATCACTTATGTATTCTCTCTTAGAGTTCTTGTTATTATTCCGCAAGAATATTCCATTAGATTCCGCTTCCAACAGGACAAATTATTAAGAACTTGAAAGGACACTAAATATTAGTTTGATTAACTCAACTACAAGTGATTTCAAAAGTTTTTGACAATTTCAAAATAATAGACAACTTAAAGTTAATTAATTTATCCTTAAAATTTAATCTTCATTAAAGAATTAAAAAAAAAACAAATATATGCGGTACTCCCCGGCCCCCAAAACTCAACAGTTATTTGTGTTGCTTGAGCCAAAATTATCTTCAGCTAAAAACAGAAAATGACAATTTTCAATTAAATTTAATAACTGTTCAATGATCCTTGGCTTTTAAATGTCATTTCGATTGGAAAATAAGCAGCAAATGCGTTTAATCTGTGGACCAGCCCAAAGGGGAAGTAACGAACTATTAAGTGTGATTAATAAAAGTAGACAGGGTCGGGGCAACAACAACACAAAAAAAATAACCGTAAAAATAACAACAACAACTAAATAATAAACCACCCACTATACCACCCACGATTGTTACTCAATAAAAATAAATTTAAAGTAAATTTTTGCAAAATAGAATGGGGAGACCAAAAAAAAAGAAGATCCCATAAAAATTTGGGGGAGTAAATGTTCGAATTTTGCTATAACTTCAGACAAGGCTGTTGATGATGAGGATGATGATGATGATGACAACAGCAATCAAAATAGCAATTGCTATAGAAATTAGAAAAGAAGGGGGACTTAAGCTTCTTACTGCAACACCAAAACGACTTCATCTGCCTAAAGAACTGTAAATGTTTTAAAAGTCAACAACTCATAACCATAAAATATGTTTCTAGTCACGTTAATGGTTGCTAAAATCACCGAATTTACGAGGGTGAAGTTTGCAATAATTTCAAGCCCAACACGGCTGGCATAAATGGATGAATCGTTAAACACGGCGGATGTTGTTATCCGTAAAATACTTGCAGCCATAAAAATCCAGAGGACAACAGAGAATAAAAAAAAAAAAATAAACACCAGCAACCCCAGCTGCTACAGACTCTGAAACGTTTCACTGCCAGTATCCGTAGTGGGAGACTTAAAAAACTGAAATCTGTTTTGGGAATGTTTATTTATCAGTTTGTACCCCCACAAAAGCAACGACAGCAACAACAACAAGGACAAGAAATAAAAATCCAATATGTTTTTATTCTAGACTGATTTAAATTTCATTATGCCGAGATTTGTTTGCACTTCTTTTACATGCAGAAGGGTCGACTTGCCAGAGTTTTAATAATGAGCTCTCTGATAGCACAAGCAGACGGGTGCCGGGTGCCGGGTGTCATGTGTCTGCATGTGAGTAACATTTTCAAATTAATTAACATTGATTACTGCATGAGTCCTTGCAGTGGTAAGAGTATGTGTGTTTTTCCCTCCACTCCTTTTTATTTTAAACGCCACATACGAGTTTTTAGTTGCTGCCAGTTATTATGGTGTCATGTTTTTACGCAGTCAAATTCATGCTGATTGTAGTCGTCCATCTTGTATTCAAATATCAAAGCGGCAAGTGGAAAACGTTCCGTTCATGACAAAATGATAAATTGTATAGGATTCTGGATGTTTTTAAAAGTTTTTTTTTAAATTTTATTTTATAAATTAAAGTAGTTGCACAGGATTTTGTTAAAAAAGGTAGAATAATTGACGAAAAAAGAAAAGAAAACTTTCACCATGGATAGTGGGTTACAAAAGTAATCATCTTACGTGACGGACGTGACAGCCAGCGAATTTTTGCCGATTTTGGGACCAAAAAATAAGCTTAAGAAATGTAAAAAATTTAAGTCTGCAGCTCGACAGATAATAAAATTCTGCATCGTGTAGGGAAGTCTTAAGGCTTTTGCTTGAGATTTGTCGTCTTGGGACACTGAGAAAATCAGAAAAGTTGAGCAAATTGCATATGTTTTCATTGACCTTTTATGACCTTTGCAATTATTATTTTTTTTTTGTGACTAAACGAATGAAGATTTTATATTGATGCGTTTTTTCTGCAAAAGGCTATTTTAACAGCCTTTATTTATTTTATAATATTTATTTATCAAGATAAAATTTTTTATTCAGACTCAAGTTCAAATCTGCGAATTTTTTTTCTTCTATTTTAAGAATTTTTTTTTTTCCAAAAATTCAAGTTCTTTTATTAAGAGTAGAATATTTAGAATATTTTTATGATCATCTTTATTCTTTTTACATTTTTTTTTTTGTAAAAAAATAAAGTCATAAGGCTTAAAAGGCAAATGAAGGCCATCGCGAACCTAAAAATGCCATAAAATTTTAGATCTCTAGTTTTAGACTAAAAAACGTTGCGCATTTTTGCTCATTTATTATACCCTTCACAAAAAAGTGAAAGGGTATATATAGGTTTGTCATTCCGTGTGTAATTTCTTCGATATGCACATGGGACCCCAAAAAGTATATATATTCTGGATCCTTATGAATAGCGATGACGATTGAGCGATGTCCGTTTGTGCTTGGTTTTCCCAAGCCCCAGAAGAGCTAGAGACTTCGTTCTTGGACCGTTGGATTGGAAATGAGTGCTACTGAAATTCAGAAAGATCCGAAGTATGGTACTAGAGCTGGGAAGTTTACACCTATTTCTCGACGCAAAATTTATACCAAAAATCAATTATTTATTTTTATGTTTGTATATTAAACCTATTTCGTGCTTTGGGGAGCCTCAATGGTCTATTAAAAACTAAAAAATAAACATTTTTTTCCAGGGATGGGAAATTAAAATTTTTTTCGGCCTATTCCGTATTTTGAAGTACATGTAGTAACTAAAATTGTTAAAAATTTCAAGTTTTTCTTTAACAAAACCTTTTTATACGTCATGAAGATTTGCATTGGCAAAAAAAAAAAAAAAAAATTAATTCAGATTTTGCTTCCAGGGGTGGGAAATTGAATTTTTTTATACATGAAAGTAACAGGCAACTGCTGTTGTTTTTTTTTTTGTTTTTTGCTAACTAAAACTGTCTTATAACTTAGGAAGAACAAAATTGGTATCAAAAATTCAAAAATAAAAAAATAAAATTTCGAATCAAGGAATGGACAAGTGCAATACTTTATGGTACATGAAAGTTACCAAAATGGTAAAAAATTTGCAATTTTTCTTAAATAAAACTACTTTATACCTCAAGAAGCGTTGCACTGATAAAAAAACAAAAGAAATTAAAATTTCGTTTCCAGGGTTGGAAAAATTTTGTATAACCAAAAAGGCAATTGACGTTGTTTTTTAACTAATTAAAACTATTGTTTAGTTCAGGAAAAACAAAATTGGTATAAAATATCAAAAAAAAAAAATAAAAATTTTGATTCCAGAGTTGGATAACAGCAATATTTTGTGGTGCCTAAATATGACCTAATGGGTTACAAATATTAAGTTTTTGCTAAATAAAACTATGTCATGCCTCATTAAGAGTTGCATTGGTAAACAAAATCTTTAAATTTCGTTTCCAGGATTGGCAAATTGAAATATTTATTCTGCATAAAAGTAATCAAAAAGGCAATTGACGTTGTTTCTTGTTGCTAATTAAAGCTGTTTTACAATTCAGGAAGAACAAAATTGGTATTAAAATCTTAAAAAATCAAAATTTCGACTCCAGGATTGGACAAATGAAATATTTTATGGTACATGAAAGTGACCAAAAAGTTTTTGCAATGGTTTGATGATTATAAGAAATATTCTTAATATTCCATTCTTAATATAAATAAATAGAATTTAAACAAATTCCTATATTAAATAAAAATATAAACTGCAGTTTAGCAGATTTGAACTTAAGCCCGTTGAAAAATTAACATCCTGTACGAAATATAATTTCTTAAATATTTGCACAATTTTCCCATGTAATATGTTACTTCAACGCCCATAAACTGGATTTTTTTGATTTTCTGGCTTCAAGTTCAATGCTTTGGACCTTCTTTGATATAAAAATATATAATTTGCCAAAAAAAAAAATTACAGAAGAACTTTAAAAATTCTGGGATTTTTTAGGGGTTTTTTTTTAGTTCTTCTTAGGGAAACTTTTACCCTCTGCTACGATTCAGCCCATTTACAAACTTGACTTGTGCTATTCCTTAAAATTTAAGTATAGCAAATTTCAATGGCTTGGCTCTTTTCTTTTGAACTGTATGGTGATTTCCCCAGGCGGACGGATGTCGTTAGAACGTTTCATCACTGATCAAGAATATAGAGGAGGTCTTGGAGGAATATTTCGCTGCGTTACATATGGAATGATAAAGTTAATATATCGACGGCTTATATTCAATACCCGCCATACGCCAAAACACAATTTTTCAGGAGAGAGAAAAAACTGTTTCATTCCCAAATTCTTAAGGTATGAATTAATTTTTCTTCTATAATATTTTTTAAATATGACTACTGAGTGACCCTTATAAAAAAATAGAATTTTTTACTCTATTCGTAGCGATATTTGGTTGATGTCGGGTATTGCAACTAAAATCTTCAAATATTTTTATGGCGTATAGCGGTTATTGCACAGTAATAAAAATATTTGTTTTTTTGCTCTAATATGTAATTTTATTAAATTAAGCATAATTAAAAAAAAAGGTAATTCAAATTGGACATTGTCATATTGCTTCTTATTACTTTGACTCCATCTGAACTAAATTCTCATAGAAGTAATGATATTCTAGTGGCATTATAACCGGTTTCAAATCTTGAAGATGTTTCCATTTACTAGGCCGGATTGGAAGCTGAGCAGTATGCAAAGGCTTTGGTTCAGTATATCCTGTGTACTTTTTAATTCTGTTGGGCAAGTTATTGTATTTTTCATTAAAGTTAACTTGAAATTGAACTTCTCCACTTCGCAAATACTTTAGAGATCTTATTATTATTATTATTGGTAAATTATCTGATGAGCAATGTGTTTTCAAGTGGTATAGTATGATGGAAATAAATGTTGAAGCAGACAGGTCGCCTTGTGTCTCATTCCACCAATAGTTAGTGCATTGGTGATCGGCCAGATTGTAAACAGTGAAGTTATGAACTTGCAGACGTTGTTTGAAATAGATAGCTGACGCATTTATATTTGGGCAGAGCTTAACTACTTATGCAGCCATAGTAAAAACGTGTCATTTTCCTTCTTGCACCGCGACTTTGTCAAGATTCTTCTCATCTTGAGCACGTTGTTTTTATACCCTCCAAAAAAGAATTTGCAGGGTATATTCACTTTGTCATTCCGTTTGTAACGCATCGAAATATCCATCTCAGACCCCATAAAGTATATATATTCTTGATCAGTGATGAAATCTAAGACGATCTGAGCATGTCCGTCCGTCCGTCCGTCTGTGGAAATCACGATTCAGTCCAAACGAAAAGAGCTATGTAGACTCTTGAAATTTGGCATAAATATATTTTGAAGCTTAGAGCAGGTTAAGTTCGAAGATGGGCTAAATCGGGCAAGGGGGAAAAAAGTTCCCCTAAGAAGAACTAAACCAACCCAGAAAAAACAACATGATTTTTAAAGTTTTTTGGTTATTTTGTTAAGCAAATGATGTATTTTTATGTCAAATACGGTCCAACGCCTTAAACTTGGAGCCATAAAATAAAATAAAAATATTTTTTGACCCCGACCACTGTAGTGGGCGTTATTATTGGCCAAAATAGCATAAAAATTTAATAAATTGTTTTACTTAAGCCTACATTCCCTAAAAATAGCATTTTTAAGCTTTAATGACGAAGTTGAGACGAAACCTGGTACTACTCTGCGCTACCCCCTCCTTCCCCTTCGCCCCTTAAATGACCCTACCAAAAAAAATTTTTTTTTTAAATTTTGTATATAATCATCCCAAGCATTTATTTTTAGAGTTTTATGTCTACCTGTTTCTGCCCTACCCTCTCTCCCCCGTTGCCCCTAAATGACCCTATTAAAAATAAATAAAATTTTTTTTTAATTTTGTGTATAATCATCCCAAGCATTTATTTTTAGAGTTTTATGTCTACCTGTTTCTGCCCTACCCTCTCTCCCCCGTTGCCCCTAAATGACCCTATTAAAAATAAATAAAATTTTTTTTTAATTTTGTGTATAATCATCCCAAGCATTTATTTTTAGAGTTTTATGTCTACCTGTTTCTGCCCTACCCCCTCTCCCCCTCTGCCCTCTAAATGACCCTATCAAAAAAAAAATTAAATTTTGTATATAATTATCTTAAGAATTTATTTTTAGACTTTTATGACAAAGGTGAAATGTTTCCCCCACATTCCTTGCCTCCAAATAGAATTGGACCCTATAAAGTAAATATGTATATTCTTGATTAGTGATGAAGTTTAAGACGGTCTAGCAATGCCCATACATTCGTCTGTGGAAAACATGATATTGTCTATTTTTGAACCCCGCCCCCTTTAGTGGGCGTTGACGTACGATATTATATAAAGGAACTCTGTGCCACCAAGTTAAACATTTTAAATTCACTTACTGAATATTTGGAGGGTATTTAAGATTCGACCCGGTCGAATATAACGTTTTTACTTGTTTTTTTTTTAAATATGATCGTTATATTGTACAGACGTTATTTGTTTGGCATTAAAAGAGACTCACATATCGCATTGATCCTTGCGGGGCATAAAAAGACCGTAATTCTGCTCTTCAAAAAATTTCGAAAAGGTAAAAATTGAAACAGATGATACTTACTTCTCGAAACAGTATGCAAGGTAGTCTCGGTAAATGTCTGCCTTTGTGGCAAATGTTTTATGTTTATAGATTTTATTCTTTTCTTTACGACAGCAATGGCTTTCCATTTTGTCCAATTTCTGGAAATATTCTTTTAAGTGTATCTTACCATCGGTACTTTTAGAACTAAACGTGCATCGCTGAGTTTGTGAGGGCGACTCATTGTCTCCCGGTTTATCTTTGGATGTTACCCATCCTCTAACCATGTCCCTTTTTATCGAAAGAGTCGACAAAAACATAAACCGGCAAACTTGTAATGAAATTTATTCGTTCCGTATTCTCAATTATGGCGTATGGCGGGTATTGCATTAAAAAAAATCGTGCGGTTGATAGCGATATCACAAATATTTAAACAAAAGGACTTATATTAATTTTTTTTCGGAAATTTTTGCCAGAGATTGAACTGGCATCAGTGAAGAATTTGCGATCAAAAAGTCATTTTCCAAAAATTGGTGTATGGCGGGTATTGAATATAAGCCCGCGATATGCTCCAATTCTTTTTTTTGGAGAGAGAAAAGAAATCAAACAAACCCGAATTATGTATTTTTAATAATGATTCACATTTATTTGTAATAAAGAAAAATTTGTTTTAATATCATTATTGTTGTAATTGATATTAATTTGTTTGTTGTGTTTTTTTTATATATTATTTTGTAATCTAAAATAGTTTTAGTTCTATTGTTAATGTACATATTTGCAAATAAACTGTTAGGCTTACAATTAGTTTCAAACTATATAGAGAGTGGAGGGGGGAAAAATGTATAAATAAATATATTTTCAAATATATTTTTGATTCATTTTTTAATTTAAATTACAAAGTCAAATTTGATTTATTTGCAAATGGAGGCTATTTAAAGGTTTCGTACTTTAATATTATTAGAAAAAATAAGCAATTTATTTTTCATATTTATATATCCATTAATTTACTAATTCATTTATTAATAAATTTTATTTAATTTAATATTTTCAAGTTTTAAGCTAAACGAACAACAATTTTAAACTACAGTTTAAATTACGTACAACTAGACTTGCGAAGGAGTTGTTAGTTTCTGAGAAAGAAAAATTCCTTAGAGACTTTGTTTTTTTTTTTTTTTTTTTTATAAAATCGTGATAAAATTAACTGAAAATCAAGCCCAAGCAAATTGGTTTTTGAATATTGTAAAGTTAATAATAGATGTTATAGTAAATTTCCTTTTCTGGTTTTGTTAAATACGACTAGAAATACTGGGTAGTTTTTAAAAATCATTTTAAAAATATATTTGTTATTCATAAGATTATTTTTTTTGTTTTACATAGTGTATTTTATAAAAAGGACCAAAGCGGGCTTAAGGTAAGTTTTACTTTTTGTTTGTAGTGTGACAATAGTTTTGGATTTTTGTTTTGTTTTTTTGTATATGTAATTTATTTGAGTAAGAGTTTGGTTTGGATTGTTTTGTTAATCAAGTGTTTTTTTTTTAATAAAAATTTCTAGATATTTACAAGGGAGTGAGTGGGTGGTGGTTTCCTTAACTAAAATTTCTAACTATTCTTAAGGCTAAACTTAGGAGTCTAGTATTTATTATGCTGGTGTCAGTTTCCCTTTCATTTCCTTTTTACAGAGCTTAGCTTTGCTTTTGTTTTTGTTTTTGTTTTTACTTGTCTCGTTACACTTTTGGAACTCTTTATACCCTCTCTTAAGTGCTCTTTAATTCTTTGTAAATAAGTTTAATGATTTAAATTAAGTTTGTATTTGTAATTTTTCAATCCTGCTTATTCTGTAACTGTTTGCCCACGTCACGACACGACAATATCAAAACTTTCTACAGCTTACCAATGCTTCTTAAGGCCTGGACTATAGCAAGAGACTGCTAGAAATAGCCAATTGATGAAGAAGAGGAATACCTACGTTTCCTACCGTCGATATTGTCTTGACTGTCGATATTGCCAAATACGAGTTACGAGAATAGGGGCGGACTAGTTAAGTACATGCTAATAATATTAATAACGTTATTTAGTTGTGTGTATTTACATGTTTTACATATTACATTTTTCGCTTTATGAATCAGGCTCGGTCGTCTTCTTCGAAAAGAGCCATTGTCGTTATGAAATCCTGCAAATAGGACCCGACATCTGCTCAGTTGCTAAACAGAAAGGGTCCTAGTGAACCTCAAACCATGGGTGGCTTGATGTCGACCAAAGTACTGTGATGGTCTAGCACGGGACTGGAGGCAGCCGAATTGCTGCCCAGCAAATGATGATGATGGTGGTGGCTGTGAGCATGCAAATGGGGATGGGAGTGCTGCTGCTGCTGCTGTTGTTGTTGTTGCAGCTGCTGCTGCTGTTGTTGCTGCTGCTGCTGCTGGTGTTGATGCTGGTGCAATTGATGTTGAGCCTGCTGTTGCTGCTGGTGTTGATGCTGGTGCTGGTGATGTTGTTGATGATTGAACATAACAGGTGAACCACTTGACATGTGGTGGGGCGAAGACAGATGCAAATTTTGATTGAGGCCTTGCGTGGGAGTGCCAGCCTGATGTGAATTGGGAGTACCCGGATGACTGCCGCTGTTGTTGTTGTTGCTGCCGCCAGAGTTGTTGTTGTTACTGCCATTGCCTGAATTATTTAGGCCGCTCGATTCATTGGACTGGTTATTGACATCTTCCGAATCACTGCAGGATTCCGAAGAGCCCTTCTTAATGCCATTGGCTGTAGCAGTGCCGTTATGGGTTTTAACATGTTTGGCCAAATGGTCGCTGCGCATGAAGCGCTTATTGCAAACGGGACAGGCAAAACGTTTTTCGCCCGTATGAGTTCGGAGATGGCGTTGCAGCTCATCCGAGCGGGTAAACCGTTTGCCACAGAACAGCCAATTGCAAACGAATGGTCTTTCGCCAGTGTGCCATCTCAAGTGGGCTTTCAAATGCGAAGTTTTGCCGTAAACTTTGCCACAGCCTGGTATGTGGCAAGAGTGTATATTTTTCTTTCGCAAATGCACGCCAGCGGGTCCCAGGCGCTCGGCCTCTTGACAATTGGGGCAATCACAAGTGGCTCGACCAGCATACCGGCGTTGGGATCTCGGCGAGGGTGTAGTGGGCGAGGTGGCCTGCGGTGAAGAGACTGCCGATGCAGCAGAAGGTGAGCCGTGGGGCAGGGAAAAGCCGCCTACACCTTGTGTGGGCAACATGCTTTTGTAGGTGTCTTGCAGCAAATGTTGGCCGGAACCCAAGAGATGAGCCGTGTTGGATAGCGAGTGGCTTAGGGCTGAAGAATAGTCCGAAGTGGCAGTGGCATAGTTGGCCATAGTAGAGTGCATGCCAGCTGCACTGCCCATGTCTAGCCAGCTGCCAGCAGCGGCAGCACTGTGCATGTCCCACCAGCCCGAGTTTACACTGGCGGCCTCGGCGGCCTTATGAGCCGAAGCGGTGACTGCATTGAACGGCCAGTCATAGGGATGCCTAGAGTAGACCGAGCCAAAAGTAGCTCCTTCCACTTTGCCCAACAGTCCCTGGTGCATGTGATGGTTGTCGGTGACCATGCCACCGGTGGCCGTGGAGGTGTTGGGATAAAACAGGTCACTGCCGTAGGCGGTGGGTGTGGTAACTGCGGCACACGACGACGTTATGGGGCGACTGTAAGGATAAATGCTGAAATTATTGGCTTGATCAATAAATTATTTTTAAAGGAAATGAAGTAAAAAAAATTATAATTTTATTAAAAACAATTCTGCGCTTGTGGCACGCACCCCTACCTGGCTGTTATGTTGACCATGGTGTTAATACCGCTTCCCGCTAGGCTCCTTGAAGTGTTCGATGCCGTTGAAGAGCAGATGCCGGGTATATTGCCGACAGCCGAAGAATTTGTTGAGGAAGCTGATGATGATATTGCACAGGGAGAATGTTGGCCTACCGAAGCACTTGAGCTGGTGGAACCTGTGGCTGTATTAGTGTTGCTTGCTGCTTGGGATGAGGGCGATGTGGGACTCTTCTTCCAGGGATGGAAACCTTTGCCCACAGCTGCATCGGCCAAAGGGGGTGGAGATTTGCTGCTTAGTTTGTTGCACTGAGCGGCTAACATGGCCAAAGGAGTGCCTCTTAAACTGGGATGGTCCTAAGAGGAAGAAAAATAAATAAATATGTAAAAGGAAATCAAAACCAATTGGCAATTTGGCTATTTTCACAGCCTAGGGAAAAAATATTCCCATAAAAATCTCATAATTATTGTTTCTTCTTCAGTCGTTCTTAATTAACTTTACGTTTCACTCAATAGCGCTTCTACGGAATTCCCAAGAAATTTAGATAATTCATTTATACCCAAATCAATTTTTTTTTGTTGTTACCTAATTTCTTTTTTTTTTCTTCTTTCTTTGCTTTGTGTAAAACAAAGCATAAGCCACGAAAGAAATTTTTGATTTATTCATTTTTTATTTCCTACCTCTTGATTCTGTACAACCATTCTTGTCTACAACTCTTTTGTTTCTGTTGAATAAATTTCCCAAAAAGGAAGTTATTAGCTTGGAAACTAAGACCAAACAAACACTCGGCCACAAATACATGTAAAATTAAAAAAAAAAAGGTAAGGCAACACCATTGGCTGCATGTGAATGCATGTAAATCGCCGAACACAAGAGCAAGAGAGGAAAAAAAATCCACCACCACTTTGTATGGCGAAGACGTTTGGGTTCGTTTCTGGTTTTTAGGTTTGTTGAATTTCAATAGCATAACGGAAGAGCATTAATCCTGACACTTGTTTTGCTTGTTTGCTGGGCTCCCATACGGTTTTATATCATTTCGAATTCATTTCAAATTAATGTTTCATTTAATTTTCTCAAACAAGACACATCAGCTCATGTGGTGTTTTCATTTTCGGCTTTAAGAAACACATCCTGTAAGAAGTTGTTTTTAACGCCGGCTTTGAGAAATGGAAAAAAGATTTTTTTTTTTTTTTAAATTGTATTTCCTTTAAAATTTAATTTGTTCATTTTGTGTTAAAATGTTTTTGTGTGGTATTGACTTTTGTGTTGTTTAATTTGTTAATCGTATTGTCTTCCGCAGTCGGCCATCAAACAAGTTGTGCCGTCAATATCCCTGTCAGACACTTTGTGTGATTTTCGTTTCTCAATTTTAAGCGCCAGATTTGTGATTGGTTTTTCGGGAAACGCTTGCGGTTTTGTTTTTAACTTTTTATAATTATGATAAGGGTTTGTAGGCAAGGGCAACAACACAATTTCACTAGAAACGCTATATTTCTTAATTTTTTTTTTTAACTTAAAGACTTTGAAAATTGCTAGATCTGTGAGACCACTTCCATGGAATGCTTTCAGAATTCAGAATGTTATACGCTGCAGTATGCCGTTATTACTTTCACAATTTCATTTTGATAAAATTTTTAAAGCAACGCGAATGTTATGATATTCATTTTCTTGACTCTACGTCTTGACGCGTCGGTAGACCTCAGAATATGTTTCATTTTCAATTTATATGCTTCTCTGTGTCCTCTTACTTTTTTTTTTATTGACCGAACACAACATGCAAACACAACATATTGCTGGCCCGCAGAATTCTGCCAGCGTCTGTCTTCGTCGGGAATCGAACCCACAACCAGCGGACTAGCAGGCTAGTATTGCAGGATTATTATCTTTATTTTTATTATTATTATTAATATTTTTATTATTATTTTCAAAGGAATAATGACTTCTCTTTTATTTTAAATCTAGAAATAAATTTTTTTAAATATTTTCTTAAATGTCCTTGATCGGCAAATTTTATGTCCCTAATTCAAGGACAATTCAACAAGTGGAAAATATATTTTGGCGAATTTCCAGCTGATATAAGTAATTTACGCTGCTTTAGTGTAATATATCATGACTTTAATGAAATGTGTTGTTGCCTTAATGTAATCAAGTCAATGTAATAATTTCATTCACGTTACGAAACAATTTTCTTTTAGTGTTTTTATCTCGTCCACTATTTTTTAATATGTTCCAAAGCTTAAGTGCAGATAAAAAGCTGTTTAAAGTTGTAACAGACGATATTTTAAAATATTTTTTTAAAAATTTAGTTTTTTTTTTACGAATTAGACAGACGATCCTAGTAGCAAGAATGATAAAATAAAGATTACGCCAACAAGCTGAAATAAAAATACTTTTCTGCGCATGATGGAACTCTGACGTCACTCAACATGTGTTCTGATTGGCTAATGAAGTTCGGCTGGAGAACTATTATGTTATTGTAAAAACGGGACAGTGGGGCAAATTGCGATTTTTCAAATTAAATTTGTTTGATAATAAATAATTTTAAAAAATTATTTTATTTTCCACTTGTTTTTATTTGAAATTGTTAATTTATAGTTATTTTATATAAATATTGAACCCAAGTGCTAATTATTTTTCTTTTTTTCCCATTGAAAACTAATTTTTTTGGTTGCAATATATCAGCCATAACTGCCTTTGAGCTTCATCTCTTGGAAAACTATAAAATAACACAGCTTTTTGAAAACAAAAAAAATTTTAGTAACAATATTACATTTTAACACAATTATTTCTCACTTGTTTATTTTGCTGTTACTTTGTTTGCAATTGCCCACTGCACATTTCATGATTGCTCTTTTCTCTTTAATTTAGGTTTTTTGTTTACAGTTTATGAGCTTTAAAAATCAAGTTTTAATAAGTTTTTTACACTTTTTATTAATAATTATTTTAATATATTTATTTTTAAATATAACACAATTTATTATAAAATATAACACAAAACTTGCACTTTCCGATTTAATTTGCTTGTTGGAAAACTCTCTGAGTAAATTGGAAATCTCTCTGAGTAAATTGTGTGAAGAGTTGCCAAATATAGCATAAAATATTAATTTTGTACGAGGAAGTATTAGTTTTGCATATAATAAACATTTGGCAATCTCTTCGAGGGAACAAATGCGTCATCAAACGGTAAATCATGCGCAAGGCGTAGTCTTTATTTTATCATTCTTGCCTAGTAGCATTTAATCAAATAAAAATATATTTTAGTAAAGAGAGCACGTGTTTTTTTTTCAAAGGTAGCAGAAAACTCGTCTCAAAAAGCGAATCCACGGTCTAAAATAAAAATTCTGAATAAATGAAAATCCAAAACGTCATAAAGTGTTGATGGATTATGCGCAAGCAATAGAGTAGAATCCTGCCAATTCCTTTTTGACAGACCACTACAGCCGCTATTATCCATGTACGCAAGCCCGCTTACTCTATTCAATCTGTCGAATTTAGATATTTGATTGCGTGACTCAGATCGATCTCTGATAACGCTGGCAGGTCGTAGAGTACTTGTAGACCTAAGAAATTGTGTGTCTAGAGAAAAAAAAGCAAAGAAAGTGCAAAACTGTTTCTTTATTGTTTTCGTCAACACAAGTGACGACAGATTAAATAGGACAACCTATTCTATTCTGCCGATCGTCCAGAGTTTTGTGTCGGCTAAGACGAGCTCTGAGATATCCCTATGGTGTCTCGTTGTTATTGATATTTAGCGACTAGACAATCATTATGGAAACAACACACTTTCCTACACAAGATTACATATGGGATTGCGTCCTCTGTCTTCAGCCTTATAAAGAGAAGTGCTTGAAAATTCTGTTTACCAAAGTACTGGAGGCGTCAGAGTACACTCTGGCCAGCTCATCCGCCTGTTGGCTGGGCCAGGGAAGCCTGGGCCAGTGTGACCACATAATCTGGATAACAGATCCTTGCACTAGCTCTCTAGAATCAACAAAGTTGTATATGATCATTGGGACAGAAGTGGCGACCAGCACTCTTTCCGGCTTCCTTATAGACAGAAAACAATCCTCGGATAATTCTTGATTCTCTTATATTTTTTCTTTATATTTTTCCTCTCTTCCGTTTCCATCTGGATGTTATTAAGGCTTTAAACAGTTTGTCAAAGTTCAGATAAGGTACCATCTATTCAGGGGATCTGCTCAGTTGAAGAAGTAACTGCTCCAAGTCCCTAACATCCACCTCGAAGGTGATCTCTAAAGTTGATCTATTACATATTTCTCACTTGTCGGAGATCATCATTCTACGAAGCTGTAACTCCGAATTGAGCGCAAAATTGCTGTATATGTGGGTGATGTTGGCTGAAGTAGTAGAACACGAGACTAGGAAGCGGAGGGTCGTGAGTTCGAGCCCGCGCTGAGTCATGAAATATTGTGTTGAATTCTTCTGTTTAGCATTAGGGCATGGCTTTGTTAGTTGTTGCCAGCCTGTTTCAATGATGAGGGCATAGTCACTGATCACTGAACATAATTGGCAGCGACTGACACTATCATGTACTAAAAGCAGCACCTTCGTCTGCCCTGTAGCAAAAATTAGCCGGCGAAGTAAAAGGTTGAAATAGCTACAAAAACAACTGTCTATCTTTTCATCTTTCCTAATCTGTCCCCTCAATACTATCCCCTCGTTTTCAGTTCCGGCGCAATGCATTGCATATATAGGGGTCATCGCCTGAGTGCTGGTCCAAGATAAAAAAATAAAAAAAATTGCTGTATATGTAAAGGATGGCCACATTTGAGGTTGGGAAGTAAATTGGCTTGAAAACACATTTCTATTTGTCAAATTCAGTTCTATTGAGGCCAATGTAAAGTAGAAATATGGGAATTAATAATAAAATATGATGTCGGATAAATGTCCGCCTCTAGCACGTCGGCGAACGTCCCCTCTTCTCATGAAATTTTGAACCACATTTTGCAGCGACGCTTCGCTTATCTCGTCAATGTGGCGCCGAATTTCATCTTTCACAGCGTCACCTGTTTGTGGCTTGTTCACGTAGATCCGATCTTTCAAATGGTCTCAAAGAAAATAATCCAGCGGCGTTCAATCACAAGAACGAGGCGGCCAATTGGCATCTCCAAATCGAGAAATTTTGTAACTTTCTGCTGTAATAACTGAATTGTTTGGCCAGGTGTGTGGCTTGTGGCGTCGTCCTGTTGAAACCAAATGTGAACATTAGCCAATTGTGTCCACAAAAAATCGGTTATCATGGTTTGGTAGCGTAGAGCTTCCACGGTGACGGTGTTTCCACGCCTATTTTCCAAAAAATACGGGCTGATGATTCCGCCTGACCACAAATCGCGCCATACGAGCACTTTCTCTGGATGTAGTGGTTATTCGAGGACTGCCTGCGAATTTTGTCAGCCTCATATGCGGCAATTTTGTTTGTTGCCATAATCGCCTAATTGAAAATGGGCCTCATCACTATAGATTTGTAGAATTTTGTTGAAAAATGTTTTATTTTCGTGTAGTTTTCCGACCAGTCAATTCACAAAAGTTTAACGCAAGCAGTGATCGGCCGGCTTTTATTCTTGAACGAGTTGAAAATGAAGCGCAAACTGCCTCTGGTAATGCCCCATTGTTGGAAAAGTCGACGTGTTGATGTTGGAATCTCATTGTCAACACTTTGCTGTACAGCGGCCGTGAACCTCCAATTAAGCGATTGGGAGGAAAAGCTGCTCGAATTTGACGAAGTGATTAAGTAAAATTTTCACCATTTTGATAGTAAATTTTCACTAATAAAAACTCCTTGTCCAAGAGTATAGTGTTCCATTGTTGAAATTTCCCATCTTTTTGCTAAATAAATGTCACAGGTTGCCAGTCTAATTTTTCACATTTCATCGTTTGACAGCCAATTTACTTCCTAACCTCAAATTTGACCACTCTTTCTGTTCATTTAAGCATTTAAGGCCTTGGCCTCATTTTGAACTAAGCACAGAAGTAATAGGCAGGCCTATTTCCTTCTTAACCCTGTATCGATTTCCATAATAGCTTAGGGTATAATAGGACCCCTCGGAATGCTAAATTTCATTGCTGGGGGCAAATTACGGCACTCGATATCGAACGAAATCGCCATTTAAATTATATTGAATTTTCGATCGATATCGAGTGCCGTAATTTGGCCCCTGAAGCTTAATTTGTGCTCAGTGAAACTCCATGTCCATCTGCTTTATTTTATAATAAATTATTTACAAAGTCAAAATGAATTAGTGACCAAAAAATTTTATAAACCTAAAAAAAAAAATAACTATAAAACAAATTCATTTTCTAAAAACAACAAAACCCGTCATTTTCAATAAATAATGATTAAAGCGTGTTTATTGCATTATTTACAACTCGCCATGTAAACATTTTTACAAAAACAAAAAGAGAGAAGAAAAAAAAATTTTTGTAACGCATTCATATTTCGAAATGTAAAGAAATTCCAAAACAAGTGAATTTCAAATTTGTGGCTTTCAGTTGTTTTTAATTTATTTCGTTTTCTAAACAAAGACGGCGCTTTTGTAAGAACGAGAATACGATGTGGAGAAAATGTTTATTCCCAGGCGATGCACATATTTGGACTGGCGCCAGTTTGACATTTAATTTTGATTGACCGAGTCTGAGCCCTAATTTCTTGCTTGAACATGAATAATGAATTGTTTTCCAATTTGTGGCGGTGCATTTGTAAGATCCAATCAGCCAACAATAGAGAGAACGAACAATAAACGAACGTTCGAACGAACAAAAACAGCTTTGAACAAACAAGAGATCAACCGTGTAAAACTACCGTAATCATTTGAAACGCTTCGTCCGTTCGACTGCCTTTGCTATGATAAATCTCTCTCACCTTTAACAATTAACTGAAAAGAGAAATAGTAACAACAATACCATTAACCACCCGCCAACATCAAAGGTTAACACGCGCTTCTTATTCTACTCGTACTTTGTTGCATTGTGTTGTTGCAGTCAGTGCTCCGATGTATCGCTATCTGCATCTTAACTGATTGTACGGTTTTGTGCTCTCTCACTTCTGTTGCATGGCAGCTTAATCACCACACATTTGCTGGTGCACTGTGCGCACTGTTAATGTTCGTTCTGGTTTATTTTTAATGTAGATGAATTTTGATTTTATAGCCTCATAAAAGTGTTGCTCATTTGTACCTCGCCTCAACGAGCTGTCAAATGCGATTGACTTTTTCTGTATAAGCCCTGAATGTCTTTAGCCCTGAATGCCGGCCAGCAAGTTGGCTGGTATGATCCGCACACACACACACACACGCACACAAGTGTTTTGTATTCAAAATAATCAACAATGACACCTGCTGTGAAAATTATGATATCGCCTCTATTGATGTGCGCTGCGGCAACTTGTTGCTGCTATCTTAACTCAAAGGTGCTGAACATGCCGAGTTGCACTAATAGCCCCAGCATTGTATTGGAAACAATAAAAACTGCATGGCATTTGGTGGACACAAATAAAAATGTACAAAGAATCGCTAACAGCAGCTGCAGCAGCAGAAGCAGCAGCAGCAGCGGCAGCAGGAGCCGTAATCGTTAGCACCAGTAGTTAGTAAATGACCTTAAAGTTTATTATGCTTTTAAGACAATAGACCACCATCATCAGCCTTTTAACACACGTTAAACAAGGAGGAATGGCTATGGGCCACTTGTTCAATTTAAACAAGTGCCCATTTGTTTTCATTGTCTAATTTCCTTTTGCCAAATTAATTGTACTTGAGGTGCGTAACGAATGATGGTTAATGTTTATGATTTTAAAGCAGTTATAGGTTTTTCGGAATTTTAAGCAACTATTTCAGAGCACTAGTATCGCCCAGTAGTTGGAATTTTAGTAGTTGACACTAAACAAATCTATGTGTGTTTGTAAGTACAAGATAAATAGGAAACAGAAAGAAACTTTGAAAATATTTATATTGTGAGTATCTACAGACTAATACCTTTCAAATCATTTAGAATTCATTAATATTCGTGGACGATGACATGCTTGAAAGTGTACCACAAAAAAATGTGTGCTGTGATATTGCAAAATATGGAATTGAATTAATCACCAATATCGCGGAAGTAAGAGTTATTTAAGTAGGCAAAAATTAAAGTTGAATAACAACTGATTGTTAATGTGGTTGAAACAATCGCATGGAAGGAGGAAGTACTTTTGGTCCTTCTCTGCGACCAAATTTTCTATGACATTTTCATGAAATTTTCTGGAAATAAATTTCCAACAAATCCCAACAAATCGTTGCTCAAGCGTAAATCGTAAGTCGATTCATTTCGTTCAGTGGAGATAATACACTGAATTTTTTTGATAGAATAGAATGACTTAAGTGTTGCCAGATTCGAAATAACTGGTGTTTCAAATTTAACCTTATAGATGGCCCATCTGATATATCAATAACTGAATTTAATATCTGGCCCACGATGTCAGAAAAATAAAATTTTAAAATATGTTTTTGTTTTAAATGTACTATTTACTTGATAGAACTTTATTGAGTGCCAACGTGGGTTAGGCAGTTAATTTAGTAAAGGAAATATCTTTCTATACAGAGAGAATTTGAAATAAAATTATTTTTCTACCAAAACATTAACTTCTTGTTGCATAAATTCGCGATTTATCTTTCTGTCCCCTACAAAATTTTGGAACTTAGTTTTCTTTGAAATGTAAGTTTTAACCGCCAAATTTATTAGCTCGTGTTTTTGTCATGATTAAAATATCTTTATGGTCACGAGTTTGTCTGAAATAAAAATAAATTAAAAAACATGTCTTTATAAAAATAAGTGAAAGTGCTATATTTGGCTATGCCGAATCTTAAATACCCTTCACAGGTGTAATTCTCATTTCTTTCTAAAACAGGAAATAGATCTATTCACCAAAAAAAAAAGAAGATAAAATTTATACTTATTTGGTTACTTGTATTTACGAAAAAGTTTCGATTTTCGAACCCTGGAATCTAATTTTTAGTTTTTTGAATTTTCGGAACGAATATTCTTCTTAATAATTATTCCTGAAGTATAGAAAACGTTTAATTGACCAAAAACATAAAAATTAGGAACTTATTTGGTTACTTTTATGTACCAAAAAATTTAGTTTTTTTAACCCTGGAAACGAATTTTTAATTTATTTGGTTTTTAATATCAATTTAATTTTTTCCGGAAGTATGAAGAAATAAAATTGGGAACTTATGTGGCTACTTTTACATACCAAAAAAATCTCGATTTTCCAACCCTGGAATCGAATATCTATATTTTTGGTTTTTAGTACCTATATAATTCTTTATGAAGTATAAAATGGGTTTAGTTATCTAAAAAAAAACTAAAGTATGAACTTATATGTGGCTGCTTTTATACAACAAACATTATCGTTTTTCGAACCCTGGAATAGCATTTTTAATTTTGTTTATTTATTACACGTAAATAATTTTTTCTAATATATAAAATAAGTTTAATTCAGGGGAAACCCCAAAATTGGGGACTTATATGGTTGTATGTACTAAAAAAAATTTCAATTTCCGAACCCTGGGAAAAAATTTTTAATATTTTATTTGTTTTCTTTGTTACCAAAGCAACTTTTAATGAGGTATAAAATAGTTTTATTTAAGAAAATCATAAAATTTGTTACCAAAGGGACCAATTTCATGTATTACATAATATTGCAGTTGTCCAACCCTGGAATCGAAATTTTAGTTTATTTAAATTTTTTTTTTGCAAAAAAGAAAAAAAAAATTTACTTCTATGTGCCAAAAAAAAAAAAATTGCAATTTCCCATCTCTGGAAAATTTTTTATTTTTTAGTTTTTAATGCAAATTTATGAAATAGATTTAATTAACAAGCAAACAAAAAAAATAATTGGTTTTTGCTAGTTAATCTTGCGTCCAGAAATAGGTGTAAGCTTCCCAGCTGTGGAACCGTATTTCGGATACAGACAGTTGGACATCGCTCATTCATCATCGCTATTCTTAAGGATCCAGTATATATATGTTTTAGGGGGTCCCATATTAATATCGAGGAAATTACGCATGGAATGACAAACCTATAGGTTTCACTTTTTTCTGTAGGGCATAAAAATTTTAAAAAAATATTTCGATTAAATTTTTAATTATTTTTCTTTAATGTTATTTGTGCTGATTCTTTTGCCGAGTTTACAGAAGAAGTTCAAAATTGATTATTGATCAAAAATTTTTAATTGTTAGAAAATAAAATTAACCTAAAATTAAACCAGAACCTCGTTCTACAAGACGATATATGCGTCTGTGGCAAGGTTCTTTCGGGCTTGTTTTACTTTAGTTTCAATAATAATAAAACAAATTAAATGATAAAATACAAAATAAGTAAAAAAAACTCTGTGCAAGTCAAGTCGACATTGTAATTGCGGCAATTAATTCCAAGTTTAAGTCATGATTCCAGCCAGCGAACGTCATTGCAAATTTTCATAAAAGCCTACACTGAAAATCAATCAAGAAACTCAGCAAAAAAAAAAATGATAATAATAATAAATAAAAAATTAAAATAAGTAAGATAAGCAAAGAAATGCGGTAAAAGAAACTATGCAATCTAGTGTGAGTTGGAAATTCTTGTTAAATATAAATAAAATATTTTATAAAATTTCATAAAATAAAATTTCATGTATAATTTTTCACAGTGTACTTTTCTCCATACTTGCAATGTTGGCTTCAATTGTACCTAAACCTGCTCTACAATTGCTTGCTACGATTTTAATTCGTTAACAACCGCATAAAATGAACATTTTTATAAATCTAGACGTGCGTTTGTTTTAATGCCAGCCAAAGAAGTCAAAGCCATTTCTTTCGTTTTTTTTTTTGGTTGTTGTTCAGATCATGAACTAAATAATAAAGCACTTGAAACAGTAAAGTCTCCTGGAAATGGTGGCAGTTAGATTTTCAACGCAGGATAGACAAACAATTTTAAAAGAAAACTAATAAAAAAATTGTTAAAGAAATTCAAGTTCAATTCCAGTGCAAGCGGCTGGCTGTGAGTCTGATAATTATTGATCAACTGACTGACTGGTAGCCATGGCAAATCGACAACAACAAAAAAAAGAAGAAAAATAAAAAGTGAACTGCTTCCGCAATTTTCCAATGCAATTGTGTTTTAATTTTTGCTGGCATTTTCTTGCAAAGGCCACTGTTAAGGCGTATAACTGTTTGGCCAGAATCTTGCAGATCAACACTATAATTTGACTACTATTTTCAATTCAGTGCTGGGTTTTATTTGCCACTTTTTGTAACAAAAAAAAAAAAAAAGTTAACTTCAAAGCAAACAACTGAAAAGAACTGAAAATATATGGGCTAAAAAGCAGCTGCTGATTTCTTAGAATTAAAAAAAAAATTGGGACAGGTTGTTAATTCGTAAAACTTTTATCATGTAAATTTTGAAATTTTTACAACAGCTAAATATTTTTTTTGTTGTTGTTTGCAGCATTTATGTAAATTTTAATTGGCTTTACCTTCAATTTATTTGCATTGATTTAACAATTTTCGAAATAAAAAAATGTGTGTTTGTGTCACCATTAATTTTTTTTATGGAAACATTTTTAATACAAGAGTAGTTGTTAATATTTTTTTGTTACTATTTTTTATAGCTGAATTGAAAGCGAAGCGAAAAGTATTACACTCGTGTAGCCTACATACAGCCACTTGTTTTGTCATACTTGACATAAGAACTTTTGTATTTACATTGCAAAAATTGTACGCCTTCTACAGTCATTCATATTACACTTTAACTACACTGAGAGATGTAATTAATATATTATTTATAAAATAGCTGAGTGCCAAATCTAATGATTAAAATAGAAATGATGAAAGCCAATATTTAGGTTTGTCGTTCCTTGTGTAATTTCCACAAAATCACCCCCAATCGTGAATAACAAGTGGAATGTTTGTTCACGTGAAATTTTTATTCCATTCGAAGGGAAAAATGGTATCGTGAATCTCCCATGAGAAATTATTCCCGCTACCAGTTTAAATATTTAAACTTCTGATTCAATTGAGTCGAAGTTTAAAATAATATCTTTAGTTATTCTAAGAAATGTTGGGTAAAGGTTCCCTGATGATCTGCATTAGCCCCAGTGAAATGCGCATAGGAACTGGCTAAAACCCCTCAATAATCTATTTTGAACTTTTTTTTTGTAAATTGGGAAAAGAATCAGCACGAATAATATTAAAATATTTTGCAATCAATTTTTGTTCTCAATAACGAAATTTCATTAACAACGAAGAATGACTTTTAAAAAAAAGCAATTAATTTTTGTTCTCAATAATAAAATCTATATAAAAGGTGTTTTTATAAGAGCTTGCTGATTTGAAATTTAAATAAAACACATGCCAAATTATGTAATGGCCAAAAAAAAATTTTTATTTGGTAGATAATTTCTTGTCATTTAACATTTAAATATAATTTCGGGCATATGGCCACCACGACTATTTTGCACAAAGGTCATTCTGGAGGTCCGATTTTCGACCACATTTTCAAGCATTTGAGGGCGTATTTCAGCAATGACACGTTGAATACTGGTTTCCAAAGCGTCAATCGTTGCTGGTTTATCCACGTAAACCAATGATTTCAGGTATCCCCACAAAAAATAATCGAGTGGCGTCAAATCATACGAACGCGAAGGCCAATTCACCGGTCCATTTCTCGAAATAATATTGTCGTTGAAATGTTCTTTCAATAAGTCCATTGTTTCGCCCGCAGTATGACAAGTACATCCATATCTTGAAGTTTTGGCACCAAAAATTTCATTGATCATGATTCTGTATCGATTTCCATTCACGGTAACGCGTCGTCCTTCCTCATTTTTAAAGAAATAAGGACCGATGATTCCACCAGCCCATAGACCGCACCAAACAGTACATTTATCGGGATGCATTGGTAATTCTTGAACGGCGTGTGGATTATCTTGGCTCCAAATGCGGCAATTTTGCTTGTTGACGTAGCCATTCAACCAAAAATGCGCCTCATCACTGAAGAGAATTTTGCGGTAAAAAAGCGGATAAACATTTTTAATTGAACACTATTTTTGAAAATAAATTTCCATGATTTGGAAGCGTTGTTCTGGAGTTAACCTGTTCATGATGATTTGCCAAACAATACTGAGTAGAGACGTCACTTTAAACTGTCAAAACAGCTGTCAGACAACAGAGTGATTCGTATAAAAAAAAACTTCATAAAAAACACCCTTTAGTCAAATAATTTAACAATAAAATAATTTGGAGACATTTTGGAAACCGAACAAAACAAATTAAAAATATTCTTAATGTTTAGAATTGGAGCAACAAGTTTTACAAAGAAGCTGGCAATTGATTTGTTGCAAAAAAATATCAGTTTGTGTCTTGTTAACGGATCTTGCCCCTAAAATAAAATTTAGAAACTCTAATATGCGAACTATAATAGAAAATACTTACATTTTCTACTCTAGTCCCCGCCAAAAACTAAGTGAATAAATTAAAGGGAAAAGTGAAAAAACTCGCGGGAAAAACATGATTCACGATAAGGGGAATTTAATTTTAGCATGAAATCATTCACGGGGAATTTTTCCATGATTGCAATTTTAGGGAAAAGCGAGAAATTTCGAGGGAAAAATTATTCATGATAGGGGTGAATATATATTCTAGGAATAGGGAAGACGACTAAGTGATGTTCGTGTACCTGTACGTATGTAATCGGGTTCCCGAAGCCGTAGCAAAGCTACGGTATTGGATAGATGTACTGCAAATGGTACTCGATATATTCTGGGTCCTTATGACCAGCGAAGATGATTAACCGATATCGGTTCATGTGTATGTGAAATGCATTGGAAATATTTCTAAATAGATTTGCTATTAAAAATCAGCAAAATTCAAAATACAGTTCCAGAGCTGGAAAGTTTAAATTTATATTCGGTGTATTAAAGTAACTAGCTAAAACTAATTTTCGTTTTTTTTTATTAATTAAACCTCTTTCATTCTTTAAGAGCAATTAAATTGGGCTTAAAAATTAAACAAAATCAAAAAGACGATTCCAGGGATGGATACTTGATTTTTTTTTTAAGTATATAAAAGTAACCAACTAAAGAATTTTTTTCTTTTTCTTTATAAATTGAGTATATTTGATGTTTTTGAAGCAAATTCATTGATATTAAACCAGGAAAGCCAAAAGCCGGCTCCAGAGCTGGAAAATTTCTTTATTTTTATGTTTTTATGTATATGACAATTACTTTGTCATTCCATATGTAACGCAGTGAAATATCTCTCTAAGACCCCATAAAGTATATATATTCTTGATCAGTGATGAAATCTAAGACGAACTGAGCACGTCCGTCCGTCCGTCTCTGGAAATCACGATTCAGCCCAAACGAAAAGAGCTAGACTCTTGAAATTTGGTACAAATATATTTTAAAGCTTAGAGCAGGTTAATTTCGGAGATGGGCTAAATCGGGCAAGGGGGAAAAAAGTTCCCCTAAGAAGAACTAAACCAACCCAGAAAAAACAACATAATTTTTAAAGTTTTTTGGTTATTTTGTTAACAAATGATATATTTTTATGTCAAATACGGTCCAACGCCTTAAACTGGAGCCATAAAATAAAAAAAATTATTTTTGAACCCCGCCCACTTTAGTGGGCGTTATTATATGCAAAAATAGCATAAAAATTCAACAAATTGTTTTACTTAAGCCTACATTCCTTAAAAATAAAATTTTTAAGCTTTAATGACGAAGCTGAGACGATACCTGGTACTCCTCTGCCCTACCCTCTCCTCCCCGTTTCACTCCCTAACCCTCTATCACTCAAGGACACCGATTTATCTGATTTTTTGTATAGGGGACGATAACAACAAAGTAATATATACGTATTTTTTTATTTTTATTTATTTTTATTATTTAAGGAAAAAATGATACAAAAAGGGTGTGTTGCAACACTCCTTATTTGCCAGAAAAAACACAACCAAATGGAAAAATTATAAAGAACACTGTTTCACAATAAAATGTAAGCACCTATCTCTCAAATTTATAAAGATAACACATAAAACACATGGATAAGACTTTATTATTATTATATTTTGAAATCGTGGCTAATGGTGACGGTGCGAAAATACCAGCGGTCAGATAACAAATGCCAATTTTCGGCAAGTAGTGCCAACTAATTGGTTTTTTTGGTGCAAGTTTGTTAGATCACTTTGTATACCACCGGCTACAGTGAGCGATTATATTAAGCAAATGTATCTATATTAATTGTGAGGCACCCCAACGGTTTGTTGCCTACAGTCTACAGTATGATACAGAGGGCTAAATGACCTTACCAAAAAAATTTTTTTTTTTAATTTTGTATATAATCATTCCAAGCATTTATTTGTAGAGTTTTATGACTGCCTCTTTCTGCCCTACCCCCTTTTCCCCGTAACTGACCCTATAAAATATAATACAAAATTTTATTTTGTATATAATTATCCCAAGCATTTATTTTTAGAGTTTTATGACAAAGGTGAAATGTTTCCCCCACAGCCCTTGCCAGAGCGACCCCGCCAAAATACAGTTTTTATACCCTCCAAAGAGAATTGGACCCTATAAAGTAAATATGTATATTCTTGATTAGTGATGAAGTTTAAGACGGTCTAGCAATGCCCATACGTTCGTCTCTGGAAAACATTATATTGTCTATTTTTGAACCCCGCTCCCTTTAGTGGGCGTTGATGTACGACATTATTAAAGGAACTCTGTCCCACCAAGTTAAACATTTTAAGTTCACTTACTAAATATTTGGAGGGTATTTAAGATTCGACCCGGTCGAATATAACGATTTTACTTGTTTTTTATTAATTAAACCTCTTTCATTCTTTAAGAGAAATTAAATTGGGCTTCAAAATTAAACAAGATCAAAAAGACTATTCCAGGGATGGATAATTGATTTTTTTTTAGTACATAAAAGTAACCAATTAAAGAATTTTTTTCTTTTTCCTTATAAATTAAGTATATTTGATGTTTTTGAAGCAAATTCATTGATATTAGAAACCAGGAAAGCCAAAAGGCAGGCTCCAGAGCTGGAATATTTATTTATTTTTATACCCGCCAAAAAACAATTGCGGAGTATATTCACTTTGTCATTCCGTGTGTAACGCAGCGAAATATCCCTCTTAGACCTTATTAAGTATATATATTCTTGATCAGTGATGAAATCTAAGATGTTCTAGCCACTTCCGTTCATGTGAGGAAATTACGAGTCAGTACAAACGAAAAGTGCCAGACTTCCAAGGGTCTGGTATAGAAAATTTTTGAAGGATAGCACAAGACAAGTTCGTAAATGAGCTCAATCGGACCAGGGGGCAAATTACGGTACTCGATATCGCACGAAATTTGTATTTAAATTGTATGAAAATTTCGATCGATATCGAATGCGGTAATTTGGCCCCAGAATGAAAAAAGTTCCCCAAATAAGAACTAAACAACATGATTTTTAAGGTTTTTTTTTTTTTTGTAATATTGCTAAGCGAGAAAAAGATCCAAAGCATTAAAAGTCCATTATAAATAATTTCTTTGTCAAAATTTAATAAATTTCGATATTCATTAAGCATGAAATATTAGAATACAAAAATTAGTTCGAAATGTATTTTGATCAAAATTGTTTATACACAATATTTTTAAAATACATATTTGGGGTATTCACACTACGTGCTATTTAGTCATATTGTTGTAATATTTTAGACCATTTGAAAAAAGTTGCTGTTGTGCTGCATACAAAAAAGTCATAAAATAATAGCACTCTTTCAGGTATGTTTTTGTTTTGTCATAAAATATTCGGCGATAATACCATCGCGAGTCGGCGATGGTATATGTTTGCCGCCGTTACTCATATATGATTCACGACTAAAAAATTATTCATATCTATACATCTGTACATTAAATCACATTTTTATAACATAAAAAAATAAATTAAAATAGAGTGAAACATTTTTCCCGTTTAACTTACGTAGCCGGCAGCCACTGAACGTTTTTCCATATGCCGCCACAAAAAAAAAATGTATTCAGCACATATCAAGGCTGCAGCTGATCGATGTTTGAAATAGCATACTAAAGGCGGATTCACCCATGTTGTCCGAACAAAATTTTTGTCCGGACAAATTTTTTTTATATGTAGTTTGACGTCTCTCTTCTTGAGAGAAAGAAAATATTTTTTACGAACAACTCTCAGCTTGAATTGGTTTAATTTTATATTTTGTCCGGACAAAATTGAACTGAGTTGCCAATACGTTAAACTTTTTCATATAAAGTTGAGGTGTCATTTTGTGTTTGATATATTAAATTGTGTGTGAGACTAAAACAATAAACTTTGAGAACTAATATTATATATTTGTTTCTTTTTTATATGTATTTTGCTAATAACAAAGCTTTATGCAATTCAATGGCCATAAGGTAAAGCAATTTACTTTTCTCGTCCATTATTATTATCACAAATTCTTGAAAAATAATTTAAAATATGTAATATCCAAATACCTAAAATATCAAGAAAACAAAGCAAAACATAAAAAATTGCTGCAGTACTACCATTTTGCAAAACTCATTTTTTATATGAATGGCAACTTTGATTTTCCGGACAAATTTATCGAAATGAGTATAAATAAATTTTGTCCGCACAAAACTTTTGTTCGGAAAACATGAGTGAATCCGCCTTAAGTTATGACGGGTTGTTCACACTAGTCATATTTTTCGTGCTATTATTTTATGACATGACTTTATGACTAGATTTATTTTTTTATGAATATGGAAAATGAAAGTTTAAATGGTTTAAACAATTTTAATTAAATTGAAAAATTTTCCAACTTAACTAATTCTATGCATTTTTTTTTGCTCGACTTGTAATTTGATTTTGGTCTGAGCACCATCAAATTTCTCTCTGTGTATTTGTGCAGTAGTAGTTTGCTTGTAGGTATAATTTGATGTTTAATATTTTAAATATTATAATAAATTTTAAGTGTAAATTGTCTGTTCAAGCACTTGTTGTTGTTGCTGTTGTTGTTGTTTTTGTTTATGTCACAAGTTATGTGTTGGCAACGTAAATGGTTGTTTGCATTAAAAGCTCATAAATATGTTGCTTGTTAAACAACTTTTACTTAATAAACATACAATTTTTTAATTTTAATATATTTAGTGGCTCGTGTTTTTGTAAAACACAATGTCAGATATATTCATATGCACATGTAGAAACAAAAGCCACTGAGGATTGCAAGAGTGTGTCAGGCTATGCCCTGATTCTTTAAATATTTCTTTAGCTGCAAGTATTTTTTCTTTTTGGCCAAAATTGTTTCTCTTTCCTTTAATAGTAGTAAAATAAATACGTTTTAATGATCAGTTTTCATTTTAATTAGTATAAAAGAGAATTAAAATGTTTTCCAAGTATCATTATAATTGGCTTTTTTTGTCTAGGATTCATATAACAGCAGACATTTAATTGCATTTAAATGCCTCTAATGACAATGACACACATATTTTCTATTTCTTTCTGTGATTGTGATTTTCTCCCCATGTGTTGGGTTGCAGTTAATAAAAGGAACCATTACACACACACACACACACTCTTCCAACGGCTGAATAGCAGTTTTCTTTATTCAATAAGTGGCCAGTTAATCATGATGATTTTTGGGTTTTTGTCATTTTTGTGTTTTTGTATTTAACGCAGTCATTTGCAGGACATTCTAACCCTGCTTTCACCACAAACAAAAATTTAAAAGCCCACTCTGGCTCGCAACATCAAATTACCAGCAACATGAACTTTAAGTAAAAACAAAAATTAAAGTAATTATCCAAAAAAGGCAGCCAAAGACACAAAGGAAAAGAAAAAAATTATATGAAAATTTATTAAGTCTTCCTCCACCAAAAAAAAACCATTAAACAAAAGTTTTCGTTTCTTTGGGAAACGGGTAATGCGATGGGAACACATTAAAGACACTTTAATGCATTATTTCGTGAAAACGTTAAAACTGAAAAAAAAACTAAAAAAAAAATCCAGCTCTTGCTCATATACGATTTTGTTTTTTGCGTTATTTATTTTCATATACAATTTATAGGGGTAATTATCTGCTAACTTTTTTTCGACAGATTTCATAAGTTTTAAAATTTAGCAAAATCTAAAAAAAAATGTTTTAAAACTTTGTTTTTGTCTTCAAGGAAACTTCATTAATTTTTAGATTTTGTTTTAGATGTGGTGGGCTTTTGGTCAAGTTGCCTTCGTTACTTGTGCCTTTGCGCTTCTTATACTGTTAATGAGTTTTTGTTTCTTGTTAAACTCGTGATTGTGCGTAAGTTCTTGACGATTCCTCTTAGAGGCAAAAAAAAAAATATATGAGAAAAAATAATATACAAAAATAACATTTTTCGTCTGTTTCCTTAGAAGAGCTTCAAATCGTGGCTTAAAACAAAATTTTAGTAAACTTAAAGCAGAGCTGGGGAACTTAAGGGTCCAGCCACATGTATTTTTTTCTTTTTCAAAAATAGCTAAAAAGCTACTATGGGTTTTTTAATGGAAATTTATTATTTCAGTTTATTTTAGAGGGACTACCGCTAAGGGCATGAATCCTACTGATTACTGTACTAGAACGACAGATTGGTGTAGGGCTTTTCAAACGACAGATACAGAGAGATTAGAAGTTAGAGAAATTGTGGTAAAAATTTTTATTCTTACTTTAGCCGTTGAATCTTTTCCACAATCCATTTAATGAATTTTATGGCAAATAGTTGTGTTAGGATTTAAAAAATTCTAATGTTAATAGTAAAATTTTTTTTTATAAGTGAAACTGGCCTAAAATCGTAATCTGAATATCCAATTTTCAGCATCTTCAAGAGTTTCGTAGTCAATAGCATATCCCGTACAGATGCAGAAAGAATTTACTGGTACAATTTTAGCAAAATTATTAATACAGTAGCCGCTCGGTTATATGCACATCCAGAATAGTGAACGTCCAGAATAGTGAACAACAAAATTTAAACACATGGCGTTCTAAAGAGTGAACACAGCCTATCTCTATTATGTGAACAGCTTTCAACCGTTAATGTTTTTAAAATGTTTGTCATATTGGAAGAATGTTCTTCTCCGAAATAAGTGAAAAACCTCAAACTGTTGATTTTGTTAATGTTTTGAGTGTTGAGTTGTTGAGTGATTATCTTACATAATAAAAATCGGTTCTTCCCCGAGATAAGCAAGCATGAGCGTACGAATACAAAAAAGCTTTTTGAAGTCTTTAGTGTTTGTTACATAGTGCATCGAAGATGAAGCGCAAGGTGTTAACGTTATCTGAAAAAAGTGGCATTTTGGCAAGTTTGGATAAGGTGCAAGCGTTACTTCTCTTGCACACAGATATGAAGTGGCCAAGTCAACAATTTGTGCTATTAAGAAAAATAAAAATCCGATTTTGGAAGTGACTGCAAAAAGTAAAGAAAAAGTTAAAAGGAGAACATTGAGAGAAGCTGAAATGTCGTTTAAGGAGGCGAAGCCATATCATTGGTTCAATCAACAAAAGCAAAATATTTAAACGACCAATTGAAAGAAAAAAGTCCTATTACTGCAAGTGACGGGTGACTGCAGAAATTTTAGCGACGATTTGGTATACGGTTTTTATAGATATCCGGTGAAAAATTATCGTCCAATCCGGAGTTTGTCGAACCTTTTAAAAAAGAACTCCATTCTTTAATAGTAGAACACAATTTAATGCATGATGAAATTTACAAAGCGGACGAAACTGCCCTATTTTGGAAACTGCTTCCCGACAAAACATACGTTTTAAGAAGTGAAAAAGTGCACCTAGAAAAAAAAACCGAAAAAGCACGTCTTACATTCCTGTCCTGTACAAATGCTTCTGGTGATAGGGAAGGCAAAACGGAGGCAATTGAAACATTCAATAAAGTTATTGCTTGGAGTGAAAATATTATATCTGATATTAATGATATTTTGGTATTGCGCAACTGCAGGGACAAGGCAAAATCTCTTGAAGCAAAAAAAGTACAAAAAAATATAACCGACTTCTTTCGTGTTCCTTAATTATTAAAAAGCATTAAAAATAAAAACTTAATTTAATAAAAGTCATATGAATTACTTATTTTTTATTCTCTCGATTTAGTGAGCTTCTCCATTTAGTGAACAGGCTCTGTTTGAATTAGTTCATATAACCGAGCGACTACTGTAATTGGTCTGAGCAATATCGAACTAACATTGAGGAAAAAATTATTTAAAATTAAAAATTATATCATGTTCTGTAGAATATAAAAAAAACATTAATTGAAAACTGTAACGATATGCAAAAATATATATTTTTTTATTTTATATATTTGGGTATTTGTTGTTTAACACAAATTTTTTTTTTTTTTTATTCGTGCTGACTCTTTTCCCAAACTTACAAAATTTGGGAAAGAAGCCAGCACTAATAAAAATAAAAACTATATATCCTATCGGTATGAAATATCGTATGAAATAATTAAAAAAAAATCCAATATGCAAATGAAAATAAAGCCTTCACCTACAAAAGACGAAGAATTCGTATCTCACGAGTTTATATGAATATGCCACTCATATTTTTGTGGTACATTTTGAAATATTTTATCATTTAGAAATCTTTATGACAAATTGAATTTTGAAAGGTAATTTCGTGTACAAATGCACAATATAATTAGTTATTGGAAAATGTTAACATAAACAATGATATAGTGGCTTAGATTTTCAACAAGACCAACAACAACATCTTTCTTTTTTCTATTCTGTTTTCTATGTAGTTAAAACCACACATGTTTTCACCTTTATAAACGTTTTTAAGCTTTTGTAAGTTTTTATTTCTGGTAAAAAGTTACTGTTCTGCTGCAATTCTAAAAATTCTTTTACTTAAGGAACAGTAAATATATAAAGTGCTGTTGGCAGAAGTAGTTAATACGAGACCATGAAGCGGAGAGTCCTGAGTTTGACTCCGCGCTCAGTCATAAATATTGTGTAAAAATTTTCTCATCAGCATTAGTGCATGGTAGTGTTGTCAGATAATTTTTTTTCTTCCCCCCAAAAAAATTTAGAAACCCCCTAGATTCTACACTTTTTCTTAAAAAACCCCCTAAAGCAGAAAAGTTTAAGTAGTAATTTGGTTTCCTCATTCTTATCTCTATTAAATTTGAATTGAGGTACTATCATTCTTATGCGAAAAGCACGAAAACACCCAACATTTTTATTTTATTTTTTTTTTATAAAAAGCCCCCCAAAAAATATATCTGCAATCTTTCTTTCTTTTGTAAGAGACGGCTTGAGGAATTTTGTTACGGGTACATGTACTTCTTTTGTTTGGGATGCAAATCCAATATGTTTTTTCTTATTTTGGAGTGCAATAAGGTCTCCTGTTAGCCACCATAATGCTTTTACAATATTTGCATAAAGCTTTGTGGTTGTCTCCCTGCACAGGGGCTAATCAATCTGAAATTTAATTTTGCATTTATTGTGTTTAAAATTTTATTTAAAAATACAAAAACTCTAAACTGCTGATCTGCTTCCCACTCCTTTTTATATTTTTGTTTATATATGTTATCCTTTTTTGGCATATTGGTAATAAATTGTAAAGATGAACAACTTTTTAAAATTTATATTTTGCAGTTCAAGGAAAACCAACAAAATTGATTTAACGAGAAAAATGTTTTAATGTTTGTATTTGCGTGATTACTTTCTAAATCGCCATTTCGATACAATATCTTCGACATGCTCAGTTGTTAAATTATGTACTATTATGTACCAAACTATAAATTCGAAAATCCCCTAAAAATCCCCTAAATAAAATTTTCTTACCCCCAAATTTCCCCCTAAAGAATATTAACCCCTAAATCTGCCCCTAAATAGAAAAAAACCCTAAATCTAGGGGGAAACCCCCTGATCTGACAACACTGGTGCATGGTTGTGTTAGTTGTTATTGGTCTGTTTCAGTGATGAAGACATAGAACTGGACACTGAACTTAATTGGCAGCTACTGTACTAAACAGCAGAGGAACAGCACCCTACTTCGTTGACCCTGTACCAAAAAATTAGCCGGCGAAGTTGAAATAGCTACAAAAAAAAAATGTCAGTCTTCTTCATCTGTTCTCCGAATACTATCTGCTCCTTTCTAGTTCCTGGTCAATGCACTGCGTATGTAGGCGTAATTCCCTGAGCACTGGTCCGAGTTAAAAAGAAAAGAGTAACTTTTTATGTGTCATAAATTTCAGTAGCCTTTCTATGCAGAAAGAATTATATACAGATCTGGAAATGTCATGTGAGCGAATTTTGAGCTCTTGGCCACCCTACCTGTCATAAAATTAAATACATGCTAAGCCTCAACGTGTGGTACGCAAAATAGGATATTTACATAATAAAAGGCGTAACAGCAAGAAAAATTTAAATACTTTTAATTCAGTCTAACCCCCTTATTCATAAAAATTATGAGTGTCTAATAACAGCGTAATAAAACAAAATTTCATATGAAATTTGCTCTATTACACTCTTATAAGCCTCTCATAATTTTTATGAATAAGGGGGTAACTCTTTTAGTAGTTTTTAGTCAAAACAAGTGAAATAATATTGTGAAGGTCGAAAAAGTGTTCGGTGCTAATAAATTCGTTCCTACCCAGCAGAACATAACAGCAACGTTTTCAAACGACTTTGACATACATTTACTTTGTTGAAGTGTATTCAACAATATCAGCTAATGTGAACTTAATTCATACTATAAAAATCACATACTGAATACGAGAATTACTGATTGTTCTAATTTGAATAACTCAGCGCGAACGATAATTATAATTTAACCCCCTTATTCATAAAAATTATGAGAGTCTAATAACAGCGTAATAAAACAACATTTCATATGAAATTTGCTCTATTACACTCTTATAAGTCTTTCATAATTTTTATGAATAAGGGGGTAATATTTTTATCTCATCTTATTTCGTCTAATATAATAGTTCATAAAATTTTACATGTTTTTGCTTCTTCGTGCTAAAGTTCATAAGAATTGATTGCATTAAACGCACATAAAAAGATTTGCCTTCTCTGGCACATCTATTTCAAACAACCTTCACAAGAACTTTTACCACAACACAATTTTCTTCAGAATCCATTTTTAAATAAAATGACTTCGAATTGTATTACGAGTAGTTCTTATATACTGTTTTGTTTTTTATTTTATTTTTATTTTTTATTTTTGCTCATCCTCTTAACTTAAATTAAGTTTATTTTGACTGAACACACTCACCTTGAGCTGATGATGCTACTACACATATTGTTATGCTGTTTGGTCAATGTGCAGCAGACACAAAGTGAATCCTTAAAAAGGCAAGATGTGCTACTGCTGGCCAAAAAGCAGCCAATGAACGAACAACTTTATGAGGCTCTTGCTTGACTTGTGACTCGTTGTTCGATTTATTATTGTTAATATTACAAAAAAAAAAAAAAAAAATAAAAATATATACTCGTATATGGAAAAACATTAACTTATAAAAGAAGTTTAACGTTCCCACGCTGCTTTTAATTTCATTTTCATAACTACCAGCAGATAATATGGGCAGCACGTTAAACAATTCTTTTTTGCAAAGGAAAACATTTTGCTTTTCGGATTTTGTAAATAAATTAAAAATAACCCAAAGAGAGATTTTCGTACAGAATACTAAAGACATTAAAATGGACTTTATAAAATTGCAAACCATTAGTTTACACTTCTTTGAGGGGTTTCAAGTTATTAAATTTATTATTATATTTTTTGTTGTTGTTATTTCATTGAAAGCCTTGTGAAAGACTAGATTTTATGTGCAGTGTTCTTCGTTGCTTTGGATTTCTTTTCCAGCAGTCGGTTATCCTCCTAGCTCCTTGTATTTGAGCTGGAGGCTTTTTCAATTTTTATTTAATTTATTTGTACTTTGACTTTTAACTTTCAATTTTACTGCTTAACCCTTGGCTTGTGTTTTAGATGCTCAGATTTAATTTATTTTTTGTGTTGTTAAAGTTGGCATCCCGTTTAGGCTTAAATTTAAATTAACTGTCGTTACGTTTAATGTTTAAAACGGTAGCCGTAAAATATCAAATTTTTATTACGTTTAGGTTAATGAAATATATTTTATTTGAATTTTGGCGCCATTCTTTAGTTGTAGTTGTGAGTAAATTTTAATCCTCAGGAAATTCAAGCTGTGCTCACTAGGAGCAAAAGGCTGTCAAAATTTATTTTAAAATTATAATGCAGATAAGTGATCCAGCCGAGATTGAATCAAACGTGTGTCCTGTTAAATTCTTCGTTGGTGCTGTAGCGAAAATTTGCCGGCGAATTAAAGAATAAAGTAGTCACAAGAAATTATCTATCTTTTCAGCTTGCTTTATATCTTATGCTTTATTATCCTTCCTAGTTTGTTACTTGGCGCAGTCAGCTAAATGAGTTCTGTTCAGAATAAATTTCCTAAATTTTTGGAGTAAATTTCCTCAATTTTGGGAGTAAATTTCCTCCATTTTCGAAGTAATTTTCCTCAATCTTCGGAGCAAATTTCCACAATTTTTGGAGTAAATTTCCTCAATTTTCGGAGCAAATTTCCACAATTTTCAGAGTAAATTTCCTCAATTTTTGGACTAAATTTCCTCAATTTTCGAAGTAAATTTCCTCAATTATCATCTCAAATTTCCTCAATTTTCGAATAAAATTTCACAAGTTTTCGAATAAAATTTCATACATTTTCGGAGTAAATTTCCCCAATTTTCGGAACAAATTTCCCCAATTTTCGGACTAAATATCCTTAATTTTCGGAGTAAATGTCCTCAATATTCGGAGTAAATTTCTTCAATTTTTGGACTAAATTTCCTTAATTTTTGGACTAAATTTTCTCAATTTTCGAAGTAAATCTCCTCAATTATCGGCTCAAGTTTCCTCAATTTTCGGCGTAAATTTACTCAATTTTCGGAGTTAAGTTCCTAAATTTTCGGAATAAAGTTCCTCAATTTTCGGAGTAAATTTCAGCAATTTTCGGAGTAGATGTCTTCAATTTAGTGCAATAAGGTAAATGAGTTCTTTTTGGAGGTGATTTTGCACTCACTTTTCTCAATTTTCGGAGTAAATTTCCTCAATTTTCGGACTAAATTTCCTCAATTTGCGAAGTAAATTTCCTCAATTATCAGTTCAAATTTCCTCAATTTTCGGATAAAATTTCCCCAATTTTTGGAGTAAATATACCTAATATTCGGAGTAAATATACCTAATATTCGGAGTAAATTTACTCAATTTGTAGGCATTGTTCTGGCACTAAACGATTCAAATTTCACTAACCAGAAACGTCAACACAATTAATCATTCTCAGTTGAAAAAACCAAAAATTATTGATATCGATAGTTCTCAGGCAGCTATAAAAACAGCAATACAAAAAAAAAGATGTTCCGAATGTTTTAAATCCTTCCCTGATGTACGTCTGGAGGTTATATGGACATAATTTAAGTCCAACCCTGGAGTCATCTCTTTGATCTTTCTGATTTCCAGTAGTAACTTATTTCTTTCCAAAATATAAAATATGTTTGATTACCAAAGAAAAACATTATTATTATGCTTACATTTACCAGCTCTGGAGCTGTGGTTTTGGCTTTTTTGATGTTAAATGAATTTCTTTCACATATATCAAATATGTTTAATATATAAAAAAAGAAAAAATTCTTTTAATTGGTTACTTTTATATACATATCAAAAAAAGTTTCAATTATCCAACCCTGGAATCGTCTTTTTGATTTTGTTTGATTTTTAATACTAATTTAATTCTCTTCTTGAAGTATAAAATAGTTTTAATTAACAAAAAAACCATAGATTAGTTTTGTATACGAAAAATAAATTAAAATTTTCCAGCTCTGGAATCGTATTTTGGATTTAGCTGATTCTGAATACAAATTTAGTTAGGACAGGTTCCAATACGTGAATTCAAAACCGAATCTGTAGCTTTTCTGAAGGCTTCCGAAAGCTGGTTTTACATCAAATAGACGGGCATCGCTTCTATGCTTGATTCGATCCCTATTCATAATGGCAGCATTAACTTGAATTAAAACTTGTTAAATGGTTTAAAAATTTGTTTTCACGGGATTTTTAAATAATATCAAAGATTTTTTACTTTCCGATTTCGGTCGCAAAGCAGCTCTGAGTCAGGCAGCACCAAAGCGTCATTGATCGTTTACTCACTAATTGGGAATTTTGCCTCTCACTCGTACTAGTTAAATTCTACACCTCAGATAATTGTATAGATTTCCGGTTCCTCTGAGGATTTTTCCCTGCTTAATTTTTTTTTGCTATTTCTTATGTGAAGGCACATGCCGTGTACAGTCATTCACAGAAAGGGATAAAAATTAAATTTTCAAAATATTTTTTAAATGATAATAATAATATTTTCCAATTCAGCCTACAGGCCAATGTTGACATATTTTCAACTTCCCGCTTAGAAAATATAACAAACGCATTTAATTGTGCACACACACACACACACACACACAATTATTTATGTTTATTAGAAATCATGCTGAGATAATATTTGGTTTCCGTAATAAGTATTTTAATAGCATTTAATGGTCTTGTGTTCCTTTGATTGCTACACATTTATTCATATCAATTGTGTACTTTCACGGTTGCCGATAGCGAGGGAATAAGGATAATGAAGAATCGGGGTCAAAGGTTTTGAAAGCCGCATCACGGCATGAAAGAAATGCAATTGAATGAAACTTAATAACAAACTGATGATGCTCACTTCGATCTGCTGTCGTTGGCTGCATTTCATCAAATTAATGATGCTGTTAAAAAGACGTCTAAATGGCACCACTGGTAACAGCACTACGATAACAACAACAACAACAGCAAGAACAATATTAATATTAAAATAAATTAGAGTATAAAATCAAGGTTACCAAAGGGGTGTTATACTCATACACACACACACACACACACACTTAAACGAGAACTAAAGCATTGATGATCGTCATCAGCAGCCATCATCAGTGGCATCGTACAGCATCATGGCAATGCAGTGCCCAGCCAGCCGAGTGGATGGACAGGCTTGTGAGGACGGTTACATTGTGTAGACAAACTGCAGTTATTGGTAATTACCACCGCAGGCTGTAAATGTGTTTATTGCTGCTTATCCCAGAAGTGTAAAGTAGAGTACGTCCGTGCTGTTGTAAAACTCTAATCTTCATAGGAGATTAAAAATGTAGTTTTGCACTTTTTTTTTGTCGAAAATTGTTTAGTATTTATAATATTTTGCTTCTATTTTTTTTTTGTTTGTTCTCCTTTTGTTTTGTTATTTCACAAAAACACTGTTTACTCAAGCTTACAGCTTTAAGACTAAATAAAACCCTAGGGATTTAGCGCAAAACACTCACAAACACTCGCACCGCATTGTGACAACAATATTTATGAAGAGTCTTCTTTAACAAGTATTTGGCTCATGCGCCATGTACTCGACTTTGCCTTGCATTCATTTGGGATTTCGGCATTGTTTTGGCACTTCAGTTTTTTTTTTGCTAAAATAAACAACTGGTATTCTTAAAAAAAAAAAAAAAATTTCATAAAAGTGTTGTTTATGCTAAAATATATGCTAATCTGGGACAATGTCTTGGAATTGTGACCAGGATTTATGAAATATTTAGAACAGCATTTTAAAGTTGTTCTTGTTGTTGTTTGTTCTTAAATCTATGGTTTAGTAGCAGATCATGACTAAGCGGTTTCATAATACTGGGCTAAAATAAAAAAATTTTTTTTTATGCCTTTACACAGAATTCAAGTGATTGTCATTGTCTTTTTGGCTGATCATTCCATATGATTGTTGGGCTAAGATATAATGCAAGGATATAAAGTTGGTAGAAATGAATGGTGTTTTAGAAATTATATTTCACTGATAATGTTGGAGTTTAGCTGTCGTATTTATGAAAAATATTTTTTTATTTAAAGAATGCTTGAAAATAAATTTTGTATGGAAATTAGAATACTTCAAGCCCACAATATCAACCTCAAATTAATTTTGACCAGAAACAAATCTATCATTCTTAAAATAAACTAAATTTAAAACAAGTAGGAACGTTATATTCGACCAGGTCGAATTTTAGGTTAGGTTAGGTTAGAAGGGCTACCCGCCATAAGCGAGAAAAACACTCGGAGGCCATAAAGGTCCATTGTGATGCCCAGAGGACTACACCCCACACAATCCTTTCAAAGCGAAGTAGTGGTTCCTGAGAACCACCCAGAACTTCTCACGATGCCCGCCAGGGCAGCCAGCTGTGCATCCCTGAGGCAGTCCAGATTCCGCAGGAAACGTGAGCCTAGATATCTAACCCTACGCTCCTGCAGGGCCGGACATTCGCAAAGAAAATGCTGCACTGACTCCTCTTCCTCCTCATCTAAACAGCTCCTGCAGCGACCATCATGGGGAAAGCCCAAACGCCCCGGCAAGTGTCCCGTCAAGACCCCCACCAGGAGTGCCAACGACTTTTTCCCAAAAGTCAGAAGCTGTCTAGTCCTTCCCCTGTCAAGCGAGGGCCGTAGAGTTCTGGAGACCCTACATGTGGTAATATTTGACCACCTGCCTGTCACCTCCCTCTCTGCCCACTCCTGAATCCTATTCAGCAGCTCAACTGAGGGAATGTCAATATCCCTACGTGAGGCTGCCTCATCCAAGGCCGGAGCCGCTCTAGCGCATTTGTCCGCCATCTCATTCCTTTGAATGCCTTCATGCCCTGGAACCCATACTATCCTGACGTCATGTCCTTCAAGTCGAGCCAGAGATTGAATGCATGCCAGCACACATCTCGACCTCACTGTCCCCGAGTCTAGGGCCCTAATTGCTGCCAGATTATCCACACAAATGTCATTAATTCTGGCCTCCAAACTGAGCCCATCAATCCTCAATGCCGCCTCGGTAATGGCATAAATCTCCGCCTGGAAAACTGTCGAGGTGTCGGGTAGCCTGAGCGATACCGAAAGGTCGAGATCCTCGGAAAACACCCCCGAACCAGTGCCAGTGTCCATCTTCGAGACGTCCGTAAAAACCAAGGTCGCATTGCTGCGAGTCGCGGAGCCCTCCATCCAGTCCTTCCTCTCCGGAAACGCGACTGAGAAGGACTTGTCGAAGTTCATGACCGGAGTCATATAATCAGTCCGTCTCCCCAGGACCTGCCCTGTCCCGTACGGTCATGCCTGAAACTGGCAGACTCGATGAGTCTGAGGGCAGATCTTGCAGATATGTACCTGATGTAAACCCCCAGGGGAGCCAAGTCAAGCAGCGTCTCCAGACTGGCCTGAGGGGCCGATCTCATCGCGCCAGTCATAGCAAGACATGCCAGCCTCTGTACCTTGCCCAGAACAGAGAGATATGTCGAATCTTAAATACCCTCCAAATATTTACTCTATTTTTATTCTTATTAAAATTTTCATTTTCATGGTGTCTGGCTTTAAGTAAACAAGAAAAAAAAAAATAAATACGGCCGTTTCCAATGTGTTGTGAGGAGCATGACTGCTACACCTTTCCATCGGCATAAAAGTAATTTACGTATTAATATTTTATACCAATGCGCAAAAAAGGGACTGAGACAAGTTAAAAATGTTTAACCTGCGAGGTCAGAGTTACTTTAAGACATTTCTGTGCCCAACTTTAAAACTCTATACAGGGTCACTCCGGGGGAGACATTTTACCTTTGTCGTAAAACCTTAAAAATTCAATTTTTGGGGTAATAAAGTGTTAAAAAAATATTAACGGGTTGTTTAGCAGGCAAAGGGGGTGGAGTGGTAGTGCAGGGGAATATCAGAGAACATCTTATTTTTGTCGTAAAGGCTTGGAAATTAAATTTTTAAGGAATGTAGGCTTAACGAATACAATTTGTTAAATATTTGCACTATTTTTTCATATAATATGTAACGTAAACGCCCACTATAGGGGGAGGGGCCCAAAAACAGACTACATAGTGTTTTCCACAGACGTACATATGTGCATTGCTAGATCGTCTAAGGCTACAGCACTGATCAAAAATATATATACTTTATGGCGTCCAATTCTTTTTGGAGCGTATTAAAACCAGATCTCAGGTTTACTCGATCTTACTCGCGAGTGAAAAATACTCGCGAAGAAGAGTACTCGAAGATTACGAGTGTTACAAAAAGTTTACTCTCCACTCGTTTGTTTTAGGTGGGAGTACTCGCGAGTACTCCTTTTTAAAAAGTAAGAGTGGGAGTAAAAATCTTCGAAATAGAGTGAGAGTTTACTCTTAAGAGTAAAATCGAGTGGAAAAATAGAAACTGTTTGTCTTTGCTGACTTGTGTGTGCTTGTGGTGTTTGTGTGTACTCTTTCAGTCTTGCCATACAGTGCGCGTGTGCGGAGGAATTAGTTGGTTTTATAAAAAAAGTTTTATTATATTTTTAAAAGTTTACTTATATTTTATATATTATAATGAACAATAAAGACATAAATAATACTATACTTGCTACTACACACACACACACACAGACTGAAAGAGTACGCGGCAAGAGTATGATCTGCTCGATTTCGAGCGTATTTTACTCGCACTCGAAATCGAGCAAAGCATATGCGCTCTTATTCGAGTGGCATAGAAAAATAGAGTACACTCGATATTTTTTTTTCACTCGCAGGAGTACTCGCGCTCGAATTCGAGCGAGTTTCACTCTCTACTCGAATTCGAGCGAAGATTTCGGAGCTCTGATTAAAACTGCATTTTGTCGGGGTTGCTGTGGCAAGGCCCGTGGGGGAGATATTTCACCAGTAGTAACTCCTAGAATATAGGCTCCATATAAATTTTGTTTCGGTCTATAATTAGAATTAGATTTTGTTTCGGTATATAATTAGACTTAAAATAAGCGTTTTTTCATATATGAAAGTGGCACCACTAAAATGAGATGTTGACAATGTAGCTGCCGGCGAGACGATTGCAACCAACGGCTTTTGTAGTCGTGTGTTCGTGTAGCCTACTGTCTCGAATGTGTTTAATGCATCAATGCGAATCCGCATAAAACTAAACGGCAACTGTTACAAAAACCATAAATAAATTCAAAAATATTTTTATTTATTATTTTTGTTGTTACAATAAACATTTTTGTTTGTTGATGTGGCTTTTATTTGAAACTATTTCTATGGGCTTTTAATTAAAAATGATTATTTTAATCTAACGCCCCTTTAGTGGGCGTTGACGTTTGATATTATATAACTCTGTACCACCAAGTTAAACATTTTAAATTCACAGACTAAACATTTGGAGGGTATTTAAGATTCGACCCGGTCGAATATAACGTTTTTACTTGTTTACCTTAAAATAAGTGAAGCCGCAACAAGGATTTAAAAATGTTGTAGCCGGCATAAGTTCACTATTCCATTTCAAATGTTTCCCTTTTTTTAAACCATTAAGACACTTGGAACAGTTAGCGAAACCAGCATGTGGTCTGACAGTAATGAGATCTCATAGCAACCAATTCCGCACTAAACTTGAAGCCAACAAAATTCTCAAATGCTCAATAACTTTTATTGTGTAATTAAAACAACGAATTAAAAAACTGCAACTGAACTACTAATTCGCTCACTATCGATTGCCAAAGTTTGCTCCCATAATTGTTTACAAGTTTTTATTATTCACTTGCAGGTTGATTTCATAAGCACTTTATTAAGTGTTGGCAGTAACTTTTACGCCATGCAGCCAGCTCTCATGTATGCAAACACTTTTATAACCAGCAACACTTGAGTTTTTGCAGTTTTTAGCTGGAGTATTTAAAACCACTTTGGACGATTTAAAACAATTCCTTGCCAAAGTAATTTAAACGATTATTCAAGTTAAGCAGTTTAAATAGCAGCGCGTTGCTTTTAATTCTAACACTGACTGCCACTGCCACAAACAGCAATTCTTGCAGCAAATTGTGCTGAAATGTTTAAATGCCGTTAACAAAAAATAAAGAAAATTAAAAACAGAAAAAAACAAAAAACTCCAAACTAGAAACTCAAACACGCACAGGCTTTAGAAAATCGACTTTTTCGTACTTAATAAATATGCAAACACGGGGAGCAAACGGGTATGAAAGTACACCCGTTTGAAATCCGCCATAAAAATATTCATACACGGACAAAAAGGCAGGCAGGCCGGCAGACAGACACGGCTACTAAACCATCCACAGAGACTGCTGCCGTTATTGCTGTTGTTGTTGTTGTCTATTTTACAAAACCATAAAGGTTGTGGTTAAATTTGTGCAAAATATAATTGAAGCTGGCGAGTACTTAATTGTAACATGGACTGACTGACTGACTGACTCGTAGTGCGAGTAAGCAAACGAATGAATGCATGAATGTGGAATGGAATGGAATGAATGAGCAGCGCGATACAAGTTTAAGTTTAATTGTTTGCATTGTTGTTTGTTTGCTTTAAATACGGGCTGAATGTTGTCGATTTATTTCAACTCGTACAACTTGTACTCACTTGTATCCTGCGAAAGCTTAAAAAACCTGTCCGTCCGTCTATCTGTTGTGCTGCTATCAGTCTTTAGTAGACGGCATTTGTTTTAATTACTTGACTATTAATTTAAAGTTTAACTGCAATTTATTTACTTTACCTTTCTGCGCCATGCAATTTAATTATGATTGTCTTCCATAGAGAAATTCAAATAAATTTTGCATGTTGTAGTTTTATTGAAATTAGTTTTTGTTTTTTGTTGTTTCAAATTGTATATACACTCGTCTATACAGACATGACAACATTTAAATGATATCGCTTATACGAGCAATTTAGTTTATGCACTAGGTACTTTTTTTATAAATTTTGTTTTATAAATATACCGAAGTTGTGGTGTTGATTTCTTTATTGGAAAGCAGGAAGTTGAATTTGGCCAATATGCATCCTTTTAATAACTCAATACTGAGGAGTAGTCTGGCTGGGGTTAAAATCGTATAAAATATATCTCTGGCTTGTAATTCAAACAATCCTTTGAAATTAATACGAGCTAAAAGATGTTAATTTTTTCGGAAGCACTTTTTAATTTCTAAATTGTGCTGCCATTTAGAATTGTCCTCGTCCAAAATATTTAATTTTGTAACAATAATTAATAATTTTTCAATCTTCTTAGCAGGAAGTTGTCCCTCTAAGAAGATTGAAAATTAAAAAAAACAAGTAAAAACGTTATATTCGACCGGGTCGAATCTTAAATACCCTCCAAATATTTAGTAAGTGAATTTAAAATGTGCAACTTGGTGGAACAGAGTTTCTTTATATAATATCGTACGTCAATGCCCACTAAAGGGGGTGCGGTTCAAAAATAGACAATATCATGTTTTCCACAGACGAACGTATGGGCATTGCTAGACCGTCTTAAACTTCATCACTAATCAAGAATATACATATTTACTTTATAGGGTCCAATTCTCTTTGGAGGGTATAAAAACTGTATTTTGGCGGGCCCGCTGTGGCAAGGGCTGTGGGGGAAACATTTCACCTTTGTCATAAAACTCTAAAAATAAATGCTTGGGGTGATTATATGTATATAAAATTAAAATTTTTTTTTTTTGATAGGGTCATTTAGCGGGCAAAGGGGAGGAGGGGGTAGGGCAGAAATCGGCAGTCATAAAGCTCTAAAAATAAATGCTTGGGATGATTATATACAAAATTTAAAAAAAAAATTTTTTTTTGGTAGGGTCATTTAGAGGGTGAAGGGGGAGGACGGGGTAGGGCAGAGTAGTAGCAGGTTACGTCTCAGCTTCGTATTTGACATAAAAAGATATCATTTGCTTAACATAATAACCAAAAAACTTTAAAAATTATGTTGTTTTTTCTGGGTTGGTTTAGTTCTTCTTAGGGGAGCTTTTTTCCCCCTTGCCCGATTTACCCCATCTCCGAACTTAACCTGCTCTAAGCTTTAAAATATATCTATTCCAAAGTTTAAGGGTCTAGCTCTTTTCGTTTGGACTGAATCGTGATTTCCACAGACGGACGGACGGACATGCTCAGATCGTCTTAGATTTCATCACCGATCAAAAATATATATACTTTATGGGGTCTGAGATGGATATTTCGATGCGTTACAAACGGAATGACAAAGTGAATATATACTCCAAATTCTTTTTTGGAGGGTATAAAAATCGGGAAGTTATTGAATTTACGCCGTTTTGCGAAAATTGAGCTTTCATCCCAACTCTACGTTGTGAGTTACTTTGAAACTTCCCTGACTACTCCTGAGAGGGTGGCACTATGTCTGTCTGTGTGTGTGTGTCCGTATCTGTGGAGGATTCGCGTTAATTGTCTTTAAGCTACTGGTAAGATTACTAGTATAGCAAGCACCAGTTCCAAAGGTGATTGAACATATACAGAAAAGTACTAGTACTTCAAGTAGTTCATTTGTAGATTAATTTGACTTGTTGAATTCCATATTACTTTTTGATCATGTTTTAAAGCGATTTGCTAATTCGCATTTTCATTTATTTTATTTTTAATTGTTACAATTTTTAAACAAATTCAAATTTGAAACAAAGAATAGTATTAGAAGACTTAAGCCACCTGCATATCAGTTTATTTATTCGATAATTTATGTAAGTAAGCCGCAGTTTTCTTGTGTGTTAAAAAAGTGACATTTTAAAAAATAAATAAAATTAAAAGCTAATTTATAAAATAAAAGCTAATTTTAAACAAATTTCATTGGGTTTAAAAAACCAATAAATGTAAGGATTTTTTTATATGTAAACCAGTTCTTAATGCAGAACTGATTGTACTAGTATCCGACTAGAAGAAATTATACTAGTACTCATCTAGTACTAATAGTACTAGTATCCCCCTAGTTTCCATCTAGTACCAATGGTACTAGTAATTTTCCAAACACACTCTCAATGTTAATTTGAGCATTAACATGGTATTGGAAAGTTCACAGTTCGGAACTAGTACTGGTGATTTTTGTACTAGTGCAATACTAATTTGATACTAGTTCGATCTCCTGCAGGGAATGTTCTTCTAATTTCTTCAATCTTCTTATTATATTTTTATGTTCTGATATTTTTTAAGCAAGAACATTTTTATTGAGTTACAAAAATTAAAGTTCGGCAACTATGAATGAAAAATGATATCCGGCATGAAATGATATCATCAAAAATAGGCCAAAATTGAGTTGTTAACATCTCGTGAAAGCGCTATCCTTTAACCGTTACCGTATTTCCAGCCCAATCAAGCCTCCAGACTCCTTAGCCAACCATACAGTGATACGTTGAGCATTCAAAGGCTTGTCAATAATCGTTTTTGGATTTTCAGAAGTCCAGTTGGCAGTAGTTCTCAGAAGGACGATTATGGTTGGCCGAAAATATCACTAATTTTACGAAGTGTAACTTTCACGCAAGAAACACCATTTTCATAGTGGATTTGAATTATTTTAATGCGGTTTTCCAACGAAATTGAATTAATTGCAACAATTGCCAATGCATCTACTACGATTACGTTAAAAAACGAGGTGGCAAAACTATCGTGTTTTTGGTGTTCCCACAATTGAAAAACAAAGTTCTTGTTGAAAAACCCTTTATATGAACAATTTATAACTTTTTAATGTTTTGAGCGAAGCGTTTCAGTTTTAGATTTCCTGCGGTTGGCAGCACTTATGGACCGGCGGATTTCGAAAAATCTCAAAAATGAAATAGGAAAATATTTTTTGTAAAGTGTTTTTGTTAGAATAACTTCTTTTTTTCTTGGACCAGCTCTCAGAGCCGATGATCCCTGCGTATGTAATGCATTGTGCTGCATTTAATATCGGAAGGTTGATGGGAAGGTTTTACCGATTGTTTTCACAAACTAAAAAATTAAAATAGTACACTCATCGCAACTAATCGGGTCAAAATCGGTTGGGGCGATCCTGAGCGAAAAGTTTAATTTTTTTTTCAAAGTCCGAAATTATCTGATCCATCCGTGTTCTCGACTATTTTATAGAACTCGAAAAACTATATCAATCACCGCAGATGACGTGAGAATCGGTTCGAAAATTAAAATAATAGTGTTTTACGAAACTCTAATTCAGCACAAGGAATCACGTTACGATATCTTTGCCGAAAGTTGCGGAGATGACCTTTCGAGTCAACTTTTTTCTATAATTTTTTACTTGGATCGGTGTTCAGAGCTACGAATCCTACTGCTGAAATGCATTGTGCCGGTACTATGAAAGGACAGATTAAGAAATATGAGAAGATGGACAATTTATTGCAGCCAAATCCCTTCTTCCTTCGCCAGCTACTGTACCGACAAAGAAAGAGGCTGTAATATGCTCTCTTAAGACATGAGAGTGTCGATCGCTAACAGTAATGGTCAGCGCCCAGTGCTATTTCTTCTCGTCATTGCAACAGGCCTACAACTTATAACACAATCATTTACTAGTGCAGGTCAGAAATCTTCTATATGGTATTCTTGACTAAATGTGATGTCGAAGCCATTATCTTCGGCTTCGTATTCTACGTGTGAACTACTTCAGCCAACAGAATCCATTTTTCATTCTTTACAAGATCTATTATACGAATTTTTCATTTGGCTTATGAATGCTGTTCATTGAAGTTGTTCATGCGTTGGCTACGAAGCCGAAGGTAGAGTCTTCCAACACCCGCGCAATAATAAATGAAGTAATAAATTTTCGGAAGTATTAAATGCCGACGGAGAGATTGTCATTATCACATACTGATGCTTAGATCACATTTGCGGTTTCGGTATATGACAAACGTTAACACAAAAAATCACAACGAGTAACGAGGCTTAACCATCAGCTTATTTCGAGGGTGCTGTTGGCTGTTCGACTCCGCCCTCTGTCATGAATTTTGTGTTGAATTCTTGCCATCAGCTCCTAGGTTTTAGTGATGAGGGCATAGCGCTGATCGTTGAATACAAGTGGCAGCGAGTGACACTATCATGTACTAAAAGCAGAGGAACAGCAGGCTCCTTCGTCGACCTTGTAGCAAAAATTAACCGACGAAGTAAAATGTTGAAACGAACTACAAAAAATTCGCTATCTTCTCATCAGTCCTCTCAATACTATCCTCTCCTTTCCAGTTCCGGCGCAATGCACTACATATGTAGGGGTCATCCCCCTGAGTGCTGGTAGCAATAAAAAAAATAGTGCCTCTTATGCCGTAAGTATTTGTCAACGTCACTTCAAGACATCTTTCCTAATCGTCCCCTAAATACTATCCCCTCGTTTTCAGTTCCGGCGCAATGCATTGCACTCAGGGGATGAGAGTGCTGGTCCAAGATAAAAAAATCAGCTTTTCACAGAATTCATGTTTCGTTCGAAAAAAGGAATTGATTCCGTATTTTGGTTGCTCAAAAAATGATAAAGGAAAAATTTTTCTAAATGAAATCATTTTAATATATTAAACGGAATCCGCTAGAAAAACTAAAAGAGAAAAAAAAATTCAGAAAAATGGGACATGAAAAAAATAAGCAAACGGTAACACGGGTATTAAAACAATAATATGTTAACATCAGGTTGATACACTTCTCGTATGCAATTTCCTAATAATATAAAATTTCCTAATAATGTTATCATATTCAATTAAGCCACCTAATAAGTGGTGACAAACACAATACACATGAGCACTGATGATGAAAGCGTTGCGGCCTTCGAAAACAACCGTTCTGCTCTGCTGTGTAAGTTGAATAACTAGAAACTGATGTTGACTTTCTTTTGTGCCTTTGGAATATTTATCATGTCTTTCTGAATTTAAAACAAAAAATTTCGATTAATTAGCCTATAGATCTTAATTCAATTTAATTAAAATAGATTTCATTCCGAAAAATTTCTTTCCTTCTTTTCTGAGGAATTAAAACACGGAATATGCAAATTGGGACAATTTTGTAATATTTTTCTCTGCAGCAATTGACTATTTTTTCCCAATAGCCTCTTATTATATTCAGGGGCTGAGAGAGTAGCCCCGGCCTCTCAGAAGTAATTAATTGTTGTCTGTAAATATTGAATAAGTTTTCTATTTTTGCTATTGTCTAGACGTTTTGTTGATAAATAATTACGGAATACAGGAGAATAAAGAAAATATCTACCACAGATAAAGAAGAAATTTTGCTAGTGACTAGAAGAATAAGAAATTAAAAATCATCACTTGAAAACATCTCAAATAAAAAAAAGCATCTATAATTTTATTACTGAAATAATTGAATTAATTAAATAATTAATTAATGTAATGGGAACCTATTGTGAAATAACTAATATAAAGAATTGGGGAACTGCAGTGTTTTCGAACTACAACAGGATATAAAGAAGTACAGTTTTAGGACTACTTCCGGCAGCAATGTACGATACTCATCTATTTATATAGCAAATACCTTGCGTGTAGACCAGACCAAGTTTAATATGAAAAAAAAGAACACCAATCAATTTACGAGTGAATAATGAACTTGATCAACAAAAATAAATCTAAAAAAACATTTACATTATAAAACATGCAAATAGTCGTTTCGTTTTCGTTTCAGTTTTATTTTTTTCATAGATATCAAAATCATTTAAATGCTAAAATATATTTTAACAACAATCTAATTTAAACATTTAAAATATTTTGTTTCAACAAATATATTTTCATGTTAAATATCGTATAATTTCTATACATTTTCGCAGTAATTTTGTAGCTTAAAATTATTAACAATAATTTTAAAATGACATGTTTTGTAGCTACAGCAAAAAAGAACAACAACAAAAAAATGACTGAATAAATAAACAAACATGCAATTTAATTTCTTTGTTTTCACTCCTACTCTCTCTTCCTCTCTCTCTCTTTCTCCCTACCTGGATTTTAATAAACACAATAATTGTAATGTGATGAATGTAAAAAGATTAGATTTAATTTAAATCCACTAGTTTTAATAACAACAGCTACAACACAGCCACAGCAGGCACAGGCCTGATCAAAAGCCTGCAGCCAAAGGAACGGCGATGATGGTGATGGTGATGTTGATTTTGTACTCGTAGCTGGAAATCATTAAAAATAAATCACTACACTTTTAATTTCACTACTTAGAATGAAAAAAAAAGCGTAAAAACAAATACAGAAATTAAAGTTAAATATAGAGTTGGCAACAACACTTGCAAACAAACATTCATTCGATTCAATTATCAGCCAAACATACAAGCGAACAACCGTACAACAACCGCAACGCGCCACAGTACCACAATTTAAATCAATAGCTAAAGAGGCAGAGCTTTATGAAAATGATAGAAGAACGCCCAGTATTAAATAAGGTATCAAAATAGACAGACATTTAAGCAATTTAAGCTATTCATTAATCTTAACCACATTAGAGTCATCAACGTCAAAGTTTCTGGCCGTTTCATCTACTCATCATTAGCCCGTCTACTCGTCATTGCACTGGGAACATAAATTATTTGCTGGCTAAACCACAGAAACCTCAAAGATTTGAGGAGAAGCAGAAGGTTCTTTGGCTGCCTAATGGCAGACAGTCAGTCAGTGTTAGGCGCCCATGTTGCAGGCATTTTCCTATTTGTGTGTTAAACGCATTCCATCAATTTTCCGCCACAAGATTTTTTTTATTTTCATTTTTTTAGTTTAATACTCGTTTCATCATTGATTTAAAGGCGATTTCATAATCGTTATGATCGCTGGTTTCTTTTCTGTTTTATAGACATGAACTCTAATTTGTTTCACTTTTCGTTGTACGAACGACTATTTTCGTTTAGTATTTTGTACAACAACAAAAAACAGTTTATAGGAATTTTGAGAAGAAAACCTATAAAATATAAAAAAAAAACAACTTAAATGATTTCTTTTTACACACAGACACACACATAAATTTTGATTGATACATGATCATCAGAATCATGATATTCAAAAACAGAGCTGGCCTAACCGATGTTCCTCATGTGCTATTAAATTTATCCACTTTGGGAGTAAATAAATTATTGAATATTAAGCGGACGGACAGACCTACAGACAGTTCAGTGCACAGCAACAAAATAATATCTGATTGTAATTACGGAACTTAAATAACTGCCTTTTTGTTGGTGTTGGTGAAATTGTACTTTTCACGAACTCTAAATTTGTTAATAATTTTTGTTTTGTTTTTAGAAAATTTCGATTTGATCTCATGAATAATTGTTTGAATTATGAAATTAGTTGAAACCAGTTTTTAATTTTATAATAGGTTTTTATTTTACACAAAAAAAAGAACTTCTATACGATTTTAATTACGATAACCGGCGATCAATTAAATTCGTTATTAAAGTTCAAACTACAAATGGCGTTTAGGCAATTACTGAAATTAATAGTTTAAAAATTTTTGCAACATTTTGCCGTTAATAATCAATTTAAACTATTTGGAAAATTTTCCTATTTCAACTAATTTTCCTATTTCTATTCTTATGTGATACACTCGTATGTTCTAAGCAGAAAATTATACTTGAAAATTTATAAATAATAAAAATTTGTAAATAAACAAGTAAAAATGTTATATTCGACCGGGACGAATCCAAATATTTAGTAAGTAAATTTAAAATATTCAACTTGGTGAGACAGAGTTCCTTTAAGGCATCTCTGCACTCAATTTTAAATCTCTATTTTGAGAGATTAATTCCGGGAAGGGCCGTGAGAGAGACGTTTCACCTCTGCAAGATCAGAGAACATCTCAGCTTCTTATAGGCTTAAGGAATATAAATTGTTCAATATTTTTACAAATAATATCGTACGTAATAACGCCCACTAAAGGGGGCGGGGTCCAAAAATAGACTATATCATGTTTTCCACAGACCAACGTATGGGCATTGTTGGATCGTCTCAGACTTCTTCAATGATCAAGAATATATATACTTTTCCAATTTTCTTTGGAGGATATAAAAACTGTATTTTGGCGGGGTCGCTCTGGCAAGGGCTGTGAGGGAAATATTTCACCTTTGTCATAAAACTCTAAAAATAAATGCTTGGGATAATTATGTACAAAATTAAAATTTCTTTTTTATGATAGGGTCATTTAGAGGGCAAAGGGGGAGAGGGGGTAGGGCAGAAACAGGTAGACATAAAACTCTAAAAATAAATGCTTGGGATGATTATACACAAAATTAAAAAAAAAAATTATTAAATTATGTATGAATTTTTATTAGTCGAACTTTGTAATGTAAATTGTTTATTTTTTTGGGCTTAAGTTCGAATCTGCATGAATGCAAATGATTTTTTATTATTTTATTAATAAATGAATTTGTTCAAATTCTATTTATTATTTTTTTTTTATATTAAGATTGGAATATTAAGAATATTTTCAATAATCATCAAATCAGCAGAACGGATCAGTACTGATTTCGAGGCATAGCGGCATAGAGGCGTAGCGGCATCGAAATCAGTACTGATCCGTTCTGCTGATTTGATGATTATTGAAAATATTCTTAATATTCCAATCTTAATATAAAAAAAAAATAATAAATAGAATTTGAACAAATTCATTTATTAATAAAATAATAAAAATCATTTGCAGTCATGCAGATTCGAACTTAAGCCCAAAAAAATAAACAATTTACAAAAAAAAATTTATATATTTTTAATAGGGTCATTTAGCGGGCAAAGGGGGAGGAGAGGGTAGGGCAGCAACAGGCAGTCGTAAAACTCTAAAGATAAATGCTTGGGATGATTATAAACAAATTTAAAAAAAAATAATTTTTTTTTGGTAGGGTCATTTGGGGGGCAAAAGAAGAGGAGGGGGTAGGGCAAAAAACGGCAGTCATAAAACTCTAAAGATAAATGCTAGGGATGATTATATACAAAATTTAAAAAAATTTTTATTTTTTTGGTAGGGTCATTTAGGGGGCGAAGGGGAAGGAGGGGGTAGGGCAGAGTAGTACCAGACTTCGTCTCAGCTTCGTCATTAAAGCTTAAAAATTTTATTTATAAGGAATGTATGCTTAAGAAAATTAATTTGTTAAATTTTTATGCTATTTTTGCCTATAATAACGCCCACTAAAGTGGGCGGGGTCAAAAAATATTTTTATTTTATTTTATGGCTCCAAGTTTAAGGCGTTGGACCGTATTTGACATAAAAATATATCATTTGCTAAACAAAATAACCAAAAAACTTTAAAAATTATGTTGTTTTTTCTGGGTTGGTTTAGTTCTTCTTAGGGGAACTTTTTTCCCTCTTGCCCAATTTAGCCCATCTTTGAACTTAGCCTGCTCTAAGCTTTAAAATATATATATGCCAAATTTCAAGAGTCCAGCTCTTTTCGTTTGGACTGAATCGTGATTTCCACAGACGGACGGACGGACGGACGGACATGCTCAGTTCGTCTTAGATTTCATCACTGATCAAGAATATATATACTTTATGGGGTCTGAGATGGATATTTCGATGCGTTACAAACGGAATGACAAAGCGAATATACCTTCCAAATTCTTTTTTGGAGGGTATAAAAAAGTAGATTATGTGCTATTGCCAGTCGGCAACTGAAAGTTTGCCAGTTGCCATTTGTAATAATGTTTCAAGTAACTAATGGGCTCGATTAGTTATTTAAAAATTACTCGCGTTAAATTTGTTAATTCTAGCAATATTTTTTAATAATTAAATATTTTGTTTAGTTTTTTTTTTGAGTCTCAAAAGTTGTACATTCAATTAAATTAATATCCATTTGTAAAAAGGTGATCACTTAAAATCCCCAACACGTTCTGTGTTGTTTCTATTTTTGTTGTTGATGTTGTTGTTAATTTCGTTAGTGTTTAGGCGAGATTTATCTTCCAGCTATGAATTGTACTCATAGTTTGTGTTTTAAAGAGCTTGATACTTTATTAGCTGGCAATAGTCAATGAGCCAGATGATCAACATAGACGTTGATGTTGATTGTAATCATCAAAGCAAAAAACACAAAACAAAGAACAAAAAAAAAAAAAAAGCCAAGTATGTACGAACAATGTAAAGACAGTCACTTACTAACAAACGTGTACGTTGTGCGGTTACCCAAACTGGCGTCATTTTGTAAATTCCCACATTCGTCACGAAATCTTATCTTAAAAATAAACTTTTTTTTTCTTTTTAAAATTTGTTTTCTTAATACGAGTATTCGTCTAGGCAGTCAACATCGACAGCCAGTCAGCCCGCCAGTCAGTGTGATGGTGGCAATAAAGGGTTTTTTGTTGTTACTTGTTTTCCAACACCCATAAAATGGCCAATAGCAATGATAGATTATGGAATGAATCGTTATGAAGCATCTTAAACAAAAGAAAAAGAAAAAAAATCTTAAAAACACTCATAAATGTTTGATGAAATATATCCAAATTAAATAGATAATTTTTCGTTGCTTTTGTTGCCACATTGTAGTTGAGGCATGGAGTGTGTAAAGGAAAATATGTGGAAACCACCAACACCGTGCCACAGAAATTCATTACACGGTGTGGTAACGGCACGTAGAGGAGTCAAAATGAAAAAAAGTCACAATTTTTAACCTGCGCCATTAACCCACTCATTCGTTTATTTTGCTGAGTCTTTGGAAAATTTTACTCAACTGAGCTCTGATCTGCAGAGATATTTTGAACTTTTTAATGTGTTTGGGGGGGGGGCTTGTCTTTTTTTGTTTTTGTAGTTTTAAATTGTCTCAACGTTTATCATCAGCTGGTAATTTTCTCTTTTTCGCCTCTTATATTATTATTTTTTTTCTGTTGTTTTCCAAGGTGTTTTTGGTGATTTTTGGCCCATACGGAATTGTTTACATGATCACAATTTCCATCATTAAATCACATACAACAACAACAACAACAGCAAAAGCAAAAGACTACAGTGAGACACCAGTTAAGTGTTCAAAGTGTTTATGTTGTTAACTGTTGGTAACATTAGTTGGCAATAGATAACCATGGTTAGCTAACTGGCTAATGGATAAAGTGGCTGATTGTCTTTAAAGCCAAGATCGAGTCTATCTGACTGCTGCAGTCATTTAATGTCTAGCTCTTTTTTAATTTAACATTTTGGTAGTTAAAGTTTTGCCGTTGTGGTTCTTACAATGACGAAATCGTTTTTGTTGTTGTGATCATAAATTTTGTAAAATTAATTATTTTGTTTATTATTGATATTATTTTTTTTTCTCTTCTTCGTTTCGACTTTTTTTTGGTTAATAATTTTATAATGATTATGGTTTATTTGATATTTATGAAGATTTTTATTTTGTTGTTCAATTAATATGCAACAGGTATCACGAAACCTGTAAATCGTGTAAAGTAATTATTTAAATTTGAATAATTTGTTGTTTCTTTTTAACAATTTGATTTAATGTAGTCATTTGTATTGCGAGACAAGTGTGGTGAAAGAACTTGTGTACGAGTATTCTTTGGGATTTTCGAGAAGCTAATAATTCATGATCTCGACACTTTTGCAGATGAAAGCAATATTTTAAATTCGTATTCGGGTGTGTCAAGGAAACAATAATTTGTTTGATCTTTGATTTTGTGTCATTTAATAAATGATTTGGATTTTTAAAGCTGTAAACAATCGGTAGGCGTATACGTTACATGCAATTATGCAAAGTTCTGTATGAAGTATGCGCGTTGTTATTAAAAGAAATGGAGGAACTTTCAAAACGATTTTATTATTAGATATTAAATTGAGTAAATGCATATTGAGTAAATAAATCAGTCACGGGGCTTCTTTAAAATTCCGTGTTATGAGTGATTATATTATAGCATTTCATATACATCGAAATTGTACAGCAGAGCAGAACAGCTGTTTTCGAAGGCCACTACGCTTTCATCATCGGTCGTCATATGTATTTTGTTTGTCAATATTTATTAGGTGGCTTAGTTGAATATGATTACTTCAGCCAACAACACCCTATTTTGTACCCTTCAAAGCAGTCCATCTCAGATCCGCATTAATTGCTGATCAGAAGAATTCGACACAATATTCATGATATTTATAGTCTCGTTTTAACTACTTCAGCCAACAGCACACTTTTACAGCAATTATCATCTACACATGTTGACTGTCAAAGTATTAGAGAGAAAAAACTGCCTGGTAGATTAACACAAAAGCTGCTGTTTTAAAAACCAGAATATTAAAAAAATAAATAAAAATGGGAAATAAAAAAAGAATTTGTTTCCAACGTTTTAAAGGAACTGAAGAAGTTTTACAATGACGACAGAGTTCCTTCTTTCGCATAAATACATTTGAAACAAAAACAAGTAAAAATGCCATATTCGGCTGTGCCGAATCTTAAATACCCTTCACAGATGTAATTCTTCCTTCTTTCTTTCTTGCTAAAACAGAAAGTAGCTTTAATTAAAAAATAATTAAAAAATAAACAAAATTATATTATCAGTTACTTTTATATTTAAGACAACGTTTAAGTTTTTTGGTTAAGAAGCTAAATGTTTGGCTCTTCTTACTTCTAATACCTCTGAACGTCTTTCAAAAATATTAAATATGTTTAATTTACAAACAAAAAGCAAAAATCAGTTTCATGTACCGCAAAAGGTTCTAATTGTCCAACCGAAGAATCGTCTTTTAGATTTTTTTTGGTTTTTAATACCAATTTATTTCTTCCTGATATATAAAGTAGGTATAATTCATCATAAAAATCAAAAATAACAAATTATATGATTACTTTTATGAATCAGAAGATGTCGATATTCCAACCCTGATATTGGATTTTTAATTATTTTAGTTTTTACTACCAATTTAACTCTTCCCGAAGTATAAAAAAGCTTTCATTCACACACAACCAAAAGAAGGAACTTATATGGCTACTTTTATGTACTAAAAAATTTCGATTTTCTAAACCTGGAACCGAATTTTTAATACCAAATTAATTCTTCCTGAAGTATAAAATAGGTTTAATTCACTAAAAAAAATTTAATTCACTAAAAGTATTATGGTACTTTTATGTTCTATAAAATATTTTAATAATGAGGTTCATGCAACTCTTAATAATGAGGTTTATTTAAGAAAAACTTAAAATTTGTAATCATTTTTGTCACTTTCATGTACTACAAAATATTGCAGTTATCCAACCCCCGAAAATTTTGATTTGTTTTAATATTTGATACCAATTTTGTTTTTCCTGAATTAAAAAATATTTTTAATTAGTAAAAAACCGACGTTAGTTGATTTTTTGGTTACTTTTATGTATAAAAAAAATTTCAATTTCCCATCCCTGGGAGCGAATTTTTAATTTTTGTCTTCTTTTTATACCAATGCTAGTTTCCTTTACTTATAAAGTAGTTTTATTTACAAAAATCTTAAAGTTAGCAAACATTTTTGTCACTTTCATGTTCTACAATATATTGCATGTACCAAAAAAAACTTTCAGTTTGCCAGCCCTGGAATTGAAATTTAATTTTTTTTTGCGTTTTTATAAATGTGACTCTTCATAAGGTATAAAGTAGTTGTATTGAAAAACATTTTAAATTTTTAACCACTTTGGTTGGTTTTATGTATAAAAAATTTAAATTTCCCACCCCTGGAAGCGAAATTTTAATTTTTAAAATTTTTTTATCAATGCAAATCTTCATAAAGTATAAAGTGATTTTATTTAAGAAAAACTCAAAATTTATAACAATTTTGGTTATTACATGTATTACAAAATATTGCATGTACCAAAAAAACATTCATTTTCCCAACCCTGGAAGGGAAATTTTATTTATTTATTTTTTATTACTGCAAGTCTTCTTGAGGTATAAGTAAAGTTGTTTTATTTAAGAAAAATTTAAATTTTTTAACCATTTTGGCCACTTTCTTGTACTACAAAATATTGCACTTGTCCAACCCTGGATTCGAAATTTCGATTTTTTTTTAATTTTTGATACCAATTTCGTTCTTCCTAAGTTATAAGACAGTTTAAGGTAGCAAAAAAAAAACATCAGTTGCCTGTTTGATTACTTTCACGTATAAAAAAAATGCAGTTTCCCATCTCTAGAAGCAAAATTTGAATTTAAAAAAATTTTTTTTGGTCAATGCAAATCTTCTTGACGTATAAAGAGGTTTTCTTAAAGAAAAACTTAAAATTTTTAACAATTTTAGTTACTACATGTTCTACAAAATACGGAATGGGCCGAAAATTTTTTTTTATTTTCCATCCCTGGAAAAAAAATTTAATTTTTTTACTTTTTAATAGGCCATTGAGGCTTCCCAAAGCACGAAATTTAGAAACATTAAAAAAATAATTGGTTTTTGGTATACATTTTGCGTCGAGAAATAGGTGTAAGCTTCCCAGCTCTGGAACCATACTTCGGATCTTTCTGAATTTCAACTCTATTTAAGTTCATTTCCAATCCAACGGTTCAACGGTTCTCTAGCTCTTCTGGGGGCTTGGGAAAACCGATTTCACGTACAGACAGACGGACATCGCTCAATCGTCATCGCTATTCATAAGGATCAAGAATATATATACTTTATGGGGTCCTATATTGATATCGAAGAAATTACACACGGAATGACATACCTATATGTACCCTTTCACTTTTTTGTGAAGGGTATAATATATTATAAAGTTTTTTATTCAAACATATTTGTTTGCCAGTTAATTTTTTTCGTTATCGAAATCTTGAGGATTTTTTTTAAGTTTGAAATAATATTTCTATACAAAACTGTTTTGTTATTCATATTTAGTGACCTACCAAATAAATAAATAAAAAAATCTAGAATTTGTATTTCTATTACCTGGAGCCAAATTACAGCATTCGATACCAATCGAAATTTCCATACAATTTAAATGAAAATTTCGTTCGATATCGCAGGCCGTAACTTGCCCCCTGATCTTGCAAATGGAAATATTTCATATGTTATGTACTTACCGTAGAAAGTTAATTTAAAGTTAGTAGGCTACAACTTACCTAAAATGGAAGAAAAATATATATCTTTATATTATTTTTGATTAAAGTTATTTAAAATACTTCATTAAAAATTTTTTAATTTCTTTTTAGATTGTAAAACGTGTCTGGCACAGGTAAGTGAAATATAATTTACTTATAAGCCCATCAACAGTTTAGTACATATATTTAAAGACATGCCAAATATTTGTTTAAAAAAATATTAATTCTAATCAAGTTGTCAAAGTAATTCATACAACAACCGTTTATCATTTTAACAATTAAAGCAAATCTCTGTTTGGTGTTGAAATATACTTTAATTATCAAATGTGTCAGAAGACAGACAACTGTGCAAAAAATGTATTCATAAAGTGTACTTTAACTAATACACACTTTAAGGAAATATAAATATCAAGTATGGGGCATACTTTTTGGCGCGAAAAGATTAATAACATTTATATATACATTCTAAGAGCTTAGACTAGGTCAGGTCGCTCTCGAAACGATTCGCTTGGGTCCCTTTGTAATACTTTGGCTCACGGGCTGGTAAGGCACTGTTTTGCTGCCCTGTTAATGGTTACAGCTGCTGCAACGTTCACTCTATCCTAGACCCATTATTTTAGCATGAGTAGCACAGTTCAACAACAATCTTAGCAAAACCTCGGTGTTGCGAAATTTTACACTCGGTACAGATCACGGATGGAAAATCTGATACAATTGTACTTTTTTTTGGTACAATTACGACTTTGTTGGTACCGTGGTACTACCACGACTAATTTGGTACAATTGAAATATCTCAATCAAAAGCTTACACCTAGTTCATGAAAATGTTTTAGGCTTGAAAATTTTTGTTAATTTCTCAGTGAATCTAACTGATTCACTGATAAACATAAAATATTTCTGTGAATTACACGGTTACATAATCAAAGATTTTGTGTCAACTTTTTATTACATACAGTATTCCAGTCAGCACTTCATGAAATTTTCGGATCGTTTCTTACTCCTCTGCTTGTTCTATATATTTATTTTGTCGTTTCTTTTTGAAAATGATTGTTCTTTCGAGAGAAAACGGTTCTCTAGATCCAAATCTTTCAAAATAGTGTCTTATGTCTCACATTTCTGCTAAATTATGGCTCATTTAAGTAACGGACTTACAATTATTTGCTATAATTTTTCGCAACAGAAACATTTTTCATCGTTAGGCTGCCTTATATTTGATTCAAAAACAATCACGTTGAAAAAGAGTATAATAATTGATTTCCAAATACCGAAAAAGTTTTCAATCAATGTCTCGTTGCCTCAATTTTAAACTACCAGAAAATTTATTATCTTAAATTGTATGACTTTTTGCATAAAGTTTAATCAACTGATTCCTAGATTTTTATGTATATAATATTTTTTTAAATTGTAGTACAGGATGTTAATTTTCCCAACAGGCTATAGGTTCAAATCTGCGAAACTGCAAATTATTTTGCCGTTCTGCCGGTTTAATTACTATGAAAAATATTCTTAATATTCCACTCTCAAATATAATAAATAGAATGTAATCACGTTCATTTATTAAAATAAAAATAAAAAAAAAATAAATAAAAAATAATTTGCAGTTTCGCAGATTTGAACCTATAGCCTGTTGGGAAAATTAACATCCTGTAATACAATTTACATAAATTAAATTTATTAAAATAGAAATTCATACATTAATTTATAATATTTTTTTCTTGTATACTTGTGTAGAGAAGTTTTTGAATTTCTATTTATAGAAATTTAAAAACTATAAAAAATGGTACCGTCATGATATGAAAAGTACATTTTATTTAGTTATTTGGTACAAAATCAAAATAGCCCTTTTCCATGCCTGGTTTAAGTTCTCTCTCTCTCTTTCTCTCTCTCTCTCTCTTTCTCTCTCTCTCTCTTGTATATTATTATAGATTATATTGAATCCTAATAAACAATACATAAAATTTATATATAAATCAGTGGTGGGCACCGTCAATGTATTGGTAAATTGTGTATGTGTTGAGCTTAAGAGCTACCCACCCAACACAAAACCAAGCGTTTGAAAGATTGTATATTTATACATAATTAGCAATTTTTGCTAGGTTGAAAAAAAAAACGTTGATTACGTAAAATTATTAATTAAAAATAAAACTTTTTCTAAGTAAAGAGTCAAATGAAAAAAATTAAAAGAGATAGGGCAATAATTTGTTACGTTTTCTATTAAAGGAAAAAATAAATAAATAAAAGAATTGTTGCTTGCTGGAATATTTGCCAAAACAAAAAATACGCGTTTGGATGTATCAAACTTAATATATATGATATATGTCGGCATGGAAGATCATTTTCATATGGGAAAGATATTCAAAATATTTTTGATAAAATTTTACACAGACTAATTAATAAGACTAACATGTATGTGCTGTGAATCGCACGATTGTCGAATCACATGCGACTTGAAAATCGCCAATTTCTTTAGAACGCTTTTAAGCGATTGCGAACTCCAGCACACCAATTTTGTGACTTCAAATCGAAAACGCTTTATTTCATGCGATAAGCGATTTCCATCACATGGCCGTAAGTGTATTACTAAATAAGGAGAATTGGTATAGTCCGTTATTGGGGAAAAATTGTATAAAAGACATTGTATGTTATCGAAAGCATTGTTTATGACAAAATATTTTTCGCATATCATCATGACTGAAATTGTTTGCTGGGCAAATATTCTGGAAAAAAATTTAAGAAAATTCGTAAGCATCCGCCTGATATTCATTCGTCGCTGTCTCATCGACGACTAAATTAAAGAGGGTAAGAATACGGAAAAAAGGATTTATATCAGATACGCCCGTACCTGATATAAATCCTTGTTTGTATATTATAAAATATCTTTGGCTTTTTTGTTTAAAAATCTAAGAAGCGCATGTTTGGGAGGCCTTACGATCGGTTATATCAGTATTTAATTTAATTTTTTTGTCTTATATTTGAGAGATGGGAAAAGATATACGTAAGAGTTAGGGGAATAAAATGTTTTGCAAAAATGTTTCTGATATGGTTTTGCCTCAAAAAGCTCAATACGACTTCTACGTTGCATATAAGGGGAGCAAGATTTTTTTACACCAATTCTGTTATGGCATTGAGGAAAAGGGAAAACGGCTGGAATTTGGCTGTTATAAAACGAGTCCCAGACATAAAGTCTCTAAATTCCGCTACACGTATTTGTTCGCTTTGCTCGATCTGGCAGAAACAGTCCTTCGAAACTAGTTCTTCTAATTTTTTATTTTTTATATTATTATTTTATTTTATAATTTTTTATTATGTATATTTATTTATTTTTTTAAGGTCTTTTTTATTTTTAAATTTTTTATTTAGTTTTTATATATTTTTTATATAGTTTTTTTTTATATATGTGACCTGCTCCACTAAAAGTGACCTCTGCGCCGAAATTTTTTTTTTTACTTTTTGAGTGATTCTTATAGGGAAAAAAACTCTCTTTCAATTGCCGCAAACCGCAAGTTTCTGTGTCTTTTAGTTTTTCTTTACAAATCACCTGTAAGGATGAACATAATTAATGAAAAAATTTTAAAATGTGATATAAACAGATAAATTAAATAATAATAAATAATAGATTCAATTCTATCGGCTTAAATCCAAAACAAAACATTGAAATAATTTTCATAGAGGCAACACTGCATAGTGAACATCGTACAAAGTACCAGAGTGCCGAAATACATCGCCAGATGATCAGGTTGAAGGAAGAGTTGCATAATCATGCGCAAAACACGGAAAACGAAGCCCTTTTTTTAAACACGTTTTTCTCAATAACTTCTTTTCGGCGCAGAGGTCCCTTTTCGTGGAGAAGGTCACATATTTGTTTTATATTTATTTTAATTTATTTTATATTTTTATTTAATTTTTATTTTTCTGTTTGTTGTTTTTTTTTTGTTTTTTTATGGAATAATGTCTTGTTATTATTTTTTTAATTTTTTATTAAGACAACTAATCTGCTATTATTTAATTAATATTATATGATTTTCCAAAGCGAATATGTATCACAAAAACGATCGATGCAGCAATTTGAAAAATATGTGTATCTTTATGAAAATTGATTAATCTTTTGTTAGCACAAATTAGCAAAATCAATTTTCTTTGCACCTTAAGCTCTACGCAATTTTTATCTTAATAATATCTTTAGATTTTATTTTCAGTCTCTTGATTATTTTAATCAGAGCCTGATTGTTGTTGCCTTTGGCCACACAAAACACACACAAACACATGCATTTACCCCATTAGATTGATTGTATAAATTTGTTGATTTGTCAGATACTTGTGGTTATAAATGAGATTTATGAGCTGCTTGAAAAAAAATAAAATAAAAAATAAAACTTGGGAATCAAAGATTATCTCCGCCAATAGTTGACTAAACTTTTGATAAAATGTCAAGCCGGCCATTAATCATTTCTAAAGTCTTTTATATTGAATATATTTTAATAAGAAATATTTTTACTTTAAAATAAGTTGGAGTCTATATTAAAAAAAAATTAATTTATACAATTTTTTTCTCAGTTTAATATAACAAATTTTCATAATTTTTTTTTTATAAGACGCTTAAGATATAAAAAAATTTTAAAATTAGCATAATTGCGTAAAAAAATTTACTCAACATTTGAAAATGATCATAAAAGTTACTTAATAAAAATGTCATAAAATTATAATTCCGTAGATTTGGAATATCGAAATAAAATTGATCACAAACAGTAGCAAAATACGGCAGCTTAAGCCGCTCATTCGCATTTGCAAATGTTGTTAACTTGGCCAGCCTCTCGAAACAACCCACCGTTTGAAACATCCTTTCAACGTTTGTTTTTTTTTTTTGCGATTCAGTTTTGCAGTTAAAGCTTGAAAGTGTATTAAATGATTTCGCTTCAGTCTTTTATTTTTATGATATATGACTTACGAGTATCATTTGTTTCGTATCCGTGGCAATAATTCGAAATGCAAATTAAATTCTGAAAATATAGTCGTATGCTAAACAACAACATTATCTTTAATACAGTTTTTACTTCATTTTATTTGTTGGTGCTTTTTTTCTTCTGTTTTGTTTTTTGCAAACTTTTTAATTCTTGTGCTGTTTTAATTTGAACAGAATACGTTGATAAATTGCTGTGATTTTCGAACAACGATACAAAGCTGCAAATGACCGTATAATTTTTGTTGCTTCACTTATTTCTTGTATATCCTTTATTAAAACACACCTTGGACTTGGGGAACGGCCTAAAGGGAGAGACCGATCCTGATTCATTTGAAAAGTGTTTGAAAAATAAAGCAAAAGTTGTAGAAAATTAGAAATTAGGGATGGACATTTAAACAAGTTTAAAATTCGCTCAAAATGTCCTACAAGGAGTGGGTAAATTTTGAGGTTAGGAATTAAAATCACTTAAAAACACACTTTTTTTGTAAAAAAAAAGTGTTTGAAAAATAAAGCAAAAGTTGTAGAAAATTAGAAATTAGGGATGGACATTTAAACAAGTTTAAAATTCGCTCAAAATGTCATACAAGGAGTGGGCAAAATTTGAGGTTAGGAATTAAAATCACTTAAAAACACACTTTTTTTGTGAAAAAAGTGTTTGAAAAATAAAAAAAAAGTTGTAGAAAATTAGAAATTAGGGATGGACATTTACACAAGTTTAAAATTCGCTGAAAATGTCATACAAGGAGTGGGTAAATTTTGAGGTTAGGAATTGAAATCACTTTAGAACACACTTTTTTTGTGAAAAATTCAGTTTTGTTGATACTAATAAATAGTCGAGTATGGGAACGGTTTCAATAAGTATATTTTTGATCGAAAATTTCTGCAAAGATTTAATAAAAGCTGCACAACGGTACTTACAATGCAAATTGCCATTGTGAATTGCTTTTAATTAGATTATTCACAATAGTACACAGCCATCAGCTGACACTATAAATAAAGGGTGGGTAAATTTGAGGTTAGGAAGCAAATTGGCTTAAAAATAAATTTTGTTTAGACAAATTAAGTTCTATTGAAACCAATAAAAAGTAAAGGGTGTTTTTTTAGAGTGTAACAACACCAGAGCAACGCGTGAAAATTTTTGAAATTTTTAATCAAATCAAGTGTTCTATTCATTGTGCACTTCTTCTATTTTATGGCGTACATAATCGTCCTTCAGAACGGCCAATTCGAAGAACAATAGATAATTTTCGGACCACATTTACTGTTACTGATAATCCCATGGATTCCGTGAGACGCCAAACAGTACACACTGAAGCAGTTGTAGCCGCTGTACAGGAAAGCATTGAAGATGATCCTAATCAATCAATTCGTCGCCGTTCTTAGCAACTGGGGCTTGTGTTCTTGCACTTTTTGGACGATTTTTTTAGTTGTTGAAAATAGGTGGTCCAGAATACGGTTCCAGGGTTGGACAATTGGAGCTTTTGTTGGCGCATAAAAGTAACCAACTAAAAGATATGATTTATTTTTCTGTACAAATTAAACGTATGTGATGTTTTTGAAAGTAATTTAATGGCATTAAAAATCAAAAAAGCCGAAAAGACAACTACAGAGCTGGAAATCTTTTCTTTTTTTCTTTGTTGGAATATTAAAGTAACTAAATAAAAATAATTTTTTCTCTTTTTGTATTAGAAAAAAAAAATTGGTATTGAAAATCAGAAAGTTCATAAAGTTGGTTTCATCAAAGCTGTGCAACGGTACCTACGATGTAAAACTCCATTGTGAATTGTGTTTAATTAGATTATTCACAATAGTACACAGCCATCAGCTGACACTATAAATAAAGGGTTAGGAATTTGAGGTTAGGAAGTAAATTGATTGAAGAAGACACTTTTTTGTGACAAATTTTTATTGCTTCCAATTAAAAAGTAGAGGTATGGGAATTAGCAATGGAATATTATGTCGGGCAAATATCTACCTCTTGCTGGTCGACAAACGTACGCTTCTTTCTCAAAATTTTGAACCACAGCTTGCACCGAAACTTCGCTTGTCTCGTCAATGCAGCACCGAATTTTATCTTTCAGAGCGTCAGATGTTTGTGGTTAACTCTCGTAGACCCGGTCTTTCGAATGGCCCCAGAGAAAATAATCTAACGGCATTAAATCTCAAGAACGTGGCGGTCAATTGACTTGGACAAATCGAGAAATTAGGCGACCGGGAAATTTCTAATGCAACAACTGAATTGTTTGACCGGCTCTGTGGCTTGTGGCGTCGTCTTGCTGAAACCAAAGGTCACTGATCTGAACATCAGGCAATTGTGGCCACAAAAAATTGGTTATCATGGTGATCGAACTCAATATCTTCGGCTGTGTAGTCAATATGTTTAATGGGTATTCTATTACCTCCATATATGGAATAAATCCCTGACACTCCGATCACTTTGTTCTTAGTGTATTATCTTCTTGACTCGAAAGAAAAAATAAAATTATATAACTGTGCGGGCAGACAGACAGACAGACAAGAAAACCAGCCAACGTATTCAAGTATAATCATTTACGATTTGTATCCTTCATGCAGGCAATTGGATGAAACATTAAAACCCTACTCTTGCGGGTTGTGATCGTTATTGGTCACACATGTTTGAATGGCTGGCGTTATGTGGGCATTTGTATCCCGCAGTTTCAGCTGAGGCCACAAAAAAAGAAAAATGCCTCCTTGGGAACTGCAGCAGCAAATACGGCTATTGTGAAAAGAAGTTTGTGGTGGCACTGAGGTGATGCGGTTAATATATAGGAAACATATAAAAATAAAATCATTTGCAATGGTTGTCGGCTGCTACTCTGCTGTGGCAAACTGACATGTTTTGCATAAACAAATTGTTGTTCGTACTCGTGTACGGTGAGAGAAGAGGATATAGAAAAGAAAAAATAATATAAGTTCAAGCTCATCGTTTTCATTCAATTCCATTCATTCATTCATTTAACAGTTGGCAGCTGAAATTAAATTCACATTTGTGCATTCTACGACTAAATGTATCTTCTTGCACCGCAAAATGTATTTGTGCAAGTAAGAGTTGTTCGGCAAAATTTATCTAAATGAAGTGAAATACAAGTGGGTTAACCTTAACTTAAGTGGCTACCGTAGCAGCTACTTCTCTACTGATGGAGTTTTTCTTAATGCAAAAAATAACTGAAGCAACAGCTACAAAAAAAAAGTAAAAAATTAAAATAAAATACGTCGCCGTTTTTTATTAAAACATTTTTCTTTTATATATTCTGTTTTTTTCTACTACAAACATGATTTAAAGCGAATATAGACTTAATTTTATTTTTTTGTTCATTGCGGTTAGTTGCTTCGTTAGCGAGCTTCTCAGTTGCTTTGGAGGGGTAAATATTCAAAGCAAATGGTTGGCATTTTATTTAGTAGCCGTTTGCATTTAAAATACCAGTAGCTTTCTGTTTTGGCATTTAAGGCTGTTACCAATTTTTATTGTAAAAATACCAGCTAAAACTAATAAATTATATTTGCCAGAAATAGTTATTTACAAAATTTTCTACATTTAAAAGCGTTTCGTTTTTTCCCCCTGTGTCAGTATGTGTTTTAAATAAAGTGGTCATCGAATGGAGTGTTCACTTTCAGTAGCTAAATGGGCACTCTATTGCTCGCTTCAAGCTATGGAGCACTGAGAGTGATTTAGTATTTTTTTTTTTCGTTATTCGCCTGGTGCTGGTGGTAGTCAGTCGTTTTTTTCCCAAAGAGTTACATATTTGTTTTTTGTGGTGTTTGACTATCTTGGGAGTATGTGAGCTTATAATTTATGTTTTAAATAATTTGTAGGTCTAAGTATTTTATTTGAAAATATTTTACAAAAAATTGTTAATTTTTTTGGGCTTAAGTTCGAATCTGCATGACTGCAAATGATTTTTTATTATTTTATTAATAAATGAATTTGTTCAAATTCTATTTATTATTTTTTATATTAAGATTGGAATATTAAGAATATTTTCAATAATCATCAAACCAGCAGAACGGATCATTTGCAGTCATGCAGATTCGAACTTAAGCCCAAAAAAATTAACAATTTACATTACAAAGTTCGACTAATAAAAATTCATACATAATTTACAAAAAATTTATTTTGCTTTTTATATAATTTCTCCAAGAACTGTAATGGTTGTAAGTTTTGTTTTGAAAATTACATTTTAATCATTATTTTCTCAGTTCTATTTTTCGCTTAGGAAATAGAATTTATTTTCTGAGTTTTATTTATTCCTCAGAAAATAAAAGTTATTTTTTATTCTTCGAAAAATAAAAGTTATTTCTAGATTTTTAATTTATTGCTCAGAAATTGAATTTCTTAGAAAAATAATTATTTGTTTGATTTTTATTTGTTCCTGAGAAAATAAAAGTTATTTCTCAATTTATATTTATTCCTCAAAAAATTAGAGTTATATTTTTAATTTTATATATTCCTCGGAAAATAACGGTTATTGTTTGAATTCTAATTATTCCTCAGAAAACTCATTTCCTAACTTTTATTTATTCCTCAGAAAATAAGAGTTATTTCTTAATTTTTATTTATTCTTCAGAAAATAAAAGTTATTTCTTGATTTATATTTATTCTTCAGAAAATAAAAGTTATTTCTTGATTTTTATTTATTCCTCAGAAAATAAAAATCATTTCCTGACATATTTATTTCTCAGAAAATAAGAGTTCTTTCTTGATTTTTATTTATTCCTCAGAAAATAAAATTCATTTCTTGATTTTTATTTATTCCTGCGAAAATAAAAGTCATTTCTTGATTTTTATTTATTTTATTCCTCAGAAAATTCAAGTTATTTCTTGATTTTTATTTATTTTTAGCCACTCTAATTACATGATATGTAAAATATTTCTTTAACCCGGTAATAAATTGAACTCATTTCTGGGAGTGTCGAGACTCACAAAGTTCGGTCAATGTTTACCTACGCCCATGACCACATCTTTCTTACATATTATATTCAATATATTATTCTGCTGACTCTTTCATAGCAAGATTTTCAAGATTTTTTCTGCACTTTTAAAATCAAATATTTTATGATGTAAATTTTTGTAAAATTTAACGACTAAGGGAACTTGGCAATATTTCAATAATGGAAAAATAGAAAAAAAGGGGCGTTGACGAGATAATTTTCTATTTGTGTTGGTTGGCTGTGTAGCCTTTAAAATGAATTTCGAAATAAATACCAATAAAACTTAAACTCAAATAAAAATAAATTAAGAAAAACATACTTGTGGAGAAAAAAGAAATAAACATGCATAAAATTGTAAATACATGAATAAATTTAAATAATTTTCTATTTGTTCGGTATTTTGAAAAAAGCATTTCCGCATAATCGCACACACACACACACACAAATACAAATACATATATCAATGTAAGCAAACAACCACAATGAAATGAAAAGAAAAACTTGAACAAAAAATTTCAATTCAATTCTCAACGATAGTCGTATCTCCATACTTTTGTGCACTAAAATAGAAAAATACCATCACAAAACGTTGCAACGCCCACTTTTCTTTGAGCACTAAAAAAAATATTTTGCGACAATTTTATTTTATATATTTCTTTTTTATAGAAGAAGAAATGAAGAGTGAGTAGTTTGCAATAAATAGAGCTGCAGAAATTTAAATGTTGTGTACAATTATTTAATGGTATTGCATTTGTTGCATGCAAATATCTTGCCGCAATATATTTTTAAAATTTCAACAGCCAACTCAAACCTCTTACGGTTTTAACAATGAAATCAGAGTATTTATTTCGCATTTATTTTATTTTAGTTTCTTTGTTGCAAATAATTTCATTCATTGTATCAAGTTTAAGTTTAACTGCAGCCTTTTTGTGACTTGCAGAAACAAACAAACAAACAAACAAACAAACAAACAAACAAAAAAAAGCATTTCAATAAACTTTGATCCCCACGGCTGTATATCAACTGTCGTCTTATTTTCATTGACAACATGTTGACATGACAAATTTGTTTGACACCACACTCCACATATTTCTTCAATGCGATGGCTGATGAGCTGTGGCCAATACAATTCGTTTTTAGTTTTTTATTTTTATTATTTCATTCATGTGTTTTGTATTTAAGTTAATTAAAAGTATCCACATCCAGCATCTTATTCTGTATTTAAATGCAACATTGTTATGCGGTTTGCCACAGAAAAAATATGTTTTATGGGCCATTTCCTTAAGACTTTGTGCCCTAAAACGTAAAACTAAAGTTAAAAATGTGGTATAATTCAAAAATTAAGTGGCTGTTTGTGTGTATGTATGTATGCAATTGTTGGCTGGACCGTCCTGCTACAATAATAATAACAATAACAATAAAGTTAAAAAATTTACAAGCTGGCGCTTAGCGTCATATTTGCAACATGCAACTTATCATCAACATGCACAAATATTATGTTTTCTCTTTAAGTCATCAAACGAAAATAAATTTAAAAAAAATAAATTTGAAAAAAAGTGTTGCCGTTCTGCTTAACTGGAAAATTTTAAATTCATGCGATTTCAGTCAAACGTTTTCGGTACGAGTAGAGTCGACCGGTCGAATCTTAATTGCCCTTTCAAATATTTACAGTTCTTTTAAGACATTTCTGTGCCCAATTTTAAAGCTCTATTTTGTCGTGGTGGCTCCGGGCAGGGTCGTGGGGGAGACATCTCACCTTTGTCGTGAAAAAATAAAAATTAAATTTTTGGTGTAATTAAGTGAAGAAAAAAAAATTTTTTTTCATGGGGTACGTTTAGGGGGCAAAGGTGGCTGGAGGGATGGGTCAAGGGAAGACCAGAGAACATTTCATCTTCATCAGAAGAACTTTAAAATAAAATTTTTAAGGAATGTAGGCTCAAGGAATACAATTTGTTAAATATTTACACTATTTTTCCCATGTAATATGTAACTTCAACGCCCAGTAAAGGGGGCGGGGTCCAAAAATAGACTATATAGTGTTTTCCATAAATGGGCGTATGGCCACAGCTATATTGTCTTAGACTTCAGCACTGATCAAGAATATATATACTTTATGGGGTCCAATTCTTTTTGGAAGGTATTAAAACTATATTTTGGCGGGGTCGCTCTGGTAAGGGCCGTGATTAAGACATTTCACCTTTGCCCTAAAGCACTAAAAATAAATGTATGGAACAATTATATGTAAAAAAAAAGATTTTTTTATATGGTCATTTGGCGGGCAAAGGGGGGGGGAAGGTAGAGTAGAGAAGGATCCGGTTATGTCTCAGCTTCCTCATAAAGGCTTAAAAATTTTATTTTTAAGGAATGTAGGCTTAAGGAATACAATTTGGTAAATATTTACACTCAGTTTTTCTAGGTAATATGTAACTTCAACGCCCACTAAAAGAAGGCGGGGTCCAAAAATAAATTTCTTCTGATTCGCTGGCTCCAAGTTCAACGCTTTGGACCTTCTTTGGCATAAAAAAATATATCATTTGCTTAATAAAATTACAAAAAAAACTTTAAAAATTATATTGTTTTTTAGAGGATAATTTGGTTCTTCTTAGGGGAACTTTTTTCCCTCTGGCCCGACTCAGCTCATTTACGAACTTAACCCGTGCTATTCTTTAAATTGTATTTATACCAAATTTTAAGGGTCTGGCTCTTTTCGTTTGGACTGTATCGTGTTTACCACAGATGAACGGACGGACGGACGTGGCTAGATCACTGATCAAGAATATATATATGTGACAGCGCATAGAGAAAGGGACCTTAGGGGACCATAGTTCCGGGATAATGCATTTCATCGGAAGGGTTCATAACTTGGCTACTATTTATTTGACAAAGTCAAATAGGCGACTGATATTTTTATACCCTCCAAAAAAGAATTTGGAGGGTAAATTCACTTTGTCATTCCGTTTGTAACGCATCGAAATAACCATCTCAGACCCCATAAAGTATATATATTCTTGATCAGTGATGAAATCTAAGACGAACTGAGCATGTCCGTCCGTCCGTCTGTGGAAATCACGATTCAGTCCAAACGAAAAGAGCTAGACTCTTGAAATTTGGTATATATATATTTTAAAGCTTAGAGCAGGTTAAATTCGGAGATGGGCTAAATCGGGCAAGGGGGAAAAAAGTTCCCCTAAGAAGAACTAAACCAACCCAGAAAAAAACAACATAATTTTTAAAGTTTTTTGGTTATTTTGTTAAGCAAATGATATATTTTTATGTCAAATATGGTCCAACGCCTTAAACTTGGAACCATAAGATAAAATAAATTATTTTTGGACCCCGCCCACTTTAGTGGGTGCTATTATATGCAAAAATAGCATAAAAATTTAACAAATTGTTTTACTTAAGCATACATTCCTTAAAAATAACATTTTTAAGCTTTAATGACGAAGCTGAGACGATACCTAGTTATCCTCTGCCCTATCCCTCCTCCCCCTGCACCCCCTAAATGACCCTACCAAAAAAAAAAATTGTTTTAATTTTGTATGTAATCATCCCAAGCATTTATTTTTAGAGTTTTATGACTGCCTGTTTCTGCCCTATCCCTTCCTCCCCCTTTGCCCCCGTAAATGATCCTATCAAAAAAAAATTTTAAATTTCATTTTGTATATAATCATCCCAATCATTTATTTTTAGAGTTTTATGACAAAGGTGAAATGTTTCCCCCACAGCCATTGCCAGAGCGACCCCGCCAAAATACAGTTTTTATACCCTCCAAAGAGAATTGGACCCTATAAAGTAAATATGTATATTCTTGATCAGTGATGAAGTCTAAGACGGTCTAGCAATGCCCATACGTTCGTCTGTGGAAAACATCATATTGTCTATTTTTGAATCCCGCCCCCTTTAGTGGGCGTTGACGTACGATATTATATAAAGGAACTCTGTCCCACCAAGTTAAACATTTTAAGTTCACTTACTAAATATTTGGAGGGTATTTAAGATTCGACCCGGTCGAATATAACATTTTTACTTGTTTTCCTTAAGGTAGTAAATTTTTGCATTTACAACATATCACGATCTTGTCATGCTCTAGTCTCCTTGTCGATCTATTTTAATTGTCATACGAGTTCATACAAAATAGATTTATTTCTTGAAAAATATATTTTAATTAATATCTGGCAACTTGTTTTTGCTTGCAAAAACAAAGCGAATTTTAGATCATAAAAATTTTATTTCAACACCATTCACTGGCCGAAAAGGTTGTAAAAACATCCAATCATATTAACAATGTTTTAAAGTCTCTCTTAAATCGCACAAGACAAACAAACACAATCATATAAAAGAATAAAATTAAAAAAACTCATAAAGAATTTTTGCAACATTTTAAATAAATACAAGACTGCTGCAGTCTTCGTATCAGTAAAATATTAAAATAATATGAAATTGTAAATATATCGCGTCGTAAATTAAAATTGTTGTTCATAGTAATAAAAAACAACTTGCAGATTTAAATCAAGCCGTTAAATAATTTTAGGAACAACAAACAGCAACAGTTGAAGTAAATACGCCAGCGTTTGAGTAAAAATTCCAAATTGGTTTGTTTTGAGTTTTTTTATAGTTTTTCATTACTTGCATTTTAATCGAAATAAATAAACTACTTTTAATTAAAAACATTTAACACACATACTAAAGTAGTTAAGTGTTTTACGTTTATTGGCATAAATGCAACTCTAACCATTGATTGAGCCCAGCCAGTGATTTTGTAAGCTTTTAAGAAATGTCCGTCTGTCCGTCCGTCTGTCTGTCTTTATGAAATTCAGAGTAAAATAAAACTCGTTTCTTTTAATATATAAACTGTTTGTTTCTTAATGCTCCTTGTACGAAGCTAAATGACGAAATATTGTGGCACTTGGATCAGAGTAGACGACGACGACGACGGAGATGTGAGAGCAAATCAATCAATTTTTGTGTTGGTTTTATTTTCATATTTTATAAAATTTCGCTTCGCTGCATATTCGTTTTGCATTGAGATAATCGCTGTTTGTTATGCTTCATCAACGTCATCATCGCCATCATCATAAGCTTCATTGCCACGAAACGAAACGCAGACATCAAATGAAATCTTTAAAGAGCTGGCAAACTGGCATCAACGTTATTCTTAAAATCAACACAAGCCATCCATACAACAGCACAAGAAGAGGAAAAAAAAATATTAAAGATATTAATATATTTAACATTCGAGCGAAACCTGATGATGCTTGTGTGTGTGTGTGTGTGTGTGCGTTTTACGCCAAAAACTGCCAAAAGCTTATTAAAGTTAAAGGCGGCGAAAATCACTTTTGCTTATGAAAAAGAGATGTTTGTAATTTCACATAAGAAACAGTTTTGGAAAAGATAGTCGTATAATATTCTAGTTGAAAATTAATATAGGGTGTTCCAGTAAAAGTTTACTTTTTCAATTTAGAGCTTATTTTTTTGTACATCTGGTAACTCTGAAATTAGAGCAGCTGTGATTTTTAATTATTGTGCTTATTAAAAATAGAGTGTTTTGCCAAAGAAACCAGAAGACAGCCAGTGGAAACAAAAATGCACATGAGTACTGATGATGGTAATGTAGCGGCTTTCGAAAACTGCAGTTCTGTTCTTTGCTGTTTAAGTTGAATGTCGGCTTTCCTTTGTGTATTTATCATGTCTTTCTGAATATAAAATAAATGTTCGGACAATTAGCGTATAAGTCTTAATTGAGTGCCGGCAGTCGTTTCAATGGCTACTGGAGCAAAATGGGGTCAATGCCAATTTTTCGAAAGAAAACTCATCTTCTCCCATTTTCAATGCACAAAAATGTTAAATGACAATTCGTAGAAAATGAGCATGTAACTCCTGAGCTCAAATCATTTAAATTCATGAAAAGTGTAGCCGATAAGAAGCAGAACTATAGGAGGCCATTTGACGGATATTTTACTTCATCGGAATACGCCTTCTTTACAATCCAATAAAAAATTAAAACTGTATTAACAATACGTGTTTTATATATTTTAAAATGGAAAACACCACCAGCACTCAGGGGATGGATGACCCCTACATAATTTGCAGCGATTGGCACTGACAGCACCATCCCTCGTTGTCCCTGCAGGAAAAAATTGGCCTGCCATGTAAAGGGATAAAATAGCTAAAAACAATTCTTTATCTTCTCATCTATCTTCATCTGTCTTCTCAATACCATCCTCGTCCTTTTTAGTGCTGACGCAATGCACTACATCCCCTGAGCGCTAAATCAAATCTAAAAAAATATATATATATGTATATATATATATATATATATATATATATATATATATATATATATATATATATATATATATATATATGATATGATAGTATACATTGTGAATCCCCCAATTGTTGTAAACTGCTTGTGGGTGCTGTTGGCTGAAGTAATAGAACACGAGACTATGAAGCGGAGGGTCGTGAGTTCGAGCCCGCGCAGCATCATTAAATATTGTGTTGAATTCTTCTGATCAGCATTAGTGCGTGGTTGTGTTAGTTGTTGCCAGCCTGTTTCAATGATGAAGGCATAGTCACTGGTCACTGAACATAATTGGCAGCGACTGACACTATCGTGTACTAAAAGCAGAGAAACAGCACCCACCTTCGTCGGCCCTGTAGCAAAAATTAGCCGGCGAAGTAAAAGGTTGAAATAGCTACAAAAAAAATCAATGAGTGTTCGAACTCACGGGCGATGTGTTAACACTTTTTTGTTTATTTATTTTGTATTAAACCCACAAAAAATAAAGAGAATGCAAAGCAACAGACAAATGTACATACATACATTGTTATGTTTGTACATAAGCTACATACGTTGCTGTCTTTCTATCTCATTTTTATATATGTACGTGTAACCACGTCACTATTCTCTTTGCTATGCATAAGACAAAACCGAAGATCAACATAAAACACTTTTTTAATATTACTCCAAATTAATACTCCGAATTATAACACTTAAATCTCCGCTCGCCGATATCGGATCGCCTTAATTTTTGGCCTAAACTCTTCGTCGAAACCCGCACTAGCGTTTTAATCCAAAAATTAATAAAATCGGCTATGAATTCCCGGAGAAAATCGCGTGGGAAAATTATATGAAAATCGCTCAATAATCACTTTCAATACCGACTGCCAAGCAACAACAACAAACAAACAAACTCTTACACTTACACTTACACTTGCGTATGTATTGAAACTGATAGTTTACTGCCCTAGAGGCGCGCGTATAGATGTTAACACATCAAAAAACTGTCTATCCTCTCATCTTTCCTAATCTGTCCCCTCAATACTGACCCCTCGTTTTCAGTTCCGGCGCAATGCATTGCATATATAGGGTTCATCCCCTGAGTGCTGGTCCAAGATAAAAAAAAAATAAAAAAAAATATACTTATACTTATAATACTTATACTATTGGATATGTCGAGGGTTGCGACGGAAGGTCCATCCAAAATTGGACGACTTGAAAACATTTGAAGACCAACTTGTGGCTCATCACTGTGGTTAGTGAATGGAGCAGGACTGTACGACTTCTCCATATTTCATTATATAGCGGGATCAAAAGCTCTCAACATCCAAATTGATTATCATGATTTTTGCAATCGGCAACACTATATCACAATTATTTTGCTCCAGCTCTTTTTTTGTTGAGTTCTTTTGAAACGTAATTGTATTAATAAACACTTTCCTTTTATTATACGGAAGCAAAAGATACCGAAATTGAATACAAACGCACCCTGCAAGGGCTGACTTAAGTTTACTCCACTTTAGGCAACCTGTTTTTTAGAATATTTCCTTAAATGCAATTCCTGCCAAAAGTTGACGTGTCACCCGAACTATTCAATTTTCTAATGCACCCAACAGCATTCCGGCAGAGGTGCCAAAGCCATCGCTGGCATGTTGGTTTTTTACTATGATGCTAAGTTGTACTTGAAAGCATGAAAAATTGTTAAATACACGTTCATTGTTTAACTATAGGAGAAGCTAGAATTGAAAAATACCGGCTGGCATCAGTATAAAATCGCTAGAGTTAAGCTTTTGTTTAAACATTTTGATTTGGCGCCTTGAAGGCAATTTTCGATGACGAGTTGCAGGTAAACCGCATTTTCCATTTGTATGTATACAATCAGTCACAGCTACACACACACATACACACATACACATACAACACGTAGCAGCCTTGCTCTTTTGGCATCTTTTATGAATAATGCAACATATAGCAACAACAACAACAACAAAAGCATATTATTGCAACAATATAGCAAAAAGAAAGAAAAAAATAGGAACAACTCCACAGTGAAAAACTCTGCGAGAAATAAATACTTTAAAACTAATAAAAAGCTTGAAGCAAGATCGTAACAACTGGCTTGTGATGAGGCGGATGATGACGTTATGAAGTTGTTTCTTTTTTTTTTTTTTTTGTTTTATTTTATTAATTTTTTTCCGTTTTTGTTCCAACTATGAATGACCTTAAATGTGCACAGAGTAGATAAAATACAAATAAAATCGTAAACAATTTAAAAAAAAAAAACATTTTATATAAAATTGTGACGCAGGCGACTAAATATAAAGGAGGACCCTGAAGATCTGTAACACAAAAAAAATTATACAAAATAGAGCATAAAAATAACTATTTTATTTTTTAGTAGTAAAATTTAATTTTATCCATAAAAAAAAAGTTTACTAAAGAGAGAGAAAGTTAAGAAATAGCATATTTAGAGTTATAAAATTTTTTATTAAAATCAAATGGAAATAGATAATAACAATAAATTAGAATATTAATATTGCCAGTTGGCCACTTCGGCTGAATGATAAATAATGAAAGTCTCAGGTCAGTGACAACGTGGGGAATGTTCGCTCCTAAGGTGTTAACCGTATGCCGATTGAAGGATCGTATATGAGAAGCTTTACTTAAATAATTCTGCATCAAAAAAATTTTAAATGATTCTTTGAATTAGAGAAAATGATCTAGACAAGTTTTTTATTTTTTTGTTTTATCTTGGACCAGCACTCAGGGGATGACCCCTATGCATGCAATGCATTGCGCCGGAACTGAAAACGAGGGGATATTATTGACGGGACAGATTAGGAAAGATGAGAAGATAGGCAGTTGTTTTTGTAGCTATTTCAACCTTTTACTTCGCCGGCTAATTTTTGCTACAGGGCCGAGCTGATCAATGTTTGTGGCAAGAAGAAGTAAAAGAGAAATTTCCTATTTTTTTATGCTTTTCTTTGTTAGCCCAGAAATACTTTTGACTGCTCGTTTCCTTTAGATATAAAATTCTTTATGACATCATATTGGACCATTAATGGTCGATGATATGACTGGCCATCCATGTCCGACAGGATGTTCTTCTTCTTCATATACATACAATTCCGAAGGATAGAGAAACAAAATGCAATACAACATCTGACTGAAGACCACGTAGAAAACTACATGGATATTTTAATACCGTCACTCTGCCTGAGTCATGTTGATGTCATATTCAAGTCGATGGCTTATACATTTTTTTGTGGTACACTTCTAAGTATCTTAATGTTGACCGATATTTACGAAATATTGCCATTTGAAAGGTATTTTAATGTAGATATGCACAATATAAATAATTTTTTTAAATTTAACTGTTTTAAATTTGCTTGAAAATCAATAACAACATCTTTATATTTCCCTGTACAATTTTTCTCTGGCTGGTAGCAGGAGAACAAGTGATTTTTAATGTTCTCTTAAAATCTCCTGTATAGTGAATAACGAAGAAAAATCTCTTTTTAGATGTCTGAAATTTTCATTAGCCAATTTAAAAATAGAGTCACGTATATATTTTTATAATAAAGACTTATTTGAATCTTAAATTTCAAAACATCCAATTTCCAGCACTAAAATATAAATCATCAGATAGATAAATGCCTAAAATTTTGCAAATTTCTAATAAAGGGTGTTTTTATAAGAGCTTGCTGATTTGAAATTTAAATAAAACACATGCCAAATTATGAAATGGCCAAAAAAAATTTTTATTTGGTAGATAATTTCTTGTCATTTAACATTTAAATATAATTTCGGGCAAATGGCCACCACGACTATTTTTGCACAAAGGTCATTCTGGAGGTCCAATTTTCGACCACCTTTTCAAGCATTTGAGGGCGTATTTCAGCAATGACACGTTGAATACTGGTTTCCAAAGCGTCAATCGTTGCTGGTTTATCCACGTAAACCAATGATTTCAGGTATCCCCACAAAAAATAATCGAGTGGCGTCAAATCACACGAACGTGGAGGCCAATTCACCGGTCGGTCCATTTCTCGAAATAATGTTGTCGTTGAAATGTTCTTTCAATAAGTCCATTGTTTCGCCCGCAGTATGACAATTGGCACCATCCTGTTGAAACCACATTTCGTTTACATCCACATCTTGAAGTTTTGGCACCAAAAATTCATTGATCATGATTCTGTATCGATTTCCATTCACGGTAACGCGTCGTCCTTCCTCATTTTTAAAGAAATAAGGACCGATGATTCCACCAGCCAATTTATCGGGATGCATTGGTAATTCTTGCACGCCGTGTGGATTATCTTGGCTCCAAATACGGCAATTTTGCTTGTTGACACATCCATTCAACCGAAAATGCGCCTCATCACTGAAGAGAATTTTGCAGTAAAAAAGCGGATAAACATATTTAATTGAACCCTGTTTTTGAAAATAAGTTTCCACGATTTGGAAGCGTTGTTCTGGAGTTAACCTGTTCATGATGATTTGCCAAACAATACTGAGTAGAGACGTCACTTTAAACTGTCAAAACAGCTGTCAGACAACAGAGTGATTCGTATAGAAAAAAAACTTCATAAAAAGCACCCTTTATGAAATCATACCATTAAAACCTTTTGTCTTGCAATAGAAACATTTTTATACCCCCCAAAAAAGAATATGGAGGGTATATTCATTTTGTCATTCCGTTTGTAACGCAGCGAGATATCCATCGGAGACCCCATAAAGTATATATATTCTTGATCAGTGATGAAATCTAAGACGATCTGAGCATGTCCGTCCGTCCCTCAGTCCAAACGAAAAGAGCCAGACTCTTGAAATTTAGTATAAATATATCTTGAAGTATAGCACAGGTCAAATTCGGAAATGGGACTAAATCGGGCAAGAAGGAAAAAAGTTCCTCTAAGAAGCAACATAATTTATAAAGTTGTTTTTTGCAATTTTGTTAAGCACATGATATATTTTTATGTCAAAGAACGCGTTAAACTTGGAGACATAAAATAAAATGAAATTTTTTTGGACCCCGCCCTCTTTAATGGGCGTTATTATATGCAAAAATAGTGTAAACATTTAACAAATTGTTTTACTTAAGCCTACATTCCTTGAAAAAAACATTTTTAAGCTTTAATAAAGAAGCTGAGACGTAGCCTGGTACTAATTTTGTATTAAATGATCCCAAACATCTATTACTAGAGTTTTATGCCGAAGGTGAAATGTCTCCCCCACAGCCCTTGCCAGAGTGACCCCTCTAAAATACAGTTTTAATACCCTCCAAAAAGAGTTGGACCCCTTAAATATATATATATATATATATATATATATATATATATATATATATATATATATATTCTTGATCAGTGATGAAGTCTAAAACGATCTAGCAATGCCCATACTTTCGTCTGTGGAAAACATGATATAGTCTATTTTTGGACTCCGCCCCCTTTAGTGGGCGTTAACGTACGATATTATACGCAAAATTAGTGTAAATATTAAACAATTTGTATTCCTTAAGCCCATAAGAAGCTGAGATGTTCTCTGATCTTGCAGAGGTGAAACGTCTCTCCCACGGCCCTTTCCGGAATGACTCTCTCAAAATAGAGATTTAAAATTGGGTGCAGAGATGTCTTAAATGAACTCTGTCCCACCAAGTTAAACATTTTAAATCTACTTACTAAATATTTGGAGGGTATTTAAGATTCGACCCGGTCGAATATAACGTTTTTACTTGTTTTAATTGCTCTCTTTCTTCGCTTAAACATCTGGCCACCTTTCTGCTCTAAAGCAGCATTTAACCAACTATTTGCTGCCTTTACTTTTGATGTTTGTAAATTTAAGGCAATTCACTTGTTTTCAGTTGAAATTAATAATTGTGTAAAACTTTTTATTCTGTTCATTTCTTCTATTGCTCTTTTTAATGCACGACTTTTCTCAAAAGTTATGATTGCATTTTATACAAGGTGCTACAATTTTAAACAAAAAACAAAAAAAATCGTTACTCTTATTTAGAAGTGGGAAAAAGTAGTCAAGTAACGACGATTGCATGACTTTTTCAATAATAAAAGAAATTTACTTTAGAAAATCTAGTAACTGAATGTAAAAGCATGATCATCAAGTTGGCGGAGTACGAGCATTAACATAAGTTGTTATTTATGCAACACACATTAAGCGGTAATTATAAAATATTTTATTGCATTAACAAAAGAAAAATTACGTACAAATGATTTCACGATAAGGAACACTTAGCAAAATGAAAGAGCGAATTGAAGCATGAAAATTTAAAAGAGACCGTGTAATGGAGGAGGAATTAGTGGTCACTCAAACAGACATATGATTAAGTGTGTGTGTGTGTGTGTGTGCATACATTTCAGCTTTTAAGTCCAATTGCAATGCTTTCAACCGATATTGATTTTCTGATATTTTTACGTACATATTTTTTATTTATTTTTTACACAGAAATTTATTTGATGAAGTAGTATTGCAGGCACTTTTCAAAATTAAACAAACATTTTTTAAATCTACTGAGGATATGATTTAAGCTTTCATTGAAATGTTGTGTTAACCCACAATATTATTAATATTGTCCTATGTAGGGATCATTCCCCGAGTGCTGGTTCAAATTAAAAAAAAAATTAAGAACGTTGTATTCGAATGGGTCGAATCTTAAATACCCTCCATATATTAAGTAAATAAAATCTCTTTTTTGTAGGGGTTACAACGGGAGGGGCCGTGGAGGAGACATCTCACCTTTGCCCTAAAACACTAAAATGTCAATTTTTAGGGTTATTAATGTAAGAAAAAAAAATTTTTTATAGGGTCTTTTAGGGGACAAATATGGCGGGGGGGTAAAGAGTAGTGCCGAGGAAGATCAGATAACATCTCAGCTTCGTCATAAAAGCTTTAATTTTAATTTTTAAGGAATGTATTTAAACACTTTTTAAATATTTACACTCTATTTCCCTGTAATATGTTCCTTCAACGCCCACTAAAGGGGGCGGGGTACAAAAATGGTTTTTTATGATTTTCTGTTTCCAAGTTCAAGTTGGATCCTCTAAAAATATATTATTTGCTTAACAAAATTACAAAAAACAAGTAAAAAGGTTATATTCGACCAGGTCGAATCTTAAATACCCTCCAAATATTTAGTAAGTAAATTTAAAATGTTTAACTTGGTGTGACAGAGTTCCTTTATATAATATCCTCCGTCAACGCCCACTAAAGGGAGCGGTCTTCAAAAATAGACAATATCATGTTTTCCACAGACGAACGTATGGGCATGGCTAGACCGTCTTAGAGTTCATCAGTGATCAAGAATATATTTACTTTATAGTGTCCAATTCTCTTTGGAGGATATAAAAACTGTATTTTGGGGGGTCGCTCTGGCAAGGGCTGTAGGGGAAACATTTCACCTATGCCATAAAACTCTAAAAATAAATGCTTGGGATAATTATATACAAAATTAAAATATCTTTTTTTTGGTAGGATCATTTAGAGGGCAAAGGGGGAGAGGGGATAGGGCAGAAACAGGTAGACATAAAACTTTAAAAATAAATGCTTGGGATGATTATATACAAAATTTAAAAAAAATTGTTTTTTTTTTGGTAGGGTCATTTAGGGGGCAAAGGGGGAGAGGGGGTAAGGCAGAAACAGGTAGTCATAAAACTCTAAAGATAAATGCTTGGGATGATTATATACAAAATTTAAAAAAAAAATTTTTTTTTTGGTAGAGTCATTTAGGGGGCGACGGGGAAGGAGGGGGTAGGGCAGAGAAGTACCAGGCATTGTCTCAGCTTCGTCATTAAAGCTTAAAAATGTTATTTTTAAAGAATGTAGGCTTAAGTAAAACAATTTGTTAAATTTTTATGCTATTTTTGCCCATAATAACGCCCACTAAAGTGGGCGGGGTCAAAAAATATTTTTAATTTATTTAATGGCTCCAGGTTTAAGGCGTTGGACCGTATTTGACATTAAAATATATCATTTGCTTAACAAAATAACCAAAACAACTTTAAAAATTATGTTGTTTTTTCTGGGTTGGTTTAGTTCTTCTTAGGGGAACTTTTTCCCCTCTTGCCCGATTTAGCCCATCTTCGAACTTAACCTGCTCTAAGCTTCAAAATATATTTATGCCAAATTTCAAGAGTCTAGCCCTTTTCGTTTGGACTGAATCGTGAGTTCCTCAGCCGGAAGGCTGGACGTGGCTAGATCGTCTTAGATTCCCTCACTGATCAAGAATATATATACTTTTAGGGGGTCTTAGAGGGACATTTCGCTGCGTTACACACGGAATGGCAAAGTGAATATACCCTACAATTCTTTTTTCGAGGGTATAAAAAACATGTAAATGCATTCTTAGAAACAAATACAGTGGAATTACTTTCCGAATTACATGTGAGAACCTTTTTCTATTACTGAAGGCTTAAGCGGATTTCATTGTAATTCTTAATGTATGATGGCCTTTTTTATGGTTTTAACAAATTGCAATTTTTGTTAAAAATTTGAGAACAAAAATGTTTGTTAATCCTCAAAATCGCCAAAGAAGACTTTTTGTTTTTAGGGTATTACAACAAAAGGGCAGAATAAATACTGATATTTGCTAATCTCAAGTGTTTCATTATACTGTCATGGCTTTAAAATATTTGACCAAATTAATACCAGTTTTGTTAAGTAAATAAATTTTGTAAGTGTGTGTTGTTGTAACTACCAATACAATAAATGGAAATTAACAATATTTATGGGCCTGCAGCATCACACATTTTATGATGCTGTAAAGAAAAATATCTGTAGGAAGAGATTTAAAAATGTCCCTTTTTGACAGCCTCGGCGTGTATTCCTTCATGTGTTTGTGTGTGTGTGTGTGTGTGTTGTTGCGTTCTATCCTATTGTTGGGCCATCACAGCATTTGGTCTTTTTGTAGAAAATATTGTAAATTTTATTTCCTAGCAGCATTTCATTGTTGTTTTTATTGTTACGGCTACTTAGTGTCATGATGTGTGATGATTATTGTAACTGTGTCCCTTTTTTGTTCCATCGCAAGTTCGTTTGTTCTTTTGTCAGGAGTTCAGTTCGCATTACACATTGTTTCAAGTCTAATAATATATTTGCTTAAGAGATTAATGTTTGTCGATGTATGGAAAAAACTAACATAAAATAGCAAATACAAAAAGAAAATAACAACAAACATTGGCTTAATTAACAGCCATAATAAATTTTATTTCTTTTAATTTTTAAAGATGAAATAAAACACTAACTTGAGAGTTACTGGGCCAGTTTTTGCTTTTGAAGTTTCACTACAATCATGCTGTTTTACTAACCGAGTCATGATTATCTAAAATGAAAACGATTTTAATAAAAAAATTTTCCTTTTAAGTTAAACAGCTTCCAGCGAAGTGAATATTTTAGGCTATTTCCCAGCCGACAGCATTTTTACCATAAAATTTACTAAAAAGTTTTCTAGAGTCAGCTGTGGAACTCTATTAATTTTGTTAAACTGAAAATTTTTTCTTACGTATTTTTATTAAATTCAGGTTATTTTATGAAGAGTGAAATATTTAGAAAATGTTTTAAAATTTGCAGATTGCAGATTTGAACTTGAGTCTGAATAAAAAATAAAAATTGTTATCTTAATAATAAAATTGTTAAGTTAAAAAAATAAAGAAGAATTACATTTAATGTTTAATTTTGTTAAACTTTAAAACACCAACTTGAACGTCCTGCAAGACCCACAATCCTGTAACAAACAGTCCAAGCAACAATTATTTTACACTGGCACTACTGTGGCAACAGTTTTGAGGCCACGTTTATATTTTCTATTTAAAATATTTAAAAATCAACTTTAATTTTTCCCTAAAATAGTATTCATATTTTAAACAAATCTCCGTTGAAATATTTTTTATATAGAATTTTGTTTTAGGCTTATTTTTTCAGTTTCATAATTTACGGCAATTTATTTCGAACCAAAAAAAAAAAAAAAAAAAAAAAAATTTAATAGCTTCTCCAAAAAAAGGAAACAAAAATGATTTATCGTTTGAATTACAGATAATTGTGATAATCATACCAAACAAATGCTGATACGTGTATAAAACGAAATATGTATAAAGCAAAAAAGGGCACACACACACACACAAATAAGTGAAAAGAATTCATAACGTTTTTTTTTTTAATTTAATAAGTAATTCTGTTTCCAAAAATATTCAATATTGTTTTTATAAACTCACAACCAGCGGAATTCGCTGTTTGCAGCAAAATATATTGTAAAGGCATAAGTGCAAATAATAAGTGCCCTCTGTTGCAAAATAAAACCCACCGTTAATAAAGCAGCAAAAGTGCAGCAATATTGCCCTGTTAGATGGCGCTTTCTTTTGTGCCAAAAATTTTTTTCACATTTTCCAGGCTTAAAATTTGGTTTTTTGTTCTTTTCTCAAAAAAAAAAAAAAAAAAAAAAAAAAAAAAAAAGTAAAATGGAATATATGCAATTATCTGTTATTTGATTTAAATTCTTTTTTATAAAAGAAATTGATTTTGTTCTTATACGATACGATATATCAATATATCAATATATATCGTATAAGAAAAATATCAATTTCTTTTATAAAAAAGAATTTAAATCAAATAACAGATAATTGCATATATTCAATAGCCTCTGGACTTAAAAAAATAATTTTTATAAATAATTATAAAATAAATAGTTTTTATAAAAATAATCCTCAAGCTCAATATAAATTAAAATAAAATAAAACAACACACAACAAAAATATTTAAAAATTTTGTTATTGTTAAATTATTATCAATAATTTTTGAATTGTTATCCTGAAGAAGATATCCAGAGGATATCGAAATATTGAATTAATTATAAAATAAATAGTTTTTATGAAAATAAGCCTCAAGCTCAATATAAATTAAAATAAAATAAAATAATCAAAGGCTGAAAAAATAGAACAATATATTTTTGTGTTATAATTTTTTTAAAAATATTGTAATACATATTACTTTGAATTATAATTACTGCCCAGAAGAATAACATATCCAGGGGATATCGAAATCTAGGATAATAAAAAATTTCAATTTATTTTATAAAAAAGTGATCTCAAGCTTGATAAAAAAAAATTATAAAAACTAAAAGATCGACAAATCAGTAATAAAATAATTGAATTATTTATATGCAACATTTTCAAAAAACAGAAACTTAACTTGCCGCTAACTAAAATTTAATATATAAAAAAAATTTGGGGAAGTTATTGGTTTTACTCCGTTTTGCAAAAATCGAGTTTTCACAAGATCTCGGCATTCTGAAGTCCTAGGAAGCTTCCAAGGCAGATTTACCAGGTACTCTCACTAGTACAACAATTAACAACACCAAAAACCACACATATGTATATTGTTGGTAGAAAATGTAGAGCTAATGTCAAAATCAAGGAAGAAGAAGCATCATCAACAAGGGATATTTAAGAAAAGAAAAACATTTTATGTGGCTTCCCTGCCACAGAGATCGAACTAGTATCAAACTAGTATTGCACTAGTACAAAAATGAGCAGTAGTAGTTCCCAACAGTGAACTTTCCTATACCATGTTAATGCTCAAATTAACATTGAGTGTGTTTGGAAAATTACTATTACCATTGGTACTAGATGGAAACTAGGGTGATACTAGTACTATTAGTACTAGATGAGTACTAGTATAATTTCTTCTAGTCGGACACTAGTACAATCAGTGCTGCATTAAGAACTGGTTTATAAATAAATAAAAAATCCATAAATTTATTGGTTTTTTAAACCCAATGAAATTTGTTAAGTCTTTGTCTTCACAAGCAATTTCTGGTTCATCAATTCTTAGTTTATAAGAGGAAATGGAAAGTTCCTTCGGGGCACACTCAATCCACTAGCACCTTGTACAACTTGAGTTACGTTTGGTAGCCCACCATATACCAAACACTAATGAACATACAATACATATATCAGTTTTTATTAATTTAAAAAAGATCGCTGGTTTTACATATGAACATATATATTTATAAAAAAACACTTTTAAATAATTTTAAAATTAGTTTTTAATTTTATTTATTTTTTAAAAAGTCACTTTTTTAAGACACAAGAAAACTGCGGCTTACTTACATAAATTATCGAATAAATAAACTGATATTCAGGTGGCAAAGTGTTCTAATAATTTTCAGCGGCGGTGCAGCGAAAATGTGCACAGCATACTATTCTTTGTTTCAAATTTTAATTTGTTTAAAAATTGTAACAACTAAAAATAAAATAAATGAAAATTAGCAATTCGCGTTAAAACATTATCAAAAAGTTATATGAAATTCTACAAGTCAAATCAATCTACAAATGAACTACTTGAAGTACTAGTACTTTTCTGTATGTGTTCAATCACCTATTGAAGTAGTGCTTGCTATACTAGTAATTATACCAGTAGCTAAAAGACAATTAACGCTTATCCTGCTGCAGGGTTGTATATAAACTTTTGACAGTGTAGTTCAACACGCACCAAGAAAAATTTTATACACAGCTGCGCTACGGAGAGTACCTGATAAATCTGCCTTGGAGGCTTCCTTGACTACTCCTGAGAGGCTGTCACTATTACTCTCTCTATCTCTTTCTATTTCTCTCTCTGTGTGTGTAAGTATGTGGACTTCTGCGATGCTTGACCGAATGGATTCAAACTAGTGGATTTTCAAAAAGTTCTATAAAAACTTATATATCCTGTAAATTGAAACCGACTCTGGACGGTAAATTTCAAGAAATCTAAAAAAAAAAAAATTGTTTTCAAAATTATTTGATCGCGGATTCTTTGACTTTGAACAGGCAGTAAACTGTGAGCCGATGTCGAAAGCTATCGTTCGATCGAATAAATAACATTTAAAACAAAAACAATTTTTTAAATTTGTTTTTGTTTTAATTGTTATTTATTCGATCAAACAATAATAGCTTTCGACAACGGCAAACAGGCAGTGAGATTTTTAATTATTTGTTTATTTAATAAATATTTAGAATAAAAGTTATAACTCCAAATAAACAAAAAGTGTAATGATATTATATATATACAAAGTCCCATTTTAACGAGCTCTCAAGTTTATTAAAAAGCTTTAGGCTATTTGTTTTTTAAGAAATAGATTTTTTTTAATTTTTTAAAATAATTTTTAAGTAGCTTTACCGATTGATGCCATAGATTTATCAGGTCTTGTCATTGAAAAGCCACATCGATGGCCTATAGCCGAGTCAAAATCGGTTGTTGCGTTCGTTAGACATCGTAAAAGAAAAAATTCGTTATAAGTGATTTAAAAATCGTATATAGGTTTTTACTCCCTAATTAAAAATATTTTAGATCGAATTAACATTTTTTAAATTCAAACTCAATTTTTTTCAAAACAAATTAAATTATTTTTAAAATAAATTAAAATTTTTGCATATCAAATTCAACATTTTTCATATTAAATTCATTTTTTTTAATTTAAAATTAAGTATTTTCATTTTCAAATTCAATTGTTTTTAAAGTTTGTTTAATTGTTGTTTAAAACTAAGTTGTTTTATTTAAAATTTAGATATTTTTAAAATTAACTAAATTTTTATACATTAACTCGCTTTTTTGACTTCAAACTGATTTGCTTTTTAAATTAACTTAATTTTTTATATATTTTGTTTTCTTTAATATTGTTAAAAAAGTACAACTGCCTGTCCCACTGAAATATCTTCCAATCCTGGACAGTAAAAACTTTTGAATTACATTTACTACCAAATCTAAAAAATAAGTTCATTCGAATGTAATGAAATTTTAAAAAAAGGAAGAAATCTTAAAAATTAAGTTAATTTATATTTTTATATTTATTCTATTAAATTTTAACACTTAATTCAAATCTAGTTCATAATAGTACTAATCGAAAAGTTTAAAAATTAAACTACGACCCATAGAAATACATCAAATAAGAGCGTAATACACATAAATTATTTTTTATAAAGAAGGCCTTTATTTTTTAAGCTTTTAATATTGAATTAAAAAACAAATGAATGTGGATTTTAATAATTTGAATTTGGAAAGAAAATCATTGAATTTTAAATGAAAAAAAATTAATTTAAAAAGAAAAATGTTTAAGTCGTGTTGAAAATAATTCAAATTACTTTGAAAAAAAAAAGTTAATTTGTTTTGAAAATAATTTAATTTCATTTGAAGAAAGTTGAATTTGTTCCGAAAATGGGTTCAAAAAACCCATATATCGTATCAGCTAGTATTCTTGACTCTTTTTATGGAATTCAAAAAATCACACAGATCCTCGCTTTTCACATGGGAATTGGTTGATTCATTCAAACGTTAAAGGAGTGTGAAAATTGAAATAATAGTGCTTTGCCAAACGATTATTAGACTTTTGAGCTCGAAGAGCTTAATGTGGTTTCAACAGGATGGTGCCACTTGTCATACTGCGGGCGAAACAATGGACTTATTGAAAGAACATTTCAACGACAACATTATTTCGAGAAATGGACCGGTGAATTGGCCTCCGCGTTCGTGTGATTTGACGCCACTCGATTATTTATTGTGGGGATACCTTAAATCATTGGTTTACGTGGATAAACCATCAACGATTGACGCTTTGGAAACCAGTATTCAACGTGTCATTGCTGAAATACGCCCTCAAATGCTTGAAAAGGTGGTCGAAAATTGGACCTCCAGAATGACCTTTGTGCAAAATAGTCGTGGTGGCCATATGCCCAAAATTATATTTAAATGTTAAATGACAAGAAATTATCTACCAAATAAAAATTTTTTTTTTGGCCATTTCATAATTTCTCATTTGTTTTATTTAAATTTCAAATCAGCAAGCTCTTGTAAAAACACCCTTTATTAGAAATTTGCAAAATTTTAGTTATTTTTCTATCTGATGATTTATATTTTACTGCTGGAAATTCGATGTTTTGAAATTTAAGATTCAATTAAGTCTTTATTATAATAATATATATGTCACTCTATTTTTAAATTAGCTAATGAAAATTTCAGACATCCAAAAAGGAATTTTTCTTCGTTATTCACTATACAAGAGATTTTAAGAGAACATTAAAAATCACTTGATCTCTTGCTACCAGCCAGAGAAAAATTGTACAGGGAAATAGAAAGATGTTGTTATTGATTTTCAAGCTAACTTAAAACAGTTAAATTTAAATTAATTATTTATATTGTGAATATCTACATTAAAATACCTTTGAAATGGCAATATTTCGTAAATATCGGTCAACATTAAGATACTTAAAAGTGTACCACAAAAAAAGTTATATCTTCATAAGCCATCGACTTGAATATGACATCAACATGACTCAGGCAGAGTGACGGTATTTCCATGTACGGGTTAAGTACTAGAGCAGCAACCACATCTAATAAGAATATTTTAAATGCAACAAATTTGTTTAATTACCAATTACTTTATTGAGAATTAGACTAACTTTCCGTGTTCCGAAAAAATATTACTGTTTTATAAAGGGCTTATAGAACAAATCTTGTATGAAAATCTGTTTTGTAAAACTTTTATAAATCAAAAATATATTCTATGAATAAGGTCTTAAGCATTTGTCTTAAATACAAATACATTTTTTGACAATATCCCCCTTCGCCTTTCATTCTATATGGAAAAATTGACATAAACTTACCAAAATAACATATAACGGAAGTAAATTGAACGCCTAAACTATAAAATTATTTATTTTAATCATAAATGTTTAAAGAAGTGTCAGCGATACCAGACAATCATCACCAAAAAGTCCTCTTATTTACTTCACCGCAATCAGACAGAAAAAGACACTCGTATTAGTATTTGTCTTAAAAGCCAAAGGAAGGAGAATTTTCAGCGGACTTTTGGTGTTTGTCTGTCAACTAGAGGGTTATAAAAGAAGCCAGAAGAACATAAAATGATTTACACTAGAACTCATTTACGCCATTTACTGCATTGATTTATTACAGTTTGGCACCAAACCACCACAAAACAAACCAGTCAGTCAGCCATGGCAGGCAGGCATTTAATCAGTCAGGCACAGTTTGCATTCGTCAGAGTATTTATTGCGTTTGCGAGACATGAAAGTGGAAAAGAAATCATAAGACTTATTATTACCCGTTAACACAAAGTGTGTACGAGTACGTTTCTTTTCTGATAGACAAACACATGCTTTGGCTGTCAACGTTTTTTTTTTTTTGTTTATGTTTTTCTTGTGAGTGTTTTTTTTCTGGTTCTTTTGTTTTGTCAACGCATAATGAAAATGTTGTAACACCTAAATGAAATCTGTTGAGTATCTCTTTTAGTACGCACTGGGGCTTGACGTTGGTGGTGTCAAAAAACTTCTTTACACACAACTGCAGTAGTTTCCAAAGGCACTTGTTGTTAAACGAAATGTACGGCTAAATTGTAAAAGAAAATGTTGGCTTCGCAAAATATAAATGAAGTCGTTAAAGTTTTGGATTTGAATACAAATGCTGCAGTTCATTTGCACATTTTTCAAAATTTTAATGATGCTCTTGTTAAAATGTTTTCATAAAGTGGAAACAACAAATTTTATTTCTTTGCAAAATATTCATAGTGTGTAAACAGCAGAGACTGGCAGAACTCACACCACGTCAAAGTGCCGGCCGGCCGTTCATGCAAAATTATTTGCAAGGAGCATTTTATTTGTTTCGAATAATGGAATGTGTTTAAACAGTAGTAGTGTGTTTGTTCCAATTGAAAGGATGTTTGATGGCATGCTAAATTGACAAATGCATGCAAAGCACTTTGGGCTTCATTAAATACTTTTTTTTTAATGAAAAATTCAACAAAAAGTGGCATTTTTTTTTGTTGTGGCTGTTAAATATTTCTTTTAACATTTTATTGCGTGTTGTGGTAAATTTACTGCCAAGGTTTTTTTTTATTGTTTACTTTATTTTTATTAACTTTTTTTTTATCCATCTCCATAAGTGAGACGTACATACGTTTTGAAACAAGTAAAAGTGAAATACTTAAACATGATAAATTTTGGAACGATGCGAGTGGCAAAAATGTAAAGTTCTTTTTTGTACCGAGATCCTTTGCATGTGTGGCTTTGAAAAACAATTTATTTTTCTTATATTCAATAGACAATTTAGCAGTTGCCGCCGAGTATTTTACTTTCGTCTGTGGAATATGTACTCTTAATACGTGGAGAGAAATTATGTTGGATGTCTTTCCTTCTTTATGAAAGTCCTGCATTGCAACAAGTCTCTTTGTATAAGCTGAAAATATGGTACAGGTTAGACTTGTGTCCAACTAGCTCATTAGCTCAGTTTTGACAAGAACCTCTGATCAAACTCATTTAAATTACATAAGTTTGATCAGAGGTTGTTGTCAAAACTGAGCGAAAGAGCTAGTTGGACACAAGTCTACTACAGGTTATTTGGTGGGAATCGAACCCACAATCTACGCACCAATAGGCTACTATCGCTGCCTAATATTTTTAGCAACTATCCTATTTGTAATATATGTAACATTGCACGATGTGGGAAATCCTCTTTCCATATTATGCGTCAAGCATTTCTGTACAAAATTCTTATGAAGTTGGCATCACTGAATTTCATAAAACTTGGACATTTCCTCAAAGGTTTTCTTTACACCAATGGGCTACAACAACAATATTGTATTCTATACGTCAATAGTTTGTCCCTAAAACTAAAAGTTCAATGCCCGAAAGGCGATTCACGATGATCCAACAAAGAACTAATTCTTTGAACTGTTTCCTCGACATTCCAGATTTTTTAGATTTGTGTCGGCCACTGCTTTTTTTATATCGGACCAGCACTCAGGGGATGACCCCTATATATGTAATGCATTGCGCTGGAACTGAAAACGAGGGGATAGTATTGAGGGGACAGATTAGGAAAGATGAGAAGATAGACAGTTGTTTTTGTAGCTATTTCAACCTTTTACTTCGCCGGCTGATTTTAGCTACAGGGCCGACGAAGGTGGCTGCTGTTACTCTGCTTTTAGTACCTGATAGTGTCAGTCGCTGCCAATTATGTTCAGTGATCAGTGACTATGCCTTCATCATTGAAACCGACTGGCAACAACTAACACAACAACGCGCTCTAATGCTGATCAAAAGAATTCAACACAATATTTCATGACTCAGCACGGGCTCGAACTCAGGACCCTCCGCTTCATAGTCTCGTGTTCTACTACTTCAGCCAACAGCACCCACATGATATATTATGCTAACAAATCATGGGTGTAAATCGTAGACACACCTGACAACTGATTTTAGTATGACAACCTCTAGTGTGCTTTATGTTCACATATACATTTTAGTTGAAATTTATAATGCCTCAAGATGCCAAAATATTGAACTGATTTTAGTAATAGGCAGATTGTGCACATCTTTGGAGAAACATCTCTCAATTACTTAATTATTTGATAAATCGCTTCTATAACAAGAGTCCTAGAGGGATAGCAAAATATCGCTGAAGCTATTAAATTTTAAATGCTCTACTTCAGATAACTGCGTGTAAGGCTTTTAACTTAAATTAACTTGAATTGTTGTTATTTTCAGCAAAAGTGTAACATGGCTTGTGACATTTTTACTTATAGCCAACATATTCCCCTGCCAATTTGCTATGAAATTCCTTTGACCTCCTTTTTACTAGGTCTATTACCGCAATTATGATACAACAGTTTGTTACATTATTTATTTAATTTTAATATTTATAGTTGATAAATAACCCATTTGCATTAACATATTAAATTTATCTCAGAAGTTAAATTTCCATTTAACTCGCTTGATGTACTCGTCGTATATTTGCACTGTAATAAGCCAAATTGTTAATACAATTTGTGTAGTTGTTCATGTGCGAGCACTTTTCACATTATAAATTAAGGCCTTTTGTTTTATTCTGTTGCTCTGCTGGCAGTTTGCTTGTTTTTTTTCCTTTTACTTTTACTCTTGTATTGCTGTTAAACTAATTTTGTTTGACATTAAGTAATACAAGGTGACAACTGACGACATTCAAGCAATTTTTTTTCGTTGTTGCTGCTGTTGCTTGTGCGTTTCGTTGTGGAGTATCTTTTGATGAAATTAATTTACGAGCTGGGTATACATACATACGTATTTTGTGACTTCTATTAAGCGTTAAAATATTCATTGAATTGAATATAATTTTGTCGTTCAAAAGTTGCTGCTTTCAAATTGTGACTAGAGTTGGGGCAGTCAGTCAGTTAGTCAGTCTGTTTGATTGGTGACATACGTTTAAAATATTCTACCGTAATCATGGTGTAATTTAAGCCGCCAACTCTGTACAAGAATTTAATATATTGGCATGTTTGTAGAAAGATAAATATGTACTCGTATAATGTACATACAGTCGACTCTTGATAATTTGAAACTGAAGGGACCAGAGAAAAAGTTCAAATAATCGAGTTTTCATATTAACGAGACTTCAAAATATCGAAAGAGAGGCAGAAAAAAAATTCAAATTAACAAGAGTTTTCATAAAAAAACCAAAACCATTTGCACGCACTAAATTCCGCAAAAGCAAAGCAATGAAATTTAATTTTTTATATTAGCAACTGTCGATGTAGTGCTGTATACTAAAATCGTGCCTGCAGGAGGATAAGCGTTAATTGTCTTTAAGTTACTGGTACGATTACTATTTAGTATAGCAAGCACAGTTGCCATAGTTGGTAGCATTCTACCAAAATTGGTAATTTTTTTTAGGGTTGGTAACTTGGTAACTTTGTTTTTAAGGCTTGACAAACTATCAAATTATTGCTTTTCTTTTATAATTTTTCCGCATTACTCAACACTGAGAAAAAAAATCATTAAAAACAACTGTGTGAATGTGCGCCAAATTGTTCAACGGCGTAATATACAAATGTCATTATGTTTGGTCAGCAAAACATTATTTTAAATGACTGCAATACTAAATAATTTATTTAAATTAAATACGGAATTCGTGGGTATAATGAATTGAAATATTTATTTATGTTGTAAAATGAATTAAAACGTTTTATGTTATGTTTTTTATTAATAAAAGTTGTTGTTTTTATTATAATAAAAATAGAGATTTTTGTTTTTATAAAAAAAAATTTTGGTAACTTTTTGGTAACATTTTCGGAAAATTTTGGTAGAAAATTTTTTTACTCAGTGGCAACCGTGATAGCAAGTACTAGTTCAAAAGGTGATTGAACATTACAGAAAAGTACTAGTACTTCAAGTAGTTCATTTGTAGATTAATTTGATATGTTGAATTCCATATTACTTTTTGATCGTGTTTTAAAGCGAATTCGCATTTTCATTTATTTTATTTTTAATGGTTACAATTTTTAAAAAAATTCAAATTAGAAGACTTAAGCCACCTGCATATCAGTTTATTTATTCGATAATTTATGTAAGTAAGCTGCAGTTTTCTTGTGTGTTGAAAAAGTGACATTTTAAAAAATAAATAAAATAAAAAGCTAATTTTAAAATTATTTAAACGTGTTTTTTGTTTGTTAATATTTATGTTCATATGTAAAATCAGCAATCTTTTTTAAAATAATAAAATGTGGTACATGTATTGTATGTTCATTGGTGTTTGGTATATGGCGGACTACCAAACGTAACTCAAGTTGTACAAGGTGCTAGTGGATTGAGTGTGCCCTGAAGGAACTTCCCATATCCTCTTATAAAATAAGAATTGATGAAACAAAAATTGCTTGTGAAGACAAAGACTTAACAAATTTCATTGGGTTTAAAAAACCAATAAATTTAGGGATTTTTTATATAAAGGGTGTTTTTATAAGAGCTTGCTGATTTGAAATTTAAATAAAACACAAGCCAAATTATGAAATGGTCAAAAAAAATTTTTGATTTGGTAGATAATTTCTTGTCATTTAACATTTAAATATAATTTCTGGCATATGGCCACCACGTATATTTTGCACAAAGGTCATTCTGGAGGTCCAATTTTCGACCACCTTTTCAAGCATTTGAGGGCGTATTTCAGCAATGACACGTTGAATACTGGTTTCCAAAGCGTCAATCGCTGCTGGTTTATCCACGTAAACCAATGATTTCAGGTATCCCCACAAAAAATAATCGAGTGGCGTCAAATCACACGAACGCGGAGGCCAATTCACCGGTCCATTTCTCGAAATAATGTTGTCGTTGAAATGTTCTTTCAATAAGTCTATTGTTTCGCCCGCAGTATGACAAGTGGCACCATCCTGTTGAAACCACATTCCGTTTACATCCACATCTTGAAGTTGTGGCACCAAAAATTCATTGATCATGATTCTGTGTCGATTTCCATTCACGGTAACGCGTCGTCCTTCCTCATTTTTAAAGAAATAAGGACCGATGATTCCACCAGCCCATAGACCGCTCCAAACAGTACATTTATCGGGATGCATTTGTAATTCTTGAACGGCGTGTGGATTATCTTTGCTCCAAATACGGCAATTTTGCTTGTTGACACATCCATTCAACCAAAAATGCGCCTCATCACTGAAGAGAATTTTGCGGATAAGCATTTTTAATTGAACACAGTTTTTGAAAACAAATTTCCACGATTTGGAAGCGTTGTTCTGGAGTTAACCTGTTCATAATGATTTGCCAAACAATACTGAGTAGAGACGTCACTTTAAACTGTCAAAACAGCTGTCAGACAACAGAGTGATTCGTATAAAAAAAAAATTTCATAAAACAACACCCTTAAACCAGTTCTTAATGCAGAACTGATTGTACTAGTATCCGACTAGAAGAAATTATACTAGTACTCATCTAGTACTAATAGTACTAGTATCCCCCTAGTTTCCATCTAGTACCAATGGTACTAGTAATTTTCCAAACACACACTCAATGTTAATTTGGGCATTAACATGGTATAGGAAAGTTCACAGTTGGGAACTAGTACTGGTAATTTTTGTACTATTGCAATACTAATTTGCTACTAGTTCGATTTCCTGCAGGGGTGGTACAGAAACTAATGCAAACGATCTAATTTTTTTTTAAAAACAGAAATAAAATCACATTAGGAGTTCAAATTAAAGAGTGTAGAATAACCGAACTTCAAATTATAGAATGTTGGCGAGCAAGATTTAATTTTTATAGCATTTCGCAAAAAAACTAAAATAAATAGTTGTTTTATTTATTTTATATTTTGCATAAAACACAGCAATTAAAATAATTCAAATTATAGCGAGTCGGCGATCAAAATGCCATTCAAATAATTTCAAATTATTGAGGGGACCAAATTACAGAGATATTTTTCAATTTATTGAGTGTTTTTCAAGGGACTTGGAAAACAGTTCAAATTACCACGATATTCAAATTAACGAGTTTCAATTTTTCAAGAGTCGACTGTATATTATGTTTGTTCTTATATTGTGCACACCCAGCAAACAAGTTTGATGTAGAATTGAAAATAATAATTTTATAATTAAAGACCTTCATGATTGACAATCTGATGTATACAAATGATCTGTATTTTTTGATTTAAGTAATAAATCGTATGTGCTCAATAAGTGTAATAGCGTAACTAAAATTTAGGAAAGTGCAGCTGATTTGTTGGCAGATCTGTCTGACTTCATATTTTTATGTATCGTTTCGTAAAAAAATACACTTGTATGCTATTAATGCTGCACTTTTTAAGCTGCCTATTTTTTTTTTTGTATGACAATACCACAGTTGCAGCAGATTTTGCATTTTTATACCCTTGAGGGTATAAAAATGCCAACTATTTAATTTGCTTTGTAATCTTGTTTGCGATATTATTTTACAATAGCCCTATTCACAATCTTGTGCAAATGGTCGTGCATCATTGCATTTGCAAAATAATTGTACTCTACACCAACAAAATACATTGAAAATACTTTCAAATACTCTCTCAATTCGCAAATGCTATAATGCAAGACCATTTGCACAGAATTGTGAATTGGGCTAATGTGACAAATTGCACAATTTTATTGAAAGTGTGTGTAGGACTCTCAGGTTTCACAAACATAGATTTCTGCCTAGAATAACAAATAGCTTGTAGAAAAGGCATTCATCGAAAATAATTTCTTAAATTAGTATTCATTTAAATTTCAATTCCAATTTGTAGCTGGTGTATTAAAAGAAGGTTTTGCAATATCGATTGATAAGAGTTTCATGCATCGAAAGCTTGTTGTTGTGTTTGTTGGGTGTTTGCTGGCGTTGGCTGCAGCATGTGGTTTGTGCGGGCTTAATTATGACTTGTTGTATGTTAATGAACAATTTATTACTTTTTGTTTTGTTTTTTTATTCTTTGAAATTATTTAAATTAATTATTATATTACTAATAATGGGCATTGCTATTAAGAACAAATATTGAGTCTGTAAACATTGTCGCATTAACGTTTTCATTAAAACTGTATGAATATAAAAAAAATCAAAAATTTTAATTTTTGCCTTATATGTTTTTCTTTAAAAAAAAAGTAAAATTAATAAAATATCGATTAATTTGTGCAGCTCAAAATACGATTCTATTAATTTAAATCAAGATTAAAACTTTTTATATAAAAAATGTTGCATGCATATTAATGTGTACATCATTAATAGGTAAGTCAAGTTTTGTTAACCCTGCTGCTATCAAATTCTAAGCGCCACTTCGGTAAAAGTTGTAAAATTTTAAACAAATATCTTTGAAGATGTGTTTAATTTATATATTTCATATATTAAGTTCAATATATTTGAAAATGTTATGATTTAAAGATGCTACTAATTTTTATAGAAAAAAAGCCTGGAGCTACCTGGTTTTAGTAAAGGGTGTTTTTTTATGAAGTTTTTTTTTATACGAATCACTCTGTTGTCTGACAGCTGTTTTGACAGTTTAAAGTGACGTCTCTACTCAGTATTGTTTGGCAAATCATCATGAACAGGTTAACTCCAGAACAACGCTTCCAAATCGTGGAAATTTGTTTTCAAAAACTGTGTTCAATTAAAAATGCTTATCCGCAAAATTCTCTTCAGTGATGAGGCGCATTTTTGGTTGAATGGATGTGTCAACAAGCAAAATTGCCGTATTTGGAGCCAAGATAATCCACACGCCGTTCAAGAATTACCAATGCATCCCGATAAATGTACTGTTTGGTGCGGTCTATGGGCTGGTGGAATCATCGGTTCTTATTTCTTTAAAAAATGAGGAAGGACGACGCGTTACCGTGAATGGAAATCGATACAGAATCATGATCAATGAATTTTTGGTGCCAAAACTTCAAGATGTGGATGTAAACGAAATGTGGTTTCAACAGGATGGTGCCACTTGTCATACTGCGGGCGAAACAATAGACTTATTGAAAGAACATTTCAACGACAACATTATTTCGAGAAATGGACCGGTGAATTGGCCTCCGCGTTCGTGTGATTTGACGCCACTCGATTATTTTTTGTGGGGATACCTGAAATCATTGGTTTACGTGGATAAACCAGCAACGATTGACGCTTTGGAAACCAGTATTCAACGTGTCATTGCTGACATACGCCCTGAAATGCTTGAAAAGGTGGTCGAAAATTGGACCTCCAGAATGACCTTTGTGCAAAATAGTCGTGGTGGCCATATGCCCGAAATTATATTTAAATGTTAAATGACAAGAAATTATCTACCAAATAAAAAATTTTTTTTTTTGACCATTTCATAATTTGGCTTGTGTTTTATTTAAATTTCAAATCAGCAAGCTCTTATAAAAACACCCTTTATTTGCTTTTACAAAACCAATAGCAATATGATCAGACGATAAGGCAAAAAGGAAAAGAGTCTAATGTATTGAACAATTAATTATTATATATTTATTTATTTAAATAGTTATGACATTTTATATTTGACATATTGTCATAATTCTTAATTCTTATCTTCAGGCTCTAGGTCTAAGAATTGAAAATAAAACTCCGTTTTTTATATTTTATTTTCTTATTCGTTTATATATTTTAAATATTTCAAACACCTTCGGTGTTCTTCTTCAGGAAAAAATTTCGAGTAAAGTCGTCCACTTAGCACTAGGGTGAATTGTTTACTCTTATTATTCGATTATAATTTTATTTGGAAATGGAATTTAGTTATTTTCGGTTTTTTATTTATTTTTATCAAATACAAATTCCTGTGTAACTTTGATTAACTTTAACCGCATTTTTGTACCAAAAACTTGCAGTTTTTAGTCGACACACTTTCCGTATAAATTTGGGTGAAAAAGTGCGGGAGGCGGCCTATTGAGTCCCGCTGTTAGTTTCTATATCTACAAAAGCTGCTGTCGTAATCTGTAGCATCAATTTCTTTTGAATTTAAAAAAAAATAGAATTAGTTTTAATTGAATTTAGCGCCTAAGGTAACTTCAAATAACTTGTATAGAAATATGTATGTGTTTTTTTTTTCTTCTTGAATTCCAAAAAATTTTAATTATTTACTTAACAAATGCTATTATTCGTTGTTTCATTTGTTATTTAAAATTAAGGGAAGTCGGCTGGTGCTTACTTTTTCAATTAACTTTTTATTTGTGCCAAATCATCCTACGTTATTAGTAGCAAGAGCAAATGTTACACGGACTTTTACCTTGTTCTATTAAACTGCAGGTATTCACTTATTCAGTTGGGTACAAAAAAAAAAAAAAAAAAAAAAAAAAAAAAAAAACAACAACAATAAAAAATAAAACTTCAAAAGACCAAAGTGACGAAGTGAAAATTTTAAATTGTGTTTTATTAAATATTCAAAAAAAAAAAAAAAAAAAAAAGAAACAGAAATTAAAAACGTAGTGATAATTATAAATATTTTAATAATTATAATGAAGCACAATCAAAATATATTTTACATGTGAATGTCTTGTTGTTTCAATACCAGCCAGCACTCCAAATAACTCCAGCTGAGAGCGGCGCTTATAGGCCATATTCTTTCATACAATGGAGTGCTATTGCGCACTTTGCGCGGCACAGTTTGCACCGGACCGGACCGGACTGTGTAACAGTATACTTTTTGGGCGAGTCAGTGGCTTCCAAACTGAAGCACATACAACATTTGCTACAACATTTTAGAATTTTTTTATTCTGTTGCCGATGTTCTTCCAAAAACTATTTAACAATTGTATTTTATTGTGTTAATCACAAAATTAGTAAATGACACGGCGGTTTTTTTTTCTTTCTTTCTTGAAAATGATTTTCATTTAAATATAAATAATAGCAAAACAAAAAAAAAAACAAAAAGTTACCAAGTCAAAGAGAAAGAATGGTTAATGGGTTCTTTGTGTTTATATGGAGATTTGTTGTCGATTTCAACGATTATGTTGCATATAATAATGATGATTATTATCATCATTATGATATTTTTAATATCTTTTGTTGCCTTGATTAAATACCTAATGCCGACGCCGCCGCTGCCATAAGCGCTACAACTATGCCGTTCGGGAATAAATATTGAAAACATGAAATATTACACACTCTCATATGAGTATTTGGAAAAGTAAAGATATGGAAGATGATCATGGGAAAAATTGTTTGCGCTTGTAAGTGATTATTTATTTATTGGTTTATTGTGATAAAAACAATATTAATAATAAATAAAGCAAATATTTCAATTTCCTCGATTTGAATTTTATTTTATAATACAATTGCATTTTTTCGCGGCGCTATAAAAGTTTATTTCAATATTAAAAGAAAAGTCTCACTCGTTCTCAAGTCTTAGTTTGTTCCAAGGGGCCATGGACGAGCACTTTAGTTATATTTCATTATGCGACCACCACTCAGATTATGAGCTCATGTAATCCACCACAATTTAGAGTTAAGGGCATAGTTTTCTGTGGACAGATTTAAAAGATGACAACAAAGAGAATTTGTAGTGCCCATTTTATTATAGCCTTCCTTAAAAATAGTCAAAGGGTAAATATGTGGATTGTCAATGCTTCTTTAATTTCCATAGTATTAATATGCTACCCCATAAAGTATACATATGCCGGGTCCTCATGAATAGGGAAGTCGAATAGGCGACTTCTGTCTGTACTTCTGTTTTTCTTTTTAACTCGGACCAGCACTCAGGAGATGACCCCTACATATGCAGTGCATTGCGACGGAACTGGAAAGGAGGGGATAGTGTTGAGAGGACAGATGAAGAAAGACGAGAAGATAAAGAATTTTTATAGCTATTTGAATCTTTTTAGTGCTTCGGCTAATTTTTTGCTATAGAGCTGCAGAAGGAGGGTGCTGTTCCTCTGCTTCTTAATACATGATAGTGTCAATCTCTGCCAATTATGTTCAGTGAGCAGTGGCTATACCTTCATGACTGCAACAGGATGACAACAACTAACACAACCGCGCCCTAATGCTGATCAGAAGAATTCGGAACAATATTCATGACTGAGAGCGGCGTTGAACTCAGGACCATCCACTTCATAGTCTCGTGTTAACTACTTCAGCCAACAGCACCCTTTGCTTGTATTTGAAATCGGAAAAACTAGAGATTGGTCCTGGATTGATTTAATGAAAATGGTGCTCAATAGACTAAAAAAAATAAAAAAAGACTGTTCCAGGGCTGGGAAATTTAAATCTATTTTATTTTATGTAAAAGTAAAGTCGTAGAACTAATATATGTTAGTTTTTTTTAATTAAAAGTATTTTATGCTGCAGGAAGAATTAAAGTGGCATTAAAAAGCAAACAAAATCAAAGAGACGATTACAGAGATGGACAATTGAATCTATTTTCTTATATTTTTTTTTGACATAAAAGTAAGCAACTAAAACAAATTTATTCTTTTTTGATGTTTTTGTAAGAAATTTATTGCTACTGGAAAGAGCAAAAAACCCAAAAAAAACAGCTCCAGAGCTGGAAATTTAAATTTTCTAAAAATAAAAATTTTTTTTTATATAATTTTTTTTTTTGGTGTTCAAACATATTTTACATGTTAGAAAATGATAAATTAAGTATTGAAAATCTGACAGATCGAAAACATTGTTCCAGGGTTGGAATGAATGTATTTATATACTCCAGATGTACGCTGGTGAAGGAAGATTCGATACAGACGAATATATCACTTTTACTTTTTCATTGCTTTACGAGATTTTCTTTTCCGTAATAAGTTTTATAGTACAAAATAGTGTCAATCGCTATCGGTGCTGTTCAGTCAGTAGTGCTATTGGGGCACTCAGGGGTCCTCCCCTGAGTGCCGGTCCTAATTAAGAAAAAAAAAAAACCAAGTGATTTCCATCACCTACTAGATAAGTTTTTTTTCTGTCACACTTTTTGAATTGTATTGCCTTAACGTTTTTAATTTGCACGCATCTAATCAGCTAAATAACCATCGTCTGAATAATATAGGGTCCGCCAAATAACTTTTTTTTTTTGAAAATGCTATAAAAAAAACTACTGAATATTTTCTCAAATTTCTTTTTTTTATTTGAAAGTACAATCCTTCCGGTTAAAGCCTGGTACTCTGTTCAAAATTTCGTGCGAAATGCTGTCAGACTTCATACAAAAGTTTCTAGCATGAAATATATGCGGAATAATGTTGCAATAGTAGTACTGTGTTCTTATTGCGAAAAACATGTGAAATGAATTTGGCAGAATGTTCTTTTAAGAAATAAGTTTCTAGCAACATTTCTTTTTAACTGCGAAAGAACATGAGTCGTACTTCTTTCGCATGAAAACATAAGAGTTCTGTGTATATACATAAAACAATGTTGCACACATTCAAGGAAAAAAAGCCATGAAATATATAAAATCGCGTGGTGGGCTACATTAGCTACATGACAAAATTTTCACATGAAATAATTAATGTTGCTCAACATTTTCCACAAATTCGAACAGAGTACTAGGCTTAATAATGGAAAATAAAGTTTGACTTAGGTATGATGGAACAAAAAATTCAGAAAAATGGGACATGAAGAAAAATAATCAAACGGTAACACTGGTATTATAACAATAACATGTTAACATCAGGTTGATACAGTTCTCGTATCCTTTTTCACAATTAAATTTGTGTAAATAGGAACTGTTATCACATTCAACTAAGCCACCTAATAAATGGTGACAAACACAATACACATGAGCACTGATGATGAAGGTGTTGCGTCTTTCGAAAACAGCTGTTCTGCTCTGCTGTGTAAGTTGAATATAACTGATGTTGGCTTTCCTTTATGCCTTGGAATATTTATCATGTCTTTCCGAGATTTAAATTAAAATTTCGAATAATTAGCCCATAGAATCTTAATTCAATTTAATATGAAAATAATTTCATTCAAATGACTGCATGGCCCGATAACGATCGCCATTGACTGTAACGGCCACTCCTTGCTCATATTCGAAGAAAAATGGCCCAATTATGCCTCTGGACCAAAATCCGCACCAAACAGTGACTCGTTTTGGGTGCGTCGGCTTTTCAATGTATGCGTGCGTGTTTTCTGTGCCCCAAATGCGACAATTTTTCTTGTTTACATACCCGCCAAGATCAAAATGAGTTTCATCTGAAAATATAATTTTTTTTTTGGCAAAATCGGCATCTTCTGTAAGTCAATCGCAGTCCCACTTAGCGAAGCGAAAACTCATTGGATGGTCAACCATATTCCTTCAGCGGAAGGATAAAACTAATTATCTGTCACATCAGACATGAGCTAGTGTTGCCATTCACGAAATAAACACTAGTTGAAAAAAAACGTTAGATAGCGGACCCTATATAATATCTAAAAATATCTTGGAATAAACTATCATTTGCAGCCTTAGTAAAACATTAAATATTATGACATATTCCAGCTAAAACTATGAAATCCAACACTCTCCTTTACTGACTGCGTCAATACTTAATAAATCTCTCTATTGCCAGCATCCAACTACAAACCGATACATTCATTACAAGCGACCAGTTATGCAAATTGACACAAACTTATAGAAAGGAATAAATTAAAAGTCAAACTATATGGAAAGAAAAAAATTATAATCAATTATAAAATATTTACAAAATAAAAGACGCAACTACAGCAAACTGAAATATATAAGAGAGCGGCGTAAGTAAAAAGCCTGCAAGACATTTGCGCTTAAGAAACACGTAAGAGCTTAAAGCGTAAATATCTTAACAAAAATTTACAAATAAAAAAAAAGCAACAAAAAAACTCGTTAGGAAGGTCTAGTAGCCACTATACATATTTATATAAAATTTATTTAAAATAACTTCATATTTATAACGAAAATAGAGACTAGTTTAAATGTAACACACATGCAGCGCAGCGCAGAGCGGCTTATATGAAAAAAAAAAAAAAAAAAAAAACTCAAAGAAAAGATGAAAACAAAAATTAATAACACATCAATCATTTAACAACAATCGAGGCGGCCAAGTTCAAAGTTGTACTAAACTGTCTGTTTTAGAGTTGGCTTAAATGCCATTACAAACTAACTACGCTCATGTTTAGATACAAATTATAAAGCTCGGGCAAGCACTTCATGCAAAACTCACATAAATACTCTGGCATCAGATAACCTGAACAATGAATGTGTGCAGTGCGTTTGCATTATTGGTAATTTGTATCGCATAACCCACCCGTCCGTCTGTCTGCTCGTACCACTCGCACTGCTCCTATTAGCAGTTTCGAGTTGTGTTTTCAGTTTTCGTTCCTTCATGCTTTTTGTTTTAATTAAAGCTTGCACACATTAACTTTAATATATTAATAAACATTATATTAGAGCAGAAAAAAATTTGAAAAAAAATAAATAATAATAAAATAAGAGAACAAGGCAACAGCAAATATGATAAATTACCTGGGAAACCGAAATATGGGCTTAAAGATTTACGGATGTATTTATAACTCATAAAGATGATTATGAATATAATTAAAATCAGCTATTAAATTTGAGTTTAAACAAATCGGTTTTTTAATTTTTCTTTTTATTTTTGTCAGATATGAGAATCATTGGCGGGAAGCACATATCATAGTGTATTATGATTTTGAATAGATTTAAATTCCAAGTTGGGATTAATGTCGAGGCAATTTTGCTCAATCTCAAAATAAATAGTTTATGTGATGCACAGTGCATTGCCTCATAGACAATAGCAGGGAATTTAAGCAAAACTAAAGGTCTAATTTATAGAAATAATTTTGATTTTGTAAGGAATTTTTTTTGAACGCACATTCATATTAATATATAGGGTTCGCCAAATAACTTTTTTTTTTCTTTGAAAATGCTATAAAAAATCACTGAATATTTTCTAAAATTTTTTTTTTTATTTGAAAGTAAAATCCTTTCGGTTAATAATGCAAAATAATTTCATTCAAATGGCTGCCTCGGCTGGTCATGCAGTAGCCTACACGACCGGTCAAATTTTTAAGCACATTATCGATTGTGTGCAGCTGTATTTCGCCAATGGCTTCACGAATATTGTCCTTTAAAGCGTCAATTGTCTCTGGGTTGTCTCTGGCGTAACACTTATCTTTGACGGCACCCCACAAATAATAGTCCAACGGTGTCAAATCGCAGCTCCGAGGTGGCCAAACGACATCAGTTCTGCGGCTGATAATGCGATCTTCAAAAACAGGGCGCAAAACATCGAGTGTAGCTTCGGCTGTGTGGCACGTAGCGCCGTTCTGTTGAAACCAAATGCTGCCAATATCCTCCTCTTCAATTTTTGTGAACAAAAATTCGTTCAACATGGCCCGATAACGATCGCCATTGACTGTAGCGGTCACTCCTTGTTCATTTTCGAAAAAAAATGGCCCAATTATGCCTCTGGACCAAAATCCGCACCAAACAGTGACTCGTTTTGGGTGGGTCGGCTTTTCAATGTATGCGTGCGGGTTTTCTGTGCCCCAAATGCGACAATTTTGCTTGTTTACATACCCGCCAACATCAAAATGAGCTTCATCTGAAAACATGATTTTTTTTTGGGAAAATCAGCATCTTCTGTAAGTCGATCGCAGGCCCACTTAGCGAAGCGAAACCCCATTGAATGGTCAACCATATTCCTTCAGCGGAAGGATAAAACTAATTATCTGTCAAATCAGACATGAGCTAAATGTTACCATTCACGAAATAAGCACTAGTGGAAAAAAAACGTTAGATTGCGGACCCTATATTAAATTGAATGTTCGTCAAGAAAAAAAAATATACTTACATACATTCAAATTTAAGCTGTGGCTTGAGCTAGAAATAAAACGAAAAACGTTCACAAGTACTTGAGTATAAAAGAATTCAAACCAAAGAAGTTTGGCTTAGGTATGATGGAAGAAAAAATTCAGAAAAATGGGACACGAAGAAAATAATCAAATGGCAACACGTGTATTAAAACAATTCGTAATAAAATTTTTTTAAATAAGAAATGTTATCACATTCAACTAAGCCACCTAATAAGTGGTGACAAACACAATACACATGAGCACTGATGATGAAAGGGTTGCGTCCTTCGAAGACAGCTGTTCTGCTCTGCTGTGTAAGTTGAATAACAAAAAACTGATGTTGACTTGCCTTTGTGCCTTGGAATATTTATCATGTCTTTCTGAGATTTAAATTAAAATTTCGAACAATTAGCCTATAAAATCTTAATTCAATATAAAATAAAAATAAAATTAATTTTTCGAAGTCAATAGTATTAAGAGAATTACAAGAATAAGCTATTAAAAAAAAAGTTTGCAAATCACTCAGAAACAAACATCTCTAAATAATTATTCCATTTCTGTTTAGTTATTAAATTGAATAAACCTATTTTATTAACACTAAATGCAGAAAATGTTTTTAAATAAAGTATTACCATTGGAAATCAACTAAAAAGAAATAATATAACGAATTTTTCACTATAACGAATAGGTCTGACATTATATCATTCGTTATACCGAGCTTTGACTGTATATCAAATTTCTCGTGTGTGGCTCTTTTCGTTTGGACTGAATGGAGTTTGCCGCAGACGGACGGACGGACGGACGTGGCTAGATCGTGTTAGATTTCATTACTGATCAAGAATATGTCTACTTTATGGGTTCTTAGAGAGATATTTCGCTGCGTTACATATGGAATGACAAATTAAATATACCCGCCAATTCTTTTTGGGAGGGTATAAAAGAACAGCATTAACTTGAAAACGGCAAAAATCATCCAAATAGCAAATCATTTTACAAAAGGACGTATTCCACAAACCAGGTATTTAAACATTGTGAATGCAGTGTCCCTTTTGCATTTTCCTGCCAACAACAAAATAGAAAAATATAATCAATTTGTTACAGCTTATTGAGTACATCAAGTGGAAATTTAATGATTTAAGGTTCCACAAAAAATATTAAAAAAAAAAATAAGAAAAAACAGAAAATGAAATTAAAAAAAAGGAAAGCAGAACAAACCCTCTGAAATTATTAATAAAATCTTTTTTTGTTTGTTTTTCAATTTCTAGTAAAATGAAGATAGCGATTAAACAAACAAGATATTTTGGCACAAGAATTTATAAAATTTCAAAATCTCAATTTAATCAAAAATTTGTGAGAGTTCTCTTACCCTGAAAAAAAAAGTCAGAGCGAGATCAGTAACGCATTTTAACAGGATATTGAAATTGAAAGTGTGAAGCGGTAATGTTTCCTTATTCTGTTTTTATATCTTTTTTTAAATTTTTTTTTATTTTTACGCACTATAATTATGAAGCATAATTCTATTCAGTTTGTACTGCAGTTTATATTTAAACAAGTAAAAACGTTATATTCGACCGGGTCGAATCTTAAATACCCTCCAAATATTTAGTAAGTGAATTTAAAATGTTTAACTTGGTGGGACAGAGTTCCTTTATATAATATCGTACGTCAACGCCCACTAAAGGGGGCGGAGTTCAAAAATAGACAATATCATGTTTTCCACAGACGAACGTATGGGCATGGCTAGACCGTCTTAAACTTCATCACTAATCAAGAATATACATATTTACTTTATAGGGTCCAATTCTCCTTGGAGGGTATAAAAACTGTATTTTGGTGGGGTCGCTCTGGCAAGGGCTGTGGGGGAGACATTTCACCTTTGTCATAATACTCTAAAAATAAATGCTTGGGATGATTATATACGAAATAAAAAAAAATTTTTTTTTTGGTAGGGTCATTTAGGTGGAGGAGGGGGTAGGGCAGAGTAGAACCAGCTATCGTCTCAGCTTCGTCATTAAAGCTTAAAAATTTTATTATTCAGGAATGCAGGCTTAAGTAAAACAGTTTGTTAAATTTTTATGCTATTTTTGCATATAATAACACCCACCAAAAGTGGGCGGGGTCCACAAGTAATTTTTTATTTATTTTATGGCTCCTGTTTAAGGCGTTGGACCGTATTTGACATAAAAATATATCATTTGCTTAACAAAATAACCAAAAAACTTTAAAAATTATGTTGTTTTTTCTGGGTTGGTTTAGTTCTTCTTAGGGGAACTTTTTTCCCCCTTGCCTGTCACCGAACTTAACCTGCTCTAAGCTTTCAAATATATGTATACCAAATTTCAAGAGTCTAGCTCTTTTCGTTTGGACTGAATCGTGATTTCCACAGACGGACGGACGGACGGACGGACATGCCTAGATCGTCTTAGATTTCATCACTGATCAAAAATATATATACTTTATGGGGTCTGAGATGGATATTTCGATGCGTTACAAACGGAATGACAAAGTGAATATACCCTCCAAATTCTTTTTTGGAGGGTATGAAAATAAATGTAATAGATTATTTTCCTGTTTCGTAGATAATATTAGGAAGGAATTTTTCAATGCTTTTGTTTGTTGCGTTGTTTTTCTTCGATGCTTAAGTAGTTGAAAAAATCAAATGATGAGGTTTGATAAGGAGCTGTTTGGAAATGAAGGAGAATGATGATGTGGTCAAAGAGTGTCTCGGTAAAGTGTGAGATGAGTAATTAAATATTGATTTCTATCTAGAGTTTTTTGTACTTTACACAAGGATTATATTTCGGATTTTATAGAAAAATGTTAGAAGATATTTTCCCAAATATAAAAATGACTTATTGATTTTTATCAGGCTGTTACAAATGCTTTTAATAAGGATATGCGATTGCAATGGAGATACTATTTTATTTTATTTTATTTTATTTATCACGAATTGTTTTCAAAAAGGATTCGTTAATTTGGTTTCTTAGGAAAAGTTAAACGAAATTATTTTTCGGGATGAAATAATTTTTAATATCATGAAAGAAATTAGCTTATGAAATTAACATCCATGTCAGAGAGTTTCCGCACGGAATTGGTTCTCCGTATTTCGATCACTCCGAAATCAAAGAAGGACCAATTTTATTACAATGAAATAATTTTTAATATCATGAGCTGAATTAACTTATGAAATTTAAAAAGATTTCATTTCGAAAAATGTTTTTTTTTTCTCTCTTGCTTTCTAAGGTATCAAAATACGGCATCAATTCTGTTTTCGAACAAAATCGCTTTCGGCTGTAAAAATTATTTCTTTCCGATAAATTTTTTACTTTCTTACTTTCTGAGGATTCAAAATACACAATCAATTTCGTTTACGAACGGAGCCGGATTCTGTGACACGACAGTATGTCTGTGGCAATAGGCAATAACGAATAAGTGTTTTGTGCCTTAAATATTATTGCATCCAGTTAAAGTTCATAGTACTTATAAGCACATCGTTAGCTGAAATGCAAAAGGGCGTAACTAACAAAAATAAAATTTTACAGGAGAAGCAAAAAAAACTTTCTAAAATGAAAACCATTAAAATGTTACGCCCTCTTGTTTTTTTTTTTTTTTGTTAATAAAAGTGCCATTTTTGATCGTAAAAGTGTAAAATTTTATCAAGGCATGTAGTTTCATGACATTCATAATAATCAAGTAAAAAATCGATTATGCAATTTTTGGTAGTTACGCTCTTTTGCATTTCAGCTAACGACAAGTAAGTCAAGAAGTGACCAACTAAGAAATATATCATGTGAAACTGTAACGTAAAACCTCCCGAAAAAATCCTTTGCTTAAGTCCACTCTAGCTGTTCTTCCTTGTTTTTTTTTTTTTCTTTTTGGCACATGAATCTAACTATTATCAATTCATACTAAAATACATGATGCGCGGGTTTAACAAATTATTCAAAGAACTAGAAATATTGAACTGGATTAATGAGAGGTAATATTTGTTTTCTATCTACTCATCTTATCTCAACTGTCCCCTCAATACTATCCCCTTGTCTTCAGTTCCGGCGCAATGCATTGCATATGTAGGGGTCATCCCCTGGGTGCTGGTCCAACATAAAAAAAAAACAAGGAATAACAGCTAGAGTGAACTTAAGCAAAGGATAATCACCCTTATCGTGAATAACAAGGGAAATTTTTGTTCACATGAAATTTTTATTCCACCCAAAGGGAAAAATAGTATCGTGAATCTCCCGTCAGATATTATTCCCGCTATCAGTTCTCAGTGAATGCAAAAAAAGAGAAGAAGCCGAAAACAATATGAAAAATCCAATAATTTGTGTTGAAAAATTTAAGTTTATGCAATAATTTAAACAAATTTAAAAAAAGTATGGCTAAATATTTCGAAGTCAAATAATTTGGATACATTTTGAAAACCAGACAAAACAAATTACAAATATTCTTAATCTTTAGAATTGGAGCAAAAAGTTTTACAAAGACGCAGGGAATTGATTTGTTGCAAAAAAATATAAGTTTGTGTCTTATTAACGGGTCTTGACACTAAAACAAAATTGGCAGACTCTAATATTCGAATTACATAATAGAAAATACTTACAATTTCTACTCTATTCCCCACCAAAAACTAAGTGAATAAATTAAAGGGAAAAGTGAAAAAACTCGCGGGAAAAAAATCATTTACGATCAGGGGAATTTAATTTTAGCTGTAAAATCATTCACGGGGAATTTTTTTCATGATTGCAATTTTAGGGAAAAGGGAAAAATTTCGAGGGAAAAATTATTCATGATAGGGGTGAATATTTGTTTAAAAATGTTTGCCAAAATATCCTTGAATTGGAAACCAACACATTTTTCTCGTAAAATGGCATTTTTATATTTAAAATGATTATTTAATTTTTTTTTTTTTATTTTATTTAAAATTGGTATTTTGTAAAACCCTTATATGCAAATTTTATAAAATTTCACTAACAATTTTTAATAGTAAAAAAAAAGTTTTTTTTATTTTTATTCCATGCAGCGATTTTTAATTCAATTACATCCGCTTTTCACTGAGGATATTGGAGTTTTTAGAAAATTTTAATATATTGAAAGAATCTCTACGATAAGTCATAATTTTGCATGAATATTTATAAAACTTGATTAATTAATTTTTAGTTTTATTTGCTCCATTCTTGTTGTATCGCTTAAAAGTTTATTGAAAAACGATATCAAACGAAATTTCTCGAAACAAAAATATTTTATAAATATCTTCAATTTAATATAGGAAATCTTGGTGTAAAATTATCTTTTCATATAGAGGGTGTTTTTTATGAAGTTTTTTGTTTTATACGAATCACTCTGTTGTCTGACAGCTGTTTTGACAGTTTAAAGTGACGTCTCTACTCAGTATTGTTTGGCAAATCATCATGAACAGGTTAACTCCAGAACAACGCTTCCAAATCGTGGAAATTTATTTTCAAAAACACGGTTCAATTAAAAATGTTTATACGCTTTTTTACCGCAAAGTTCTCTTCAGTGATGAGGCGCATTTTTGGTTGAATGGATGTGTCAACAAGCAAAATTGCCGTATTTCGAGCCAAGATAATCCACACGCCGTTCAAGAATTACCAATGCATCCCGATAAATGTACTGTTTGGTGCGGTCTATGGGCTGGTGGAATCATTGGTCCTTATTTCTTTAAAAATGAGGAAGGACGACGCGTTACCGTGAATGGAAATCGATACAGAATCATGATCAATGAATTTTTGGTGCCAAAACTTCAAGATATGGATGTAAACGAAATGTGGTTTCAACAGGATGGTGCCACTGGTCATACTGCGGGCGAAACAATGGACTTATTGAAAGAACATTTCAACGACAACATTATTTCGAGAAATTGACCGGTGAATTGGCATCCGCATTCGTGTGATTTGACGCCACTCGATTATTTTTTGTGGGGATACCTGAAATTATTGGTTTACGTGGATAAACGAGCAACGATTGACGCTTTGGAAACTAGTATTCAACGTGTCATTGCAGAAATACGCCCTCAAATGCTTGAAAAGGTGGTCGAAAATTGGACCTCCAGAATGACCTTTGTGCAAAATAGTCGTGGTGGCCATATGCCCGAAATTATATTTAAATGTTAAATGACAAGAAATTATCTACCAAAGAAAAAACTTTTTTTGGCCATTTCATAATTTGGCATGTGTTTTATTTAAATTTCAAATCAGCAAGCTCTTATAAAATCACCCTTTATTTACAATTTTAAACGATGGCAAAAACGCTTGTTGCAAAATACATGCAGCTGTACAACAATTCATTTGTGAAAAGTTTTCTCTATTTCAATGTCTAAATAACAAAGTTGACAGTGAGATCTGAGGCCAAATTTACCGCATTCGATATTAATCGAAATTTGAGTAAAATTTGAGGTGGAAATTTTGATCGATATCGAATGGGCAAATTACCCCTCCTGATTTAAAAGGTTTTAGCTCAAAGAACTTTTAATATATAAAGAAAAGAATTAAAAAAATAAATTTATAAATTCAGCAGGGCAAACTACGCCATTCGGTAGCGATCGAAATTTCCATTTAAATTGTATTAACATTTCGATCGATATCAAATGCGATAATTTGATGTCGGGTCTTACTGTCCAATTTGTTATTTGCATAGATTTTGACTTATAAAAAGAGGTTCTTGTAAAAGATTCATATGTCCCCTTATTCTTTAACTATATGTCAACATCATGAACAAGACGAACACTTTTGTACTCCTTCTCTTTAGCAAAATTATCCATTTTTAACAATCTATTGCTATATTATTTTATATATTAAATGTATTACAACTATGTGAGAAAGTGATAAAGAAGGTGGTCAAAAATCAATTAGAAGATTATATGGAAAATAATTGCTTGCTATCTAGGTATCAGTCAGGATTTCGAAAGAAACATTCTTGTGAAACAGCGGTGAACTATTTAGTAAACAGATGGAAATGTGTAAAGAAAAATAATAAAATATTGGCTACTTTTCTTGATTTTAAACGGGCATTCGAAACAATAGACAGGAATATACTAATACAAAAGCTTTATAAATACGGTATCCAAGACACTGAGATAAACTGGTTTAGATCATATTTAGAAAATCGTAAACAGAAAACAAAAGTTAATAATATTAAATCATCAGCGATAGGAAATGAATACGGAGTGCCGCAAGGCTCAATTCTAGGGACTCTCCTATTTATTATTTATATAAATGATATTGAAAATATAATGGAAAAGTGTGAAATAGTTATGTATGCCGACGACACACTAATTTTTACGGAGGCAGAGGCAGAAGATATGTGCTATGAAAATGTAACAGCAGATATGTGCAGAATAAACAAATGGTTAAATATGAACAGATTAAAACTGAATGAAAATAAGACAAAACTGATGGAAATTGATATGAGCACCGATAAAACATTTCAAATAAACAATATAACAATCGAAAAAGTCAACAGCGTTAAATATTTGGGTTTTATAATAGATAAAAATTTAAAGTTCCACCATCATATTGAATATATCTGTAAGAAGATAGGGGGGGGAAAATAGGATTTTTTAAACGATTAAGAAATAAAGTATCAACAATAATGTCAATAAATATATGCAACACAATTATTAAACCGCATTTTGAATACATGTCAACAATCCTGTATTCCAGCTGCAATGATCAACAAATTACGCGACTACAAAAACTTCAAAATAAAGCAATGCGTGTGATATTAAAATGTAATCGATTAACATCAATAAATTATATGCTCAACACCTTAAAATGGTTAAATGTTAAACAAAGACTGCAACTGAACACAATAAATTTTATCCAGAAACTGAAAATTGGAGATGTGCCGCAATATTTAACTGACCACACAACGTACGTAAGAGAAGCTCAGCCGTATAACCTCAGAAATTCTAATGACTTCAGACTTCAACAGGCTAATACTACTATGATGAAGCGAACGCTGTTTCATAAAGGACTTAGACTTTACAACATGATGCCAAATGATATTAAAATTGAACGAAATAGCAATGTATTTCGAAGAAATGTTGTAAATTTCATAAGAAATAATTTAGTTCAGAACACTTAAGTTTTTTCTTGTATTTATATCAACCAAACTAATATGTAAAATTTTTAAAGTATTCAAATACTACTCAATAGAAAATCAATGAGTGTTCGAACTCACGGGCGATGTGTTAACACCTTTTTGTTTATTTATTTTATATTAAACCCACAAAAAACAAAGAGAATGCAAAGCAACAGACATACATACATTGTTATGTTTGTACATAAGCTACATACGTTGCTGTCTTGCTATCTCATTTTTATATATGTACGTATAACCACGTCACTATTCTCTTTGCTATGCATAAGACAAAACCGAAGATCAACATAAAACACTTTTTTAATATTACTCCAAATTAATACTCCGAATTAAAACACTTAAATCTCCGCTCGCCGATATCGGATCGCCTTAATTTTTGGCCTAAACTCTTCGTCGAAACCCGCACTAGCGTTTTAATCCAAAATTAATAAAATCGGCTATGAATTTCCGGAGAAAATCGCGTGGGAAAATTATATGAAAATTGCCCAATAATCACTTTCAATACCGACTGCCAAGCAACAACAACAAACAAAGTCTTACACTTACACTTGCGTATGTATTGAAACTAATAGTTTACTGCCCTAGAGGCGCGCGTATAGATGTTAACACATCAAAAAATAATAATAATAAAATAATAATATTTGGATATCTGTTTAACACTAACCCCTATATTCATAAAAAAATAAATAAAACGTATTTGAATTCTGTATGAACAAAATTTTGTATGAACAAATTTGATTAAAATACATTTCAAACTCATTTTAAATTTTATGAATACCGGGTTAAATGTTTAATTTTATTTATGCTGATTCTCTGGCAATATTCAAGGCCACAGAGATAGTTGTAGCAGGCTGTCAGAAATAGTTAATCGTCGTAAACAAGGAGTACTTAAGTGTCCTATTTTTCTTATTCATTTGACGTGACATTGACAAATAGTTACAGAATAATCTGGACTATTTGTGTAAACATTCTTATAAAAAAGTGTTTCTTAGTGTATTTTATATATTTGGGAATCTGCTGTTTAACACTAAAATTTTTAATTTTATTTGCGGACTCTCTTGCTGTATTCAAGGCCATAGTGAGTAGTCGCAGGCTGTCAGAAATAGTTAATCGTTGTCCGCAAGGAGTAGGCAAATGTTGTTTTTTTTTTGTGATATTCACTTGACGTGGCGTTGACAAATAGTTACAGAATAAGGTGATTGTTTTAATTAACTTTCGAAGAACAAGTCTAGCAACAGCCATTCATTAGTTAGTAATACATATTTTAATATTTAAAAGGTATTCTGTTTATTTCTTATTATTATGGGTAAACTTAATGAGCCCTCAAAACTTTGCATAACGTATTAAGTCCAATATTTACAAGAAATTGATCCCACTTGTGTTTTCAAACACTTTGCTTTTTTTTTTTTAATTAATCATTCTGTTTATTTTCAATTCTACTTACCGGATTTACAGTTGGCTTTTGCAGGTGCGTTGCAATGTTTGTGATATTCATGCCCATAGTGGGTATTTGTGAGCCGTACAGTTGACCAGCCGTCGGTGTCATGTCAGTTAACATGTTGTTGTTGTGTTTATAAAAATTGAACAGTTTTAAATTTTATTTAATAACTTGTACGCGAAAAATAATTTATTAAACCGGTAGTAGCAGGCAGTAACAAAAACAAAAAAATTAATTAATTTGATTAACAAAAATTTATGTAGTTGTAAATATATTTCAATTCCTTTTTTTTTTTTTTTTTGTAATAAAGTCGTTGTTATTTGTTTTTTGTAATGCTGTTGTATAGGTATTTTTTTTTATAAAATTTTTTCTATTTCTATTCCAAACTACTTTTTGAACACGCACTTTTTGTTAGAAAATACTTTATGTAATCTTCTTTCGCATGGTTTCTATTGTTGCACATTTTTTTGCTAGAGATTTGGAAAATTTTATTGGCGTCTTGCTGTGCACTCTGGGTTGTACAAAAAAAAAACAACAAGGCTTGATTTCTTAGCAACAGTTTGAATTGTTTGTTTTGTGTAAAGATTATATTCTTGTTCTTTTGGTTTGCATGTGTTCTCGGTCAGTTGGATTTGTTTTTTTTTTTCTCCTTTCTTTACAAAAAAAATATCTTTTGCGACCGTGTTGTAATCCGTCATGTGTAGCTGGTGTTGGCAAGTGATGACAAGCAGTAAAACTAACAACTAATTATTTGTTTATTCTTTCTTCTCGTTGTCGAATTTTTCTCACTGCATGGTGCTTTCAGGTATCTGCCTTTTAATTTCTTTTTGTTTAACTGTAATCACTTGTTGTTTTAATTTACACAAATTCGCACACAATTTTGTTAATAATTCTTTTGCTTGAGCTTTTTTTTTGTAATAAATTTTTAAATAAATATTTATTAATCCTATATGTTTTACCGTTAAAAAAATAGTTGTTTATTTAGAGAATTGTTTGGAGACACTATTGTGTGTTGAGCTGCCAAATTACGCACATATGATATGACTCACGGTGTGGCAAATTTAACCCTTTTAGATTTTGTATATCAAGAAGGGTTTGTTTCCTTTTGACGCTTTTTATTTCAAACATATACTTTTCTTTTATTCACTCGCACTTTTGTTTGAAGGGTTTCTTTTATTTTTGCGGCAAATGTAACAACCATTTGATTGATGTTTGATTGCCAGTCAAAATGGATGCGTTTGCTGTGTCAGTTGTAGAATATTGGAGTGTGTGCTTTTTTTTTCTTCTTTTGTTTATTTACTCCTGTATTGTATTTCTTTATCCGCGCAAATTTCAAAATCGTCGTAGCTGATCGTTTCTGTACTTGCAACTGTTTCGCATGAGACGTTGGCAAACAAAAAGCTTTCAACACGATACAACACAACAACAACAATGACACTATCAGGCAGCAGCAGCAAAACAAAATAACGTACGGCAAAATAATAACAATATAAAAAAAACAGCAGCATTAGCGGCTGCCATGCACAGAGTTAAAAGAGAAAACAGCAAAACATGCAAAATAATCACAAATATCTGCTATATACAAACACATGCATACAAATGTTGCACACAACTGCATGAGTTTGCGAGTGTGTGTATTTGTGTGTATGTGTTTAAAGCAAACTCGTTAAACTTGTATCGTTTTCTATTACATTATTTTATAAAAATTATTTTTTTTTGCTCTTCTCTTGTTCGTATTATTTATGGCTGGATTTTTATATAGCTTTTAGTGGTGTACATGTTAAATAAAATAAATGTTATAAACACACCGGTAACAAAAAACCAGTACTTCCAACTAAGAAATAAATAAATAACCAACCAAACAATTACACACATTCGCTTAAGCGGCTCTCTTTTTGGAAAAAATAGTTATTCTCTTTCGCAACAGAAAAAAAAACAACAGCAAAAACAACAAGAAAAGACGCACCCAAATCTAAACCCAAACAATAATTTATCACCCCAATACAATCAACATCTGCACACTAACACACCATTCATTCATAAAATCTCCTAAAAGCATGCAAATCCAGTGCTCTCTGGCCGACTCACTGTTTATGTGTGAGAACAAAACCCGTTTGTTTATTGTTGTTTTATTTTTATTTCCTCTTTTTCTTTTTTTTCGGTTGCTTTAAGTAGACGCCCCATGGCGTATGAGTGAGTAAATGCATGTGCTATCAGAAACAACCAATTGTAGACAGGAAAATCCAAACCTGTAATTATAACGATGGCCGCTTAACAATCAAGAGGAAAAGCTATATCCATCTCTTTCGTTTACATACAGTTTAGTACTGCTGGTTGATAATAACCCCTGCTTCCGGTAAAACCACATACATACACACTCACCCATTGCACTTCTTTATGCAAACTCACTTAGTTGTACTATTGTGTTCTCTTTTTGCTTAAATTGTTATTCGCTCTCTCTTTTATTATATAGTTTTATTGATTGTATATTTCTATTATCCTTTTTTATCACAAATTTGTTGTTATTTAATATATTGTGCTTTTCCATTTGCATTAATTTCTTTCTTTTTACTGCGACTTTCTGTGTTAGTTTTTTTATCTTTTATTTAATATATTCTATTAACTCTTTTTTTATTGCAAGTCCTTTGTGTTCTGAATATCAACATTAGAGTGTATGTAGGCATGTATGTATGCATGTGTGTATGGGTTAGTGGAATTTTTATTAAAGGTTTCAAGTTAAATATTTATTTAGTACACTTTCTATAATATATGGCTGTTGGATGACAGTCTAGTTTGGGTTAGCATTCAATATCATGTCCTTGTGTCCCCTTTTTTTAGTCCACTTAATTATTTCAGATGGCCATTGTCAAATTGTTTTTATGATGTGTAGGATATATAGGTGAGTATAATTTTGGGGACAGGCTTTTGTTACAAAACCTTAAATGAAATTAAATTGCATCAGAAGAATTGTGTATGAACTGAAATTGAAACCAGGTGTGTCAGTGTGTATTTGCACTGCAGAAAGTTGATATCTACTTTTATAGTGCTATTGAAAATAAAGCTCAATTTAATAAGAACTATTTGTAATTCGTATATAGGTTTTTACTCGCAAATTAAGCCATTTTCGGAACAAATTCAACTTTCTTCAAATTAATGGTGATTTCTTTTCTGAAAAAGTGTAACATTTTATCACTGTTTTCTTAATAAACTACAATTGGGCGCAATTTTTAAATAAAAGTAATTTTTTGTAAGAGATGGCGGATTAATTTTTAATAAATTCACTATTTTCAAATGTCTTGATATTGCAATTTTTTATTAAAAAGTGCAAATTATGCAGCATTTTTTTTAGAAAAGAAATCAACATAAATTAAATTATTTTCAAAACAAATTAACGTTTTTTCAAAGTAATTTGAATTATTTTCAACACGAATTAAACACTTTCCTTTTTAAATTAAATTTTTTTCATCTATAATTCAATGTTTTTCTTTTCAAATTCAAATTATTAAAATACAAATTCATTTGTTTTTTAATTCAATATTAAAGCTTAAAAAAATAAAGGCCTTCTTTATAAAAAATAATTTATGTGTATTAAGCTCTTATTTAACGTATTTCTATGGGTCGTAGTTTAATTTTTAAATTTTTCGATTAGTACTAATATGAACTAGATTTGAGTTAAATTTTAAAATTTAATAGAATAAATATAAAAATATAAATTAACTTAATTTTTAAGGTTTCTTTCTTTTTTTAAAATTTCATTACATTCGAATGAACTTATTTTTTAGATTTGGTAGTAAATGTAATTCAAAAGATTTTATTGTCCAGGATTGGAAGATATTCCAGTGGGACAGGCGGTTGTATTTTTTTTAACAATATTAAAGAAAACAAAATATATAACAAATTAAGTTAATTTAAAAAACAAATCAGTTTGAAGTCAAAAAAAGCGAGTTAATGTATAAAAATTTAGTTAATTTTAAAAATATTTTAATTTTAAATAAAACAACTTAGTTTTAAACAACAATTAAACAAAGTTTAAAAACAATTGAATTTGAATATGAAAATACTTAATTTTAAGTTAAAAAAAAGTGAATTTAATATGAAAAATGTTGAATTTGATATGCAAAAATTTTTATTTATTTTAAAAATAATTTAATTTGTTTGAAGTAAATGTTAATTTGTTTTGGAAAAAATTGAGTTTGAATTTAAAAAATTTTAATTTGATCTAAAAAATGTTTAATTTGGGAGTAAAAACCTATATTATTTTGGCATGAAGTTCGAATAACTGAACTAAACTTTAACGCTGTTTCCATATAAAGAGGACGTTGAATAATAAAGTCATGACTCATGACTTGATTTCTTTTAACTCGGGCCAACCTTCAGAGGATGACCCCTACATATGCAGTCCATTGTGCCGAAACTAGAAGGGAGTGGATGGTATTGGGAGGACAGATGAAGAGAGATGAGAAGATAGAGAATTTTTTTGGTGGCTATTTCAACCTTCTACTTTGCCGGCTAATTTTTTGCTATCGAGTCGACGGTGGAAAGTGCCGTTCCTCTAATCTTTAGTACATGATAGTGTCCATCACTGTAATTGTTCAGTGACCAGTGCTATGCCTTCATCACTGCAACAGGATGACAACAACTAACACAACCATGCCCTAATGCTGATCACATTAATTCGACACAATATTCATGACTGAGAGTGGAATCGAACTCTGGACCCTCCGCTTCATAGTCTCGTGTTAACTACTTCAGCCAACAGCACTTACTTTCACATCTAACAATTATATATTAAATGGCAAATTGCATGGGATCGCTCTCTCGTTAAGGCCTAGTTCTGTATTAATAATCCCGCATTAATTAAGTCATGTGAAAAGAACAAAAATTAAGTTGAATGTCCTTTTGCAATATAAAAATTTCTAATTTTTCTTCAGCATAAATGTTCAAGTTTTTCTTTTAATATTTTTTAATTTTTTTATTTCCATTTCTTGACCTTTTCATATTATTTTAGTAAGAAATTTTTAACCTTGGGGTATTTTTATATAAAAAATATTTTACTACATTTACATGAGTTTATATATTTTAGTTTTGAATATATTTTTATTTTTCATATAATATTTTTCCACACTTTTCTGTGGAAGTGCCACACAAAATGGGTGGCGAATTATTGAAAATATAAAAAAAATATTCTAACTGTTATGAAATTTTTATTTGACATATTGTTGTCACAATAGTATTTTAAATGAAATTTATTTGTTGTAGAAGCAATTGAAGTACAATGTTATTTAATAATGGAACATTTATTTAACTTTATAATTCAGCGGCAATAAAAGCAGCTAAAAAGTCAAAATAGCTTTGGAGTAGAATGCCGTTTGTGTGTGTGAGTTAAATATTTTAAGCGAATAAGAAAAAAATTTGCCAGGGCTAAATGGGAACTGAGTCGAGATGTTTTTCCATTGTAGTTGTTTATGTCTATTAAACTTGATGTGCTTGAAGTTTGAATCAAATATTTTCTCAATTTATTTATTATATTTCTTTTAGCCAATTGACCAGAAACTCAATCAATTTGTATGTGTATGGCAGGCCATATAACATTAGTAACATCCATTTCTGATTGTATAAAGGTGTAGAAATATAAAATAGATTCATATCGAATAGAATTTATTTGTTGGTTTAGTTTTGTATGAGTTTCAAGACCTACTATTCTTATTCTGTTGTGATTTTTGAAAATAGTTTGTAATTTACAAGTTGTGAATTCTCAGATGGTTTTCAGAAGTATATGCATAAGATAAGGGGTTTTTAACTTTTCAAAACTGTGGTTGAAGTCTACTGATGATTTGGTAAATCACCAATGAAATGCATATAGACATTGCTTGACCACCAACAAATAAATTTTATTTAAAAAAAATATATTCTAAAAAATGCTTAATGTATTTTAATTGACCTTATCAGTTTATTGTAATATTAATAAAGCTTGTGGTCGCTTTTTATAAAATTAGACGAAATAAATTAAATAAAGGATCACAAGCTTGATTACAACATTCCAAAAAATTTTATATAAAATGATCTCATAGTCCTATATAATGTTGTTTTTGCTTTGAAAGCAGTGTAATTAATCAAACAAGCAGGCATTCGTCCCCATCTTGACAAAATTATTTTTATATATAATTGACTTCAAATGTTATTCCAAATGCTACACAAAATTTGGGCTCTTACCCCCAGTTTTTGACTTTTTATTTAAGTGCAAAATTAATTAATTTTTCCATAAACTTAAGTTGTGTTCAAAAACACTTTCAGTTTTTCAGTCTAAAATTAATTTTGGCATTTAGTTGTGATAAAAGTATGGTAGCACAAATAAATGTTAAGAAAAATACTGCAAATGATACAATAAAACTACCTTCTTACCGACATTTTGTTTCAATGAAGCGCTGCTTTACCAATTTTCAAGTTGTTGAATGTAAACAAAAAAACTATGAAAAACACATGGTAGTTTTAAAAACTTAAATTGAATTTAAATCAGGGATGCCCAAAAAATTTTTTGTTGTGTATTAGTGAGTAAGAGAGAAACAACAAATTGAGAGAATTGACTTATTTAAAGCCAAATTATAATGTTAGTAAGAGATTTAAAAACCGTATAATTATATTCATATAAAAAACTTTTGTGAGAAGCATTTACATTTTTGAGTGTGACCTGAAAAAAGTAATAAAGCATCCGCTAAACATGTGCACTTGTCGACTTATCATCAACGACTAAATGAAAGAGCATAAGAATATGTGTGAGTTCTCTCCAAACAAATGAACTGGGCATCCCTGATTTAAATGTACAATGTGGGACATTTAAATCTTATTTAATTTTGAAGTGAAAAAAAAATTTTGTATTTAAATAGACTTTAAGTTTAAATAGTAGTTAATTTTGAAGTTAAAAACCGGGCATTAGTGTCTTAAGTAGAGTTCAAACGTATTTTCGCTATATTTTTTCAACGCCATACGTTTATTTAAAGAAAAATATAATGATAATACAAAGGACGTTGCAACAAACTGATATTGCCACTAAAATGATGGCGACTTGACGACGACAATTGGAATAAGGGTGCATAATTTAAATGTATCAAAGATTATATTATTGAACTTGTGTCTAAATAAAATTTCCTGCTTTAGAACTAAATGATTTTACGGTTTCAAAAAATTAATTTATTTGTAAACAAGTTTATAGCGCATGGCTAACAACTACTTTTGTAGCAAAATAAAAGCCAACCAGAATATGGAAAAAATAACAACCTTTCGTTTTGAAAATAGAAGTTATACAGGGTGGCTCAGAAAGACCGAAGTGGTGTGAATGCCTTATAACTTTTTATTTAAGACATATTTTTTTAATTTTTTGTTTTTTAAATACAGTAAATTTATAGGGCATATTTTTAGATTAGTTATTAAAAATGATATCCCCCAAGTGGTGGCCATTTTCTGCTTCGCATAAATGTGCTCTTTCCAACACATTTTCCATGACCTTTCGCAAAACTTCCGGTGTTATGCTGTTAATTTCGTCTCGAATATTGGCTTTTAATACCTCAATAGTCCTAGGCTTATTAACATAAACTTTCCCTTTTAAATAACCCCAAAGGAAACAGTCTGGAGCGGTTAAATCCGGCGAACGCGGAGGCCAATTAAAATTGCTTCTACTCGAAACGACGGTATGCACGCTGAGTCAACACAATGGACCGTTGATTTGAAAAGTAAATTTGAACGATTATTTTGCTCCATTATAAATTGTCCAAGTATTCTTTACAAAATACTGAAAAGAACAGGAAAAAAATTATAATAATAAAGTTATAAGGAATTCACACCACTTCGGTCTTTCTGAGCCACCCTGTATAAATAAAATTTTATTTCATTATTATGCACGAAAGGCAATGTTATTTAAATGGCCGCCTTTAGATCTTCCTGGAAATCCTGTTGCTCCAATACCCAATCGGCATGTCTACGGCGTTGTTAATGGTCAGCCGACTTTAGTTGTTGCGTGTGCTAGATTTTATAAAAATGATGGAAATAACTGTCATCATTGTTATTTTAACATATTTTTAAATTATATTACAGGATGTTAATATTTTTTTTTTTTTTTTGGAAATATGAGAAATTGAAAATGTCAATTCAATGCAGTCCATTCTTTATATTATGCCAGACATGGGAAGTTTAATCTAATTAAATTAATAAAGGGTTTTTCAACAAGAACTTTGTTTTTCAATTATGGCAAAGCCAACAACCTGCAAGTTTTGACATTTAGTTTATGGACGAATTCATAGTAGATGCATTGGCAATTGTTACAATGAATTTAATTTCGCTCGAAAATCGAATTAAAATAATTCAAGTCAACTATGAAAATGGTGTTTTTTGCGTTACAGTTACATTTCGTAAAATTCATTATATTTTCGGCCAAACATAATCTTCCTTCAGAGACTTTCTGTCCACAAGCAAAATTGCCGCATTTGGACTACTGAAAATCCTACAGCGATTATTGACAAGCCTTTGCTTGCTCAACGTGCCAGTCTGTGGTGCGTCATGTGGTCTGGAGGCGTGATGGGGGCTGGGAAATGCGTTAACGGTCACTGGATCACGCTATTACGAGATGTTAACAACTCAATTTTAGCCTATTATCGATGACGTGGATATCACTGACATGCTGGACATTTGCCTGATATCATTTTTCATTCACAATTGCCTATACTTTTCTCTTCGAAATAAAATAAAAGTTTTAATCATCTTCAACTAAATTTTTTGTTTTTTTTTTGTTTTAGAAAACAAAGTTCTTGTTGAAAACCCCTGTATTTATAATAATTATACAGAATATCTTCTTTTCTGTTGTTAATATATGAAATAGAATACTTCCAGAGATGGGAAAAATATGCAAAATTCAATAGTACAATTATAACACACTTTACCAACAACAATGCAACAATAACGTATAAGTAGATGATTACGCAACGCATAAGGCTTTAATGCCAGCTGGTGAATTCACCAAATACTAATTTATTTAAATTAAAAAATCTCGTTAGATTTAAATTTTCTAATCGGAGGTATTTTAACTTCACAAAATATGTTCAATATTTTGTAATATATAAATTTTTGTTGTAATATTTTAAGAGTCCAACCAAGAATGATAAAATAAAGATTACGCCTTTCGCATGATTTACCGTTTGATGACGTATTTGTTCCCTCGAAGAGATTGCCAAATGTTTAATACTTTCTCGTACAAAATTAATATTTTATGCTATATTTGGCAACTCTTCAGACAATTTACTCAGAGAGATTTCCAATTTACTCAGAGAGTTTTCCAACAAGCAAATGAAATCGGATTTATGAAAGTGCAAGTTTTGTGTTATATTTTATAATAAATTGTGTTATAATTTAAAATAAATATATTAAAATAATTATTAAATAACATAAAGTGTAAAAAACTTATTAAAACTTGATTTTTAAAGCTCATAAACTGTAAAAAAAAAACCTAAATTAAAGAGAAAAGAGAACAAAAAGAGCAATCATGAAATTTGCAGTGGGCAATTGCAAACAAAGTAACAGGAAAATAAACAAGTGAGAAATAATTGTGTTAAAATGTGATATTGTTATCAAAATTTTATTTATTTTTTCAAAAAGCTGTGTCATTTTATAGTTTTCCAAGAGATGAAGTTCAAAGGAAGTTATAGTTGATATTTTGCAAGCAAAAAAATTTGTTTTGAATGGGGAAAAAAGAAAAATAGTTAGCACTTGGGTTCAATATTTATATAAAATAACTATAAATTAACAATTTCACATAAAAAAAGTGGAACATAAAATAATTTTTTAAAATTATTTATTATCAAACAAATTTAATTTGAAAAATCGCAATTTGCCCCACTGTTCAGTTTTTATAATAATATAATAGTTCTCCAGTTGAATTTTGTTAGCCAATCAGAACACACGTAGAGTGACGTCAGAGTTCCATCATGCGCAGAAAAGTATTTTTATTTCAGCTTGTTGGCGTAATCATTATTTTATCATTCTTGAGCCCATTTTTACAAAATATTTTCAATATTTTGTAATATATAAATTTTTGTTGTATCACTTAGCAGTAGTTGAATAGATAAATAAAGCAGCAGTTTTAATGAGTGCAGCACAAAAGTCAATAAAAAAAATATTTACTAAACATTTTTTAACAGCTGATCTGCTTTAAAAACTCTTCATGTAAATCGTTTTAAAAATCTTCAAAATTGTTCTGTTACTGAGTATTTTTTTCTTCTTCTATAGCACGTGTTCAAAGCCTTCAATATATCGCAAAATTACAATCAAAGCAAAGAAAACAAAACAAAACAAAAAAAAAATCATTCATTTTTAAATAGGAAAATTGCCAGAAAAATTTTGTTTCTAAACTAGAAAATCATACACATCATGAATATGGCCAAAGGAGGAGGTTGGTTGGTTGGTTGTTTTCTTTCACGTAACCTAAAACTCATGCTGCAAATATACACACTCGTTTGCATCTGTAACAAATCAAGCGCCAGTTTCCTCTGGCCACGTATGTAACAGAAACCAACAGCTCTAACGCCACACACTCTGACAAACAGCAAACAATAACAACAAAATATTGCAACTAGTATCGCAAAATTGCTTTGAACATATTTGAAGTATTTCAGTTTCTGCCTTCACACAGACAATTGGTAAAGCGTTCACGAGCAACAAAACAAATCTTTTTGCCACCAAAAGGCAAAAAAAAAAAAAAATAAATAAACAAAATAATACAACAACAAGTTTTTTATGAGGAAAATTTTCCAACTGGGTGATTGAGGTGGGCCTAAGAGGCGTAGTTTAACTCCGCATGTGTAGAAGATACGAATGCTGGGAGGAAAAAGAAATATATACTTAAAGAAGCCACTCCAAAGATGAAAACAAATCACAATTCAAAATGAAAAAAGTTTTTTCTTGCTAAAAGGGAAAAAGTGAAAACATTTTGTAGTTTTTATCTTGTGTGTTATTGCCGTTGCTGTTGTTGTTTTGCTAGTTTCTGATGTGTTCAGAAGATTTTCGAAATTGCATGCTGTTTATATTGCTACTCAATTGAACTTGATTGTGGAAGTGCTTAAATGGCCTATAGAAAATTGACTTGAGGAATGATAAATATGATTAGAATGAGCCAAAGAATTGCATGTGTGTGCGAAATGTGATGGGGGTAAAACTTTTTTCTGGGAATGATATTCATTCAAACATTTTGCAGCGCAGACAACCACAAGGGAATTTACGTCATTAAGTAATTGAAATATGCAAGTATTAAGATCTATTCGAATATTTGAAATTAATGACATCCTAGTAAAAATCCAAAGTGATTTCTGCAAGCAGTTTGGACGCTACAATGGCGTCTGGACTACTAGCGATTATGTGAACATACAACAATTACTAAAATTTTCCAAAATTATTAAAACCGAAAAACCAGAGAGAGCAACCAATTTTAGCACACAATTTTAAAACTGGCAGAAACTTAGCTGACTCAACAACCGATTAACGAAAACCGGAAAATTAAAAAATAGTCCCAGCCTATTGCACGATATCACTTGCTATCGTTCTGTCTCATAATTAACTGCCAGGATCATGATGTCACTCGATATCCTTCTGAGGAATAAAACTATTTAAAAAAATTTTAAATTTATTTTTGTTTAAAACAGAGCTCAGATTTACTCGATTTTACTCGCGAGTGAAAAATACTCGCGAATAAGAGTACTCGAAGATTACGAGTGTTACAAAAAGTTCACTCTCCACTCGTTTGTTTTAGGTGGGAGTACTCGCGAGTGCTCCTTTTTAAAAAGTAAGAGTGGGAGTAAAAATCTTCGAAATAGCGTGAGAGTTCACTCTTAAGAGTAAAATCGAGTGGAAAAATAGAAACTGTTTGTCTTTGCTGACTTGTGTGTGCTTGTGGTTTTTGTGTACTCTTTCAGTCTTGCCATACAGTGCGCGTGTGCGGAGGAATTAGTTGGTTTTATAAAAAAAGTTTTATTATATTTTTAAAAGTTTACTTATATTTTCTATATTATAATGAACAATAAAGACATAAATAATACAGTACTTGCTACTACACACACACGCACACACACAAATCGGCAAAAACAAACAGTTTCTATTTTTCCACCGTGTGAGAAAGACTGAAAGAGTACTCGGCAAGAGTATAATCTGCTCGATTTCGAGCGTATTTTACTCGCACTCGAAATCGAGCAAAGCATATGCGCTCTTATTCGAGTGGCAGAGAAAAATAGAGTACACTCGATATTTTTTTTCACTCGCAGGAGTACTCGCGCTCGAATTCGAGCGAGTTTCACTCTCTACTCGAATTCGAGCGAAGATTTCGGAGCTCTGGTTTAAAATGTATTTACTCGACAGAAAGCTATCGAGTGACATCGTGGGCCAGGCAGTAAATTCAAAATAAACCCAATTGAACAATTTTTTTATATATAAATATTCGATAGAACTAGTGACATCGTAGGGCCGGCTCTTAATAAAAAATACTTATATTTGATAAATTTTATAAGGAAATTTTTTAACAAATTCTGGTTTTTGTTTGCAAAAATGCAAATTTAATTACAAAATAAAGTCGAGTAAAATGCACACTGATGGATTTATGTCTAGGGCGGCCAACTTTTCAGAAATCCAAGGCAAAAAAAAATTTTTACTGCAAATTATTTTACAACGAATAATTGCGATTATTAAATTACTCACAATAAGAGTGCATTTAGAAAGAATTCAACTTCCCAGTGATGGATATTTTTAAAAACCCTCGAACTTCTTGTTAAACTTTATGTAGCACTAAAGTAACTTTTAAATTTTTCACTAAAGACCCTGGAGATAAAATGCTGAAAGAGCTTAAGGACACACCAAGATGTGCAACTCTGGAATGCTTCCCTTATTGGGAAAATCGCAGGCACAGATGGGAGAGAAAAGAAAATTATTGATTAAACACACTGACATATATTATGAAAACACGAAATTAACCTTATTTTTCGAATAGACCTCGTATATGATATTTGAACAAAATAAATAGAATTTGCAAAATAATCAAATTTTTTCTGTATAAGGAGACTATTGTTTATATATTGTTTTTATTTTGGATCCGAATCTGAACAATTCTGCTGCAAATTATTAATACACCGCATTTAACCCAAGAATTTATTTAATATTCTTATTTCTATTTTATTTATTTTTATTCTATTATTTTTATATTTAGAAGTTTAATAAACTAAATGTCAGAAAAGAGTTGCTGCACTTAACCAATGCAAGGAAAACAGCATGAAATTTACAAAAAAAAGAAAACATTAACATCCTACGAGTACATTCAATCGCATGTAAATGAGTTAAGCGAAAATGTAAAGAAACTCGAAAAATTCTTGTTAATATCGCATGCGTCATGGTTACGCTTGAAGTGCGTGAAATGTTGATGGCTTTTTTTTTGTTCATTCTTACAAAATTCCAAAATATAAGTAAAAAAAAAATATACAAATTGTGCCTACGACATGAAGCACCGAAAACTAAAATACACTTAAATTGTGTAAATTCCGTAAAACACAATGCCACCATTCAAATAAAATTGAACACAACAGCAAGAAAAAAAATAAATAAATAAAAAATGGGTGGTGACTTAACAAAGAAGAAAATTTTCCATATTGTCTCAAAAAAAAAAAAAAAAAGTACAACACATACACGAGCCCGAACATCTAATGCCACTTGTACTTAACGCATGTCTTTGCATGCACGACCACTAACTAATCTTGTTCGTCTTCCTCTCATTCTCGTCTAATAATTTTGCTACTTGAACTTTCTTTGTAAAATGTGTTTTATTTGGTTGTTTTAGGTAAATTTTTTATGAGTTTCTTGCACGCACTTTATTCTATTTGTATTTGTATGTACTGGCACTCAATTGGCGTTCTCCGCTTTTAATCCAGCCACACTAGTATCGCAAGAAATGCTCCATCACATACACGAAAACAGGCATCGAAACACATAAAGAAACCTCTAGAGTATAGAGTTTAATTTTTGGGGGTGTATGCTTTTGGGTGTGTCTTTTTTGTTGAAATTTATTTATTTATTTGGGGAAATTGTGTCATTAAAAGAATGACACAATTTTATGGAAAAGGAATTTGAAAATGCTAAGATCAGCTTCAAATATTTCAGCAATTACATATCAAAAATTTTTCAATTTATTCAAGATTTTTTTTCAATGTGTTATAAAAAATATTTGATAGATAATCAGTGTTGCAAGGACGGTTGCCACTGAGGAAAAAAATTTTTTACCAAAATTTTCCGAAAATGTTACCAAAAAGTTACCAAAATTTTTTTATAAAAACAAAAATCTTTATTTTTATTATAATAAAAACAACAACTTTTATTAATAAAGAAAATAACATAAAACGTTTTAATTCATTTTAGAACATAAATAAATATTTCAATTCATTATACCTACGAATTCCGTATTTAATTGAAATAAATTATTTAATATTGCAGTCATTTAAAATAATCTTTTGCTGACCAAACATAATGACATTTGCATACTACGCCGTTGAACAATTTGGCGCACATTCACACAGTTGGTTTTAATGATTTTTTTTCTCAGTGTTGAGTAATGCGGAAAAATGATAAAAGAAAATCAACAACTTGATAGTTTGTCAAGCCTTAAAAACAAAATTACCAAGTTACCAACCCTAAAAAAAATTACCAATTTTGGTAGAATGTTACCAACTGTGGCAACTGTGGTTGCAAGCTTGGAATTTTAGAAAAAATTTTTAAAAAATTATTTTTTATTCTTAATGGATTGATGTTTAGTAAAACAATTAGTTGTAGAATATTTCATACAGGGGGACCTCATTATTAGTTTTTACTTTTGTTTGCGTTTCTGTATCGCTCGTTTCTGTTGCCAATAATTTGGTATAACGTTTACGTAAATTTTTTATTTGTATAAAATATTTGTGTTCATTAAATTATTTACACAGTCGAACACGCTTTACTGAAAAAATCGGATTACTGAAAGCGATTCAAATCCCCGCACTGATTTTAAACGCAGCTAGTCGTATTCACTTCGCTTTAGTGAAACATCGCTTTACTGAAAATATCGTATTACTGAAAACAACCCACAACTACGTTTTGTGTGAAACTTACTTCGCTTTAGTGAAAAAATAAACAATGACATCGAATCGTTTGCTGAAAAAATTGTGCATGTTTTGTCCGTTAAAAAATTAAATGGCAAAATGTATTTGTCCTTTTCGCTCTTACGTACTTTATTGTATGTTTCTATTATATTGTCAATGCAAGTGGCTAGACATTTGATATAAAAAGTATTGTTTTACTGATATTAAGCAGAACGCTTAACTGTAACAAATTTCAATAATCCGAACTACGTTTTGAGAAAAAATCGGATAATTGCAAAAAAATTGGGTTTTGGTTATTTCCAATAAAGCGGAGTCGAAATATACAATTCAATTGAACAAGTTTTTAAACCGTAGACGTGTAATTACCTTTGCAGCGATGTATTAGAAGTCCGTAGCATTAATATATAGAGTATTTAACTAATAAACTTCTTCACAATTGCTTCATTGTGAATTCTTCCGTCAAAATGCCTACTATGCACTTCTCATACTTGCACTTAGGTTAAGTGAAGATTTCTAATTGTTTGTTAGTGATTGTATTAGTTAAGATTTCTGTTTTTGCATTACGCTTTATTATCTGTAAGTATTACGCTTAACTGTAACTGAAAAAATATTGGGTTTTGGTTATTTCCAGTAAAGCGGAGTCGAAATATACTATTCAATTGAACAAGTTTTTAAACCGTAGACGTAATTACCTTTGCAGTGATATATTACAAGTCCGTAGCATTAATATATAAAGCATTTAACTGATAAACTTCTTCACAATTGCTTCATTGTGAAGTCTTCAAACAAAATGCGTACTATGCACTTCTCATACTTGCACTTAGGCTAAGTAAAGATTTCCAATTGTTTGTTAGTGATTGTATTAGTTAGGATTTCAGTTTTTGTGCCACACCGTGATTTTGAGCAGTACGCTTAACTGTAAAAATTTCAGTAATCCGAACTACGTTTTAGAGAAAAATCGGATATATGAAAAAGTTTGGGTTTTGGTTATTTCCAGTAAAGCGAAGTCGACTGTAACACCTTTTTAGCCAAAAATGGTTTGCCAGTTTGCTACTTAATAATTATTAACATAAAAGTTTTATAATATAGGTCGAGCTATATGTTCGTCTGTTTGTATCGGTTTTACAGAGTCCCTAGAAAAGCTAGGAAATTTCGTTCTCAGACTGATACATTGGAAATAGTGCTAAATAGATTGCTTTTGAAAATCGGGAAAAACCAAAATACTGCGCCAGAGCTGGAAAATTGAAACTTGTTTTTGGTATAAAAAGTAAAAATACACTTTAAACTTTTTTTTGTACATAAAAGTAACGAACTAAGGAAATTCATTGATATTAGAAATCAAAAATTCAAAAAAATATAAGCTCCAGAGCTTAAATTTAAACTTTTTTCAAAATATTAAACTAAAGTAATTTTTTTATTTGGCAATCAAACATATTTTATATGTATATTGTAAAGAAATAAATTAGTCTTGAAAATTAGAAAAATCAAAAAGATGGTTCCAGGGTTGGAATAAGTGTATAAAGCCGAATATAGCCCTTTTACTTTTTTTTATATATTTTATTTTTTTTATTTTTATTTTTTTTGCAAAAAAGGACTAAATGTAATACTCAAGTAATACAAGTCATTAGATTCCACTTTATTGTTCTGTAAATCGGGCACTACCCCTAAATTTCTCGTATTGCAAAAAATACATAATGGCCTCCCTTGCCATTATGTCATACATAATTACACTACAAGAAATTGCTGATGGAAACTAACACATAAAAAACTTATTAACTAAGACAATTGTATATAAAATTGTTGCTGACGATATTTACGTCAGTACTGAAGTCAACTCTGACGGTATTTTCATCAGTTCTTAAGTCAGCTCTGAGGATATTTCCATCATCCCCTGCTGTGGAGTGAGTAGTTCAGAAAAATTTGTTTACTAGTTCACGAACTTCATAAGTATGAGGGAGAAATAAAATCACACGCACACGAATGTTTTCATCAGTTTTTTCATATTGCCCTTAATAAAATGATAGAAATTTCTGCGTATGCTGTTAGTGGTTTAAATTGAGACACTGAAGCGCTTCAATTTAGAGAACAGGACCTAATTTCCGACATTCGAAGGCGATCGAAATTTGCATATAAAATGCTTTGAAATTTCCATCGATATCGGATGCCGTAATTTGGCCCTGGTTATGATAAATTTAAAATTTAAATTTGTTTATGTGTCAAACTCAAAGGGAAGGGTTTTAGATTTTTGTTATGACTATATTCACTTTGTCATTCCGTGTGTATCGCAGCGAAATATCGCTCTAATATCCCATAAAGTATATATATTCCTGATCAGTGATGAAATCTGAGACAATCTAACCACGCTCGTCCGTCTGGTGGAAATCATGATTCAGGGCAAACAAAACGAGACAAACCCTTGCAATCTGGTATAGATAAATTTTGAAGGACAGCACTGGTCAAGTTCGTAAATGCGCTAAATCGGGAAAGAAGAACGAAAGTTCCAACCTCTAGATAACAACATAGTTTTTTAAGTGTTGTTGTAATTTTGTTAAGTAAATGAGGTCCAAAGTATTGAATTTGGAGCCAGAAAAAAATAAGTTTTTGGACCCCGCCTTTAGTGGGCGTTGAAGTAACATATTACATGGGAAAATAGTGTAATTATTTATCAAATTTTATATTCCTTAAAAATTAAATTTTTAAGCTTTTACGAAGAAGGTAAGATGGTCTCTGATCTTCTCCTGCCTACCCCTCCACGAGTTTCTGTCACCTAAATTATCCTATTAAAAACTTTTATTTTTATTTAATTTAATTGTTTTTAATTATCACAAAAATTTACTTTTTAACTTTTTACGACAAAGGTGAGCTGTCTCCCCCTCGACCCTTAACGGAGTGACCCTCTCAAAATAGGGTTTTAAAATTGGGCACAAGAATGTCTTAAAGGAGCTCTAATTTAGCAGATTAAATATTTTTAATTTGTCTCCTTCCCTTTTCGTGGGGCGTTGATATAAAATACGTAAATTGCTTCTATGGCGATGGAAAAGTGTTCCCACCATTCTGCCCCCATTTGGAGGGTATTTAAGATTCGATCCGGTCGAATATAATGTTCTTACTTGTTGTTATTGCTTCTTTTGCTACATATAATATTTCACAGATCACTGGTAAAAGTTGACAAAAAATAAAAATAAACCCCCAAGTATTTAAATAGACAGTAAAATTGATTTATTTTCCCTTTATTGATATAAATTCAAGGCATCAATTTTATTAGAAAATTATACATAAAAGTTAAAAAATTTATAAATCCATAAATTTAGAAACCAAAAAAAAACGTTTTAAATTGTTTTTTTTTTCTATTTTAATCAAACTAAATAAAACTCTCATTTATCATTCTGAATTAAATTTGAACAATTTTAATTGATGCTTCAAACCAAGAGTTGAAATTTTACAATTTTCTTTTGTTGTTGTTGTTGTTGTACCATTCAACATTTAATTATACAAGTTGTCATTTCAATTTGAATAAGCCACTTGTTCTTTTGTCATAAATTTTTGTTTTTTTTTTTTTTAATTTTTGTTGGGGGTGTTGGCATGTTGTTACATTTTGTTCTTTATAGTCTTGTATATTTTTTTGTTTCCTTTTTCCCTTTTTCTCTTTTTTTTCAGCAATTTCTGTTCATTTCCAATTCCATTTAGTTGTTTGAAGTCCTCTTCAAACTCTTGTACTTGTACAAATTTGTTTAATTAATTTTATTTTTATTATTGCGCTTTTTAATTAAAATGTAAAAAAACCATTGCCACGTTGTAGTTCAAAATAATAATAATTGTTGCTACAAAGTTCGAATGGATTTGCAATAGTGAATGAATTTGTCTGCGTCTGTGTTAAATGTCGCCCCATTGTCAACGCCATCCATCGCCAGCGACATCATTATCACCATCATTATTATCATTAAATGGTTTAATTTTCACCATTTTTTGTTTCTGCATTTAAACATTTAATTGTTACGTGCCAATGCAGTTACAGACTTCTCTTCTGTGTAGGTCTTGTATGGCAGTCAGTGTGTGTACGGGTATTTGTGTGTGTGTAAATGTGTGTGTTTTTTTGTCAATTTAATTGAGCTATAAATGTTTTCTAATTAGATATAAAAGGGTTTTTTTTTGTAATGGAACAGTGAAAAAACAAGTTGTTTTTGAAAATGATGGGCGGTGTTCAGGTTGGAAGTTTTTCTCAATTATAATGCGCCGCAAATCAGTTAATATAGAGTTTCAGTTAAATATTTTTAGATTGCCGATGAAGATATTTAGTTAATTTGATTATGCATTTATTTGTTATGGCGTCTGCCCAGGCAGACATACGAAAGCTAAAAATTAATGTCTATTATAATTAGCAGTATTTTAAGGGAATACTGACTCATTGAATATAAATTTTATTTAACAGAAATACACGCTTGTGGCATGGTCGTTCTTTTGTCAGATTTCATGTCATATTTTCCACTCTAATCTATTGTGCTGTAAAAAAATTACTATAGATTCAAAATATGTTATGCTTTAAATTAGATTGCGACCATAATATTAATATTCCGAAATCTTGCTAAGATGAGACTGGCATAAAGGGATTGCCAGAAGGTCGAGAAGTTATGAATGACAACACCAACAGAAAATGTAAAGAAACCGTAGAAAAGTGCATATTAATCGAATCATTATCGGGCAAGTTGCTGAGGGCGTCATATCGCTTGACTCATGCCATATATTTTATTTTTTTTTTTTGGAAAGTTCGTTCCAAAATTTCTGCCATTTAAAAAAAAAACAAGTAAACGTATTATATTCGGCTGTGCCGAATCTTAAATACCCTTCACAGATGTAATTCTTCTTTCTTTCTTGCTAAAACAGGAAGTAGGTTTCATTAAAAGATGTAACATAGTTTTACTTGATAAAAAGATTTTAATTTTTAAACTCTTTGGTCACTTTCATGTACCATAAAATATATTATTTGTTCAACCCTGTAGTAGCAATTTTGATTTTTTAAGATTTTAATACCAATTTTGTTCTTCCTGAATTATAAAATAGTTTTAATTAGCAAAAACAACAACGTCAGTTGGCTATTTGGTTACTTTTATATATTTAAATTTCCCAACCCTGGAAACGAAATTAAAATTTTTTTTACCAATGCAACTCTTAATGAGGCATGAAATAGTTTTATTTAAGAAAAACTTAATATTTGCAACCTTTTTGGTCTTTTTCTTGTACTACAAAATATTGCAGTTATCCAACTCTGGAATCTAAATTTTGATTTTTTTGTAATTTTTGATGCCAATTATGTTCTTCCTGAACTAAAAAGTAGTTTTAATTAGTAAAAAACCGACGTTAGTTGCCTTTTTGGTTACTTTTATGTACAAAAACATTTCAATTTCCCATCCCTGGAAGTGAAATTAATTTGTTTTACCAATCCTAGTCTTCATTAGGTATAAAGTCGTTTTATTTAAGAAAAACTTAAAATTTGCAACCATTTTGGTCACTTTCATGCACTACAATATATTGCATGTACCAAAAAACTTTAAACTTCCCAACCCTGGAAGTGAAATTTTAATTTTTTTTTGTTTTATTTTTAACCAATGCAGCTCTTCATGAGGAATAAAGTAATATTATTTAAGAAAAATTTACAATTTTCCACAATTTTGAACTATAAAATATTGCACTTGTCTATCCCAGGATTCGAAGTTTTGATTTTTTTTTTGGAAATTTTTGATACCAATTTTGTTTTTCCTGCGCCCAAAAATAGTTTTAATTAGTAAAAAACCTAAGTTAGTTGCCTTTTTGGTTACTTTTATGTATAAAAATATTCAATTTCCCAACCCTTGAAGCGAAATTTTAATTTTTAAAATTTTTTTATCAATGCAAATCTTCATGAGGTATATAAGGTAGTTATGTTTAAGAAAAACTGAAATTTTGTAACCATTTTGGTCACTTTCATGTACTACAAAATATTGCATGTACCAAAAAAAACTTTAATTTTCCCAACCCTGGAAGCGAAATTTCAATTTTTAGTTATTTTTTATCAGTGCAACGCTTCATGAGGTATAAAGTCATTTTTTTTTTTGGAAATATTTAAAATTTTTAACCATTTTGGTCACTTGCATGTACTACTAAATATTGCACTTGTCCATACCTGGATTCCAAATTTTATTTTTTATTTTTGAACTTTTGATACCAATTTTGTTCTTCCTAAATTATAAGACAGTTTTAGTTAGCAAAAAACAAAAAAAAAACAACATCAGTTGCCTGTTTTATTACTTTCATGTATAAAAAATTCAAATTCCCACCCCTGGAAGCAAAATTTGAATTAAAAAAATTTGGCCAATGCAAAACTTCATGACGTATAAAGAGGTTTTGTAAAAGAAAAACTTATAATTTTTAACAATTTTAGTTACTACATGTACTACAAAATACGGAATGGGCCGAAAATTTTTTTTTTCAATTTTCCATCCCTGGAAAATTTTTTTTTTTTAATTTTTATAGACCATTGAGGCTTCCCAAAGCAAGAAATAGGTTTAATTTACAAACATTAAAAAAAATAATTAATTTTTGGTATAAATTTTGCGTCGAGAAATAGGTGTAAGCTTCCCAGCTCTGGAACCATACTTCGGATCTTTCTGAATTTCAATAGCACTCTATTTAAGTTCAACGGTCCAAGAACGAAGTCTCTAGCTCTTCTGGGGGCTTGGGAAAACCCGTACAGACAGACGGACATCGCTCAGTCGTCATCGCTATTCATAAGGATCCAGAATATATATACTTTATGGGGTCCCATGTGCATATCGAAGAAATTACACACGGAATGACAAACCTATATATACCCTTTCACTTTTTTGTGAAGGGTATAATAAAAAATATGTGCAGTAAAAGTTTTACGAAGAGTACGGTTTTGTTAGAAGTATGTCTCCAATGATCCTTTGTACTCAGATCTTAGCGGCTAGTTGTCGTTTGTGTACTTTTCAAATCCAAAATATGTTCTTAAGTAATTGCTACAAATAAAGTAAATTTTTGTAATTGTTAATATGGGGTGGGACGTTTCAAAGTTTTAATTTAAAAATGCAGTAAAACAAAAACAGTTTGAAATTTTGTAATTTTTTTAAATATTTTTTCTTAATAAAATTGTTCCGGTTAGAGATGGATGGTCGTTATAATTAAAATTAAAATAAAATAAAGAGAGAAAAAAATACCGGCAATCATTGGCTACTTATTGGCTGTCACATATTTATTTTGTAAAAAAAATTTCTTAAAATTATATTGAAAATATAATTTTCATTTGCGTGACTGAACTATTTTAATTACAATTATCATTCCTCGCGCAACGCTGCGAAATATCCCTCTAAGAAACCCTCTAAAAAGTCAGTGATGAAATCTAAGACGGTCTAGCCATGCCCATCCGTCCGTCTGAGGAAATCACGATTCAGTCCAAGCGAAAAGAGCCAGAGTGCTGAAATTTGGTATAGATAAATTTTAAAGGATAGCACAGGTCAGGTTCGTAAATACTCTGAATCGGGCCAGAGGGAAAAGAGTTCCCCTAAGAAGAACTAAAAGACAACATAATTTTTGAAGTTTTTTGTAATTTTGCTAAGCAAATGGTATATTTTTATGTCAAAGAAAGCCCAAAGCGTTGAACTTGCAGTTAGAAAATCAGAAAAATCTATTTTCGGACCCCGCCCCCTTTAGTGCGCGTAACATATTACATGGAAAAATAGGGTAAATAATTAACAAATTGTATAATTCCTTAAATTTTAAAGCTTTTACGACGAAGCTGAGAAGTTCTCCGATCTTCCTCTGCCCTAACCACTCCCACCTTTGGAACCTATAAAAAAAAGAAAAAAAATTTTGTTTACACTTCATAACCCCAAAACTTTACTTTTAGTGTTTTGTGGCATAAATTTGATGATGAGATTTCTCCCCCACGTCCACGGTTGCCACTGAGTAAAAAAATTTTTTACCAAAATTTTCCGAAAATGTTACTAAAAAGTTACCAAAATTTGTTTTTTATAAAAACAAAAATCTTTATTTTTGTTATAATAAAAACAACAACTTTTATTAATAAAAAAACATAACATAAAACGTTTTAATTCATTTTAGAACATAAATAAATATTTCAATTCATTATACCTACGAATTCCGTATTTAATTTTAATAAATTATTTCATATTGCAGTCATTTAAAATAATCGCCGTTGAACAATTTGGCGCACATTCACACAGTTGTTTTTAATGATTTTTTTTCTCAGTGTTGAGTAATGCGGAAAAATGATAAAAGAAAAGCAATAATTTGATAGTTTGTCAAGCCTTAAAAACAAAGTTACCAAGTTACCAACCCTAAAAAAATTACCAATTTTGGTAGAATCTTACCAACTGTGGCAACTATGCCCACGTCCCCTCCCGGAGTGAATACTACAGAATAGAGCTTTTATTTACTAAATATTTAGAGGGTATTTAAGATTCGACCCAGTCGAATATAACGTTCTTATTGTTTTTTTGTTTTTAATTACTATTAACGCGAAGCGAAAGTGTATAGAAATTAAACAGAAATAAAATTATTTTTAAATTGAACAACCTCATGTGTTTTTAAATTGTAATCAAAGTATATCAATATCAAGTAGTCGCAAGAGTACAACAACATAAAATTACAAAAACCACCGTACATTTTGTTTGTGTAAAATTAATATTTTATGTCAGAAATTTTCTTTTATTTTATTTTGTTTTGTTCACAATTATTTCCAAAAATTTAAATACTTTTCGCATAGAACTTTTTTAAAACAATTTCTTTTTGTTACTTTTCTTAAACAATACACTTTTTCACAAAAATCTTTTCCACAACAATTCTTTTTTGCTACTATTGTTGAATTAATAATGTTTTTCACAATTTTACAAAATTATTTTTTCAACGAATAAACATATATGGATCGCTACAAAAGTAAACAAATTTTTACATACGTTCATGTAAAAACTGAAAAAAATTTTAGTCAGCTGGGCTCTTGCATATAATTGATATAGATATACTTTGATTGTAATAAAGTTTAAGGAAATGTTTTTCAAATGAGAATATTGATTTCAAATGAAACTTATTTTCAAATTATGTTTGAATTTTTATTAGTCGAACTTTCTTATGTAAATTTTTAATTTTTTCAACGCGAAACTTATTTTCAATACACAATTACCAGCTTTTTAACCACAAACATTCTCTTGCTCTGCATAACAAAGACGTCATATTATTAATTATAGTTTGCAGTCACATGCTTTGAAATCACCGAAAATATCTCCAACTTACGCTAGTTTTTTCTTTTGTTGCTGCTTCAAAAATTTAATTATCACTTAGTCTAGAGCGGCTATGCTTTCACGGTATTAAAGCTTCTTTTGTTAACAAAAATTATACAAAATAAAATAATAGTACTGATCTGTTTTAGTATCTCTATCTATACCCAAAATGACTCCATTAACTTTGAAACTAATGACACTCGTAATAATAGTTAAAAGAGACGTAAAAGCAGACATGAAATGAAATGAAGAAAATGTACAAGGAACTCCGTTTAGTGATTAATTTGCTAAACGTATGAGTTCAAGTACGAGTCATGAATTGTGAAATTCATCTAAATAAATGCTGCAGTCAGCGCAAGTAATAAAACAATGAAGGAACCTTAACGAAAACAAAAGTGTTTTTGAGACGAGAAAAATAAAAACGAACGGATGAATATGAAAGAAAAGAATGGGATTTGTTGCTGGTTTTCCTTTTGGGAAAAGCTTATAAATAGCCACAAATAACAATGAGTCCCAGAGGATATTTGTTGAAATTATATAAAAGAAAACATTTGGGAAGTGGGCGGAAAAGTGGTCGGTCATACAGACGAACGAACGGCAACTAAAAGCATGAGAGGAAAATATTCAATGTTAACTTAAGGCCATTTTTATGGCTATCAAATGTTTATACAAGAGTTAAATAGAATAGCATTATATTTGCTTTCAGCCAGGTCTTTAAAGGAATTCATTTTACTTAAAATATATAATTTTAATCGAGATATCGAAGTCCTTTGCTTTCAATACACCATCAATGGCTCCAGTAATAAATACTATTTTAAGTCTTCCTGTTTTAAGGAAAATAGCCTGGATTAGCATTGAAAAATTAGCTCTTTCAAATCCATCCTTAGGTGCCCTTTACATATTAAAATTCTTCGCTTGCTCTCTAGTTTTCTACACACCCCTCTACTGGCTTTACAACATCTATTTAAACTACCTGCTACAGCCACTTGCTATTTGACTAAACTTGGCTAAAGTTTTGCAAAAAAAATAAAAATACTAATCCATTGAGCATTAAGATTTGACCAGAAAATGAAACCTCCAATTCCATTCACTTCAATACAATAGTTTGTCTTTTATTGCAAAAGAAAATCTTGCTCATTTCATTTACTGAATATCATTCCATTCTAATACAAGTTCATTTTGAAAATGTTTAGAATGTTTTCTATTGTGGTTGCTTGTTTGGTTTGGTTTTGTTTTGCTTTTAAAGGCTCTAAAACTTTTTAGCTAGGCAAAGGCGTGTCATAGAAACGTAAATCACTTTGAAGTGGGTCGTAGACGTCTAACAAATGAATAGTATATGAAACACAAGTAAATTGAAAACAACAAGAGAAACAGAAACAACAACTTGAACATCTGATATTTACTGCAAGTAGACACCCTCTCATTTCTAAAAATCATACCATTTCAATGAAACAACAATTTGAAGAAAATTCATCACAAATTGACCAAGAAGGCATAACAGATGGCGCGGCGCGCCGCATTGCTTTAGAATTTAGCCACCAAAAAACAATTTTGTTCATTCACTTGGTAAGTGTAATATGAAATACACCCACACACTCCATCGCACACATTTTGATACATTCTTCAGTGGAAATAAATCTCAGATATGAGTTCAATTAATAATGAAATACACTACTGCTCACTGTTGATTTGTTTTGGGGTTTTGAAATAATCTTGGCGATTATTTGCCATTTACTTTGTGTTGTACACGGAAACTTATATCTTAAGGGAAGCTATGAAAAGAAGTGTGGAAATAATTTTCGCAACCAGCATCAAGATTCTTTTGTACTCTGACCGAATCTAAGGCCATTTCTCCTCTCTTGTCCCTCGTTGTGTCACAATGCATTTCAAGATTGAAGGCCATAACTTGAGTGCTGGACCTAAAAGGACAAAAATTAATATGTAGAGTAAAATTCTTCAACTAGTCGTATATTTTGTAATTGATCGAATGATATTCCGGTGAAAACAGAAACGCGACAAAGAACAGCGATAATGTGGCGTAGCATTCTGCAAAATATGAGTACTCTTGCGTTCTATTGACGTGTTATATAATTAGATATTCTAATATTCCCAAGGCCTAATTAATAATAAATATTTTCTGTTTATAAACGTCTTATCTGACATGCTTCTAATCCTTACTGATATAATTACTTGAATTTTTTATGATGACTTGCATTGTTTATATGACTTGCACTTTTTATAGTTACTTGAATTTTTTGTAATGACCAGCACTTTTTATAATGCACCTTTTGTGATGGCTTGCACTTTTTATGATGACTTGCATTTTTTATGATGACTTGCACTTTTTGTAATGACTTGCACTTTTCATAATGACTTGCACTTTTTATTATGACGTGCACTTTTTATAATGACTTGCACTTTTTACGATGATTTGCAATGTTCACTTTTTATGATGACTTGCACTTTTTATAATGCAATTTTTATGATGACTTGCACTTTTCATAATGACTTGCACTTTTTATTATGACTGGCACTTTTTATAATGACTTGCACTTTTAATGATGACTTGCACTTTTCATGATGACTTGCACTTTTTATAATGACTTGCACTTTTTATGATGACTTGCACTTTTTATGATGACTTGCACTTTTTATGATGACTCGCACTTTTTGTGATTACTTGCACTTTTCATGATGACTTGCACTTTTTATAATGACTTGCACTTTTTATGATTAATTGCACTTTTTATGATGACTTGCATTTTTTATGATGACTTGCATTTTATATGATGACTTGCACTTTTTGTAATGACTTGCACTTTTCATAATGACTTGCAGTTTTTATTATGACATGCAGTTTTTATAATGACTTGCACTTTTTATGATGACTTGCACTTTTCATGATGACTTGCACTTTTTATGATGACTTGCACTTTTTATGATGACTTGCACTTTTTATGATGGCTAGCAATTTTTATGATGACTTGCATTTTTTATGATGACTTGCACTTTTTATGCTGACTTGCACTTTTCATAATGACTTGCACTTTTTATTATGACTGGCACTTTTTATAATGACTTGCACTTTTAATGATGACTCGCACTTTTCATGATGACTTGCACTTTTTATGATGATTTGCACTTTTTGTGATGACTTGCACTTTTTATGATGACTTGCACTTTTTATGATAACTCGCACTTTTAATAATGACTTGCACTTTGTATAATGACTTGCACTTTTTCTCTCTCTGTCTGTCTGTTACCTATTCATGCTCAAACTGCTGAGCCGATGAAATTTAGCTTTGATATATTTTAAGATCCGAGAATAGAATGGGATCATTTCCGAAATGGGATCATTTTCCGAAATGATCCCATTGAGTGGTCAAGGGTGGTCGAAAATTTGTATAGACTCATGGAATTATTAAACTGGTAACTAAAAACGTTTTAAACTTTGATACAGTAAAAATACAACACCTCATTGACAAAACATACACATTAGCTGAAGTTTCACAAATTCGTCGCGGGTAAAAGCTGGTATATGTATAACTATTTAATAGTAACGAGTGCATGGTTGTGTTAGTCTGTTCAGTGATGAAGGTGATGGTCACCGCGAATAAATGCCAGGGATTGTGTAGGGGTCATCCCTTGAGTTCTGGTGCAAGTTAACAAAAAATGTGCAAAGCTTTATTATCTTATAGCATTTGAGTGCTCTGCTTCAGACTTTTCATGAAATATTTGTTGTTAAGTCTCAAAAAATTACTGTTAAAAAATACATGTATGTATGAATTTATTTTAAAAAAAACCCCTTGATCAGTCTAGATAAAAAACAACAGTATATCACTTTCTTGACATTTCGAGCAATAAAAACTGCGTTCATTCCTACTTGACAAATCATATCCCGTGATTATCCGTGCAGGCAACCACCATCCCAGCCATTAATGTGCTTCGCACAAACCAAAAATAAAATAAAAATAAAACACATGCCACTTATTTATTTTTATGCAGCTTTTTGTGCGCTTGTGCTGCGTTTTATAGCTCAAGTTCAATCATCAATCCATCCAGCAATCCATACTTTAATGCTCAACTGCGGTTGCACAGGCGCAACCCAGTTAATAATTGTTATTAAGCAAATTAAGTTGATGAAATGCAAAGCTTGTTTATGTCAAACATCATCACTTGATGTTGATGGTTTTATTTCGTTGCTGCTTTTTATTATTTATATTTTAGTTGTTTCTTTTTTCCAGTCACTTTTTGAGGGCAAATCGATATTAGTGTTTGCGTATTTTTTTTCTTTTTAACAGCTGTACAAGATTAAAATCATTTTAATTTATTGATGTCTGATGAAATGGCAGAAGTGGCAAAAAATGGCAATTAAAATTAGAGAAGAGTTTGTAGCAGCAAATGATCGCACCGAAAACCGATATGAAAATTTTGAAGAATATAATTAAAGATAATTAAGCCAATAGCCATAGTGCGTGTTGTCTTTATGTTATTGTAATTTTAAATATTCTAAATAACTAAAATGCTGGCAACCCTAACAAATTAATTTATTAATACACATTAAATAGCCACTTCAGACTTGAGTAACTTCATGACAACTTGTGACTCAAAGCTATAGATTTTGAAAAGAAACCTACTCATTTACTTTAACCACGCTACGCATCAAACCAGACAGGCAACAAGGCGAATATTGCAGGAACTCAGGGGAGGGGGGAGAAATCGCAACACATCAAAATCGACAGGCTGTTTACGGTCAATGGTTGTGCAGCAAAGTTGATGTACAGACAGACACTAAAATAAAACTCTCCTTGTAGTAAAACGAGTTGATCTTGCCACCACAAACTGCAAGTAGATACAATGATGGCGCTACAGCCAAGAAATGACTTTCAAAGTTATTGTGGCTTTTGCTGTTGCAGTTGTTGCGGCTACGTTTGGGTTGCGTTGACGTTTGAGGGAGTGACGTGTTGAGGTTGTTTGTGTATGTTTTTTTTTCCTTCTTCTTTCTTTTTGTTTTAAAGTACTTAATGTCATAGCAGTTGATATTCTTGTAGAGGCCTATAAAACGAAAATAATACTCTTTATAAGTATTTCAATTCTTAAGTACATGTTTGAGGCTGGTTGGTGGTGTCTTTTTCTCTTTCGTCTTCATCATGCTACAGAAGATCACAAATTTTCACTTAAAACTGTTGGTCGGCAGTTTGCTAAGAGCTTTTACTAACCTTTTCTTTCTTGTTGTTTTTTATTTATTTTTTATTTTTTTCTTGTGCTTAGCTTAAGTGCAACAACTACAAAAGGTATATGCTAAAGTGGTATAAAACCTATGTTTAAATTTAAGAGGGTGCCAACATGGGCGCTTTTGTGTGTGAATTACAACCTTTTGCTCTTCATTTGCTCTTAATTATTGTAATTTATTATTTTGTTTAAAACAAATTTTCAGTTGTTTCGCTTAAAATGACCACGATGAAAAGACTGACTGGAGCAGCAGCAACAATAATAATAATACACAATAATGATAATATTTAATAACTGCAACAACATCAACTGCAGGAGCAGCAGCAACAAACAACACTAATTAGTTAACTAAATGTATAAAAGCGACATCTCATAACTGAGCTTAATGTTCTGTTTTAACATCTGTACCACCACGTACTTGTTTGTATTTTAATGAACGGTTTAGAGGATTCAGTTACGCGAAGCTGTAAAATGTGAGCAGCACTTGAATAAGGAAGAAAAATTTGAAAACTTTGTTTTGGTAAAATTTATAAAAAAAAACCTGAGTTATAACCGGTTAATAGGACAAATTTTCCTACCAAAATTGGTTTTATCAGTCTGTTATTAAAAAGAAAAAATTTTATAAAGTCTGATAGTGTTTATCAACCACTTTGGTTCTAAAATCCAGGTTCTTAGGCCTTGATTAGTTAAAACTGACCTGGTTATTATCGCCGTTGCAATTAATGGTTAATAGAAACAAGTAAAAACGTTATATTCGACCGGTTCGAATCTTAAATACCCTCCAAATATTTAGTAAGTGAATTTAAAATGTTTAACTTGGTGAACAGAGTTCCTTTATATAATATCGTACGTCAACGCCCACTGAAAGGGGCGGGGTCCAAAAATAGACTACATCATGTTTTCCACAGACGAACGTATGGACATTGCTAGACCGTCTTAGACTTCATCACTAATCAAGAATATACATATTTACTTTATAGGGTCCAATTCCCTTTGGAGGGTATAAAAACTGTATTTTGGCGGGGTCGCTCTGGCAAGGGCTGTGGGAGAAACATTTCACCTTTGTCATAAAACTCTTAAAAATAAATGCTTGGGATAATTATATACAAAATAAAATTTTTTATTTTATTTTATAGGGTCATTTACGGGGAAAAGGGGTAGAGCAGAAACAGGCAATCATAAAACTCTAAAAATAAATGCTTGGGATGACTATTTACAAAATTAAAAAAAAAAATTTTTTTTGGTAGGGTCATTTAGGGGGTGAAGGGGTAGGGCAGAGGAGTACCAGGTATCGTCTCAGGTTCGTCATTAAAGCTTAAAAATTTTATTTTTAAGGCTTAAGTAAGTAAGTAGGCTTAAGTAAAACAATTTGTTAAATTTTTATGCTATTTTTGCATATAATAACGCCTACTAAAGTGGGCGAGGTCCACAAATAATTTTTATTTTTTTTATTTTATGGCTCCAGTTTAAGGCGTTGGACCATATTTGACATAAAAATATATCATTTGCTTAACAAAATAACCAAAAAACTTAAAAAATTATGTTGTTTTTTCTGGGTTGGTTTAGTTCTTCTTAGGGGAACTTTTTTCAGCCTTTCCCGATTTAGCCCATCTCCAAACTTAACCTGCTCTAAATTTTAAAATATATTTATACCAAATTTCAAGAGTCTAGCTCTTTTCGTTTGGACTGAAACGTGATTTCTACAGACGGACGGACGGACGGACATGCTCAGATCGTCTTAGATTTCATCACTGATCAAGAATATATATACTTTATGGGGTCTGAGATGGATATTTCGATGCTTTACAAACGGAATGACAAAGTGAATATACCCTCCACATTCTTTTTTGGAGGGTATACGAAAGCAATTCACTCTGTTTTATTAAACATATTTAATTATTTATTTAACTTGGATTCTATTTCGGCGATGTTATTAGTTCGTATTTTTAGTCCTTCCTGTAACTGACTTGACACGACTGATGCCTTTACGTAAGAAGTAGCAACGCAGTTAACCACAGGAAATTCGTCATACTTATGAACCATAAATCTATATAATTCTGAAGCATAAAAATTAACTACTGGGAGTGAGACTCAAAACTCCCGAAGGCGAGTAAACGATCACTGGCCTGGCTGCATCTAAAAAGTAGTTGCCATAGAAACCTGATAATGACTGACTCAGAGCTGCTTTGCTACTCTTTTTATATGTTTAATCTAATTTTAATTGTAATTAATTATTTGTTTTATTAACAGGCTTCGGCTCACTATTTTTATAAAAGAAATTGAATTGAATGTCTTCTGGATATCTCCTCCACGGCAATAATTATAATTAAAATCAATTAAACAATATATTGAAAAATTCGATGTCTGAAATAGCGTATTAAGTTATGACGGGTTGTTCACACTAGTCATATATTTCGCGCTATTATTTTATGACTTATGACTTTATGACTACAGTGTGAATCCCCCAATTATTTCAAACTTCGATTCAATTGAATCAGAAGCTTCAACAAATATTAATTATAATTATTGCCCTGAAGAAGATATCCAGGAAATATCATTTTTTTTCGATGAAATATATGGTCACCGTACTTATAAATAGAGTTGACGAAAATTATTTTTGAAACTTTATATTTTGAAACTTTTATTTCTAACAATTTTCTAAATTGCACAAACCACAAAAAATATCTGATTTAATATTTCAACCTGCTAATCAAAAAGTATGTTTTTTGTAGTGTCACATTTTTAAGTTGACATCACTGCTTATTTTGAGCACCCATTTAACAGCTGATAGCTGAAATTTCATTATGAATCGAGTGACAGCAGAGCAACGCATGTAAATTTTGAAATATTTAATCCAAATAATTGTACTATTCGTCAAACTCAACAAACAATTGTTTAACTCAAAGAAAATTTTGATAAAAAAAATAACTTCACGTAATTCCCCAATTGGCCACCAAGATCGTGTGATTTAACCTCATTAGATTATTTCTTTGAGGTTATCTTATGTCACTTGTCTACGTCGATAAACCACAAACAATTGATCATCTAGAAATCAACATTCGAAGAGTTATCGGCGAAATACGGCCACAAATGCTGCGGAAAATTTGTGTTCCAGATTGCGCGTTCTATGCGCCAGCCGTGGCCGCCACAGGCCAGAAATCGTATTTAAACAATAATTTCACAAAATTTTGTTTCCTTCATTTATTGTGATTAAAACTTGTGTCGCTCTATAAAAAAAACACCCTTTACATGCACTTCTGGCATAAAAGACAGTAAATATAAAATTGTTTCCGACACATGCAGTTACTTCAGGGGCAGGTGTAAAATCATCAAATGATCGCCAGGAAACATATTTAGTTTTTATTTGATCATAACATGATAATTGCTCACGATTACTTATCATATTTTGTTTTTTATTTTCTTATCATAACATGATATTCTTTTACCCTGCATCATAATCAAATATAGAGATATCCAGCCCTGTCACAGAGTTCAATTCCGTTCTGAAACGGAATTGCTTTTGTATTTTGGTTGTTTAGAAAACGATAAAGAAAAAAATAATCTGGACTGAAATCATTTTTAGTATCATAAAATTAAAAAAGATTTCACACCGGAAAAATATTTCCTACTTTCTTTTCTGAACTAATTTTAATTTCAATAGAAATATATCTAAATATTGTCTGTCTCAATTGCGATCGAGTGTAAATGTGTTATAAAAAAAATAACATAAAACGAATTTAAAGGGAAAATCAGTTTTATTTACTTGATTGTTGCAACAATATGTGAAAGACTTTAAAATTTGCTGTTTAGTGATATAAATTTACTCAAAAAAAAAAACAAAACAAAAGGTCCACGTGATTGAATATTACTGAAAAGCTGACGTGAACGCAATGGAATGAAAAAAGTAAACGAACGCATACAATTGATGAATTGTGTCCTTAGGCTATCACGAGATACTGGCAAACACTCATGCATTCTAAGAGAGCTTTAATGTGTTTCCTATACGGCTGCATACACGTCTGTGTGTGTGTGTGTGTTTTGGTATGCTAAGCGTGTGAGATGTTAAACTAAATAAAAATTATTGTAATTAATTGCATGTTCATTTATAGAAAATGCTACTGTTTAATGTTTTCATGGCTTAAATATTTAAATATGAAACATTTAATAAACACTAAATTACAACGATAATTGCAAAAAAAAATTTTAAAAAAAATAAAGAAACCCCGAGTTCAAAAATATTTCACGTTGGCAGCGAGTGCTTCATATGCATACAAATGGATTTTAAAAAGCTGTCATTCGTCACTAAAATTTTGCATGACTCTTGTCTTTGTGTCGTTGTCAATTGTTTAATAAGTTTTAATTATAGGTTTGCATCTAAATGTTTATAATTATTTTTAATATTATTGCTCTCAGTGATATATACAGATTTTTAAAACTAAGATTTTTTTATTACTCATGGAGATATTTATTTATTTTTTCATACAAACTATTTGTTGTTTTGCATTCGTGGGTTTTTTTTTTGCCCATTTAAATTCCTTTAATTTATAACTTCTGCCTACACGTACCTACAATCGAAATCATAAATATGCACATTTTAGTTGGCTTGTTTTTCTGCAAAACTTTATAAAATAATTTCTTAGGAATCTGACTTGTTTTATGACTGCATTTTGTCTTGCTGTTTTTTAATAAATCGTTAGTAAGACTGAATGTCTAATGCACAGTAGCCTAAGACGGGAAAATTATTAGTACAGTGTCCTTAAAAAAGCGTTATATAAAGATTACATTTAATCCATGGATTATATACATTTAATTTTAAATTTTAGTGCTTTTTATTTGTAATATAGTCAAGTATTTTTATAAGCCTGCATTTCATTGGTTCTGACCTCTAATCATCAGTAGACTTTAAGCTGACTCCAAAATAATAAAGCCTCTTAGCTTATACATAAACTCCCAAAAATTAAATGAGAATTATACAATCAAAACCATAGAATTTGAAATTTTTAGAAGACACAACAAGCAAATTTCATTCGATATACACTGCTTTTCCATTAGAATAAGACCAGGGACCAAATTGCCGCATTCCATACAATTTAAATACAAAATCCGTTCGATATCGAGTGCCGTAATTTGCCCCCAGGCGTTTTTAATATGGATTTACTAATTTTCTCCTGATAAATTTTTTCTATAATATTTTCTAAAATATACCAATTTGAAATTTGAAATATTTGATGCAGATATTAAAAAGGAAACCTTTTTGTTAATATTTACCTCTTCCTTATCGTTTCATTAGAAAACGAGTTTCTACTCAGAGGGTCGGTAGCAGTAAAAAATATTACATCATAATTTTTTTTTGTTTTGCAGAAAATTAGTTTTAAAATTAATTTTAAATAAATATTTTCCAAAAATATGCTTTACCACTGTGCCCCCAAAAACATTTGCTTTTCCTTTATTAGCCTGAACAGCATTTTTTTCCAGTTGCTGGATCCGGCTCTTTTTTTGTATATGTTTTTTTCTTTTCAAAGACAAACTACCATCCATGTGCGCATAATGAAACTCAATTGGGCTAAATCGCATAAACCAAACGGCACAATTAATTATTAATGTCCAAGAAACGGATGGACACAGTAACGCAGGAATACGCCAATTGCAAACTGCAGTCTTGGCAAGAAAACCAAAATTGTGGAATTCCTGCGTTTTTAGTTGCACGAAACCTGTAATTATCGTTCGATACCAATCGAAATGAAAGACACAAAAATTTATTATTGTGAATTAATAAATTTTATTTGATTTTTTTCGTTATAGCATTTGTGTTGTTTTCTTTCTTACTCTTTTTTGTTTTTTTTTTGCTGCTGTCTTCAATTTTAATAGTCGTATGTCTGTTGCACATAAAGAAATGTCAGTTTTGCAAAATTTGTAATGATCGGGGGGAAAAAGTAGTGACCACTAAAAGAAAACCAGAAACGGCAGCACTCGCAACTCTAAGAAGAAAACTCAGTCAATCATTTAATGAGTGGCTAAATAATAGTAGAGTGTATGGAGTGCTAAGGTAACATTTATCTTTATGATTGTTGTTTTGTTTTTAATCTTTTTTTTGTGTCTCTACGTTGGCTGCAACATGTACAACTTACTACTCGTTATGCAGTCTACAGTATGCAAGAGAATGATTTCATTTTTAATTAAAAATTCAACATAAATACCATGATATTCTTCTGGAGTATATAAAATTAAACAAACTGGTAGGGTAGTTTTCGAATTATGTAATTATTATGAGACGTTGCTATTTTGGTTCAAGTACAAAATTATATCCTGCTTTGGAGTGTTGTAGAAAGGAAAGAAAAGTTAAATAAGCGGATAGGATAGAAATTTTCCTATTAACCCAAAGTGATTTTATTTCAAAAATTAATATCAGAAATGTTAGACTCTAATGAGATGATGCAGCGGCCTCGTAATCAGGACTAATCTTATATGCTGCCACTCATATGATAATTAAAATGTTCTAAATTTCACTATTAATCAAAATGTAAAATTATTTAAGACATCTCAGATAAATAACATTAAAAATTTATGTAAATTGTTAATTTTTCAACGGGCTTAAGTTCGAATCTGCATGACTGCAAATTATTTTTTGTTATTTTATTAATAAATGAATTTGTTTTTAAATTCTATTTATTATTTTATATTAAGAAAAAGCAAAAGAGATATTGGGAATATTAATCGTCAGGGTTGGGGAATTTCGTACTAACCAAAATGTAATAACTTAATAATATGAATGTGATAACTTCTCATATTCAATTTTCGTTAAAATATTGGTTAAATAGTTGATATTCCTACTAACTAGCACCACTTGCGAAAGTGGAAAAATTGAACAAAGAACGCTGATGAGATGGCGTAGCGGCCTCGAAATCAGTACTGATCCGTTCTGCTGGTTTGATGATTAATGAAAATATTCTTAATATTCCAATCTTAATATAAAATAATAAATAGAATTTAAAAACAAATTCATTTATTAATAAAATAAAAAAAATAATTTGCAGTCATGCAGATTCGAACTTAAGCCCGTTGAAAAATTAACAATTTACATAAAGAAAAAGTTCAACTAACAAAAATTCATACATTAAAAATTTACCTAATCGTTTTATTACAGTAGAAATATCAGCTAATGTTTATGTTATCTCCATGATGTGTTGTATTTTTACTTTATCAAAGTTTAAAACGTTCCTACTTAACAGTTTAATAGTTTCATATGTCTATACAAATTTTCGACCACCCTTGACCACTCAATACTATCATTTCCAAAAACAAAAACCACGACATTCTAAATTGGCTCAGTGGTTTGAGCATAAAAAGGTAACAGGCAGACACAGAGACAGAGTTACTTTCATATTTATTATATTAGTAAGGAAAAAAGTGCAAGTCATTATAAAAAGTGCATATCATTATAAAAAGTGCAAGTCATCATAGAAAGTGCAAGTCATTATAAAAAATGAAAGTCATCATAAAAAGTGCAAGTCATCATAAAAAGTGCAGGTCATTATAAAAAGTGCAAGTCATCATAAAAAGTGCAAGTCATCATAAAAAGTGCAAGTCGTTATAAAAAGTGCAAGTCATTATAAAAAATTCAAGTCATTATAAAAAATTCAAGTCATTATAAAAAATTCAAGTCATTATAAAATGTGCATCATAAAAAGTGCAAGTCATTATAAAAAGTGCAAGCCATCATAAAAAGTGCAAGTCATCATAAAAAGTGCAAATCATCATAAAAAGTGCAAATCATTATGAAAAGTGCAAGTCATTATAAAAAGTGCATCATAAAAAGTGCAAGTCATTATAAAAAATGAAAGTCATCATAAAAAGTGCAAGTCATCATAAAAAGTGCAAGTCATCATAAAAAGTGCAAGTCATTATAAAAAGTGCAAGTCATTATAAAATGTGAACATAAAAAGTGCAAGTCATTATAAAAAGTGTAAGTCATCATAAAAAGTGCAAATCATTATGAACAGTGCAAGTCATTATAAAAAGTGCATCATAAAAAGAGCAAGTCATTATAAAAAGTGCAAGTCATTATAAAAAGTGCAAGCCATCATAAAAAGTGCAAGTCATTATAAAAAGTGCATCATAAAAAGAGTAAGTCATTATAAAAAGTGCAAGACATTATAAAAAGTGCAAGTCAGTATAAAAAGTGCAAGTAATCGTAAAAAGTGCAAGTCATTATAAAAAGTGCATCATAAAAAGTGCATCCTAAAAAGTGTAAGTCTTTATAAAAAGTGCAAGTCATCATAAAAAGTGCAAGTCATCATAAAAAGTGCAAGTTATTATAAAAAGTGCATCATAAAAAGTGCAAGTCATCATAAAAAGTGCAAGTCATCATTGTCAGTAACTTTCAAAATAATTCTTATATGTCCTCCCGTAATATTTATCTGATTAAAAAATTTATTTTAGATTCTTATAATTTTTTTAAAATAGTTACATCAAACATGTCGAGTTTCGCTCGCAGAGACTCCATTACTTTATACCTCTGCCTTTTGCTTCTTGTGTTTTGGCCAAAATTCACCAGCTAAAAGCTCAATTTTTATTTTGAAAATTCTACACATGTTTCAAGGAATTATATGTTGCATGCTGCCTTTGCCACTTTTTGCTGCAACACAAGTGCACATTAGTCTGTTGGTATAGTTTTCAAAGTCGACTTTTATTTTTTTTTTAAAAGCAGTTTTGCTGAAAAACTTTATATATCTTGTCTTTGCTGGTAGAAAACAAAAAAAAAAGTAAGCAAAATAAAAATTCTAGATATCATCTCTTGGTTATTTATTTGTTCATATTTTATTTCTTTTAATAAAACAAAAGCAAAGCAAAAAAAAACATGTTTTGTTCCTTACCACTCCTCATTTAAACATATTTTTTTCTTGCTTGTATTTCTATAACCGCAACTTTTATGTGCAACACACTCGTCATATGAAAAAGAATCGTCATGAGTCTTGGCCTTTTCTTCAGCTGAAATTCTTAAATTAAATACACTGTGAGAAGTAGTCTCTTCAATTTAGAAATATTTTTAAAATCGCCATTGCAATAATTAGATAATTGAACCGATCAAAAAAATACTAGTTAAACGTTATTTTTTTTATTAAAAACTAATTGAAATTTTAGTGCCATTGAATCTGTTTCTTTTTAGCGAACAAATAATTTTTTAAACAAAATCTTTGATCGAAAACCAGAGCTCAGATTTACTCGATTTTACTCGCGAGTGAAAAATACTCGCGAACAAGAGTACTCGAAGATTACGAGTGTTTCAAAAAGTTCACTCTCCACTCGTTTGTTTTAGGTGGGAGTACTCGCGAGTGCTCCTTTTTAAAAAGTAAGAGTGGGAGTAAAAATCTTCGAAATAGAGTGAGAGTTCACTCTTAAGAGTAAAATCGAGTGGAAAAATAGAAACTGTTTGTCTTTGCTGACTTGTGTGTGCGTGTGGTTTTTGTGTACTCTTTCAGTTTTTCCATATAGTGCGCGTGTGCGGAGCAATTAGTTGGTTTTATAAAAAAAGTTTTATTATATTTTTAAAAGTTTACTTATATTTTCTATATTATAATGAACAATAAAGACATAAATAATACTATACTTGCTACTACACACACACACACACACACACACGCACACACACAAATCGGCAAAAACAAACAGTTCCTATTTTTCCACTGTATGATAAAGACTGAAAGAGTACTCGACAAGAGTATAATCTGCTTGATTCTCGCACTCGAAATCGAGCAAAGTATATGCGCTCTTATTCGAGTGGCATAGAAAAATAGAGTACACTCGATATTTTTTTTTCACTCGCAGGGGGTACTCGCGCTCGAATTCGAGTAGAGAGTGAAACTCGCTCGAAGATTTCGGAGCTCTGTCGAATAACCTTAATTTCGGTCCTAAATGTCGAAATTTCAAATATTTGGCTCCATTGAGGAATTTTTTTTTTTTAATGCTTAACTGAGTTTGAATAAATTCCTGTTTTCTATAAAAATAAGCAAAACGGCAACGCTGACCAAAGCATAGAATTACTATCTTTTAATTGTTCTATAACTGATAAAGTTATTGTAAACAGTTGTTGGTAATTAAATAGACCCGTGCCTTAAGCTGCCCAAGTTTTCTTTCTGTGTAAGAAGAGATACGTGTTTTTAATGCATTTATTTCATATGTTTTATTCAGTTTTTGGCGCATTTTTATAATGATATTATGGCCAAGATTATACGTTTGGGGTTGCTTGGCCTAGAAAAAGGAGAAACAAAAGTTTACGGGAAGCATGAAATTAACCAGTAGCCCCATATTTACAGCAATGAAGTGTTCATTACACACATTAAATTACAATTAATTGTGTAAACTTGTTGTTGTTGTTGTTCTTTATTGCCTAATATACTGTTATATTTTGCATTAGCAAAGTTCATAATTTTGTAATTAAATATTATTCATACGCCACTAATGTTCTTTTGATTGATATAAATTATACGCACTGGTGGAAATACTATTGAAGGGCCAAGTGTCCTAAAGAATGGCTTAGTAAAGGGCGAAATAGTGGTCAGCAAAGCAATTTAAAAATCATGTTGTTTAGCTATAAATGAAAGAAAATGCTTTAACTTAAATCAATTGAAGATTTCAATTCCGAACTCAGCGTATAGAAAAACCATATTGTGTGTAAACACACTTCAACGTTAATCAAATAACTATTTCGTTTAGCATAATTTTACAATTTATTTAACACCCAACCACAAATAAGATTTGAAATCAGATACAAATTCACTTGAGAGTATTGCTTGCAGTCAGTCAGTCATAATTTATCATAATTTCCAACAAATCTTATTTCCCCCTTCTGGATGCCTGTTACGCAATAAAGACACACACTCACACTCACTCGCTGCCACACAAACATGTGTATATAAAATGCAAAATAGACTACAAATAGGAATATAAAAACTCAATGGAACTGTTATGCAACATTCAACATTTTCATTTGGACTCAAAACCTAAAAAGGGCGTGGCCATCAGCAATGCTGATGATGGCAAGAACGATGACGACGGCAACGGCGACTATATTACTGTGACAATACAACTTTATATTACATGTAACAACAACAACAACAACAGCAGCAAAGAAGCTAAACAAGAGATGTTTCGTTTTTATGATGCCGCTAAATCGAGGAGACAGCAAAATTTGTCAACAGCAAACACACACAAGCGCTCGCTCATAAATTCCTTGAACAGGCGAAAAACGTATTGAGGAAAAAGGAATTTTGTTGAGGCTTAGAAATAAAGTAAATTTATTCACTCGTGTAAATATTCGTATTTTGAATTAATTTTTTATTGGATTTTTTCACATATGGAAAGGTACGGCAACACTTGGCAAATATTTGCCACAAAAAGCGTAACAACTACAAACTAATAAAAAATATTTTGGCTCAGATAAGTATTTATTAAGTCAAAAAATGTCATATAAATAATTCAATTTTATTAGAAACTTTTTAACCCAATAAATACTTGCCGGAATTGAAAAAGGGTTTTCATTGGAAAGTATTTAGTGGTGACGCTTTGTTGAGCCAATATTTGATAAGTGTGACCGTATCTTAAATTATATCACGTGTTGTGGTAAGAATTTTAACGAAAATTTTATATTGCTATATTAAATTGAATTAAGATTCATAGGCTAATTGTTCGAAATTTGTTTTTAAATCTCAGAAAGACATGATAAATACTCCAAGACACAAAGGCAAGTCAACATCAGTTTGTTATTCAACTTACACAGCAGAGCAGAACAGCTGTTTTCGAAGGCCGCAACCCTTTCATCATCAGTGCTCATGTGTATTGCGTTTGTCACCACTTATTAGGTGGCTTAGTTGAATGTGATAACAGTTCCTATTTACACAAATTTTATTGTGAAAAAGAATACGAGAACTGTATCAACCTGATGTTAACATGTTATTGTTATAATACCCGTGTTACCGTTTGATTATATTTCTTCATGTGCCATTTTTCTGAGTTTTTTATCTTACAAATAGTCTTAGCGTCAAAGCTGAATTAGAAACAGCAACGTTTGAGAAATTTTACGTCGAAATGTTTCGAAAAAATCTTTTCAACTACACAAGGAAAAATAAGTTTTTTTTAACAAAATATGTATACATTCAGTAAATACTTTTACTGCACCAAATAATTGTTTATATGTCTTTTAATTACAAAGTACGCTTCTGTAAATGAAATAAAGTAAAAACTTGACATTTTTTATTTTACAAACTAAAAGTTAAATCGTGAAATATGTATATGATTTTGCTGAAGCCATATTTCTATATCAAAAATGATATAGTCAAATGATGTAGTCATTAGAGATAAAATAAATTTTGTCCGTTGACTTAACTGCCTGTTTTTATTTTAAATCGTTTTTATCATCGTCTCTTCGACATATTGTCTCAATTAAGCTATTGAAAAGCATTAATATTTTTATTAAATGTTATTCATTCGATCGAACAATAGCTTTTGACAACACCGCACAGGCAGTAAATATAATGCGAGTAAATACCATTTAATAACGTTCTTTTAACAATGACCTATGTGTACTTCAAAAGTTGCATGGAACACAAAAATGTTTACCCTATTCATAAACTACATTTGCAAATGTGTAGAAAATCATATATGACGCTTATCGAATATCTTCGATCAGAGCACCAAATAATTCGTTTAATGAACACAAAACTGATTTCAATAATAATATATAAGTTTAGTTTTCCAAATAAGAATGAAACACGATATAGATAAAGAAAAAGAAGCACATTTAATTTGATGTCTTATGTTTTTTGTTTCGGTGGTATGCGGGTGTTAACCCATCTGATTTGTTATGACAGCTTTATGACAGATGTCAGCCTTTTGTAATTCAAATTAAAAATAAATATTAACAATCATGTATCACATACAAAAAAAAATAAATAAATTAAAATAATAAACAACAGTGAGTGAGAAAAGAAATATAGAAAACTATTTATGGAAAACATATAAAAAGAGGAAAACAACGGCAGGAAGGGGAATTGGGTGTTTATTAAACATTTTATTGAGTCTTTACATGTTTATTATTGTCGCTGCTCCACACTTCACTAGACAGCTGGGAAATTAAATATATATTTTTGTGCACACACACACACACGTAGTGTATGAATATTTACATGTATTCATATTTTATAAATGAATGATAACCGCTTATTTTTGTTAAATGCCAGGCAGCACAACAACAGATTCTTATTAATTAATTGTGCTAATTTAGCAAAAGTGTTGATTTAATTCATTATCAGCTCGAGTTTGTTTGACTTGAAGTGTTTTACATTTGAGTTTATAAAAATATTTAGTTGCTCTTGCCATTTTTATTTCTACAAATGTTTATGATAAATAGTTTAATGTGTTTAATTATATTGAAGTGGTCATTCAAATAAAAACTAAGAGAATATTTGAATATATATTTTAGATTTTATTCGGATGACGTAAATTTTGTATTTGGACAACAAAAATTAGGATTTAATTTTAAAATTATATAAAACGAGTTTCGGTAACGGTTCAGCCACAGAATCGCCATTGACATAAACAAAACCTCTTTCAAGAATGTTATTCTGTGCGTAATTATTTATTTATTTTTTATTATTTTTAACTTCCCTCTAAGGATATTGAAAATTTTCAAAAAAGCGAAAAATTACAGGTTTTACTTCGTTTTAAAAAAATCTAGTTTTCACTAGATCTCGACGTTTTGAGTTCGTAGGAAGCCTTCCCGACTACTACTGAGAAGCCGTTACCGTGTCTGTATGTATGAGTGTGTGTATGTGAAGTGTGTGTATGGGCGCGTGTGTGTGTGTGTAAGTATGTCACCCGCTTATAGCTAAATCCGACCAAACTGGTCGCGTTCCAAAGGATTCCTTCAAATTTAGACTTCCTGTGAATTGGAACCGGTTCGAACCGGTATATTTTCGGAACTATTAAAAAAACTGAAAAAAACATTTTTTTTTAAAAGTGGTTTTTAAAAAACTTTCGATCGATTCGCTTGTCAGCCTAATCAGCCCTTGTCAATCAAAAACCACGTCGGACTCTACCAACCGGGTCAGAATCGGTTAACGCGTTCGTGAGATTTCGTGAACGAAAATTTCGAAAAGAGAGTGAATTTTTCAAAACACTCCGAAATTATATATGTCATCAATTAGAGCTCCCGATTATTTTATAGGTATCGAAGAACTTCATCAATCGCCACTTGTCACGTGGGAAACGGCCGATACATTCGAAAGTTGTAGCAGTTTTAAAATTAAAATAATACCATTTTTAAAAATAAAAACAATTAAAAACGTTACATTCGACCGGGTCGAATCTCCAAATATTTAGTAAGTAAATTTAAAATGTTAACTGTATTTTGGCAGGGTCGCTTTGGCAAGGGCTGTGGGGGAGACATTTCACCTTTGTCATAAAACTCTAAAAATAAATGCTAGGGATAATTATATAAAAAATAAAATATTTTATTTTATTTTATAGGGTCATTTACGGAGAAAAGGGGCAGAAACAGGCAGTCATAAAACTCTAAAAATAAATGCTTGGCATGATTACATACAAAATTAAAAAAAAAAATTTTTTTTGGTAGGGTCATTAGGCGGTGAAGGGGGAGGAGGGGGTAGGACAAAGGAGTACCAGGTATCGTCTCAGCTTCGTCATTAAAGCTTAAAAATTTTATTTTCAAGGAATGTATGTTTAAGTAAAACAATTTGTTAAATTTTTACACTATTTTTGCATATAATAACGCCCACTAATGGGGGTGGGGTCCAAACATTATTTTAATTTTATTTTATGGCTCCAAGTTTAACGCGATGGACCGTATTTGACATAAAAATATATCATTTGCTTAACATAATAACCAAAAAACTTGAAAAATTCTGTTGTTTTTTCTGGGTTGGTTTAGTTCTTCTTAGGGGAAATTTTTCCCCCTTGCCCAATTTAGCCCATCTCCGAACTTAACCTGTGCTATCCTTCAAGATATATTAATACCAAATTTCAAGAGTCTGACTCTTTTCGTTTGGATTGAATCGTGATTTCCACAGATGGACGGACGAACGGACGGACGGACATGCTCAGATCGTCTTAGTTTTCATCACTGATCAAGAATATATATACCTTATGGGGTCTCAGATGGATATTTAGCTGCGTTACAAACGGAATGACAAAGTGATTATACCCTTCATATTCTTTTTTGGAGGGTATAATTAGCGTTAAGTCGCAGGGATGGCTCTTAATGTCAAACGTTTTCCATTCATGTTTTCTATTATTTTTTATATATTATTTTACTTGTTTTAAGGCAACTTAGAAATTAATAAATTTACATTAATAGCAGCAATGCTCTTTTAAACCTTTTCCTGTAGGGTATTACACAGTCGGTGGCAATACTATTAGATACTTTTGACTAAACATATTTTCATGTTACAAAAAACATAAAATTTGTTAAAGAAAAAAACCTAATTTCTGCTTAAAGACTCATTTACTTTTAATTTTCCATATTAAAAGCTAAACACCAACATGCCCACATTGATTAGTAACCATGTCTGAATACAATATAGAATTATTTTTGATTTCATTTTTAATTTTTTTTTCTTGCCTTGAAAGCCATGAGAATTATTAAAAATTTTATTCGCATAATTTGTGAATTATTTTCGCTTGTGCGCGCCAAAACCGCCTTCATTGGTTGTTGGTCTGCGTCGCTGGCAAGAAAGAATTAAATGTTTGAAATAAAACTCCATCCATGATTGTTGTTCGCTTAAAACACTTGCAGACATTTTTTCTTTTTGTCGTTTCTATATAGACATTTTTTTCTTTACTTAAGTTAGACATTGTTGGTAACAAACAAACAAACAAACAAACTTTTAGGCTTATGCGAGTACAACAAGTCTTGAAACCACTTGAAGTTAACATGACAACTTTAAAACAACAGCAACAAAAACTTCAACAAATTTTTTTATCGAAATCCATTTAAACAATATGGCCGACCAAATATAAGGAATCAACAATATTTTTCCTTTATTTACTTCATTATCTTGGCTTAATTTTCCATTTTGTAGTTAGATTAGACAAAGTATTTTCTTACATAAAAATGTGTACGAGTGTGTGTGTGTAAATAAGCAGCATTTATTTTTAACTTCTTTTAGCCATGCAATTTTAAGAATTTTATTTATTATTGAAGTATTTTCCTTCTCTTTGTTTTGAATAGTTAAATATTGAATAGATAAATGCACAGAGATTTATTCTGCAATATTAACATGACAAAGAAAAATTATCATATAAATTACTTTTGCTGATAATTTAATTAAGATAATTTTTATAGCAATTTATATTTATAAATTTTTTTAACAATAGCCTCAGAAACACTTTAAAAACATGTTTATATTGAGCGTGATGGATAGGGAAACGTTTTTTATTTAATTTAATCGAAGTCAAGTAAAGCAGGGCATCATTTTCATGTGTGCGGTTTTTCTTAGAGTTGAGTTTACAACAATGTTTTAAGATCATACAATAAGTTTAATATTGTATTATATTTATTTAAGAGCCCATACTTCGCACAACTATTGGAAAAAAATCTGTGTGTAACTTTAAATTTCACAGTCCTAAAAGAGGGTTTTTTTAATGAAAGTTCGGAAACGGAACTGTAATTTTTTGAAAAAATCTAATTAAAATATTAAGTTCACTGAAAAGCTTATAAAGAAATCTAAATTATTAATAAATGCTATATCTCGTTACGTAGCTAAAAGTTCATTTGAAACTGTTGATTTTCAAAAATACGATATTGACAAAGTTTTTTTTAGCTGAAACAAAATCTCCATTTGATGGCTTTCTGCGAAAAAATGTACCTGGGAATTCACGTTTCATACCGCCATTCACGTTTCGTATACGCACTATGTAGCTCGCATGCACCTACATATATGTCATATGTCTTGTATGACAATATCGGCTTGAAAAAAAAGCATATTAAGCTGACCCTTTTCGCATTACATCCACATGGGTCCTCTCTTACGTGTGCCCCATTTATTCTATGTTGGATCTGCTTACAAATTCATTCTAAGCCTTTTAGACATTAAAACATTTTGTGAAAAAAAATCGAAAGGATTCGAAAATATTAAAAAAACAAGTAAAAACAATATATTCGACCGGGTCGAATCTTAAAAGCCCTCCAAATATTTAGTAAGTGAATTTAAAATGTTTAACTTGGTGGGACAGAGTTCCTTTATATAATATCAAAAGTCAACGCCCACTAAAGGGGCGGGGTTCAAAAATAGACAATATCATGTTTTCCACAGACGAACGTATGGGCAGTGCTAGACCGTCTTAAACTTCATCACTAATCAAGAATATACATATTTACTTTATAGGGTTCAATTCTCTTTGGAGGGTATTAAAACTGTATTTTGGCGGGGTTGCTCTGGCAGGATCTATGGGGGACTCATTTCACCTTTGTCATAAAACTCTAAACATAAATGCTTGGGATGATTATATATAAAATTAAAATACCTTATTTTTGATAGGGTCATTTGGAGGGCAAAGGAAGAGGAGGGGGTAGGGCAGAAATCGGCAGTCATAAAACTCTAAAAATAAATGCTTGGGATGATTATATACAATATTAAAAAAAAATGTTTTTTGGTAGGGTCATTTGGGGGGTGAAAGGCGAGGAGGGGGTAGGGCAGAGGAGTACCAGGACGGAATGACAAAGTGAATATAGCCTCCAAATTCTTTTTTGGAGGGTATAAAAATATACATATATTTTTATCGGTTTCTTTTTTCTCACAGCAAATATGTATATAAGATATATATAATCAATAATAACAATAATATATCCTTTTGTGGGATATTGTAAAAAAGTATTGATCAAAAATATTCCAAACAACTAAAAGTGCTGTATTCAACTGTGCCGAATCTTATATACCCTTCACCGACGTACCTCTGGAATATATACATACACTTATTCCAAACCTGGGGCCAAATTACGGCACTCGATATCGATCGAAATTCCAATACAATTTAAATGAAAATTTCGATCGATACCGAGTGCCGTAATTTGCCCCCTGTTACCATCTTGTTGATCTCTCTAATTTTCAATACTAATTTATTGCATTTCCAAAGCTGTTGCTTGGCTTTTCCGATTTTTAATACCAATGAGTTTCTTTCGAAATCATCAAATATGTTTAATATGTAAACGAAAAGAAAAACAAATCCTTTAGTTGGTTACTCTTTTGTAACAAAAAAAGTTCCAATTGTCCGACCCTGGAATTGTCTTTTTGTTTTTGTTTGATTTTTAATGCCCATTTAAATTGTCCTGAACTATCAAATATGTTTACTTACCAAAAAATAAAAACTAATATTAGCTGGTTACTTTTATGTTTCAAAAATTAAGTTGACATTTTCCAGGTCTGGAAGCGTATTTAGGATTTTGCTGATTTTCTATAGCATTCTATTTAGGACTATTTGCAAAACATCAATACGAAGACGAAGTTTCTTTTCTGGAGCTAAGGAAACCAGATTTCACGCCCAGATAGACGGACATGCGACTTAACTCAATCAAGCTCAATCTGCAAATTATTCTTTGAAGAATTTTTATTAAAATCAGGTTATTTTATTAAGAGTAGAATATTTAGAATGTATTCTAATCTGCGAGCTAATAATTTGCGAATTGCAGATTTGAACTTGAGTCTGAATAAAAAATGATTATCATAATAAAAAGTATAAATAAAATTACATAGAAACCAACTCCTACGAAAACATATGAGTTTTTATACCCTCCAAAAAAGAATCTGGAGGGTATATTCACTTTGTCATTCCGTTTGTAACGCATCGAAATATCCATCTCAGACCCCATAAAGAATATATATTCTTGATCAGTGATGAAATCTAAGACGATCTGAGCATGTCCGTCCGTCCGTCTGTGGAAATCACGATTCAGTCCAAACGAAAAGAGCTAAACTCTTGAAATTTGGTATAAATATATTTTAAAGCTTCGAGCAGGTTAATTTCGGAGATGGGCTAAATCGGGCAAGAGGGAAAAAAGTTCCCCTAAGAAGAACTAAACCAACCCAGAAAAAACAACATAATTTTTAAAGTGTTTTGGTTATTTTGTTAAGCAAATGATATATTTTTATGTCAAATACGGTCCAACGTCTTAAACTTGGAACCATAAAATAAAAATAAATTATTTGTGGACCCCGCCCACTTTACTGAGTGTTACTATATGCAAAAATAGCATAAAAATTTAACAAATTGTTTTACTTAAGCCTACATTCCTTAAAAATAACATTTTTAAGCTTTAACGACGAAGCTGAGACGATAGCTGGTACTACTCTGCCCGTTTCTGCTTAACCCCCTCCCCACCCTTTGCCTCTTAAATGACCCTATCAAAAAAAATATTAATTTTGTATGTTATTATTCCAAGCATTTATATGTAGAGTTTTATGATTGGCTGTTTCTGCCCTACCTCCTCCTCCCCTTTTGCCCCTTAAATGACCCTATCAAAAAAATTAAAAATTTCATTTTATATATAATTATCCTAAGCATTTATTTTTAGAGTTTTATGACAAAGGTGAAATGTTTCCCCCACAGCCCTTGCCAGAGCGAACACGCCAAAATACAGTTTTTATACCCTCCAAAGAGAATTGGACCCTATAAAGTAAATATGTATATTCTTGATCAGTGATGAAGTCTAAGACGGTCTAGCAATGCCCATACGTTCGTCTGTGGAAAACATGATATTGTCTATATTTGAACCCCGCCCCTTTCAGTGGGTGTTGACGTAGGTAATTATATAAAGGAACTCTGTTCCACCAAGTTAAAAATTTTAAATTCACTTACTAAATATTTGGAGGGTATTTAAGATTCGACCCGGTCGAATATAACATTTTTAGTTGTTTTTTTTATCAAATCGTTGCTTAGACCAGCACAACTTGAGTCTTTTAAAAACAGCCTTAAAAATCTCATAATTTTAAAGCATTTGCAAATAATTATTTTCACACATTTTTTGACAAAAGAAAAACTAAAATTTTAAATATTTTAACGTAGTACAAAAGCCACAGACAAAGCGTCAGTTAGCCAAGATATTTACTTCTATACCAGCATTCACATGTTCATTTGAAAGTTGGATTCCCTGCGAATATATTTTGAAGCTATTTTTATGCATTTGAATTTAACAGAAAGAAAAAAAAACACAAAATACAACAATGAAAACAAAGTGTAGGTCAAAATTCAAAGACGCATAATTACAGGTTAGAGCGATGGTTGTTGGTATGAGCCCCTCGGCCAACCGGAGAAGACAACAACAGCAAAGAGACACATGAAACTTAGTAGAAGAAGGAAGGCAAAAAAATGAAACCATGGCTATAAAGTTGCTGCGGCTGCTGGCGGCAGTTCTGTTACTACGCGTACAACCAACTACTGCTACAGAGCATTTTCCAAAGGATACACAAGACGAAATAAAATGATATGAGACGAGATGAGAAACTCTGCAACTCACACATAATGATGATGATCATTTGTTAGAAGGCATCACATTTTTCCTTTGATGAATAATGGATGGATATGAGTACAAGGCAACAAAATGTTCAAGCAAACTGAAATGGAACAAAGAACACAAACATGATGCCTTGAATCTCCAAAGACAAACAGGTGTCAAAAGGATGTTTCAGATAGAAAAAAAAAATAATCAAGCAACATTTTAGATGTCGTTTGTAGGGTGCATTGTGTTGTTCTTTTAACAATTAGAAACGAAAGTATAGACGCTTGGCTTTTGTCTGCATTGTTGTTGCAACAATAGAAAGGGCGTTGTAACTGGAGCAATCTTAAGGTTGCACTCACAACAGGAGTGTTCTTATTTTTCTACAACTAAGAATGAACGCCCTTTTGTTTGCTGTACAATTAATTGTCTTTAAGGATCATCAAAATTTCCCTCAACTACTGCATTTATTTTTTTCATGTTTTACAAGTGAATATGTATTTTTTTTTTTATTTTTTTTGCCCAGTCCGTGCTGGCTTAAAGACAGGTTAACAGTTGCAATTGGCAAATTACTGTCTGTTTGTAAAAATAATTTGTCAAATTTTCCACAAAAAATAAAATAAAATGAAAAATACATTGTTTCATTAATAAATGATGTTACAAAAATATAAAAATGCATCAAAGGATAGTTTTTGGCAGATACTCTTACAAAACAGTTAACTCTCCGTCTATCTGTCCGTCTCTCTGTCTGTCAGTCTGTAGGTTGGTTTTGATAAATGATTCACTTATTTTCAGTTCGTGTGTATATCTCTCAACTATGTTGACTTTAATTATAGGTGCTGGGTTTTAGTTCATGAAAGTCAATTCAGAAAGCTGTTTTAACTTAATTCTCTCTTTGCTGTTACGATTTATTTAAATAAAACAGCAGGCTCTATTGGCCATTGAAATGAATAAAATGAAATTCGGCTAATGAATGGAATACATTTTTTCATTAAAGGACTTGTGCGTTTTCAAAGAAAGTATTAACGCAACAGCAACAACAACAACGTGCATATGAGAGATAAATGATTGTATGAATTGAAATAAAAAGCACCTTTCATATTAATTAATTCCGGCAAACAATCGAGAAGTGTTTTTACTTGAAATGGCTTACAACCATTTTGTTTACCATTTTTTGTATCAGTTTATTTAAGTTTCATTTTCAAAGAAATATGGCCCACTGATGCCTCCGCTCCACAAGCTGCACCAAACAGTCACTGAATGATAAAGTGAATATACCACCCAATTCTCTTTTGGAGGGTATAAAAAGTTAGATGATTGCGTATCCGTGAGGTGGTTCAGATGTCCTTCGGTGGCTGGATTTGCTACCAAGGAGTTGATAGAAGTCTCAGATACGAACTGATTGTGTCAGTCGGTACAAATTGATCGGTTGAACTTCCGTCTAAGAGATAATTGCAATGGAAATTTCTCTATCGAGCTGAATTTTTAAAAAGGAAATTTCTCTTGCGAGGTTAAGTTTTAAAAAGCAAATTCGCGTGGCAATTGAGAATTTGAAAAAAGTACATATGAAATGAAAAGAAATTACATATTATTTAAGTAGTTCACAACTAGACTCATAATTAAAATCTTTTTATATCCTCCAAAAAAGAATATGGAGGGTATATTCACTTTGTCATTCCGTTTGTAACGCAGCGAAATATCCATCTGAGACCCCATAAAGTAAAGGGTGTTTCTTTATGAAGTTTTTTGTTTTATACGAATCAGTCTGTTATCTGACAGCTGTTTTGACAGTTTAAAGTGACGTGTCTACTCAGTATTGTTTGGCAAATCATCATGAACAGGTTAACTACAGAACTTTCAAAACCAGAGTTCAATTAAAAATGTTTATCCGCTTTTTTACCGCAAAATTCTCTTCAGTGATGAGGCGCATTTTCGGTTGAATGGATGTGTCAACAAGCAAAATTGCCGTATTTGGAGCCAAGATAATCCACACGCCGTTCAAGAATTACCAATGCATCCCGATAAATGTACTGTTTGGTGCGGTCTATGGGCTGGTGGAATCATCGGTCCTTATTTCTTTAAAAATGAGGAAGGACGACGCGTTACCGTGAATGGAAATCGATACAGAATCATGATCAATGAATTTTTTCGTGCCAAAACTTCAAGATATTGATGTAAACGAAATGTGGTTTCAACAGGATGGTGCCACTTGTCATACTGCGGGCGAAACATTTCAACGACAACATTATTTCGAGAAATGGACCGACCGGTGAATTGGCCTCCGCGTTCGTGTGATTTGACGCCACTCGATTATTTTTTGTGGGGATACCTGAAATCATTGGTTTACGTGGATAAACCAGCAACGATTGACGCTTTGGAAACCAGTATTCAACGTGTCATTGCTGAAATACGCCCTCAAATGCTTGAAAAGGTGGTCGAAAATTGGGCCTCCAGAATGACCTTTGTGCAAAATAGTCGTGGTGGCCATACCCGAAATTATATTTAAATGTTAAATGACAAGAAATTATCTACCAAATAAAAATTTTTTTTCCGCCATTTCATAATTTGGCATGTGTTTTATTTAAATTTCAAATCAGCAAGCTCTTATAAAAACACCCTTTATATATATTCTTGATCAGTGATGAAATCTAAGACGATTTGAGCATGTCGGTCCGTCCGTTCGTCTGTGGAAATCACGATTCAGTCCAAACGAAAAAAGCCAGACTCTTGAAATTAGCTATAAATATATCTTGGGGGGTAGCACAGGTCAAATTCGGAAATGGGCTAAATCGGGCAAGAGGGAAAAAAGTTCCCCTAAGAAGAACTAAACCAACCTCTAAAAAACAACATAATTTTTAAAGTTTTTTTGTAATTTTGTTAAGCAAATGATATATTTTTATGTCAAAGAAGGTCTAATGCGTTAAACTTGGAGCCATAAAATCCAAAAAAAATTTTTTTGGACCCCGCCCCCTTTATTGGGCGTTATTATATGCAAAAATAGTACAAAAATTTAACAAATTGTTTTACTTAAGTTTTACTACATTCCTTGAAAATAAAATTTTTAAGCTTTAATGACGAAGCTGAGACGATACCTGGTACTCCTCTGAACTACCCCCTCCTCCCCTTTTGCCCCCTTAAATGACTCTATAAAATATAATTAATTTTACATTTAATTATTCCGAACATTTATTTTCGAAGTTTTATGGCAGAGGTCAAATATCTCCCCCACGGCCCTTGCCAGACAGACCCCGCCCAAATACAGTTTTAATACCCTCCAAAAAGAATTGGACCCCATAAAGTATATATATTCTTGACCAGTGACGAAGTCTGAGACGATCTAGCAATGCCTATACGTTCGTCTGTGGAAAACATGATATAGTCTATTTTTGGACCCCGCCCCCTTTAGTGGGCGTTGATGTACTATATTATTATATGCAAAAATAGTGTAAATATTGAACAATTTGTATTCCTTAAGCCTATAAGAAGCTGGGATGTTCTCTGATCTTGCAGTGGTGAAACGTCACGCCCACGGCCCTTCCCGGTATGACTCTGTCAAAATACAGATTTAAAAATGGGTACAGAGATGTCTTAAAGGAACTCTGTCCCACCCAAATAAACATTTTGAATTTACTTACTAAATATTTGGAGGATATTTAAGATTCGACCCGATCGAATATAACGTTTTTACTTGTTTTAAATGACATTTATTTATTGCTGGTTGCTTAAAATCATCAGAAGACTTCAGCCAAATAAATTTCATTTTAAATAAAATTGTGATAATATGTCAAATAGTAAATTTCACAAGAATTAAAATTAACAACTTAAATTAATTAAAAATAAAAGAACACTGTAACCAAAAACAGCAAATCTTTTTAAACCAAAATAATATACTGGCCGCCACATTGAGTCTCTTTATTAGCGGCTGTTAAGAAAAAGAGCTTAAAATATGTTTAAAAAATGGCGATAGAAATCGTGATACAATCACGTCTAGACTCTTACGAGTTGCGCCTACAAAAAGCCCAAAAATAAAAGAAGAAAAAAAAAATGGCAAAAAAGCCAGTAGAAGTTAAGGACACAAGACGGTGTACAAAAGCTTAGCAGCATTTAAAAGTTTCTTGCGTTTCTCTCGTTTCCACAGTAGTTTTTCTGCTGCGTTCAGTTGTTTGTGTTTGTCGAGATTTTCGCAGTAAGGAAAAATATGAAAGATGATGTTGTTGTGTATTTTCCTTTTACGTTGGTTCACAATCATAAAGATTTCGTTTGAAAATAAGCATTTTGTTTTAAGTACAAAATGTTTTAGTTTATGTTTTACTTGTAAATTTTACTAATTAAAATTTTTGTTGTATACCATTTAAAGTGGCATTTCTTACAATTGTGTGCAACAAAAACATTTATTTAACAATAAAAGAACTCGTAAAGCACTTAAGCGATGTTTATGATGAACATTTGAAATTTTCCATTAGCTGAATAGAAGAGATTTAGAATAAAATTACGAGTAATTTGATTTATAATCTGGCAACCATGGAGGAAGCAGTAGACATCGTTAAAGCCGTGGAGAAGCTAACCAACGTTTTAATACCATGGAAACAAAAATATTGGCAATAAGACTATCAAACTTACAATCAGTACTAAGCAGACAAGGCCCCAGTCGCATTGTCGGGCTTCTCTTTCCTACAGGCCAAATATATAAAAAAAATCCAAGTGAGAAATTTATCATTAAATGTGGCATCACTTTCCCTTGTGGTTTTAAGTCTTTAAAATAAAGAGTGGGTTGAATTTGAGGTTAGGAAGTAAATTGGCTTAAAAGCACACTTTTGTTTATTGATGCCAATAAAAAGTAGAAATATGGGAATTAGTAATAGAATATGATGTCAGTAAATGTCTATCTCTAGCACGTCGGCAGACGTCCCTTGTTCTTATAAAATTTTGAACCACAAAACTCAGCTTATCTCGTCAATGCAGTGCCGAATTTCATCTTTCAGTGCGTCAGTTGTTTTGTGTTCTGTTCACGTAAACCGATCACGATCTTTAAAAGTCTCAAGAACATCGTCAAATCAAGACCGGGAAATTTCTCTTGCAATAACAGAATTCTTTGGCCGGCTGTGTGACTTATAGTGCCGTCTTGCTGAAACCAAAGATCATAGATGTCAACATTAGCCAATTGTGGCCACATAAAAGTGTTTATCATGGTTTGGTAGCTTGGAGAATTCACGGTGACGGCGTTTCCTCGCCTATTTTCCAAAAAATAATAGCCAGGTGCTACCATCTGAACACAAACCGCACCATACCGTCACTTTCTTGGGCTGCAATTCTTTTTCGAGGACTGTTGGTGTATTTTGTGAGCTCCATACGGTGACCATTTAGTTTGTTTACATAATCGCCTAATTGAAAATGGGTCTCGTCATTAAATATTTTGTTGCAAAGTGGCTGTTTTCGTTCAATTTTCCAAACAGACAATTCACAATCAGTAATCGCCTGGCTTTAATTCTTGAACGGGTTGAAAATAGAGCGCAAAGCGCCTCTGGTGATGCCCAATTATTGCGAATGTCGATGAGTTCATTTACAGTCTCATTCTCCACACTTTGCTGTACAGCGACTATGTTTGCATCACTACAGCCACTACGAGCGTATTATTTTGCTCTATTGTTAGGAGCAGTACCAAGAGACTTAAATTTAGCGATTAAATTACGCACATTGGACTTAGAAGTAATACAATTTTTGAATATACACGCTATTTTTGCATATAATATCTTACGTCAACGCCCACTGAAAGAGTGGGATCCAAAAATTTATATTTTCACCTTTTCTGACTGCAGGTCCAACGCTTCTTTGATACTAAAATCGTATCGTTTGCCTCACAAAATTACAAAAAAAAAAAACAAGTAAAAACGTTATATTCGACTGGGTCGCATCTTAAATACCCTTCAAATATTTAGTAAGTAAATTTAAAATGTTTAACTTGGTGGCCCAGAGTTCCTTTATATAATATCGTACGTCAACGCCCACTAAAGGGGGCGGGGTTCAAAAATAGACAATATCATGTTTTCCACAGACGAACGTGGGAAATGGGCATTGCTGGACCGTCTTAAACTTCATCACTAATCAAGAATATACATATTTACGTTATAGGGTCCAATTCTCTTTGGAGGGTATAAAAACTGTATTTTGGCGGGGTCGCTCTGGCAAGGGCTGTGGGGGAAATATTTCACCTTTGTCATAAAACTCTAAAAATAAATGCTTGGGATAATTATATGCAAAATTAAAATTTCTTTTTTTTTGATAGGGTCATTTAGAGGGCAAAGGGGGAGAGGGGGTAGGGCAGAAACAGGTAGTCATAAAACTCTAAAGATAAATGCTTGGGATGATTATATACAAAATTTAAAAAAAGTTTTTTTTTGGTAGGGTCATTTGGGGGGCAAAGGAAGAGGAGGGGGTAGGGCAGAAATCTTCAGTCATAAAACTCTAAAGACAAATGCTTGGGATGATTATATACAAAATTTAAATTTTTTTTTTTTTTTTTGGAAGGGTCATTTAGGGGCCAAAGGGGAGGGGGTAGGGCAGAGTAGTACCAGGTTACTTCTCAGCTTGGTCATTAAAGCTTAAAAATTTTATTTTCAAGAAATGTAGGCTTAAGTAAAACACTTTGTTAAATTTTTACACTATTTTTGCATATAATAACGCCCACTAAAGGGGCGGGGTCTAAAAATAATTTTTTTTTATTTCATGACTCCAAGTTTAATGAGTTGGACCTTCTTTAATATAAAAATATATCATTTGCTTAACAAAATTAAGAAAAAAAAACTTTAAAAACGATGTTGTTTTTTAGAGTTTGGTTTAGTTCTTCTTAGGGGAACTTATTTCCCTCTTGCCCGTTTTAGCCCATCTCCGAACTTTGCCTGTGCTATCCTTCAAGATATATTTAAACCAAATTTCAAGAGTTTAACTCTTTTCATTTGGAGTGAATCGTGATTTCCACAGACGGACGGGCATGCTCAGATCGTCTTAGATTTCATCACTGATCAAGAATATATATACTTTATGGGGTCTCAGATGGACTACAAACGGAATGACAAAGTGAATATACCCTCCATATTCTTTTTTGGAGGGTATAAAAAGAAACAAATAGCTGCACACACCTAAACCAGCATCGATCCTCTCGAATAAAACCTTTTAGGCGGCTGACTCGTAGAAATTATTTTTATTGTTTCCCAAGTGGAAATGAAAGGTGCCTCATTTGCATCCGCTAGTGTTAAATTAAAAATATGTTATTCAGTGAAAATTAATTTCTATTTACATAATTTATATGAATATTTCTCATTTGATCGAACATAATTAATGAATTAGAGAAGAATAATTGATTTTTGATCAATAAAAATTAACCGAAAATAATCGATTAGGAAAAATTAAGCATTAACAAGAAGACAACAAGAAATTGTTGGCGCCAGCCAGCGAAAGGTTTCGCATAATTAACAGAGAAATATTTTAAAATCCAAAATTCGAAAATTAGTTCGACAACAATGAAAAGTCAAAAACGTAAGAAATTAACAAAGAACTCTAAAGACAACGAAATCACTTCTCACAACAAACAATAAACACTGAAGAAGAAACCAAAAATGGTCGGCAAACTACAAACAAAATTTACTTAATATTAATTTCATTTTTTTGTTTTTGTTTTTTTTGTTGTTGTTGTTTTATATGGTATTCCAAGTTGTGTTTAGTTTAGTTTATTTTAGTTTATTCACCAACCAAAATGAACTTGTTTTAAATGAACGTGAACCATATAAACTGTAACGAAAGCAAGAGCAGACAAGAGAAGCGGGCAAACGGACGGACCGACCGACAACAACAGCATTTTAAAATAAAATAAAAATACAAATAAAAAAAAATAGATCGCTGGAGATGGATGGCTGGTTGAGGATGCAACGAAAAAACAACTGACTGCCTCAGCCATACGTTTGTTTTGGGAACCCACCTACAAGTAAAACAATACTTTATGCCAACAAAAAAGAAACCTCGTATACGAGTATTTCACCAAAAGAAAGAAACTAAAAGTGGTGATACATATTAAGTTAGTTGTTTTTATGAAAAAAAAGGCATTAATAGTTTGCAACCAGAAAGGGCATGATTTCGGTGAAAAAATATACAATTAAGGCTCTCTCACACATACACACACACACACTCTGCACAAACAGATCATTAAGAACGTGTAACCTTTTGGTGGAAATGAAATGATTTCTTAAAAAGGTTTCAGAAATAATTTCAATATGTGGTTTGATCCAAGCGATTTTTCTTCTAAATCAAGAAAAATTTATTTATTATTTCTCTTGTTTTTTGTTGAAGGTAAAAGTTTTGAAAAGTGTGGGAACAATTTTATAGACATTTTTATTATGAACGTCTTCAGCGTGCAGCAATTTTAATTGTTTTTTCTTTTTTATTTTTTGTTTTGCAAAAAGTGATCTAATTATAAGAAGATATAATATTTAAGGAACTTATTAGCATCAATATATTATTTTAACAATAAATGCGTGTGTGTGTTAATGACAAATCATCTCCGTAGTTAAAAAAAAACCAAATCACTGGATTTTCTTGGACTCGTACTCGTATCTCCTTCATTTCATTACATGTTGAGGGTGCTCTGGCATATTTTCATTACCAATTTGGAATATTTATCATGTGTTTCTGAATTGAAAACAATAAAAACTAACAATAAAAATTAAAAACCTTCACATGTACTTAAGTATAAAAGAACTCAGACCAAAAAAGTTTGGCTTAGGTATAATGGAACAAAAAATTCAGAAGAGCTGATGGCCAACATTGCTAGTGCTCTCTAATTAAATTTAAGCTTAGAATTATATTCGTCAAGATTAAAGAAATAAATAATAATATTAAAAACTCAGAAAAATGGGACATGAAGAAAATAATCCAACGACAACATGTGTATTAAAAAAAAAAAAAAAACTTGTTAACATCAGGTTGATACAGCTCTCGTATGCAATTTCCTAATAAAATTTATTTAAATAAGTGGTGACAATACAATATACATGAGCACTGATGACGAAAGCGTTGTGGCTTTCGAAAACAGCTGTTCTGCTCTGCTGTGTAAGTCTAATAACTAAAAACTGATGTTGACTTTCCTTTGCGCCTTGGAATATTTATCATGTCTTTCTGAATTTAAAACAAAAAATTGCGAATAAATCTAATTCAATATATTACTTTCTAGTATATGAAATAAGTTTGATTGCGAAAGAAAAACTTTGTTTTTTTTAATATTCCAAAAAATTTAAAATTTTTCAGCTCTGCAGCTGCATTTTTGCCTCTTCAAAAAGAAACATCAAATATGTTTAATTTGTAAAGAAAAAGAAAATTTTTGTTTTAGTTGGCTACTTTTATGTACCAAAGGTCGCTTCAATTGCCCAACTCTGGTATTGTCTTTTCGATTTTGTATGATTTTTAATACCAATTTAATTCTTTCTGAAGTATAAAATATGTTTAATTAATATACGAAAAAACAAGAATTAGTTTTTTATATATCAAAAATAATATTTTATATATCAAAAATAAGTTAATTTTTTCAACGGGCTTAAGTTCGAATCTGCATGACTGCAAATGATTTTTTATTATTTTACTAATAAATGAATTTGTTCAAATTCTATTTATTATTTATATTAAGATTGGAATATTAAGAATATTTTTAATAATCATCAAACCAGCAGCACGGATCAGTACTGATTTCGAGGCCGCTACGCCATCTCATCAGCGTTCTCTGTTCAATTTTTCCACTTTTGCAAGTGGTGCTAGTTGGTAGGAATATCAACCTATTTAACCAATGTTTTTAACGAAAATTGAATATGAGAAGTTCCCACATTCATATTTTTAAGTTATTACCTTTTTGGTTAGTACGAAATTCCCCAACCCTGACGATTAATATTCCCAATATTCCATGTATCTCTTTCGCTTTTTCCAGAGCCATCGGCTGCTGATAGCTAAAGCTTCTTTGTTATTTATGTTCAAGTAATTGAATTTAGTTGTCAATTTACAATGAACAAGTGCGCGTGCCCCCGCAATGTTTTAAATTGTTTGATGATTATTGAAAATATTCTTAATATTCCAATCTTAATATAAAAAATAATAAATAGAATTTGAAGAAATTCATTTATTAATAAAAAATCATTTGCAGTCATGCTGATTCGAACTTAAGCCCGTTGAAAAAATTAAAAAATGTGTTTATTTTATAATATAATTTTTTCTCTATCTCTTATCGTTTTGGAATTATTCAGAAATTAATGGAGAAAAAAAAATTTTTCGTGCAAAATTCGTAATATTTTTCAGTTTAAAAATTTAAATAAAAAAAAGATAAAGTACATTTGCACATTTGTTTGAGAGCTATAGATCTTAAAAATAAAATAAGCTATAAACCATAAAAGTCGGTTATAAAATGTGTATTTTATTGTCAATTTACCAGGCAGGTATCCAATGGTCCACATAGTTGTATTTAAAGGAGAGACAAAAAATTATTTTTTGCTGAGCAGTGTTATTTATAAAACATTACCGATTTAAAAAAAAAAGTAATAAGGAGAAAGATTTCTGTAAAATAATTTTCGCCTTAGCGATTTTTTAAACTCTTTAAAGTAATAAAAAATTAAATGCAGTTATTAAAAAAGAAATAAAAAAATTTTAGTTGCTTAACATCAGCAACATGACTTTGCATATAGTGAAAAGGCGTTAAAAAAGAGAACTTCTTGCAATGCAAATCTTATGTAAAAATCATTAGTAATAAATCCATATTTGCCTCACTTCTGTATCACAATTTCAGTATCTTATTCAGGACTTCCTTAAAAGCTCCTTTTTTTCTGACAATCTAATTACTTGCATATTTATTTTCAAAATTTTTCCAATTTTCAAACGTATCATCCTTTTTTCGAATTTGCTGTCTCAATTATAATATTAGTATCGAAACTTCTCACTCCATTGCCAATAACTTTAGTACAATATCAATGTTGTTAATTGAAATTTCACATATAAAAAAAAAATTAAGCATTCCATATCTTTACAACTGATCTGTATTAAGTTTTATGTCAACGAATCCTTTCTCTGCATAAGAAAATTCATTAATCATGTCATAGTTCGTACCCTAAACAAATTACATGTGCTCAGCTAAAAACAAAATAACTTCTATTGCATGAGGAGCCGTAAATTCTACTTGTCTTTATCTTTCCATTTCATCGAAAATTCATAAACATGTTTTTATTAAATAGCCATACGGCAAGTAGTTGGCTTTTGTCACATTCGTTATCGTTGCCAGTAATCAACTCTTTATACATGTAACGAATTCAGCTAATTTTAGTTGTATTTGAATTTGAATAGATACAAGACAAGAGGAGAAGACCTGGAAAATAAATGTCTTCCAGTACGTATGAGCAATATTTGCCATACACTTCCATACAATTCAAGTGCATGTAGGCAACAACATAAGGAACAAACACATCAGGAGCTGTTTGTATATATATGGCTGCGTATGGGTGTGTGTGTGAGATGTTAAATACTTGATATGTCTTCATATCTATATCATTCACCTTGTGTTTTATTTTTTAGTAATTTGTCTAATGCAGTCATTAATTTCATATTAACAAGGTGTGTATAGAAAATTACTTTTACATTATTACCTTTTTTTTTGTCATTCGAGTCTATTATTTCAAGTACATACAATAGATATATGTATGCCAACAGCCAGCTAAAGGAGCTGTTTTATGTAAAAAATTTTTGCTAATAATTTTATTAAAAAATTTATAACACGGCTGACTGTGCAGCTAACACACTGAAAGTCCTGCCTTGAGACACAATATATTTCCTATAGACTTTCTTTTGTATAGTAAACAATTAGAAATAGAAAATATAAAATATCTTACCACCCTCACTTGTCCTTATCGAAGCAATATTTAATCGAAACTAATCGAAGCTTGTTAAAATTTCATAGCTGTCCTGTGGCATGTGCAGCAAGTTAATTTTTTTTTTCTCGTTGTTGATGTTGGTGCTAATCTATATTTGACGTGTTTACACTTTGGGGGGTTTCCTCAGTGTTCCCACTTTTTACGTACTCATTTTTTTTTATTATTGTTACTGTAGCCCTTGTTGTGGTTGTTTGTGTCATTTAATAGCATTTTTTTTTTTTTTTTGTTATTTCTTTACTTATTTTTTCTTTTTTGTTTGCTTGATTGTGCTACAAAGCCTTTAGGGTTGTCTCACGATTCCAATTATAATTATGTGATTTTCATGCTTTGGTTAACTAAATCATTTATATGTGTTTGCGGTGGAAGAAACCTGCAAGATCGAAATTAGAATAACTTTTATTTTCTGGAAAATAAACACACAAAAAATAATTTTTATTTTCTGAAATATAGACAAAAATCAAAAAATAACTTTTATTTTTGGAGAATAAGTAGAAATTCAAAAATAACTTTTATTTTCTGAAAAATTAATAAAAATCAAGAAATAACTTCTATTTTCTGAGAAATAAGTAGAAATCCACAAATAACTCTTATTTTCTGAAAAATAAATAGAAATCAAGAAATAACTTATATTTTCTGAAAAATATACAAAAATCAAAAAAAAAATATCTTTTTTTTTTCTGAAAAATAAATAAAAATCAGGAAATAACTTTTATTTTCTAAAAAGTAAATAAAAATCGAGAAATAACTTCTTTTATTTTCTGAAAAATATACAATTTCTGAGAAATAAATAAAAGTCAAAAAAATATCTTTTATTCCCTCAAGAAGAAATAAAAATCAAGAAATAACTTTTATATTCTTAGGAGTGAATTAAATAATCGATAATATTTTATTTTGTAAGAAAACTTAAAGAAATAAAAATTAATTCATCTTGTTGTGTTGTTTTTGTGTACGTAGCAATTCTCTTTTAATTTGATTTTTTTTAGTTCAAACTTGGAAAATAATCGTTATTTGCTGTCCCTGGTAATTTCCAACGAATATTGGAGCTTAACATTGGACAGGAATTTCCTAATGCCTAAACCCCTGCCCCAAAATACCACTATTTGCTGTTGTGAATAGTTTTATTATAAGAGCTTCAGGCTATTTACTTAACATTAATATATTTCTTTTTACATTTACACTAATACAGTTGCAATATTGTCCATGTGCCAGCTTTATCATTATTTTTATGTTGTATAACTTAAATGCCATTATAAATACGATATTGTTGTACTCGTTAAAACAACCACTCCAAAAACATTTTGTTAAAAGGTGACAATTAGTTTGTCAATAATAGTAGTAGATTCTATTAAGTAGAAGCAAGTTGTTTTTGTAATATTATTTTTATATATGTATGTATGTATGTGTATAAGACTCGTTTTGTATTAACTTCAATTTCGTGCTTACAATCGGTTTAATTTTTATAATGTTCGAAAAGTTGTAGCTTATAGCACTTGCATACATTTAGATATTTTAGGCTTTTAATTGCAATCGGTGTTGTATACAAGTTTAATAAGTTTACTTATACCCTGCAGTTCGCATATAACACTATATATATTTGATATTACCTATTATAGAAGAAATTATTTGTGTTAATCCGCTCTGCTGCACTTGATTAGCTCTAGAATTTGCTCTTCTGGTAGCTACAGTGAATGTAACTTTGACAGGAAAAAAAAACTAGAAGAACTGAAATGCTGATTTCGTACTTCATGGGAGAATTAAAATATTTCTATTTAGAATTCTTTAATGTGGTATGAAAATGTTGTTCATAAACATTTTACTGAAAGACTCTCAATACTCCAAAGTTCAAAGTTCTTACTTACGGCCAGTTTTCAAATTTAATATTTACCGCTAAATTAAATTAGTAGAACAGGAGACCATGAAGCGGAGGGTCGTGAGTTCGAGCCCGCGCTGAGTCATGAAATATTGTGTTGAATTCTTCTGATCAGCATTAGTGCGTGGTTGTGTTAGTTGTTGCCAGCCTGTTTCAATGATGAAGGCATAGTCACTGGTCACTGAACATAATTGGCAGCGACTGACACGATCATGTACTAAAAGCAGAGTAACAGCACCCACCTTCGTCGGCCCTGTAGCAAAAATTAGCCGGCGAAGTAAAAAAGGTTGAAATAGCTACAAAAACAACTGTCTATCTTCTCATCTTTCCTAATCTGTCCCCTCAATACTATCCCCTCGTTTTCAGTTCCGTCGCAATGAATTGCATATAAAGGGGTCATCCCCTGAGTGCTGGTCCAAGATAATAAAAAAAATTAAGATTGCTAGACTAATTGTTGGAAAACTTTGTTTTAAATTCAGAAAGACATGATAAATATTCCAAAGCACAAAGGAAAGTCAACATAAATGTTTAATTATTCACCTTATACAGCAGAGCAGAACAGCTGTTTTCGAAAGCCGCTACACTTTCAGCATCAGTATTAATGTGTATTTTTATAGCCTACAAAAAGAAATTGGAGGGTATATTCACTTTGTCGCGAAGGGAAATATCCCTCCAAGACCCTATAAAGTATATATAGTATTGATCAGTGATGAAATATAAGAGGATCTAGGCACATCCGACCGTCTGAGGAACTCACAATACAGTTCAAACGGAAAAAGCCAGAGCCTTGAAATATCCATTTTGTGTATATTTTTTTATTCAATTGTACTTAAGCCTAAATTTTTTGGTTTTGAAGTCTTTTATACTTTAGTGCATGTGAACATATTTTATACAAATCAGTATACGAAAAAATACCGTAAATTAATTTCAATTATTATGAATTTTTATTAGTCGAACTTTCTTATGTAAATTGTTCATTTTTTCAACGGGCTTAAGTTCGAATCTGCAAGACTGCAAATGATTTTTTATTATTTTTCTTATTAATAAATGAATATGTTCAAATTCTATTTATTATTTATATTAAGATTGGAATATTAAGAATATTTTCAATAATCATCAAACCAGCGAAGCCGCTACGCCATCTCATCAGCGTTCTTTGTTCAATTTTTCCACTTTTGCAAGTGGTGCTAGTTGGTAGGAATATCAACTATTTAACCAATGTTTTTAACGAAAATTGAATATGAGAAGTTCCCACATTCATATTTTTAAGTTATTACCTTTTTTGGGTTAGTACGAAATTCCCCAACCCTGACGATTAATATTCCCAATATAAAAAATTGAACAAAGAACGCTGATGAGATGGCGTAGCGGCCTCGAAATCAGTACTGATCCGTTCTGCTGGTTTGATGATTATTGAAAATATTCTTAATATTCCAATCTTAATATAAAAAATAATAAATAGAATTTGAACAAATTCATTTATTAATAAAATAATAAAAAATCATTTGCAGTCATGCAGATTCGAACTTAAGCCCGTTGAAAAAAATAGTAAATTAATTTCTATTATTTTAAGACTTGATTTGTAAGAAAAATGTTCATACCAAAATTTGTTTTATAAGTCACTTATTAATATGAACATTTTTATAAATAAGACGGGTAACAGTGAATATTCATAAAAACAAAATAAAATATGTTTGAAATTTATTTTCAGAAAATTTGTTATGAAAAATTTTCATTGAAATAGGTTTCAAACTTATTTTGATTTTTATAACACTGCCTTTACACATGCAAGTGCAAGTGCGAAAAACTCAATACACTCACACTTTTTCACTAATACACTAAAATATTTCGAACTTACAGCTCAGCTTGCAAGAGATTTTGCTTGTAAGTGAATTTTTGGCACTTGCAGTAAGTAAAATGACAAATAAAGATACAGTGTTACCAAGGTTATGTTTTGCATAAATTTATAGCTGCTTTTCACTTTATTTAAACAAAATTACAAATAAAAAAGAATAGAACTGTCCAACAATGACTGTTAAAAATTGTTTAGAGATATATTTCATACAGTTTGAACAAAAAAAATTTTTTTGTTAAAATTTTTTTCAGTTATTTTACGAAAGTGGAAACACGGCAATACTGATTTCCAAAACATAAACAAATAAAGTCATTTTCCAAAAAAAAAAAAAATGGAGCAAAAACTTAAAAAGGAGGAAATTATTAAATTAATACTTCCTCCTCACTGTCGTTTTCGTTTTTTTTTTTTTATTTTGCATTTCTATCTTTTTTAATTCTAAAATTAAAGCTACTTTCAATAGATGTTTACGCCTCGTGAACATTTTGAAAATGAACTTGCACTTGCTTGTGTAAACATTCAGCCGACTTGCAGCACTTTCGAATATTTTTTTAATATTTTCGATAATAATATGTATTTGCTACTTGCATGCAAGTACTTGCATGTGTAAAGGCAGTGTAAACAGGCTGGTTAGTGTTGCTACATTTTTACGCAATCCGAATAGCGTACATTACGATTTTTTAAAGCAAGATTACGTAACGTTCAGTACTTTGTCTGCAAGCACGACTATTTTAGTGGTTGCATATAAAATAAATTCAGCATAATTTATAAATAAATTTTTGTTTGAAAATTACTTTCATTAACATCTTATAAATCTGAATTTTTTTATAAATTACTTCCATTATAATATTAGCGTACGTTAGAGGTTTTCAGTGGTCATTCTTACGTGTGCGTTAGTGCTAGTGAATACCAATTATTGAGTACTATTTGAAACCAACTGATTAAATTAACAAAATATTATGTTCCAAATCGTACAAAAAATATTTAACTACGCTAATGGTAAGCAAATTGTTGTGCCAACATATTTAACGATGTCATTTTTAATGTTTCATACATGCCACTTAAAACTATTAGACGTGGCTGGCAATGAAGTCACTTACAAGCATAAAACCGCTCATGTCTTTATTTTATTTTGCATAAGTAATATTTTATTTAAATTTGTATATGTTTCTCTGAAAGGCTTTAATTAGTATTTATTGATTAATGATCGCCAACAGATATTGACAATTAATCTAAATTAATCAATAAACCAGTATGCTTACTAACTATACTGTACACTGGACATCTTTATTAATTTCTAGCCCGCTTTAACTGTTTTAACAATAATGAAGTTGTTTAAAAGTTAATGTGTTTAAGTATTACAAATCAATTATAAAATTATGCACAATATAAATGAGAAGTTTTATTCCAATTTTTAGCCATTCAACTGGACGTTTGCATAGAGTGCAGGCGGAGGAATATATCACTGTCACAGTTGTCAGTATGAAGTAATGAGGTTCTTGATCCGTATGATCGTCACTGATCTGATCAGTTGCATATAAAGGGTGTTTTTTTATGAAGTTGTTTTTTATATGAATCACTCTGTTGTCTGACAGCTGTTTTGATAATTTAAAGTGACGTCTCTACTCAGTATTGTTTGGCAAATCATCATGAACAGGTTAACTCCAGAACAACGCTTCCAAATCGTGGAAATTTATTTTCAAAAACAGTGTTCAATTAAAAATGTTTATCCGCTTTTTTACCGCAAAATTCTCTTCAGTGATGAGGCGCATTTTGGTTGAATGGATATGTCAACAAGCAAAATTGCCGTATTTGGAGCCAAGATAATCCACACGCCGTTCAAGAATTACCAATGCATCCCGATAAATGTACTGTTTGGTGCGGTCTATGGGCTGGTGGAATCCTCGGTCCTTATTTCTTTAAAAATGAGGAAGGACGACGAGTTACCGTGAATGGAAATCGATACAGAATCATGATCAATGAATTTTTTGGTGCCAAAACTTCAAGATATGGATGTAAACGAAATGTGGTTTCAACAGGATGGTGCCACTTGTCATACTGCGGGCGAAACAATGGACTTATTGAAAGAACATTTCAACGACAACATTATTTCGAGAAATGGACCGGTGAATTGGCCTCCGCGTTCGTGTGATTTGACGCCACTCGATTATTTTTTGTGGGGATACCTGAAATCATTGGTTTACGTGGATAAACCAGCAACGATTGGCGCTTTGGAAACCAGTATTCAACGTGTCATTGCTGAAATACGCCCTCAAATGCTTGAAAAGGTGGTCGAAAATTGGACTTTCAGAATGACCTTTGTGCAAAATAGTCGTGGTGGCCATATGCCGGAAATTATATTTAAATGTTAAATGACAAGAAATTATCTACCAAATCAAAAATTTTTTTTGACCATTTCATAATTTGGCTTGTGTTTTATTTAAATTTCAAATCAGCAAGCTCTTATAAAAACACCCTTTAGAAGTCTAGCACAGATCAAGTTTGTAAATGGGCTGAATCGGGCCAGAGGGAAAAAAGTTTCCCTAAGAAGACCTAAACCAACCTCTTAAAAACAACATAATTTTTAAAGTTTTCTTGGAATTTTGTTAAGAAAATGGATATATTTTTATGTCAAAAAAGATGTAAAGTGTGTTGAAATTGGAACCAGAAAATTATAAAAATTTACCTGGACCCTGCCCCCTTTAATGGGTGTAACATATTACATGGAAAAATAGTGTTAATATTTAATATATTGTATTTGATAAGCTTATATTGCTTAAAAAATTTAATTTTTAAACTTTTACGACGAAAATAAGATGTTCTCTGATTTTTTCCTGCCCTACCCCTACACCCACCTCTGCCACCGTAAATGACTATAAAAAAAATTTTTTTGTCCACATCTTATTACCCCAAAAATTTACTTTTTAAGATTTGACGACAAAGATGAGATGTCTTCCCTACGGCTCTTCCCGGATGGACAAAGTTCCTTTAAGATAGAAACGCCTTAAAGGAACTCTGATCCAGCAGGTTAACATTTTTAAATTACCTCCGTCCCTTTTTGGAGGCGTTGATATAAAATATTAAATGTAAAAATAACGTACATAAATTGCTTTTATGCTGATGGAAAGGTGTCTCAAGCCATGCTGCTCCTATTTGCAGGGTGTAAAAGATTCGACCTGGTTGAATATAACGCTCTTACATCTTTCATCTAATATTTTTCTAATAAATTCTTACTGTTACCTGTTTAAATAAAACATTTACATGTCCATTTAAATATATCATTGGTCAAAATACTTTCTTTGCAATATCTGTGAAATTCACAATCCTTTAAAAATTCCATATTCTCTCTGCACTTCAATTTATCTTACTGCCACAGCTGGGTATTCCGCAATTTGTAAGTTAATAGTTTTTTAAACTTTTCACACAAAGAAATATGAGACATTCAAAATGGCAAGGACTAACAAAAAAAAAGCGCTGCATAACGCCGACATCAATCAAATTTGACTTTCAATTTCTTCACTTACAGCTTCTGTAATTGCTATTAAAGTAACGACAATGAAAACGCTTTTTTCACTTTGTTACTGGCTGTTGTTTGTAGGCTCCTTTGATAAACTCGCTTGCAGATGAGGGGAAAAACAGCACACAACAGGCAAGTGTGCAAAAAAACGCCATTATTATTATTGTTATTCAGGTTGGCTGCCTGGTTGCTGATGCTTATCTTTTGATTTCATCTTTAATCTAGACATGACGTTAAACTTAACAGTTTTTGTTATTGCTGTTCTTATTGTTGTTGTTTCTTTTTTACAGCAGCCAAAAGGAACAATATTTATGCCATCAAATATACAGCACTCTTCAAAAAAAAAAAAAAACAATTTTAAAAACTTCTTTTATAAATTTGTGTTTTTATGCTGATGTAAAGATGACCAAACAATATTTTCAATTTTGTGATCGGCACATTAAAAACAAAAAAACAACAAAATAAAACATATAAATAGGATACAACATGCATAAAATGCTTGTGATTCAAAAGATGCCGCCGCTTAACTTGTCAATGAATAAGCAAATTATGTTTTGGAGATGTTGTTGCTGTTAATGCCCGATTTGTACCAAACTTTTTGTCTCTATGGATATGTGCACACAAACGTACGTACATACATATCTTTTTTTACTAAAGTGTTTTTAAAAGGTGACTTCAGCATCGAAGATAATTCAATTCTCTTTTTCATTGCTGGAATTCTGTTCATTCATGAGACTCAAATACAGGTGCGTCAACACTTGCCACCCTCTCTTTGATAGTCCGCCCTAAAATTATTTCTTGTAAAAGTTGGCAGCTGATAGCTGATCATTTTATAGAATGTGCCATAGAAAAGCGATGCCCTTTGTTAATAGAGTTTTATTATGCTGCTTAATGGAGTGCTCTTACTGGCATCTCATTTAAAATGATTGAAGTGTCTATTCAATGAATACATACTTAAGAATAATAGAATGGTTTTATTACGTTATTGTTGGAGTTAAATTGAGGTTAGGATACTAGAAACGAGTGCCGTGCAAAAAAGATGCTACTACACGGTAACAGTTTGTTGCATTTAAGTGCTGCATTATGGAAAATTACAAAAAAAAAGATTTTATTACGTATGAAGTTTTAATTGAAAAACTAATAAGTGAACAAATTGTGGAAGATGAAAGAAATGCGAAACCAATTTTTGTTTCCAAGTCTATGTATGGTGAGATAAACAAATGTTAGGGCACTGCTACACGTTCAATATATATATTGTGATATTTGGATCGCGATCCATTTTAATGGATTGATGGATCACGTGCGTATGCTACATGTTCAATATTTATCGCGTCAGTATTTACTTTATTTTTGTGCTGTGCGGATCATTTATTAAAAAAATGTCGCGAGAAAACAAAAAAAAAGCTTTAGCCGACGAGTTCCACAAATCCGGCAATGCCTCCAAATTAAAAATGAAGTCTTTCAAAATAATTTTTTCGGTCGTTAATTCCGATTCCACCGACAGAAACCTCTCGCTTTCGCTATCTTCTGCCACTACCCTTTTAAAGCAAACTTTACAAGAATGTAATAAACTTTTTTAATTGTTAAATTTTTTGCACTGCGTCTTTTAATTTAGTCCCGGTTTACACTATGCAACTTTTGTTGCAGTAATTCTTATTTTGTGTGAGAGTCCTGAAATAGGAATATAAACCATTTGTATTCCTTTCTCGCTCTTCCTCACTAAATATCAAGAATTGCTGCGACAAAAATTGCATAGTGTAAACCGGGACTTATTTGTTTTATTTCACTTCTTATAAACCTTTAATAGCCTGATTTTTTCTTTTGGCCGGAAAAAAATCAGTGCTATAAAGCTTGCAATTCTAAACATATTTTACTCTACTAACTTTCTTCGCAATTTCTATTTACCTGAAAAATTTAACATATACCTGGTTGGTTCCTAGCGGGACCAGTAGGCTATTAAGGGTTAATAGCCTACTGGTATAATATCATGATGCTGCACGTTCAATATTTATCACGCGATCCGCGTTCCACGATCTGGGGCCAAATTACCGCATTCGATATCGATCGAAATTTCCATACAATTTAAATACAAATTTCGTTCGATATCGAGTGCCGTAATTTGCCCCCTGGATTTCATATATTAGGCCATTCTGCGATATGGATCGCAATCCATCAATACTGCATGCTACACGTTCAATAAATATCGCAATACTGGATCGCATTCAATATATATTGAACGTGTAGCAGTGCCCTTATAAAGGGTGTTTTTATAAGAGCTTGCTGATTTGAAATTTAAATAAAACACATGTCAAATTATGAAATGGCCAAAAAAAAATTTTTATTTGGCAGATAATTTCTTGTCATTTAAAATGTAAATATAATTTCGGGCATATGGCCACCACGACTATTTTGCACAAAGGTCATTCTGGAGGTCCAATTTTCGACCACCTTTTCAAGCATTTGAGGGCGTATTTCAGCAATTACACGTTGACTACTGGTTTCCAAAGCGTCAATCGTTGCTGGTTTATCCACGTAAACCAATGATTTCAGGTATCCCCACAAAAAATAATCGAGTGGCGTCAAATCACACGAACGCGGAGGGCAATTCACCGGTCAATTTCTCGAAATAATGTTGTCGTTGAAATGTTCTTTCAATAAGTCCATTGTTTCGCCCGCAGTATGACAAGTGGCACCATCCTGTTGAAACCACATTTCGTTTACATCCATATCTTGAAGTTTTGGCACCAAAAATTCATTGATCATGATTCTGTATCGATTTCCATTCACGGTAACGCGTCGTCCTTCCTCATTTTTAAAGAAATAAGGATCGATGATTCCACCAGCCCATAGACCGCACCAAACAGTACATTTATCGGGATGCATTGGTAATTCTTGAACGGCGTGTGGATTATCTTGGCTCCAAATACGGCAATTTTGCTTGTTGATACATCCATTCAACCAAAAATGCGCCTCATCACTGAAGAGAATTTTGCGGTAAAAAAGCGGATAAACATTTTTAATTGAACCGTGTTTTTGAAATTAAATTTCCACGATTTGGAAGCGTTGTTCTGGAGTTAACCTGTTCATGATGATTTGCCAAACAATACTGAGTAGAGACGTCACTTTAAACTGTCAAAACAGCTGTCAGACAACAGAGTGATTCGTATAAAAAAAAACTTCATAAAAAACACACTTTTAATATATCCATATCAAATTTCAAGCGTCCTTCTATTTTCGTTTCAGTTTTATCGTGATTTCCACTGACAGATGGACCGATCAAGAATATATATGTATACTTTGTGGGGTCTTGGAGGGATATTTCTCTGGGTTAAACACGGAATGACAAAGTGAATATAGCCTCCAATTGTTTTTTGAAGGGTATAAAAAAATTAGTTTATTTGATTACAAAACCACAAAAGCAGCACGGACAACAACCTGTCTTGTAGCCTTAAAAATAATCGTTCACATATAAATTCATGTGTTATATTTCTGAGCGATTTCAGTGTCTAATGTACGACCGTACAACCGGAAAAATAACAAACTTCTAATAACTTATTTCGCAACAAAAAAAAACTATTTATGTCTGTATCCACCGGCCTTAAAGATTACACTATGGATTTTCTTTAGGAGGAGCTAGATTTCCCTCTTTTAAAGACTATTTACTAAAGCGAAAGAAGTACTCATGAAGAACTTACTTCTGCCTGCAAAGTGTAAAAAGAAACAATTTTGTAGAACTATTAACCCACAGACTCATAGCGAAAAATTCGTTTAGACACCGATTTATCTAAGAAATTGTTTATAATCTTATTTATTATTCTTCTGAAGGCAAAAATTTAAGCATCTCGAGCTAAATCAGCAGATTCAGTATCAAAAGTCATAGAAGTTCTGTTCTCATTGAATACAGTATTTTTTTTTTTTTTTACAAAACAAATCGAAATAGCAAGATATCATTTGTTATATATCAAGCAAATTTAAAATACTTTTTAACATTTTAAAACAAATAATTTAGAAAAAAATATTTATACATTTCATATCTTCATAAAAATATCTTTAAAGAAGTAAAAACGTTATATTTGACCGGGTCGAATCTTAAATACCCTCCAAATATTCAGTAAGTGAATTTAAAATGTTTAACTTGGTGGCACAGAGTTCCTTTATATAATATCGTACGTCAACGCCTACTGAAGGGGGCGGGTTTAAAAATAGACAATATCATGTTTTCCACAGACGAACGTATGGGCATTGCTAGACCGTCTTAGACTTCATCACTAGTCAAGAATATGTATTCTTTATGGGGTCCAATTATCTTTGGGTTTAAAAACTGTATTTTGGCGGGGTCGCTCTGGCAAGGGCTGCGGGGGAAATATTTCACCTTTGTCATAAAACTCTAAAAATAAATGCTTGGGATGATTATACACAAAATTAAAAAAAAAAAATTTTTTTTGGTAGGGTCATTTGGGGGTCAAAGAAAGAGGAGGGGGTAGGGCAGAAATCGGCAGTCATAAAACTCTAAAGATAAATGCTTGGGATGATTATATACAAAATTAAAAAAAAATTTTTTAGGGTCATATAGGGGGCGAATGGGAAGGAGGGGGTAGGGCAGAGGAGTACCAGGTTTCGCCTCAGCTTTGTCATTAAAGCTTAAACATATTATTTTTAAGGAATGTAGGCTTAAGTAAAACAATTTGTTAAATTTTTATGCTATTTTTGCCTATAATAACGCCCACTAAAGTGGGCGGGGTCAAAACATATTTTTATTTTATTTTTTGGCTCCAAGTTTAAGGCGTTGGACCGTATTTGACATAAAAATATATCATTTGCTTAACAAAATAACCAAAAAACTTTAAAAATTATGTTGTTTTTTCTGGGTTGGTTAAGTTCTTCTTAGGGGAACTTTTTTCCCTCTTGCCCGATTTAGCCCATCTTCGAACTTAGCCTGCTCTAAGCTTCAAAATATATTTATGCCAAATTTCAAGAGTCTAGTTTTTATCGTTTGGACTGAATCGTGATTTCCACAGACGGACGGACGGACATGCTCAGTTCGTCTTAGATTTCATCACTGATCAAGAATATATAAACTTTATGGGGTCTGAGATGGATATTTCGATGCGTTACAAACGGAATGACAAAGTGAATTTGGAGGGTATAAAAAACAAATGTCTTGTCAATATTGAATGGTAAGATGGTTAAAAGTGTACCACAAAAAGATGTGTGGCGTATTTATTTATAAGATATATAAATTGTAATTTTTAACAAACTCTAAAGGAATCAGCAGTCTTATTGATATCAAATAATTTTCAATAGAAAACACGGGCCCCAATACAGAGCATCATGTACACAGACAGGCAAACAAACCAGGGAAAACTTGATTTAAAAAAAAAATACAAATAAATATCGTTCCAAACTACGGCTACTTAGAAATTCTTGGAATTCGTTTAAGACGAAAAATTATTGCAATCAGAAGTCTCTTTCAAAATCAGTACAAATAATTTGGATTCGCATCATTTTAAACTATTTCTTATAAAAGAGCCCCTTCATATCAGGTTCCACTCCCTTCCACCTGTAAGATGCTTTTTTTTATCTTGGACCAGCATTTAGGGGATGACCCCTATATATGCAATGCATTGTGCCGGAACTGAAAACGAAAGGATAGTATTGAGGGGACAGATTAGGAAAGATGAGAAGATAGACAGTTTTTTTGTAGCTATTTCAACCTTTTTTACTTCGCCGGCTAATTTTTGCTACAGGGTCGACGAAGGTGGGTGCTGTTACACTGCTTTTAGTACATGATTGTGTCAGTCGCTGCCAATTATGTTCAGTGACCAGTGACTATGCCTTCATCATTGAAACAGGCTGGCAACAACAAACACAACCACACACTAATGCTGATGAGAAGAATTCAAGACAATATTTCATGACTCAGTGCGGGCTCGAACTCAGGATCCTCCGCTTCATAGACTCGTGTTCTACTACTTCAGCCAACAGCACGGAAACAGCGGGAAATCAATAATAAAAATATTTTATTGTATTTATATTTGCGCGCATAGTGTTTTACCAATTCTAGATCATTATAAAAGATTTTCTAAAATCTAAAACAGCAAATTTGTATAGATGTCCATTTCAGAGGGAATACCACTCATAACCACAGTTGCCATAGTTGGTAGCATTCTACCAAAATTGGTAATTTTTTTAGGGTTGGTAACTTGGTACCTTTGTTTTTAAGGCTTGACAAACTATCAAATTATTGCTTATCTTTTATCATTTTTCCGCATTACTCAATAGAAAAAAAAATCATTAAAACCAACTGTGTGAATGTGCGCCAAATTGTTCAACGGCGTAATATGCAAATGTCATTATGTTTGGTCAGCAAAAGATTATTTTAAATGACTGCAATATGAAATAATTTATTTAAATTAAATACGGAATTCGTAGGTATAATGAATTGAAATATTTATTTATGTTCTAAAATGAATTAAAACGTTTTATGTTATGTTTTTTTATTAATAAAAGTTGTTGTTTTTATTATAACAAAAATAAAGATTTTTGTTTTTATAAAAAACAAATTTTGGTAACTTTTTGGTAACATTTTCGGAAAATGTTGATACAAAATTTTTTTACTCAGTGGCAACCGTGCTCATAACACACTTTAGTACACTATTGGTGTAAATTACTCTAGTTGCCATTTACAAATACTTAAAAATTGTTTGTAGAACTCCTTCGATTTGCAATAATTTTCGTACATCTGAAATTTCAGATGCAGAAATTTTTTTATTCCTATTTAAAAGAAAATTTAATTCAGTTTTCCTACTTAAACAAATTACATACGTCATTGCAGAAATATATTGAAATTGTCGAAATGCCAAAGAATTAAATTAATCTTCGAACATGAGTCAAAAGTACTCTGCATAATTATAAGACAATGCACAGCAAAACATTCCCAGTTGGCCATGTCTGCAAGACATCTTACACGACGGGTACAAGACAATAGAAAATCGTCGAAGACATGTTAAAGACAGCTGAAGCAAATCGTCGACAAAATTTTCGAACAAATGGCCACAAATTCGTCGACGGCTGCATGAGCGACAAATTCCTGCAATTCATCGTCGACGACCGTATGAGCGACAATATCCTGTAACTCGTCGTCGACGAACAAATAAGCGATAAATTCCTCTACATTGTCATCGACGAATGCAGCAGCGACAAATTCCTCCACCATCTCGTCGACGAACACATATCAAAAGTCACTAACAGAAATAAGATAGGAAATATAAATTCATAGTTTTTCATATATACATTTTTATTTGCTTAATGTAATTGCCGTTAAAAAACTTGTTAAAATTTACCTTCACTCACTGTTTATAAAATACAACTGATCAAAAATGCGCAATCAAAGCTCAATACACATGAACACTGATGATGAAAGGGTTGCGTCTTTCGAAAACAGCTGTTCTGCTCTGCTGTGAAGTTGAATAACAAAAAACTGATGTTGACTTTCCTTTGTGCCTTGGAATATTTATCATGTCTTTCTGAGATTTAAATTAAAAATTTCGAACAATTAGCCTATAGAATCTTAATTCAAAACCATTAACATTTTTGTTTTCTTTTCAAAGTCCCGTTATTTCAAATTCCTTGATTCTTAAACAGTTTGAAGACTAGACAGAAGACATTGTCGCCCACCTTATCGACAACGTTTATAGAAAACTTAAACAAAAGAGAAAAAATCAACAGTTTAAACTTTAAACTATTGATTTTTTCTTTAAACTTTAAAAACAAGATAAAAGACATTGTCGCCCATCCTGTCGCCTACGTCTTAAGAAAAATAGAACAAAGGGGACAAATCGTACATAAATCGTCGAAGACTTTGTCGTCTAAGACGGTTTTGCCAACTGGGTTGTTAATAATGACAGGCACTGACAGATTAACACACGCACACAGATATAAAAAATTCTGGCTAACTAGATTGAACAATTGCAGATTGACAATTGAATAAATTTTCCAAATCCTTGCATTTACATACGTATTGGCCACATTAGCATTAGAAAACTATTGTCGCCAGATCATAAGCAACCACCACATCAGCGGCAGCTAAATGGCAATTTGGAGAATGTATATTTACGCGATTTGAATAGAAAATACATCGTAAATTTCAACATTGAAAGCAAAACGAACATGCGTCATTACACACTTATACCATATAATGCGAGCACAAATTTGAATGCGTTGCGATGCCACAAAGCGAGCAAACGAGCATTAAATTAAAACCCTTTCAAATATAAAAGTTAACAATAATTCAGCCAATATTGTTGTATTGTGAGAGTCGTTTTTTTTCTCTCCTTTTTTAACTCAAATGCTTTTGATGTTTTTGTTTGCTTTCTTGCCATTATGTTCCTAATATGAGTTTTCAATAAAGGGGGAATCTAAACAAAATTATTTTTCAGTGTGAAAGTGTTTTTATGAGCTTTCGGCGTTCACACCCTAAAATTTCGCACATTTTTGTGCATGAATTTTATACTCGGAAAAAAGCAACTCAAATAAAAAACTTAACCCTTTTTCACTTAAGCGCACAAATTTACGTAAATTTGAACTGATACTCGTATTGTTGCTTAAGTCTATTTTAATAAAGTTTTAAAATCGCAAGCGTTTTTTTTTCTCAAATGCTTTAAATGAACTATGGGAAAAGGAAAAATAAATGAAACATTTTGTAAAATGAAAAAATACTGTTTTCATTAGCAAAAGTTTTCGGGCTAAATAATTTTAGTTTCTTTGAAAGTTGTTTATTTGTTGTGGGTGTTTGAATCCTTTTTACAAATTTTAAATAACATTGAAATAGCATTCCCTAAATGGGATTTTATTAAAATACGTTTGCGATCCTATTTGTTTTATTTAACAAAAATCAGGTATAAATATTCAAATATTTAGGAGAGCAATTCAATAGCGAAAATTCTAATATGAAATTTTAATTGTGATAAAATGTTCAATACCACAAGGTATCGTCCTTTCTACCATTCCTTTTTTATAATTTCACACAATGACCTTTTATAGTAGATGAGAGCAGTGGATTTTGCCATTGTTCGAAGGGAATATTTCATTCTTGAAATCTGGATAATTTAACCAGTCAGAAACGGCTCATGTTCTTGAGAAGTCTACGGTGTTGCATTTTAAAGTTTATTCCAATCGGTTCAACCACAAAAAATTTATGCTGTTTCTGCTAATTTTTTGCTAAAGGGTCGAGTTTTTTTCTAATATTTGGAGGCATATTTGGCCTTAAGCTAGATTGAAAATATTTTTATACCCTCCAAAAAAGAATTTGGAGGGTATATTCACTTTGTCATTCCGTTTGTAACGCATCGAAATATCCATCTTAGACCCCATAAAGTATATATATTCTTGATCAGTGATGAAATCTAAGACGATCTGAGCATGTCCGTCCGTCCGTCTGTGGAAATCACGATTCAGTCCAAACGAAAAGAGCTAGACCCTTAAAATTTGGTATAAATATATTTTGAAGTTTAGAGAAGGTTAAGTTTGGAGATGGGCTAAATCGGGAAAGGGGGAAAAAAGTTCCCCTAAGAAGAACTAAAGCAACCCAGACATAATTTTTAAAGTTTTTTGTTTATTTTGTTAAGCAAATGATATATTTTTATGTCAAATACGGTCCAACGCCTTAAACTGGAGCCTTAAAATTAAAAAAAAAATTATTTGTGGTTCCCGCCCACTCTAGTGGGCGTTATTATATGCAAAAATAGCATTAAAATTTAACAAATTGTTTTACCTAAGCCTACATTCCTTAAAAATAAAATTTTTAAGCTTTAATGACGAAGCTGAGACGATACGTGGTACTCCTCTGCCCTACCCCTCTTCGCCCTTCACCCTCTAAATGACCCTACCAAAAAAAAAAAGTTTTTTAATTTTGTATGTAATCATACCAAGCATTTATTTTTAGAGTTTTATGACTGCCTGTTTCTGCCCTACCCTCTCCTCCCCCTTTGCCCCCTAAATGACCCTATCAAAAAAAAAAAAATTTTTAATTTTGTATATAATCGTCCCAAGCATTTATTTCTAGAGATTTATGACTGCCTGTTTCTGCCCTACCCTCTCCTCCCCCTTTGCCCCCTAAATGACCCTATCAAAAAAAAATTTTTTTTATTAAATTTGAATTAAGATTCTATAGGCTAATTGTTCGAAATTTTAATTTAAATCTCAGAAAGACATGATAAATATTCCAAGGCACAAAGGCAAGTCAACATCAGTTTTTATTCAACTTACACAGCAGAGCAGAACAGCTGTTTTCGAAAGACGCAACCCTTTCATCATCAGTGCTCATGTGTATTGTGTTTGTCACCACTTATTAGGTGGCTTAGTTGAATGTGATAACAGTTCCTATTTACACAAATTTTATTGTGAAAAAGAATACGGGAACTGTATCAACCTGATGTTAACATGTTATTGTTATAATACCCGTGTTACCGTTTGATTATTTTTCTTCATGTCCCATTTTTCTGAATTTTTTGTTCCATCATACCTAAGTCAAACTTTTTTGGTTTGAATTTTATACTTAAGTACATGTGAACGTTTTTCCAATTTTTATTATTGGGTAGCTCAAGCCATAGCTTAAATTTGTATGTAGTAATAATTTTAACGAACATTTTTATATTGCTATATTAAATTTGAATTAAGATTCTATAGGCTAATTGTTCGAAATTTTAATTTAAATCTCAGAAAGACATGATGGAACAAAAAATTCAGAAAAATGGGACATGAAGAAAAATAATCAAACGGTAACACGGGTATTATAACAATAACATGTTAACATCAGGTTGATACAGTTCTCGTATCCTTTTTCAAATTCAACTAAGCCACCTAATAAGTGGTGACAAACACAATACACATGAGCACTGATGATGAAGGCGTTGCGTCTTTCAAAAACAGCTGTTCTGCTCTGCTGTGTAAGTTGAATAAAAACTGATGTTGACTTGCCTTTGTGCCTTGGAATATTTATCATGTCTTTCTGAGATTTAAATTAAAATTTCGAACAATTAGCCTATAGAATCTTAATTCAAATTTAATATAGCAATATAAAAATGTTCGTTAAAATTATTACTACATAAAAATTTTTTTTAATTTTGTATATAATCGTCCCAAGCATTTATTTTTATAGTTTTATGACTGCCCGTTTCTGCCCTGACCCCTTCCCCCTTTTCCCCGTAAATGACCCTATAAAAAATAAAAAAAATTTTATTTTGTATATAATTATCCCAAGCATTTATTTTTAGAGTTTTATGACAAAGGTGAAATGAATCCCCCGCAGCCCTTGCCAGAGCGACCCCGCCAAAATACAGTTTTTATACCCTCCAAAGAGAATTGCACGCTATAAAGTAAATATGTATATTCTTGATTAGTGATGAAGTTTAAGACGGTCTAGCAATGCCCATACGTTCGTCTGTGGAAAACATGATATTGTCTATTTTTGAACCCCGCCCCCTTTAGTGGGCGTTGTCGTTTGATATTACATAAAGGAACTCTGTCCCACCTAGTTAAACATTTTAAATTCACTTACTAAATATTTGGAGGGCATTTAAGATTCGACCCGGTCGAATATAATGTTTTTTACTTGTTTTAATTGCAACCTTACGATTTGTGCATCGTCAGAGCCATGCAGAACGGAGTTCGCCCAAACTTACACGTATTTTAGTTTTTATACCCTCCACAAAAGAATTGGAGGGTTTATTCACTTCGTCATTTCGTCAAATGTCCCTCTAAGACCCTATAAAGTATATATATTCTTGATCGGTAATAAAATCTAAGACGATCTAGCCATGTCCGTCCGTACGTCTGTGGAAACCACGATTCCGTTCAAACTAAAAGAACCAGAGTCTTGAAATTGGGTATAAATATATCTTGAAAAATAGCACAGGTTGCGTTCGGAAATGGGCTAAGTCGGGCAAGAGGGAAAAAAGTTCCCCTAAGAAGAACTAAACCAACCTCTAGAAAATAATATAATTTTTAAAGTTTTTTTTTTTGTAATTTCGTTAAGCAACTGATATATTTTTATGTCAAAAGAGAACTAAAGCGTTGAATTTGTAGCCAGAAAATCAGACAAATCCATTTTTTGGACCCCGCCCCTTTATTGGGCGTGGAAGTAACATATTACACGAAAAAATATTGGAAATATTTAATAAATTATATAATTTAAGCCTAAATTCCTTAAGAATTTAACTTTAAAGTTTTTATAGCGAAGCTGAAATGTACTCTGATCTTCCTCTGCCCACCCTCCCCCACCTTTGCCTTTTAAATGACTTTATCAAAATGAAAAATTTGTTTTCACTTAATAACCCCAAAAATTGACTTTTTAGCGTTTTATGGGAAAGATGAGATGCCCCTCTCTGAGTGACCCCTACAAAATACAGTTGTTATTTACTAAATATTTGCAGGGTATTTAAGATTCGACACGGTCGAATATAACATTCTTACTCCTTTTTTTTTTGGTGTGGGTTGTCTGTTAAGAATCAAAGTACTGTTTGTTGTATTAGTCCAGAAAGTCAAGTCAGTTCTGCCTTAGGCAACAACAGGAGTAACAAAACGATCTTAATATCATGCTTTTATATGATGATCAGATCCATTATATATTTTTTATTTAAAAGCGAAAGTCTCTTTTAACGCCAAAAAAAATAATATTTGAATTTGAGACACATTTCACTACCCTGCTAACGCATCTCTGAAGGACTTTTCAAATTAAAGTAGATCGATATTCCTTTACAAATACAACAATTTTCAAATCGCTTTAACTCACAACCCTTAACAGCATCTCATCAAACGAATGATTAAAACACGTTTGAAACATTTTGCGAAACAAAGTTGCTGTTTAAAATAATTTTCAATTCAAAATCAAACATTCTCTGACAAATAGCAGTCGTTAACAATAAGCCACGTGACCTTTGACACATTAGTGTCAATTGTTGTCTGACAACAAGAACGCAATAAAAATTTTAAGCCGACACAAGTCACAGGCAAAGTCTATTTGTATATTTAACTCATCGTCTGTCGGTCTGTCTCCATGTAATTTAAGTTTTCTTTTACAAATTTTCAACACAATCCTGCTACTAATGACAACAAAATTAAAGTGCATCCGCTTGGATGGCCACTTAAAAATTTTATAGTTGGGAGAGAAAAAATAAGGAAACTGGATGTTAGACTTTAAATAAATAATCTTGCATGGTTTTCAAAAACAAATACAAGAACATCAAAATAAGATCAAATAGAACCCCCCAAAAATTAATATGAAACGATAATTATGAGCGTGTAAAGAACGGGAATGAGGTGGCTGGCTGGCTGGCTGGCTGCCTTTTGCCAGTAATTTAAGGATGTGGGTGCTAAAGCGTATACATGCCAGATAATAGCATGTGGCTGCCGTTTGTTACTGTTATGCACAGCGTGTAAGTTACAGTGTATGGGAGAGTTTAATCACATGTATGTGTGTGTAAGTGCATGTGTGTCAGTGCTTTCAATATTTTCAATTTGTGGCCTTAAGGGCGTCTGTTTGTTGACGTTAATAAATTATAAAATTTTTCTAATGACAATGACTTGATTACAGTCACACACACACACATGCACATTTATGTTTAAATAAAACAAAATTTTAAATTTCCCTGTAACAGGGGATGATTATTTACAGCCAAGTTTGACGTAATTTTATAACCGCTTAATGAGCGTAAATTACTCGTCCATACGTTAAGAAAATGTACCCAACCCACACTCTCTTTTTGTTTTCTGTACGACAAAATCAGGCATTTTTTTTATGGCTGTAAATTTCAATTGAAACTTTGTTTTTAAAGCTAGATCACAAATTTGCTGATACTGATTTCTTTGATTCTTGTCCGTCCTTAAGCGCGGAATAGATGTAATACGACATGTGCATGTGCATGTGTCTTGTTGATGGTCACGCGTTTCAGTATTTTATTACAACAAATTGTTGACTTTACTATTCGTTTCCGCCAGGTATGTTTCCTTTTACTAATTAAAAATAAATATGTACTAAATATTTTATTACCTGAAGTATAATATGCGACCTGTTTTTAATATAAATTAAATAAAGATGTGTATAGCATATGTTACAAAATAGAAGGACCTTCCAAAAATTAGTTTGCAATAAAAACACTTCCTTTTAGTAATTGAAAAGAAATGTGTACTAAATATTTTATTAATAAAATTGTTAATTTTATTAATTGAAATTTAATATTTTCTTTATTATACCTTCAAAAAAAATAAAAATTGGAGGATGTATTCATTTTCTCATTCCGCGTCTAACGCAGCAAAATATCCTTCTAAGATCCCATAAAGTATGTATATATATTCTAGGTCAGTGATGAAATCTGAGGCGATCTAGCCACGTCCGTCCGTCTGTGGAAATCACGATACAGTCCAATCGAAAAGAGGCAGACCCTTGAAATTCGGTACAGACAAATTTTGAAGGATATCATAGGTCAAGTTCGTAAATTGGCTAAATCGGACCACAGGGAAAAAAGTTTCCCTAAGATGAACTAAATCAACCTCTAACCAACAACATAATTTTTACTTTTTATACCCTCAAAAAAAGAATTTGGAGGGTATATTCACTTTGTCATTCCGTTTGTAACGCATCGAAATATCCATCTCAGACCCCATAAAGTATATATATTCTTGATCAGTGATGAAATCTTAAAAAATACTTCCTTTTAGTAATTGAATAGAAATGTGTACTAAATATTTTATTAATAAAATTGTTAATTTTATTAATTGAAATTTAATATTTTCTTTATTATACCCTCCGAAAAAAAAATTGGAGGGTATATTCATTTTCTCATTCCCCGTGTAACGCAGCAAAATATCCTTCTAAGACCCCATAAAGTATACTGAGGGAAAAATCTAATCTAATCGGACTTAAATCAAGTCGGAAACGTCATAAAAGTCTGTTAAGCTTGAAAATTCTAAAATCAAGCCGAAAATGTTATTTTTAGAACAATAATTCTTAGGTTGGTTCTTAAGCTGCTTCCTTCTTAATTTAAGAATAAAAATCTTGTTTTAAGAATCATGCATTCTTAAAGTAAGATTAATGTGGGTTTATTTCCAGTCTGACTCAGACTGTTTAAGAATGTTTATTCCTATTTCAAGAACATTCCCTCTTAATTTCATGATTTTCGAAATTCGTATGTATTTTACCCCATAAACGCAGCAAACAAAATAAACGATTTTAAGTTCTTTTTTCAATTAACTGTAGTTTTATTCAATATAAGTAAAATAAAGAAAATGCATATACTTTTGCGCATATAACTTTTTTTAATAAATGCTTTAACACTATTTATAAAATATACATGGAAAGGAGGACTAGTAAAGTTACATATATTTATAATATTTACATTGTCTGTTTTTAAATATTGTATTGGTTCAATTTCATATGATTGAAAATGATTATTAAAGCCTTTTACTTTAGTTCTATAACGCACAACAAAGAAAATAATTTTTCACGAAATTCCGTGCGTAGCCCTAACGGAGGAATAGCTTCCTTCAAGTCCTCTTTTCGCACTTACATTTTAAGCTTCTATAGGTCACTTGAGCAGCTAAATAATATCATAATAATGAAAGATGTGTAGAGCATAAATAAAACACTAAAACGTATCCTTTAAATATTCCAAGACAGGTTCCAAGTCGAACTCTTTTAAAAGTTTTCTCAAACTTTCCTCGTCTTGGTTTCCGGCAGAATGCTGAAATTGTTGTTATTTTCCAACATTTAAAAGCACAAACTCACTAGAATTATTTGATGGAAATCCACCGATTTCCTTTGGAAATGTTTGGAGATCGAACCGTGATTCACTTTCAATGGTTTCTTGTCCAGGAGTATTTAAAATGATTTCTTCCGCCGGAATAACTGCTTCAATAGCCACAGTCATCCAATTATTTGCGGAGCTTTCATCAATGTTTAAAATTTGAGTACTTTCCATTGGAACAGATTGTTTTTTTTTAACTTTTATTAATTTTCACCTTAACACGCTGAAAGAAAAACACGACTAAAGAAATTACCGCATACAGAAAGTGTTTTTTTTTTTATAAAATCATTTCAGATTAAATTAAGAATTTTATGCTTGCTTCAAGTATTTTTAGATTAAGAAAAACATTATTCTTGATGTAATCTTAAATCAAGAACTTTATTCTTAAACTAGGATTTCTATTCTTATTTTAAGATTTTAATCTTGATTTAAGACCGTAATTCTTAATTTTATCTTCATTTTAGTGTTTTGCGGGCTTGATTTGTTCAAAATTTCAGAATTCTAAAAAAAAGCCCGACACAAATTGATTTTATGTCGCTGCTTCTCTCTTAGTGTATTATATATTCTTGATCAGTGATGAAATCTGAGACGATCTAGCCACGTCCGTCCGTCTGTGGAAATCACGATACAGTCCAATCGAAAAGAGCCAGACTCTTGAAATTCGATACAGACAAATTTTGAAGAATATCATAGGTCAAGTTTGTAAATGGGCTAAATCGGACCACAGGGAAAAAAGTTTCCCTAAGATGAACTAAATCACCCCTTTGCAAAAAATCAATTTTTTGGTTGAAACACAATTTTACCCAATTTTGCCCAAAATGCGTTTATTTCTAATAAGCAAGTACTGAAAGGAGTTTCAAATACGAAGAAGCTTCCGAAAAATCTCAAATCGCGTGCATTTAAGAAAAAAAAATTTTCCAATTTTTTAGGAAAGGGGTACTCCTTTGCAAAAAATCATTTTTTTGGGTTGAAACACAATTTTACCCAATTTTGCCCAAAATGCGTTTATTTCTAACAATCAACTACTGAAAGGAGTTTCAAATGCGAAGAAGCTTCCGAAAAATCTCAAATCGCATTCATTTAAGAAAAAAAATTTTTTACCAATTATTTGCTAAAAATAAAATTTTTGGTTGAAACACAATTTTACCCAATTTTTTTTTTATTGCGGACCAACACTCAGGGGATGACGCCTAAATATGCAATACATTGCGCCGGAACTAGAAAAGGGACAGATGAAGAAAGATGAGAAGAAATTAGAGAATTTTTTTTAGCTATTTCAACCTTTTTACTTCGCCGGCTAATTTTCTGCTACAGAACCGACGAAGGAGGGTGCTATTACTCTGCTTTTTAGTACACTATCGTGTTAGTCGCTGCCAATTATGTTCAGTGACCAGTGCTATGACTTTATCACTGAAACAGCTGACAACAACTAACATAATTCAACACAATATTTCATGACTTAGCGCGGGCTCGAACTCAGGACCCTCCGCTTCATAGTCTCGTGTTCTACTACTTCAGCCAATAGCACCCTCCCTTGAAAACATGCTGGCAACAACTAACACAACACAACTAATGCTGATCAGAAGAATTCAACACAATATTTCAACTCAGCGCGGGGCTGAACTCAGGACCCTCCGCTTAATAGTCTCGTGTTCTACTACTTCAGCCAATAGCACCCTCCCTTGAAAACATGCTGGCAACAACTAACACAACACAACTAATGCTGATCAGAAGAATTCAACACAATATTTCATGACTCAGCGCTGGTTCGAACTCAGGACCCTCCGCTTAATAGGCTCGTGTTCTAATACTTCAGCCAACGGCACCCTCCCTTGAAAACATGCTGGCAACAACTAACACAACACAACTAATGCTGATCAGAAGAATTCAACACAATATTTCATGACTCAGCGCTGGTTCGAACTCAGGACCCTCCGCTTAATAGGCTCGTGTTCTAATACTTCAGCCAACGGCACCCACAATTACAAACAAAATCAGAAACATTTCGTTCTGATACTTTGAGCTTCCGCCAAGCTGTTGTATAAAAAAATATGATATTGTTGCGTTCGTATGAAACATAGCGCCATCCTGCTGAAACCACATCTGCCCCCAAATCAAACGGTGCTGCATTTTTCTAAATGTCATTTCTAGGATGATATTGGCTGAAGTAGTTAACAGGGGATTAAGTAGCCAAGAGTATCGATTTCGACTCCGCGCTCAGCGTCCATTTTATCTGATCTGCATTTAGTGCATGTTTGTGTTGGCTGTTGTCCGATTGTTTTCGATTAACACCATCATGTACTATAGAATAGAGATGTGCAAATAGAGTGATTTTTTCGTGTGACGGGTGAATCATGTGAATCCGTGATTACAAATTATTAAAGACACGCGTGCGTGCGTGAGTGTGATTCAAAAATTTAGGACCGTGCATGATTTTTAATGCGTATAATATTGACGTACTCAAAACAGAAGATGCGTTTAAATTTACTCATGCACACTTCTCTACTAAAGAGCACAGGAACAGCACCACCCCTTCGGCAGCCGTCTAGCAAGAAATTTGTAAATGTTAAAATTTATATTCTCACCTGCATCTGTCCCCTTCATACTGTTCTCTCCTTTATGGCTCCCGCACAATGCACTGCATATTTGAGGATCATCCCCTGAATACTGGTCTTACCAAAATAATATCTGATCTTTACAAAAAAAGTGTAAAGTAAAAAGTGGGCGCACAAAATTAAAAGCAACTATTCGATTAATTTTCATTCCAAATAAAAGTTATCGATGGTAAGGGTTGCCTTTTGTAAAATAATTTCCTAAATTGTCTATTTTAATAAATTTAAATAACGCCTTAGATTAACATGCTGTTCTTATATTCGCATATTTCTTCCACTGTTTGCGGATAACTTTTTCTCGAAATTGTGTAAATTTCGTCATTCAAAACAAAATTAAAAATAATTATTCGAATAAAAATTATTCGAATAAAAATTATTCGAATAAAAATTATTCGAATAAAAATTATTCGAATAAACATTATTCGAATAATTATATATATTATTCAAATAATATCTATTCGAATAATAAAAAAAAATAATTTCTATTCGAATAATAAAAAAAAATGTGTATTCCAATCGCAGCACTATTAAATAAATAATATGACTGATCTTGATGATTTGATTACGAATACGAAGGTTTTCGGTCCAACACTCAGTAATTAATATCGAATCGAAATTTTTGATTGCATTAATTGTTGTCGGCCAGTTGCAATGACAAGTAGTACTGAACAGACTGCGATTGAAACTATCGCGAAATGGCTAAAAAAATTGTCTTTTCCTTTTTCTCTATCCGTCCTCTCACCACGTTCCCCTATTTTCAAACTTCTTGCACAATGAATTCTAATAGTGGTGGTCATCCCACAATTACTGGTCCTAATTACGCAAAAAGAAATAGATTACAAACCACATTTGCTCTCCGTTGGGTCCTGGTATATGAATTTTATATCCTGTTATGTCATTGTTTTATAGTGGGTCATAATTGCCCCATTATTTTATCGGTAGAATTTCGCAAACGTGAAGCATTGTTTGGATTTTATATCCCGTTATTTCACTGTTCGCTAGTGGGCAATATAATTTCTAGATTTCTATCATTTAATCATAAAAATAGGTGACCTTCTTTATTATCCCCAAATCCTATTAGTTATGCGTCGTCCGCTGCGTTTAATTCGCTTTACAGACCAGAACAACAATCGCCAGCGTCATACAGGCACTTTTTGTATAAACTTAATTAAATTTTTTGTTTTGCAGTTATTTCTTGTAAGTTAATTAAAAATTGTTATTTCATCTCGGTTACTTGTACATTTTAACCGAACGTTATAAAAGTCTAAAGACGTTGAAGTTTTAAAGTGCGTCGATGGTGCAAAAATATACTTGCAAATTTGTCTGTCCGTTCGTTCATATAATATTTTTTTTATTACGTCTTCTATGGAAATACATTAAAGATCTGCATTGATATTGCAAAGTGTGCCGCACACCTTTGGAATATTTTTTTTTACAAATTCAAATCCTCACATACGTTTACATGTACGTGCGCACACCCATACATGCATATGAAAGAAGCACTTGGGTACCAGTACTTGAGTTTTTTTATTGAAAGTTTAATACTTGTATTAAATGGAAAAAATTTATTTAAAATTTTCAACGCGTATTTTCAGACCAGCTTTCGTTCATATATTTATATGTATAATATGTAGTTGCATGTATTTGTGTGTAAATGTCCCAGTAAACAATAATTAATGCGTTTTTAAGAAAATTATTTGCCAAAGTCTTTTGTATGTTTTAAAACAAATTTTTAATACTTTCCAAACATTTTAATATTTCTATGGTCTAAAAATTAATCCCTTTTTTTAAAAAAAATCCTACTTTTTAAATTGCATGTCACCGATTAACCCATTTCGTCCCAGTGTTCGATTTTTCGAACAGTAAACTTCAATCATTTAAATTTTTTTTTCTCTGTTTAGGAAAGACTAAGAACATAGCTTTTTTAATAAAAATTAAAAAAAAAATTTTAATGAAAATTTAAAAAAATTTTAATGAAAATTTTTAAAAAAAATTTTAATGAAAATTTAAAAAAAAAATGTTAATGAAAATTTTTTTAAAAAATTTTGATGAAAATTTTTAATGAAAATTTTAAAAAAATTTTTTGATGAAAATTAAAAAAAAAAATTAATAAAAATTAATAAACAAAATTTTAATGAAAATTTTTAATGACAATTTTTAAAAAAAAATTTTAATGAAAATTAAATAAAAGTTTAATGAAAATTTTTAAAAACATTTTTAATAAAAATTTAAAAAAAATCTCGGACATCTGATTCGTATCTTCTGGACCCAAAGTACCATTTAACTACGAAGTTTTATAAACTGATTCCAAAAAAAATCTCTGGGACGATATGGGTTAAGCGTTGGATTTCGGGTTTAGACTCTGGAATTGTACGAAAAAATTGCACGGCTTTTAATCGCATGATCATCAGTTGACATCAGAATTTCTTAAGGTCATTTGTTCTGGAAATCGTTGTTGCAGTAAATCAATTGTTGAGACCACATGTCGTCTCCATTTGTGTTTCGTACGCAGGAGCTCCTTTTTCATGTTCAGTCGTGGAAATTTCGGCCTCATCTTCTAAAATGTAAGGCTCTATAATATCGCCTGGGTAAAACCTGCACTAGACAGTTGCTCGTTGCGCATTTGTTTTTCATGGATTGCTTGGGGCCCGAATTCCATAATTTTATGTTATCACGAAGCCATTCAGGCGGGAATGCACTTCATCGGAGAAGATGTCTGATGTTTCGGGAAATTGACATTAACTTCATTTTGTTCCATTGAACGAATTTTTATCGCTTTCTATGGTCCTCTGATTTGAGCTGGGTGAATTTTATACGCATGGAAGTGGAGGTCTTTTGCCAAAATTATCTGCGTAGTGCTTCGGGAATTTTTTGAAGTTGTTGAGAACGATGCGGAATTGCTGTTTTCCGGTTTTCAGCGACACTCTCGTTTACAGGAGTAAATATTACAAGAAAGCGCAAAGGAGTCTTACTATTCATAACCGATCCAGTTTCTTCAAATTTGTTCCCCATTCTTCGAATGGTTGACGCATTAGAAGCATTTTCTTGGCTGAAAATTCTTTGAGTTTTTTGTCTCAGGATATAATTTGTTTAATAAGTTTTCACATTTATAACAGCTTCTTCTTTCCAAATGCATTCTATTATTAATAATCGGAAAATGCATATGTGGCAGCTGTCAAATTTCAGAGTTACCACTTGCATATGTGACGGGCAAAATAGAAAGGGACCTAAGGATAAAAACCGGTTTTGTTCAGGAGGGCCATTTTAAGGATTTAAATACGTGTATGTTTGGTGTACCATCACTTCATAAAACGCGCATATCTCTGGGAGGGGACACTTTTGGGACATGGGATCGGTCTCAGTCGATGCTCAGATGTTGTCCACATCAAAAAAAAAAGTGAAAATTGATTTTTTTTACCCTTAGGTCCCTTTCTCTATGCGCTGTCACATATAAAAAATTAGTGCTAAATCTAATAAAAAGTGCATTCCTACTGAGACACCCTCTACACCCTTTTCTTATAATTTTAAATATTATTTGTTCCATAGAATTGTAGTTTGCGATATTGCCGAACATGGCGTACAATGTAAAAAACAGTTTAATCATTCCAACTCCAACGTTTGTGTTTACTGGGAATATGTTGAGCTTAAGTTGCACAAAGGACATCATCTATATTTTCACTTTGCAAAAGTTACCCGTACAACATTATTAGATTTTTATCTTTTAACCTTAAGATCATTGGCATTATATGCATTTTATAAATTTTTTATTATTATTATCATTTTTTTTGCACGGCTTATTTCGGCTTTTACCCACACAGTACACGTTTTGCACAACCGTACACTCAAGCATTTCATCAGTGAGCGCTTGCAAGACGACTTGTAATTTTGCTGCAGCAATTCAGCTAATAAGAAAAAATGGAGGCTTGTATAAAAAAGCCAAGCTTTTTATAATTTTTCACTTGCAACTAATTCTGTGCTGGGGTTTGTATCAGCTCATCAAGAAACGTTTAAGCGAATGTTAGGAAAGTTTTACTTGTAATAAATTTATACACAAATTCAAAGCATTCAATATTTTGCAAAAACCAAAAAATATTTAATTAATTTCTTTTTGCTATTATTTTCACCAATGGTGCTACTAAACACCGTTTACACTTTTTGTTGAATTGTAAACATTTGAATGTATGAAAAAATGTTGATTAGAACAAAAAAGTACTTATCACATGTGCCCAATTATTTAGATCTGGCCATGAGTTGGCATTAGCACCAACAAAATACATTTCTGGAACTATTTTTAAAAACTTTATACAATTTTTGAAAATTAATTTTTTACTGACTCGAAGCAAAATTTGTAACAACCCTGCAGGAGATCGAACTAGTATCAAATTAGTATTGCCCTAGTACAGAAATCACCAGTACTAGTTCCCAACTGTAAACTTTCCTATACCATGTTAATGCTCAAATTAACATTGAGTGTGTTTGGAAAATTACTAGTACCATTGGTACTAGATGGAAACTAGTTGGATACTAGTACTATTAGTACTAGATGAGTACTAGTAAAATTTCTTCTAGTCGGATACTAGTGCAATCAGTTCTGCATTAAGAACTGGTTTATATATAAAAAAAATCCCTAAATTTATTGGCTTTTTAAACCCAATGAAATTTGCTAAGTCTTTGTCTTCACAAGCAATTTTTGGTTCATCAATTCTTAGTTTATAAGAGGAAATGGAAAGTTCATTCAGGGCACACTCAATCCACTAGCACCTTGTACAACTTGAGTTACGTATGGTACTCCACCATATAACACTAATGAACATATAATACATATCTCAGTTTTTATTATTTTAAAAAAGATCGCTGATTTTACATATGAACATATATGTATATTAATAAAAAAACACGTTTAAAAAATTTTAAAATTAGCTTTTAATTTTATTTATTTTTTAAAATGTCACTTTTTTAACACACAAGAAAACTGCGGCTTACTGACATAAATTATCGAATAAATAGATTGATATGCAGGTGGCTAAGTCTTCTTATACTATTCTTTGTTTCAAATTTGAATATGTTTAAAAATTGTAACAATTAAAAATAAATCAATCAACAATTAAAAACAAATCAATCTACAAATGAACTACTTGAAGTACTAGTACTTTTCTGTATATGTTCAATCACCTTTTGAACTAGTGCTTGCTATACTAGTAATCGTACCAGTAGCTTAAAGACAATTAACGCTTATCCTCCTGCAGGGAAATTTAAAAATTAAAAAGCACATGTATTTTCCTTTTAAATACTCGGTGCAAGATCGATTTTCGCAACCAACTTTTATCCCAAAAATCAACAACGTAACAGTTAATTTATTTCTATTCGAATTTTTATAACTGTAACTATTTACAAAAAAGAGTATCGATAAGTTCAACATAATCACGCATGTTGCAGAAAAGTAAAATAAAATGAAGGTCCAGGTTTTATAAATCACTTTGCGTAAAATTTTTGTTTTCCTTCTTAGCGATTCATTTAAATAGAAGCACCCATTTTATATGATTTCAAATATAATTGATCGGTATATTTCGTATACGATAATTGTTCATCTTCAGGATCGTAACTACAATTGAAAAACAAAAATATAAATAATAAAACAGTCGCAAAGCAGGTCTGAGTCGGTCACTATCAGGCTCTCCTTGTTTTCAACTATATTTTAAGTGCAGCCAAATACAAATTCTTACATAAAACAAGTAAAAACGTTATATTCGACCGGGTCGAATCTTAAATACCCTCCAAATATTTAGTAAGTGAATTTAAAATGTTTAACTTGGTGGGACAGAGTTCCTTTATATAATATCGTAAGCCAACGCCCACCAAATGGAGCGGGGTTCAAAAATAGACAATATCATGTCTTCCACAGACAAACGTATGGGCATTGCTAGACCGTCTTAAACTTCATCACTAATCAAGAATATACATATTTATTTTATAGGGTCCAATTCTCTTTGGAGGCTATAGAAACTGTATTTTGGCGGGGTCGCTCTGGCAAGGGCTGTGGGGAAAACATTTCACCTTTGGCATAAAACTCGAAAAATAAATGCTTGGGATAATTATATACAAAATTAAAAAAAAAATTTTTTGATAGGGTCATTTAGGGGGCAAAGGGGGAGGAGAGGGTAGGGCAGAAACAGGCAGTCATAAAACTCTAAAAATAAATGTTCGGGATGATTATATACAAAATTAAAAAAAAAAATTTTTGGTAGGGTCATTTAGGGGGTGAAGGGGGAGGAGGGGCTAGGGCAGAGTAGTACCAGGTATCGTCTCCGCTTCGTCATTAAAGCTTAAAAATGTTATTTTTAAGGAATGTCGGCTTAAGTAAAACAATTTGTTAAATTTTTATGCTATTTTTGCATATAATAACACCCACTAAAGTGGGCGGGGTCCAAAAATAATTGTTTTTAATTTTATGGCTCCAGTTTAAGGCGTTGGACCGTATTTGACATAAAAATATATCATTTGCTTAACAAATTAACCAAAAAACTTTAAAAATTATGTTGTTTTTTCTGGGTTGGTTTAGTTCTTCTTAGGGGAACTTTTTTCCCCCTTGCCCGATTTGGCCCATCTCCGAACTTAACCTGCTCTAAGTTTCAAAATATATTAATACCAAATTTCAAGAGTCTAGCTCTTTTCGTTTGGACTGAATCGTTATTTCCACAGACGGACATGCTCAGATCGTCTTAGATTTCATCACTGATCCAGAATATATACATTTTATTGGGTCTGAGATGGATATTTCGATGCGTTACAAACGGAATGACAAAGTGAATATACCCTCCAAATTCTTTATTGGAGGGTATAAAAATGTAATTCGCGGATTTGAACTCGAGTCTTAATAATAGCTCTTAGTTTAATGGTTAACATACTTCTAAATTCTTAAAAACTAACTTGCACAAATATTTTATCAACTGAAATATTAGCAAAAAAAGGCTCAATCTCAAGAATGCAAAGTTTTGGAGATTTTAAAATCTATAAAAAAGCTAAACTCCCTTACGAGAATTACGGCCGGTTTTTTTAAATAAAATAAAAATTTTCGTCTGGTATTTATATTGAAGCAACAATAAAAAAACACATATTATAAATCCATTTAAAAAATCAAATTTAAGAAAAAAATGTTCACTTTTTCTAAAAAAGGATGTAAACTTTTTTTCTACAAAAAAAAAAGTTGCAGTAAAAATAGCAACACAGAATGGCTATAGTTTCGCCAATAAAAAGAAATACAAAATAAAAATAAATTAGGGAAAATGAAAACTAACTTTAATTACAACATTTTCTGGAAAAAACATCTCCGTAATTAAATAAAAAATGTTTGCCATTTTCCTTTTACAACTTAATTTCTTTAAATACTCAAAGGAAACGGAAAGCCATTAGTCGCACTTAACTGGTGGATAGAAAAGAAACAACTTCTTCCTTAAGATTTTAGCGGCCATAAATCTGTGCAAAATGACAAAAGCACAATCAGCACTCCGAACAACAAGACAACAACATAAAAAAAGCTCTTAAATTTCTATAAACATACCGTTAAAGGACAAAAAAGGAAACACTATAAAACAACCATGACAACACAGAAAATTTATTGATAAACAAGGAATCCTGTTTTTTATCTTTATGAAGTATTTTACTTGCTGCGCAAAGACCAGGAATATTGTCAATGTTTTTTTTTATTATTATAAAAAATTTACACATTCGTAAAACGAGTAAATAAAAAATATAAAAAAAATAAACTATGAAACGATAAAACAACATAGTGAACAACAACAAAAAAAGTTGTTTGCAATGTTTCATACACAAACATAAGAGAGCGATATTGGGGGAAAGAGTCCTTTGTTAAAAAGAATAAACCAAAACAACATGAAAATCTGAAGCAAACATACAAACGCATTTTTTTGTAAATACATGTTTATATGAATAGATATATATATATGTGTGTGTGTGTGTATGTTTGAGGCAGCAAGTGACTCGTATGTCAACATGGTCTGTATTTCCTGTTTAAGGATGCTGCTGTATGCAGTACATGTAGCACTTTAATATGCCATGAATTTATAAATATTTTTCACAATCATTTTTTTATTTTCATCCATAATATGCTTTTTTTATTTTGCACATTTATCAACAGTTTGTAATCCTGTTGACGACAAAAATATGTACATAAAAAAAAGACAACAACGACATTCATACACTGCAACATCGACAATAAAAATCTACAATCAGAAAAAAAAATATTTATACATTTTTGCATTGTTTGTAGAGACTAACGAGTGTTAAGGATATCCTTGACATTTCCTGTCAATAGTTTCTACTTATTTTCAATTTAATGCACTCAACTCAATTGAATACATTTCAAGTGTAATTGTAAACGTATAAAAAAGTCTGCACAGTCTCTTATAGTTGATTTCTTTTTTTTTATATCAAAGGACACAAAAAGGAATACAAAACAAATTCGAGACTAAGAAGCAAACACTCACTCATACAATATGATATCAGAGATTTTCCTGATTTGATAGGAAATTAGCTGCATATGTTGTCATCTACAGCGACAGATATTGAATATGTTACAATTTGATACTTTTTTTTCCTGAACAACACTAAGAAATAACTACGCCTCTAGGAAAACTTAAATGTAATAATAAAATTTTACATATTCGTTAAAAAAAAAATAACAAGAAATTGTAAGAGAAAACAAATACTCGTATGCAGCGAAATATTGAAGGAAACCACGGATCATATGACGTGGGTGTTTCAAGAGCAGATGAAGCAAAATTTCATTATTTAAATTTTATACATTTAACAATTTTTATTTCATATCTTATTAAATAATTCTTTTATAGAAATCGCAGATGTGGCAAAAATATTAAATTAAGAAAATAGTTTCTTATAAGGCAGAGAGAGGGAACTCAATTCATGCTCTTGGCATGAATAAACTACTATTATGAGTGCGAAATCGATGTCAATAAGATTACATCCCCACACATTCTTCATGTCAATGTTATGTGACTAAAAGAATGACAGAGTTATAAATACATTTTAGTTGCTACCACGATCACAAATTTCTTTGAATAGAATTTAACATGAAACAAGTAAGAACGTTATATTCGACTGGGTCGAATCTGAAATACCCTCCAAATATTTAGTAAGTAAAATTAAAATGTTTAACTGGGTGGGACAGAGTTCCTTTATATAATATCGTACATCAACGCCCACTGAAAGGGGCGGGGTCCAAAAATAGACTACATCATGTTTTCCACAGACGAACGTATGGGCATTGCTAGACCGTCTTAGAGTTCATCACTGATCAAGAATATATATACTTTATGTGGTCTAATTCTTTTTGGAAGGCATTAAAACTGTATTTTTTGGGGTCTCTCTGGCAAGGGCCGTGGGGGAGATATTTCACCTTTGCCATAAAACTTCAAAAATAAATGTTCGGAATAATTAAATGTAAAATTTATTATGTCTGTGAATATAAATATGCCGAGTTAAACATGTTTTGACGTAAGCAATTACGACACAACGTATTTAGCTGTGAAGTTAAATATGTTATGACGTAACGAAATGGCAAACAGTGAATCTTTTTTTTTATGAAAATTCATATTTAATAAATTTTTTGAGCATTTTGTGAAAATATTTACAAGCCATGAAAAGTCAATTTACAGGCCATGAGTGTGTGTGTAATCTTGGAGGGATTTTGCACCCAGCGGCTAAATAAGGAGTTGGCATGCATTGCCAGTGTATGGGATAGAAGACACTCCCACAATAATTTTGTATATATGTAAATATGGATTTTCATAAATAAAAAAAATTTCACTGATTGCCATTTCGTTACGTCATAACATATTTAACTTCACTTCGTAACTGCTTACGTCAAAACATGTTTAACTCGGCATATTTATCTTCACACACATAAAAGTATTTTTATGTAGTAATAATTTTAACGAACATTTTATATTGCTATATTAAATTTGAATTAAGATTCTATAGGCTAATTGTTCGAAATTTTAATTTAAATCTCAGAAAGACATGATAAATATTCCAAGGCACAAAGGCAAGTCAACATCAGTTTTATTCAACTTACAGAGCAGAGCAGAACAGCTGTTTTCGAAAGACGCAACCCTTTCATCATCAGTGCTCATGTGTATTGTGTTTGTCACCACTTATTAGGTGGCTTAGTTGAATGTGACAACAGTTCCTATTTACACAAATTTTATTGTGAAAAAGAATACGGGAACTGTATCAACCTGATGTTAACATGTTATTGTTATAATACCCGTGTTACCGTTTGATTATTTTTCTTCATGTCCCATTTTTCTGAATTTTTTGTTCCATCATACCTAAGTCAAACTTTTTTGGTTTGAATTTTATACTTAAGTACATTAAGTATTTTTAATTTATTTTTTATTTGTTAAGGGTCATTTAGGAAGCAAAGCAGAGGAGCGGGTAGGGCAGGGAGTACCAGGTTACGTCTCAGCTTCGTCATTAAAGCTTAAAAATGTTATTTTTAAGGAATGTAAGCTAAAGTAAAACGATTTGTTAAATTTGTACACTAATTTTGCATATAATAACGCCCACTAAAGGGGGCGGGGTTCAAAAATTAATTTTTATTTTATTTTATGGCTCCAAGCTGAACGCGTCGGACCTGCTTTGACATACAAATATATAATTTTTTTAACAAAATTACAACAAAAAAAACTTTAAAAATTGTGTTGTCTGTTATGAGGTTGGTTTAGTTGTTCTTAGAGGAACTTCTTTCCCTCTGGCCCGATTCAGCTCATTTACGAACTTGAGCTGTACCATCCTTCAAGATATATTCATAGCAAGGCCTAAAGAAATTCCATAAAATAAATTCTAACTTCAGATCTCGGTGGCCTGTTCAGACAAGGTGACCATGCCCTCAAATCGATTGTGTAGAATATCCAATAAGGCATGAATTGTTCAAATCACATTGTGGATGGTGGCCAGGGTCAAAAGAAGTTAATAATCATGGACCTACAGCGCTCGCCATTGACAGTGAAAGTCTGGCCAAAGTCATTCTCAAAAAAAAAAAAAATATGGGCCGATAACGCCACCAGCCAAAAATCCACACCAAATAGTCATTTCTTCGAGATGGGCTTAGCCACTCTTGGATTGATATCGTCCATTTTTATTTGTTCATTTCCTAATTCATCCAGAAATAGACCTCATCGCTGAAAATTATTTTCCCATGAAATATTGAATATTCATTTAAATCAAATAATTGTATTATTTGAACATGTTTCTGCATGCTATATCCATTCATCCATGGAAATTTGGCAAAGCAGACAAGATGGCCGTCATCAACTGTCAAAGCGGGGAAGTTCCTGTGGGAAAACTTTTTAGTTAAAGAGGTAATAACAGATCTTACCAGTTATTATGGTGAGAGAAGTTTAATTTATATATTTGGAAATTATTGTCCAACACTTATTTATTAATTTTAATCGTAATGATTCAATTTAAATCTTTATTTAGTAAATTTGAGAAAAAATTAATCAGCAAAATTAATAAAATAATATTTTTGTTAAATTTAATTTTATCGTCTTGTTCATTATGCTCCATTTTATATTTACAAACATGAAGGCAGTCAAAGCTACAGAGTCACGGGCACATACAGTATCGGCCAAAACCTAAGCACCCCCTCAGTACATATTTTTAAAATGAGAATTTTTTAATGAAAGCAATGCTATTAAAATTTTATTTTTATTTCTTATATTTATATATATTATTTATTATTGAAAAACACAAACTTAAGGAATCAGAATTTATTGAAAAAAAGTTAAAATTCAAAAAAAATTATAAGTCACAATTATAAGCGGACTAAACTAAAGCACCCCCAATTAAAGGTACAAACAAAAACTATTGAAATCAATATTTCGTTGCAAATCCTTTATTCTGGATGACACACGCACATCTTTTAGGCATTGAGGATATTAAATGATTAATTATATCAGGTGATATTGCTTCCCAGGCTAATTTTGCGGCTTCAAATAAATCTTCCTTGGTTTTTGCAGTTTTCTCGGTTGATTTTTAGGTTAACTATCTCCCACAAGTTCTCGATTGGGTTAAGATCGGGGGATTGGGATTTCAATCAAATTGCTCTGGAACCACTCCTTAACCACTTTTCACGTATGTTTTGGATCGTTGTCTTGCTGGAATATCCATTTAAGTGGCATCTCTTCTTCCGCATAAGGCAACATCACGTCTTTTAATATGTCAAGATACATGAAACGATCCATAATTCCATCAATCTTATGAAGTGGCCCAATTCCTTGACCAGAGAAACATCCCCAGACCATTATGTGGCCGCCTCCATGCTTTACGCTGCCTTTGCAATATTTTGGATTTAACCGTTGTCCATTTGGTCTGCGTACACGCCTTATGCCATCTGAATCCTTTAAATTAAACCTAGACTCGTCAGAAAAGAGCACTGTCCTCCATTTTTGGACACTCCAGTTGAGATGGGCCTTGGCGAATTCAAGTCTGGCTTTTTTATTTTTTGACGATATAAAAGGTTTTTTTTGCTGGTCGTCGACTGAATAATCCGGCCTCTATGGCCCTTCTGCGAATCATTCTTTCGATACTTTTTAAATCTAAACGGTTTCGTATGTGACTAAAAGATGCTGTAGGATCATTTTGGATTGTCCTTTTAATTAAGGAGTCTTCATGTAGCGAAGTTTCACGTGGCCTTCCTCCAGAATGAGTAGGAGATGTGCGACCAGTCTGCAAAAACTTTTTAATAAGCCTAGAAATAATTGATCTGTTGATCGAATATTTTGCACTCAATTGATGTTGTGATAAGCCGCCTCTCCAATCATCAACAATTCTAATTTTAAATTCACTTGAGTACTTATTGCGTGCCGTTACTCTTATCTCAACGAAAACTTTAAAACAATGACAATTTTCGCATAAATTCTAACAAATTCTTTTTCTTAACACTGCAGCTTTTCTTAACTGTGCTGTTGGCTGAAGTAGTAGAACACGAGACTATGAAGCGGAGGGTCGTGAGTTCGAGCCCGCGCTGAGTCATGAAATATTGTGTTGAATTCTTCTGATCAGCATTAGTGCGTGATTGTGTTCGTTGTTGCCAGCCTGTTTCAATGATGAAGGCATAGTCACTGGTCACTGAACATAATTGGCAGTGACTGACACTATCATGTACTAAAAAGCAGAGTAACAGCACGCACCTCCATCGGCCCTGTATCAAAAATTAGCCGGCGAAGTAAAAAGGTTGAACTAGCTACAAAAAAAAAACTGTCTATCTTCTCATCTTTCCTAATCTGTCCCCTCAATGCTATCCCCTCGTTTTCAGTTCCGGCGCAATGCATTGCATATATAGGGGTCATCCCCTGAGTGCTGGTCCAAGATAAAAAAAAAATATAGTAGCTGCTGAGTTTTTGGAGTGTACCGTTAACTAATACAGTAATCTCGCAGTAGCGTAGTAACATTTCCAAACTCAATATTAGAGGGTGCTTTGTAGATAAAGGAACTTTTTTTTTATAACAGGCTGCCAGTTTTTTTATTAACAAATCCAGCACACTTGGGTCTTAGTATTTAGATCCCTTTGTGGTACCCGAAAACATCACCAACACCAATTCCTTGGTGGGAATCGAACCCACGACCTCTGTACTAATAGGCTAGCATCGCTACCAATCAGTCACAGCAGCACCCTTAGCCAAAGGTATACACTGAAACAAATTTAAAAAAAAAATTGTGTTTTCTGTTTTAAATACGAGTAATACAACACAAACTGCTAAGCAATTTCTTTGTCTGCGTAATACACAACCCCCTTATTCATAAAAAATTATGAGAGGCTTATAAGAGTGTAATAGAGCAAATTTCGTATGAAATTTTGTTTTATTACGCTGTTATTAGACTCTCGTAATTTTTATGAATAATGGGGTAAGGATTTACGGCAGGAATCGAATCCATGATCAACAACGTTTCACACATAATTTTATAACAAATTATGGAAATTTATTGTTTGTTTGTTTGTTTGAATGAAATACTTTACAAAGTAAATTTGCAAAGTATTTGGTGCACAGATGCCGACGGGGTGACTCAGACCATATGCCGGCGATGTTATTAACCCGTATTTTCTTCCGTTACTGTGACTGACTGTACACGACCTATGCCTTCACATAGGAAGTATGTAGCAACGTAGTTAACCACGGAATATTCCTCAGAAGAACTGTAAGACTATACAGTTATCTGAGGTGTTGAAATTAACTAGTGCGAGTGAGACACAAAAACTCTCGAAAGAGAGTAAACAATCAGTGGTCTGGCTGCACTTAAAAAATAATTGCCAACGAGGCTTGATGTTAACTGACTCAGAGCTGCTTTGCGACTGGAAATTTATTAACGATATCATATGGTACTAAAAATCTGTGTAACAAAAAAAAAATCAATGAGTGTTCGAACTCACGGGCGATGTGTTAACACCTTTTTGTTACACGGTACAGACCCACAAACCCGGAGGTAGAGTTAATATAAACTATTTTTTATTTATTTTATATTAAACCCACAAAAAACAAAGAGAATGCAAAGCAACAGACAAATGTACATACATACATACATTGTTATGTTTGTACATAAGCTACATACGTTGCTGTCTTGCTATCTCATTTTTATTTATGTACGTATAACCACGTCACTATTCTCTTTGCTATGCATAAGACAAAACCGAAGATCAACATAAAACACTTTTTTAATATTACTCCAAATTAATACTCCGAATTAAAACACTTAAATCTCCGCTCGCCGATATCGGATCGCCTTAATTTTTGGCCTAAACTCTTCGTCGAAACCCGCACTAGCGTTTTAATCCATAAATTAATAAAATCGGCTATGAATTTTCGGAGAAAATCGCGTGGGAAAATTATATGAAAATCGCCCAATAATCACTTTCAATACCGACTGCCAAGCAACAACAACAACAAACAAACAAACTCTTTTACTTATACTTGCGTATGTATTGAAACTGATAGTTTACTGCCCTAGAGGCGCGCGTATAGATGTTAACACATCAAATATATAAAGTTTTAGTTTTTGGCCATTTGCATTACAAAACAAAATCCAAACATATTGCAACACGTGTTGTTTACATTGACAAGCCAATCGTGTTGTTGTCCTCCAACCAATTAATAATGGAGTTATTAAAGGTAACGGACACACTTTCTCCCAACAACGTGTTCTTGTAATAAACAAATGTTTCAGTTTTTCCAAACAAAAACAAAAAAATTAAGATGTAAAACTTAACAAGGACAACCTCTGAAACCAGCCAAAGACCAAAAGAAAAAAAAAAGGAATAAGAAACAATGACATATGCGAGGCTTGAAATTTCTAGTTTCATGCTACCAAATGTTCTTCTTATCCATTTGTGTTCGTACAACAAACAACTAAAGTAAGTGTTTTGTTAGTCGTACTGTTTGAATATGATTATGGCTGTCATGACCATTAGAAACGCGTGCTGCTGCCGCGACAACACAACAACACAATGCTGCAAAGGCAAAAGAAGAAAACAATTACTGCTGCATACAAAATCATGAATACAGTTGAGCTGGTTGCTGGTGCTAATGGAACGGCATAAATGACCCAGCAGTTTTTTCAGTTTTCGGGATTTTGTATTTTTTTGTAAATAAATGGCCGAGAATAAATGTGAATGAATTTTTGTGTATTATTTGTTTCAATACAATTAATTGTATTCCATTCAAAAAGTGTTGTATTTTTATTATTCATGATGGGCTCATTGTTCGTTGAGTTTTGTTCGCTTGTTTTTATTTTATTTTTGTGGTTTTTATTTGTTTGTCATTTTATTTCGATAACCTCCATTTATTTGTTACTGCAAGGAGTTAAAGGACACAAAAAAAAATAATATTAATGTTGAACAATTGTTTGGTCAATTGTTTACAGTTTAACACTCCCACAGTCGGTTTGTGGACGTTTGTTACTTATTTACACTCTATTTACTTCGAATTGTTACAAAATGTCCTGTGAACAGAGTTTTGGAAGGACTCACTATTCTGAAACATTAAAGCAAACATTACTTTACAGATCTGTTGTTGCTGTGACAATTTATTTCTTTTTTTTTTTTTGTGGCAATTATTTCAGTTTCGTTTTCATTTCACATGTCCAAAACACATGAAAAGAGAGCCTCATGTGAATGTCCTTAGCTTGAGTGCAACGATTTAGGTTTGATTGTATTCAAATAATGAAACATTTTGACCAACAAAATAGCGTAACGAATTGATTAAATCGATTTGTTTCACCAACTTCTCTTTCTTTATTTTATTTTATTTTTATGTTTTTTTGTTCTTGTTGTTCTTTTGTTACTTCTTGTTCAATTGTATGGCTCAAGTGCATGGCGTAAAGGGGTCCTGTCTACTCTCTCTGTGTCATTACACTTTAAGGAGTACGAGACTTAAAGTGTGTAATCTTGGTAATAATGGTGGCCCTTTTTGTACGATTGTGTGGTTACTGAGGGTGTTTAAAAGCCATTTGTTTGTGGTTTTGTTTAATTTCATTTCATCGATTTTTGTTGTTTTTTTTATGATTTTATGCACCGTGTTATTTAGTGTGAGTTTTATAGCTTTATTTTATTTTTTTCTATAAAATATATGGCGCCACTTAGCACCCACTGTGAAGTGATTGAGGAATAATGCAGCCACATGAGCGCATGGCAGTGCGAGTATGTGTGCCAGGAGACTATTTAAAAGTAGGTTGGTTGATTTAACAAGACTATTAATCATAATATAAATCTTAAGCTGTCAAAGCTGTCACTTATTGTGTACTTGTATATGAACATGTAAAATATTTTTTTGTAGGTTTGATGTTTGTAGTGCTTTCCTGCCATCATTTGTGGTGAGAGCCGGGTTTGGAAATATTTTTTGAGGAGAAATTCTATGTGTAAATAATTTTCTAACTTTATTGATCTACTCCCATAAGCTTGCTGGACTTATTTATTTAGTATATTAAATTTGAATTAAGATTCTATAGGCTAATTGTTCGAAATTTTTTAATTTAAATCTCAGAAAGACATGATAAACACTCCAAGGCACAAAGGCAAGTCAACATCAGTTTCATTCAACTTACACAGCAGAGCAGAACAGCTGTTTTCGAAAGACGCAACCCTTTCATCATCAGTGCTCATGTGTATTGTGTTTTATTTAGTTTTATCTTGTGTATTTATTTAGTTTTATCTTGTGTTAGTTCAGTTAAAAATTCCAAAAGGAAATAATGAGAAATAAATTTGAATTCTTTTGTAAGCCGTCTATTGCGCTTTTTGTCAATTTTCACTGCAATGTTGCAACACATTTGGCGTTAAGTACACGCACTAGCCATTTATTTTACTTTGTTGTCCATTTTGCTACATCACTAATCATGCAGGACTCTGTTAAATAGTCCAGCAACAAAAAGTCATATCAATTAATGCACTTGTGAAAATTCAGGACATGCCTAAAATAGAAATCGAGTTCATTGTCCGTTTGACTATTGGGAAGTCGTAGAAACGACACTTCGAAGGGTATATATTTTTGTCATTCCGTCTCAAATTTCCTTAATATTAACATGTGACCCCAAAAAGTAGATATATTGTGGGCCCTTGGGAATAGGAATGAAATCGGATCCATCTGTCCGTCTGTCTGTATGTAAAATCTGTTTTCCGAAGCGTCCCTACAAAAGCCAGCGACTTTGTTATATTGCATTAATGTGTTGGAAATGGTCCTAAGTAGATTGCTATTGAAATTAGAAAATTCAAAATATTGTTCCAGAGCTGGAAAGTTTAAATTAATTTTTAGTATATAAAAGTAACAATCTGAAAATGATTTTTACTTGTTTTAATTAAGTCCATTTTATACTGTAAGAACAATTGAATTGATATCAAAAATCTGGAAAATGTTAAAAAACGGTTCCAGGGTTGGACAATTGACCAATTTGTTATATTAAATTGAATTAAGATTCATAGGCTAATTGTTCGAAATTTGTTTTTAAATCTCAGAAAGACATGATAAATATTCCAAGGCCCAAAGGAAAGTCAACATCAGTTTTATTCAACTTACACAGCAGAGCAGAACAGCTGTTTTCGAAAGACGCAACCCTTTCATCATCAGTGCTCATGTGTATTGTGTTTGTCACCACTTATTAGGTGGCTTAGTTGAATTTTATAACAGTTCCTATTTACACAAATTTTATTGTGAAAAAGAATACGAGAACTGTATCAACCTGATGTTAACATGTTATTGTTATAATACCCGTGTTACCGTTTGATTATTTTTTCTTCATGTCCCATTTTTTTGTTCCATCATACCTAAGTCAAACTTATTTGGTTTGAATTTTTTTTTTTTTTTGGTACATAAAGTAACCAACTAAAATAAATTATGAAACATATTTGCTGTTTCTTAAAGAAATTTTTTGGTATTATATAACTAATTAAATAAAATAAGTTTTTTGTAATCAATTATATATTACGTTTTATAAAGAAAAAAATTAGTATTGAAAATCATAAAGATGTGTATATACTCCAGGGTTGGAAATTGACAATTTTTTTTGGTATATAAAGTAACCAACTAAAATAAATTATTAAACATATTTGATGTTTTTGAAAGAAATTTATTGATATTAGGAATCAGAAAAGCCAAGAAGGCTGTTCCAGAGCTGGGAAACTAATAATTTTTTATTATTTGGAATATTAAGGGCCTATTTCTCATTGTCGAACGAATTCTTTCTTTCGTACAAATATACTTAAAACAAAAACAAAATTTTATAAATTGTTTTTGTTTCAAATGTATTTATGCGAAAGAAAGAATTCATTCGACGATGAGAAATAGGCAGTAAAATAATTAAATAAAATAATTTAATTTATTTTTTGCAATCATGTATTAGAAAGAAATACATTAGTATTGCAAATCATAAAGATTTAAAACATGTGTGTATGTATGTATATACTCCAGGGTTGGACAATTGACAATTCTTTTGGTACATAAAGTAACCAACTAAAACAAATTTTTACTTATTTGTATATTAAACATTTTTGATGTTTTTGAAAAAAATTTATTGGTATTAGGAATCAGAAAAGCCACGAAGACAGTTCCAGAGCTGGAAATTATTATTATTATTATATCTTTTTTTAATATTAAACTAATTAAATAAAATAATTTATTTATTTTTTTTGTAATCAACTATATTTTTTGTTTTCGAAAGAAATAAATTAGTATTGAAAATCATAAAAACTTAAAAGCTGTTCCCAGGGTTGGAATAAATGTGTGTATGTAAATACTCCAGCCGTACGTCGGTGAAGGGTATATAAGATTCGTCACAGCCAAATATAGCATTTATAGGGGTAATCCCTAGTTATGCGATGCATTGTGCTGAAGCTAGGAAAATGGGTTGTGGGAAGGGAGCACATTCAATTTGATCCTCTCACATTGAATATGACAGCAGATATTTCCACTTTAAATTTTTTCCACATACGGGCAGTTAGAGTAAAGAAATAGTTTTTTATTTACGACACCGTGTGATATATGATAGAGATGAAATTTTTAAAAAAGATAAATGCGATATCCTTTGATTCAGGGCTGGGAATAGTTTATCGTCAAAATGGAAATTATTTTATGTTATTTACAAGAAATTGTTTGTATCATATAATAAATTTAAAAAATTTTTAATACCGAACATATTGCCTACAACTGATTAAGCACATTTTAGAAAGATCCTTAAAACATTTAATAATAATTACAAACTTTGAAGTAAACAATGACACATTCTCCTGAACTGCTTCTCCTTCCCGCATGACATCAAATGTGTATAACAATTCTACACAAGTCGCTTTACGAAATAAATAACAGAAAATTATAATGCGGGAACCAGAAAAAGAACGACTGAAAGTTTTTAACGTGCATCTCGCCATTTTAAAACCCTTCTCTGCCAGAGGATTCAAAGGAAATAATATATGTGGATGCTGTATGCATAAAAAATGTATTTGTATTTCTTCTCTTAAACAAGCATATTTCAATGAAATAAAATAAAATAAAATAAAATTGGTAAAAATTAAGGCAAAAATGCATTAGCGGTATATACGCCAATTTCAAAGTTAACTATAAATATTATTTTAACTCTGTTTTACTTAAGAGCCATTAAACATTTGTATTTCATTTAAATTTATTATATTTTAAGTTCCTAAATAACACATACAGCATGAGAATTTCAGATCAACTTCTTTAACTGGGCAAACAAACAAAAAGACAATCCCTTCTGGTACAACACAATACATTCGTATAACAAACGTAATGAAATTAAATAAAAGCCAAATGTAAAAATATATAAAAATATTTTATATGAACGAACATATATTAAACAAAATGTGCAGTATAAATAATATTAAAGAAAAGAAAAAAATGAAACAAAATTATTCTTTCATTCTGTATCTAAAACTGATATGTTGATGTTTTTCAAAAGTGTACACTATAATTATCGAAAAAAATGAAAAATTTAGTTTAGCCGAAGGGTTAATGAAAACTGATTTATCGTATATAAACATTTTGTTTTTTTTTTTGTTTTTTTTTTTGTGTATGCAACTGCCACATTTATGAGCGTATGTTTGTTTGTATGAGCCATACATAAGTTGGTATGTAGGTAGATAGATGGCAAAGCCAACATCTTTTCCAACTGCCAACCAACATTTAACAAATGCATTCCATATCAACTATTAATTTATATATTTTTAATTCTTTTAACATTTCTTTGCATCACATTTGAAATGTAGACAAGCGATCATAGTTTTATATTATAGGCTTTTTTCTTTGGTCAGTTATTTTTCATACAACAGCAATACCAATTCTCAGGCCTCACCATATTATTAATATTTGTTATTTTGTTGTTTAATCATTAACATATGGCACAAGCGCAGAACAAGGAAACACACTAAAAGGAATAACTTTGTAAATATCATAATATATTTTAAATTGTCATTGTTTTTCAAACAAACAACAACGTTACAGTGCTGTTGTGATGAGTGCTTCTTTAATTTGCAGAAGTCTCCCGAACAAAAGTTTTTCCTTAACACAATATATTTATCAAAATACTTGAAGGAAAAGAGTTTTATCATGAAAAGTCCTAATAAGGACGCAGCCGCCATTCATCCAACCTAAACGTTCATCTTGCATCAACTAACCCTAATACATATATGTGACAGCGCATAGAGAAAGGGACCTAAGGGTAAACAAAATCAATTTGTTTTTTTTTTTGATATGGACAACATCTGAGACATCGAATGAGACCGATCCCATGCCGCAAAAGTGTTCCCTCCCAGAGATATGCGCGTTTTATGAAATGATGGTACACCAACGATACACGTATTTAAATCTTTAAAATGGCTCTCGTGAACAAAACCGGGTTTTACCCTTAGGTCCCTTTCTATTTTGCGCGTCACATATATTGGAGGATGCTATTGGCTGAAGTAGTAGAACACGAGACTAAGAAGCGAAGGGCCCTGACTTCAAGCCCCCTCTGAGTCATGAATATTGTATTTAATTCTTCTGATCAGCATTAGTGAATGTTTGTGTTAGTTGTTGCCAACCTGTTTCAGTGATGAAGGCATAGCACTGGTCACTGAACATAATTGGCAGCGACTGACACGATCATGTACTAAAAAGCAGAGTAACAGCAGCATCCTACTTCGTCGGTCCTGTAGCAAAAATTAGCAGGCGAAGTAAAAAGGTTACAATAACTACAAAAAATTGTCTATCTCCTCATCTTTCTTCATCTGTCCCCTCAATACTATCCCCTCCTTTCTAGTTCCGGCACAATGCACTGCATATGTAGGGGTCATGCCCTGAGTGCTGGTCCGAGATAAAAAAAAAATAAAAATTAAGTCCCAAGGTCTTTTTTATCGAATCAGCATTTTTTTCGGTTTGTTTTTATACATACACACAATATTTTTAGTTTTTTATGTTTTGAATAAAAAATATTTGTATAAAATAAAAGATCTATTAATAATAATAAGAAATATTTTTTTTATAGAAACGATTTTTTTATTAATTAATTTAATTAAACTTTTTATTTCTCTCTTTTGTACTCAAACATTTTTGTGTTTATCTACAGAAATTTAATTGCTTTTTATACCCTCCAAAAAAGAATATGGATTAATATGATCAGTGATGAAATCTAAGACGATTTGAGCATGTCCGTCCGTTCGTCTGTGGAAATCACGATTCAGTTCAAACGAAAAGAGCTAGACGCTTGAAATTTGGTATAAATATATCTTGGAGGATGAAACAGATTAAATTAGAAAATAAGCTAAATCGGGCAAGAGGGAAAAAAGTTCCCCTAAGAATAACTAAACCAACCTTTAAAAAACAATATAATTTTTAACGTTTTTTTATAATTTTGTTAAGTAAATGATATAGTTTTATGTTAAAGAAAGTCCAACGTGTTAAACTTTGAGCCTTAAAATAAAAAAAATTTTGGACTCCGCCCCCTTTAGTGGGCGTTATTGCATACAAAAACAGTGTAAAAATTTAACAAATTAAAAATAACATTTTTAAGCTTTAATGACGAAGCTGAGACGTAACCTGGTACTACTCTGCACTACCCGTCCTCCCCCTTTAACACCTAAAGACCTTATAAAAAAAAATTTTTTTTAAATTTTGTATTTAATTATCCCAAACATTTATTTTTAGAGTTTTATGGCAAAGGTGAAATGTCTCCCTTACAGCCCTTGCCCGAGTGACGCCAACAAAATACAGTTTTAGTGACCTGCAAAAAGAATTGGACCCCATAAAGTATATATATTCTTGATCAGAGTGATGAAGTCTAAGACGGTCTAGCAATGCCCATACGTTCGTCTGTAGAAAACATGATATAGTCTATTTTTGGACCCCGTCCCCTTTAGTGGGCGTTGACGTACGATATTATATAAAGGAACTCCGTCCCACCAAATTAACCATTTCAAATTTACTTACTAAATATTTGAACCCGGTCGAATATAACGTTTTTACTTGTTTTAATTAAAAATTTTTTTTATTTCTTTATTATATACTTAAAATTTTTATATCCTGTTATATGTACGTTTATGTCCTGTTTATCTACGCAAATAATTTTTTTTTTAACAAAAAAAATTTTGTATGGAATAATATTTTTTCATTAAAATTTTTTTTCTTTATTATATGCTTCCATTTCTTTGTTTTCTGTTTATCTATACAAATTTATGTATAATTTAATTCAAATTTAATATAGCAATATAAAATGTTCGTTAAAATTATTACTACATACAAATTTAAGCTATGGCTTGAGCTACCCAATAATAAAAATTGGAAAAACGTTCACATGTACTTAAGTATAAAATTCAAACCAAAAAAGTTTGACTTAGGTATGATGGAACAAAAAATTCAGAAAAATGGGACATGAAGAAAAATAATCAAACGGTAACACGGGTATTATAACAATAACATGTTAACATCAGGTTGATACAGTTCCCGTATTCTTTTTCACAATAAAATTTGGGTAAATAGGAACTGTTATCACATTCAACTAAGCCACCTAATAAGTGGTGACAAACACAATACACATGAGCACTGATGATGAAAGGGTTGCGTCTTTCGAAAACAGCTGTTCTGCTCTGCTGTGTAAGTTGAATAAAACTGATGTTGACTTGCCTTTGTGCCTTGGAATATTTTTCATGTCTTTCTGAGATTTAAATTAAAATTTCGAACAATTAGCCTATAGAATCTTAATTCAAATTTAATATAGCAATATAAAATGTTCGTTAAAATTATTACTACATATAATTTATTTATTTTTTTTTTTTGTTTTTAATAAAAAAATTTTTTTTTCATAAAATAAATTTTTTTGATAAAAAAAATTTTTCATAGAATTGCTCGAAATGTTTCTCAAATTAAAAACAGTTGATTTTATTTCTAAGTACAACTATTGTAGTAAAGCAGCCTGGTATAATATTTCACCTTGTTAGAAATTTTCAAAATCAACTACCATATGACTCGAAACTGAAATAAATAATACAGGTAACATGGAAAATACTTATATGTATATAAAAGTCCTTCTAGTTGGTCTATGCAGTTAAATTAAAGCTGAAAAATCTACTAATACAGCTACAATACAAACATATGTATTTCTAAAACTTTATTTAATCTTAATGCTCTTTTTGTAATCTGCAATATTTCTTTTAAACCATATGGTTGCAATAATTGTTCTTGAACACAAATAAATATTGATAAATTTATTAACAAAGAAGGACAAACAGTTGAAGATGAAGAAAAAACAAACAGCAAAAAATCCTTAAAACATAAATTACACAAGCTGAGCAATATGACCAACTTTTATGTTTAAAACGCCCACAGCACCACAAAAATAATTTTGAAAAGAAAAAATCGAAACGCTCTGTCTGCTGTACATGTTGTATCAATTGCCAAAGAGGCAGAGCGAACGACATACGTTCGTTCTGTTAAAGTCCTGATCACGAGAACAAACAAAAAACATGAAAATATTGTTTTTTTTCTCTCTGGGTATTCATTGTGTGCATTTTGGTTACGGTTACTTATCTGACCAAAAATCCTGATAGTTAATCTAATATAAATGTCCTTTTTCAATATATTTTTTACTGGAAATTGTGTCTTGGAATTCTTAGGAAAAAAGGCGGTTTGTAAAATGAAACACAAAACGAGATCAGTTTGACTTGTGTTTTTTTTTCTGTACAAATAGAAAACAACGATGATCGCTATGTTTTATTTTCTGTATGCAGTTACAAGGACATCAACCACAAGAGCACTTAAGGCTTAAAATGTGTTGAACAACAAATTTTATTTCAATTGTAGGCTACTTATTTTTCCAAATACTCTCCCAATGCACTTGCATGTTAGTCAAGTGGCTTGAAATTTTGAAACACTTGTTATATAATAACTTCATTTATTATTTACTGTATCAGTGATCAAAATATGTAGCTGTCAAATATTTTTCCACGAACTCGTCTCAATTTTTCTCACTCAGTATAATTTCTGATCGTGTTGTTGTAGGCAGTAAGCGGTGAACTTCACAAGAGCACAAAAGCAGTCAATAAATCTAAATTAACATGCATTTTTATGTAGATAATTGGTTGCATAAAATGCTTTATGGATTATTTAACTAATAAAAAAGTGTCAAATCTCATAAAATTCTATGGAAAATAATTCTTAAATGCAAATAGAGAGCGCGTGTCTAAAGGGGCTTAACAGACATGCATCTTCTTAACATTTAATTTATTGTTTAAAAGGTTTGTGTGAAAGTGTTATGATTTAAGGCAAAAAATATGTTTTTAATAAATTTGTTCCTTAGCAAAAGGATTGAGGAAAATTTTATATTGACTTGTTTTTATTTTGTTTTTTTAGAGTTAGGACCAGCACTCAGGGGATGAACCCTACATATGCAATGCATGGCGCTGAAACTGGGAAGATAAAGGGTGTGTGGATATTTGATTTGAACCTTCTTAAATTGTAAGTGGCGGGGAAGACATCTATCCGCAGGTAGTTGGTTCCACATGAAGACTGTTCGGCCAAAAAACGAATTCTCTCTGTAATGCGCTTTTGTTGAAAAACGTATTGAGCGTCAAAACGAATGGGTCCCCTGAATTCACAAGAGCACATCCCATTATAGTACCGATAAAATAACGACACCCACCCCACATTGCTACGATGCTCAAGAGAGTTGGCTACCCCGATTAATATCATGGCCCTCTCCTGTACACGGTCGAGTAACTTCAAAATAGATTTTGAAGCACCGGCCCACACATGAGAGTGTTGTATTCCATTTTCGATTACATGTGAAGGAGTGAAGTATCTCTTGCACTTGAATGTTGCTTTTGCGACTTGAAAGATATGATCCGTCCATCTGGCATTACACGGCATCTGCATGTGTAGTACGTCAAGAGACCCTGACTCCTTATCACTTCCACCACCCATAGAAATAGATGAAGCAGCGTCGTCGTACGTACGTCCGTGCGTAAACATTCAACACTGGGTCTTACCAGCACTAAAATCGACCCTGTTTGCTTGACCCCATTTGAAATATTTTTATGAGGTCATTATTTAATATGTCGTTCATACACTGCCTCTTCGTCTCGATTTCAGACATTTATTTTTTTTTTTCATCTTGGACCAGCACTCAGGGGATGACCCCTACATATGCCATACATTGCGCGGAACTGCAAAGGGGGAACAGACATTCAGACATTGACGGTATGTAGTTAAATGAATATGAATGCGATGGACTGCTATCACCTGCGAAAGAGTAGATAGGATAGGAATTTTGAGATAGCAGATCATTGAAGGAAATTAGAAATAGGTTAGGCGAAAGAACGCAATCCCGCGTTAATGAACGCATGTTGACCTTGAACTTTTTTTTACTATCTTTGAGTTGTTAGAAATAAAAAAATGTCTACTTTTAATTTAAGAAGCCTAAATGAAGATCAGCAAAATAGTTTTTTTTTTTTTGTTGACTTCAAAGATTTTCAAAACCAGTTCTATATTATGATCAGCGCTTTTTCAAAATCTTTCAAAGATAAACGTTTTTTTCCTTTGACTTGTGCTCAAGTCCCAAAATCACTTATTGCGAAAGTCTCAAAAAAAATTCTAACTGCAAGAGCATGCACGTTCATGTTCATATAATTATTTATTTTGAGCAGCATGTTGATTACCACAAAATAGTGATAAGCTATTTTATAATAAATATAAATTATAGTAAAAGTGCTATATTCGGCTGTGTCGAATTTTATACACCCTTCACATACGTGTGTCTAGAGTATATATTTACATACATTTATTCCAACCCTGGAACAGTCTTTTTGATCTGTCAGTTTTTCAATTTATTTCTTTTGAATATATAAAACATGTTTGATTACCAACGAAAAAACTTTTTTAGTTCCTTTAATATTCCAAAAAAAAGGTTTAAATTTTCCAACTCTGGAGTTGTCGTTTTGGTTTTTCTGATTTCTAATATCAATATGAATTTCTTCTAAAAACATCAAATATGTTTAATATATAAAAAAAAAAATAAAAAAATATTTCAGTTTGTTGATTTTATATAACAAAGAAAGTTCCAATTGTCCAACTCTGGAATCGTATTTTTGAGTTTGTTTCATTTTTAATACCGTGTTTTTTTCTTCCTGAAGTATAAAATAGGTTTAATTAACAAAACAAAACACAAATTAGTTTTAGCTGATTATTTTTATATAACAAAATTAAATTTAAATTTTCCAGCTCTGGAATGGTATTTTGAATTTTGCTAATTTTCAATAGCAATCTACATATTTAGGACCAAGAATGATACAATAAAGATTACGCCAACAAGCTGAAATAAAAATAATTTTCTGCGCATGATGGAACTCTGACGTCACTCAACATGTGTTCTGATTGGCTAATAAAATTCAGCTTTAGAACTATTATGTTATTGTAAAAACAGGACAGTGGGGCAAATTGCGATTTTTCAAATTAAATTTGTTTGATAATAAATAATTTTAAAAAATTATTTTATTTTCCACTTTTTTGTATTTGAAATTGTTAATTTATAGTTATTTTATATAAATATTGAACCCAAGTGCTAATTATTTTTCTTTTTTCCCCATTCAAAACAAATTTTTTTGGTTGCAATATATCAGCCATAACTGCCTTTGAGCTTCATCTCTTGGAAAACTATAAAATAACACAGCTTTTTGAAAACAAAAAATTTTGATAGCAATATTACATTTTAACACAATTATTTCTCACTTGTTTTTTTTTTTGCTATTACCTTGTTTGCAATTGCCCACTGCACATTTCATGCTTGCTCTTTTCTCTTTAATTTAGGTTTTTGAGCTTTAAAAATCAAGTTTTAATAAGTTTTTTACACTTTAAGTTATTTAATAATTATTTTAATATATTTATTTTAAATCATAACACAATTTATTATAAAATATAACACAAAACTTGCACTTTCATAAATTCGATTTCATTTGCTTGTTGGAAATCTCTCTGAGTAAATTGTGTGAAGAGTTGCCAAATATAGCATAAAATATGAAAGTATTAGTTTTGCATATAATAAACATTTGGCAATCTCTTCGAGGGAACAAATACGTCATCAAACGGTAAATCATGCGCAAGGCGTAATCTTTATTTTATCATTCTTGTTTAGGACTATTTCCAAATACATCAATCGAAAAAGAATTTCATGTACTGACAGACGGACAGCGCTTATTCGACTTCTTTATTCATAGGGACCCAAGATATAAATATATGCGTTATGGTATAGCATATTAATGTATTGGAATGGCAAATCTAAATATTTAATAATTTTTGGTAAAGAGTATGATAATAATAGCAATAATATTTCAGGTTCCTTAAATCGTTTTGTAATAGCCTTTACACCGTTTTGTAATTAAGAGGACGCGTCCTGCGTTTTTGAAGGCCTTTAAAATTCAAATCATTGTTTATTCTATGTCACCGATGTCATAACTTCTGAAATAGGCTTGAATTAATAATAAACAAATGTTGACGTAGAAGAGAAAGCTATTCCGAACGTTTAAAGAAAACAAAGAAAATCAATCAAAAACAATTTTTCCAATATTTGTGATTCACTCACGGACATACTCGTATAGATGTCTATAGTAATAAAGCAATAAACGCAGTGTCCACTGATTTGTTAACATTTTATCGTCTCATATTGAAAGTGCACTACAAACATTTCTTAAATAAATCTTAATTTTAACTACCAAAAAATGTAGCTAATAAAATTGATTTATACTGCTGATCATAAAACAGACAAATTCTATTTTGATTAAATACCAAACTGAATAAAAAATATACACGTACATAAATATTTGACATAAAAGGCAATAACAAACATCACAATCGATTATAAATTTATTATCTTAACAATGTCTATTTTTTTTGTTATATTTTTTTGTTGTTAAATGTCCACAACGACGATCAATGTATGGGGTCGCATTTATTATTGTTTTAATTTAAGGGCGTAGATTAGATCATAAAAAACTAGTAATTATTAAATCACATTTAGCCAGAGGCCTCTGTTAAAAGTTAATGGCCGTGTGTTAGTCGTTTTTCTTAATTTTCTATTCAAACAGGGAAAAACTTAAATTGAAATAAAAGCTGGAATTATAGATACCGAGAATAAATACACACACACGCACACACACAAAACAAAAACATCAAAAAGCGATAAACTTTGAAACACCTCTTCAGACACGAAACTTCAAACCAAGAGATTGAAGCTAAACAACTGTTATGATGAAGAAAAATATGAAAAACTATTAAATGCGTTGACAGTTAAACACATTTTGTTGCATGATGCTGTTTGTTGTTGCAGCAGTTAAAACATCAACAGAACAAGAAAAATGCTGATAGAAAAATGAAACATCATTTTGGGTAATGATCTCGAACAATGTGCTAACAAAGTTAGAAAGAGACCAAAAGGCTTCGGTGCACACAACTTTGGAAGATGTCCAGCATAATTTTTCTTTTTTTTTTTTTGTTTAACATCAAACTATTTGTTGCTTTGGTCTTTTTGGGAGTTACCACAAAAACACGCACTTTGTTATCATATTTTTTTTTTCTTACGTTTATATATCTCTTGTTTAGGAAAACATCAGTAATAAAACAAAAAAAGTTTAAGCGCGAATATGTACAAATAAGCCTGTAGCTAAATAAATACTTGTGTAGTTAAATACCAGATGAAGAAAATAAATAAATTTGATTGATTTATAACTTTCAGCTAAGGGAATAACATTTTATATTTTATGTGTGTATGTACGGAAAGCAGAGAAGCATGCACTAAAATCTTTTATGGCAAGGTCGACTCAAATGTACCGTACACTTCTTTTGAGAAAAGATTTGAAGTTATGCACTAATATTTGTTTTTTTTTTTTTTTTTTTGTTAGGAGTAGGACCAGCACTCAGGGGATGACCCCTACATATGCAGTGCATTGCGCTGGAACTGGGAAAATAGATTTTGGGAAGGAGGATAAAGGGAGTAGTGTCTGTGGATATTCGATTTGAACCTGCTCAAATTGTAAGTGGCGGGGAAGACATCTGCGGGTAGTTTGTTCCACATACGGACTGTTCGGCCAAAAAACGAATTTTCTCTGTAATGCGTAGTGCGATTCGTTGGAATATCGACCACAAACGCATGCGCTCTTGATGAAAAACGCGTTGAGCGTAAGAAAGAATGGGTTTCAGGAACAAGTTCCCTAATTTCACCAGAGCACCTGCCATTATAGTAACGATAGAACAACGATACGCACCCCACATTGCGACGATGCTCAAGAGAGTCAATAGAGTTGGCTACCCTACTGTCTCCGATGAGTTTCATCGCCCTCTCCTGTACGCGGTCGAGTAACTTCAAAATAGACTTTGAAGCACCGGCCCAAACATGAGAGTTGTATTCCATCTTCGGTCGGATGTAAGTGGTGTAAATATTAAGAAGATCAGAAGGGGTGAAGTATCTCTTGCACCGTCTTAAGAAGCCAAGGCACTTGAATGCTTCTTTTGCGACCTGAAAGGCATGTTCCGTCCATCTGACATCACACTGCACTTTCATGCCCAGAACATCAAGAGCCCCTGACTCCATAATACTTACACCACCCATAGAAACAGACGAAGCAGCATGGTCATATGTACGTCGATGCGTAAGCATACAACACTGGGTCTTACGGGCATTGAAATCGACCTTTTTCGCCTGACCCCATTCGGAAATCTTCGCGAGGTCACTATCCAGAACGTCATTCATAAACTGCCTCCTTGTCTCGAATTCAGACGTTGACGGCCTGCAGTTAAATGAATAGGAATGCGAAAGGCTGCTATCATCTGCGAAAGAGTAAATAGGACAGGAAGTTTGCGAACGTAAATCGTTAAGAAAAATTAGAAATTGAGTAGGAGAAAGAACGGAGCCCTGCGGTACCCCTGAGTTGACTCTGAACTCATCGGATGAGACCCCATCTATAACAACTCGTATAGAGCGATCCTTGAGAAAGCTCGATATAAACCGAGAGAAGGTGTCTCCGACACCAAATGCAATAAGTTTGGACAGGAGTGCTCCATGCCACACTCTATCGAACGCCTTAGAAATATCTAGAGCCACCACTTTACTTTCGCCAAAACGGTGTATGGAACTACACCAGTTTTCCGAAAGAAGGGCCAATAGGTCACCCGTAGAGCGGCCTCTGCGGAAACCATACTGGCGGTCGTTTAGTAAACTGTTGTACTCCAGATATTTCACAAGATGGATGGATGTTTTGACATGGATCGAATGAGAATTATAGCTTATAATTCTGAGTGTGTACATTAAGTCATATTCGTTTCCTCTGCATGTAAAGGGGACAGTTTTATGCCGGGATTTTAGTCATATTTTGCGTACTAAAGATACCATTAAAAAAAAGTTTCAAATTCCATGGTTGGGTAAAATTTTGCATCCAACTGTTAGCATAAGTTTTTATAAGGACTTAAGCTATTTTTAAAATATCAGCCAGTTGGAGTTTATTTAATGCAATCATATTTATTTTATTCGTTGTCAAGAAATAATTTTTATACATACATACATATTTGGGGTATTCACACGGTATGCTATTTAGTTATACAATTTTTGAACATTTTAAAAAACTTATTCACATATCGCACACCTAGTTCAAAAGTGACTCAACCCAAAATTTTCATTTTTCTGGTTTATATGCTTAAACTATGCACAATACACTTGTTTATCTATAAAAAAAATATTAGATATAAATGAAATTTATTTGTTGGTGGTTAAGCAATGTCTATATGCATTTCATAGGTGCTTTACCAAATCGTCAGTAGACTTTAACCACAGTTTTTAAAAGTTAAAAACCTCTTATCTTATGCATATATTTCCGAAAACCATCTGAGAGTTCACAACTTGTAAAGTACAACTTTTCAAAACTGTGGTTAAAGTCTACTGACGATTTGGTAAAGCAGCAATGAAATGCATATAGACATTGCTTAACCACCAACAAATAAATTTCATTTACATATAATAGTATTGTGACAACAATGTGTCAAATAAAAATTTCATAAAAAAATATTAGTGTATTTTGTTGTTGTTAAGTGTTGCTAAAAACAGTTATGTCTCTCTTTCTGTTTGAACTGATATAAAGTTGCAATTCATAAAACTCTTCTTTTTCCATTTCTGAAAAAATTAAATTTGGAGTTGAGTCACTTTTGAACTAGGTGTGCGATATGTAATTTTAATAAAATTAATTTTAATAAAATGATCCGTTCTGCTGGTTTGATGATTATTGAAAAATATTCTTAATATAAATTAATAAAATAGAATTTGAACAAATTCATTTATTAATAACATAATAAAAAATGGTTTGCAGTCTGGCAGATTCGGACTTAAGCCCGTTGATAAAATTAACAATTTTAATAAAATATTATAAAAGACGTGTAGATATTTAGTGTTCGTTGTGTATTTAATGTAGCGCATTCACTGCATTTTGAACACTTTAAAGAGGTTCGTTCTTTTTATTTGTTTTTGTTTTTATAGTCGCAGTTAATTATGATTAATGATTATGTTATGATGCGTTAATACATCTTTGATTTTTGTAACATCAATTCCTATACAAACACACTTAACTTCACCTTTCTCGTATGCCATTAGAAGATGCCTAATAATTTTTTAGTGCTAGAAAACACTTGCCGAGATCAAGAATTTCAATAAAACTTATTTTTATATTCCTATATTTTATTGAATCTACAGTTTATGTCATCGTGGCAACGTTTTCTCCATTATTCTTCATGTTAAATCGATTTTAATAGAATTAAAGTTATTCAACACGTGCTTTTTCTATATTTATTTGAGAATAAATATTTTTTAAAGAGAATGTATACGAGAATTCTAATCATAGGTTATGGAAATTTCCATATACACTCAAACCTCGTTTTATGCGAAATTTTTTTTATGCGAATTCAAATTTGTGCGATTCTGAATTTTTTTTTTTGCACGCTTATATTTTCGCTTGTAGAATTGCACATGATGTTACTTGTTACTTTTATTGCAGGGCGCTGGAACTTAGTGTGAATATGATTCTAGTTTTCAACTTAGGGGAAATACCTTTTAATGAACAAGTTAAATAAAATAGTTTATTGTGGTGTCTGTTTTCACGTCTTAGTGAAAATTACTCGTATAAAAAATTGAGATTAATTTATCGTAAAAGTGATTAAAGTGAGAACTTATAAAGAAATTTTAATGCTGGCTCGACAAATTGAAAGCGATGGATTTGATTCTTTGAGCCATAATGATATAGAAGAGCTTCTCGTAGATGTTCCGTTATTTGATGACGACATTGTTAGTCTAACTGCTGATAATATGGAAGATAATAATTGGGAAAGTGATTGTGAAGAACTTGTAGAGCCCCTTACTTTAAAAAAAAATTTATAAAATTCTTAAAACAGTTAAAGACTTACAGGGCGAAATTCTTACTGTGGATCCCAACACGGAACGGGCACTAAAAATTCAGCATGGGCTTAACAACACATTTTCGGCATATCAAGAGTTACAAAAAGATTTAAAAAAATCGACATCACAAAAACTTACGACAAATTGTTTTCAAGAAGTACCTAAGGAGAAAGAACTGACTGAAAACTTTGATGTTCCTTGCAGCCAAAGTGAGGACATTTGTAGTGATAAAAATAGTAATCTACCCATAGATGTGTTTGTTTCCTCTAGTGATGAAAGCGATATAGAGCCAATTCAGAAACTCTGATTTCTGATTATGAGATATAATTTATTTTTTCAATGTAAATATTTTTTTCTTTGTTAAGTACTTAGTGAATTGCTGTTTATTTGTTTTTTTAATATAAGAATTACTTTTTTGTTGACGTTTTTTATGCGATTTTCTTTGAGTTTTAATGCTTTACTTTGAATTTATGCGTTTTTTCATAATTCAGGGACAAATCATTAATTTTAGTATGGAGCTAGTGTATCGTTTTATGCAAATTTGATTTATGCGATTTTCCCTGGAACGGCTCAACCGCATAAAACGAGGTTTGAGTGTATCAAGCAAAAACGAGCAGAAAATTCATACTTCTATGTCGGTAAAGTATTTGAATTTTTAGCAGACAGCAAAAGAGTGGTATGAAATTTCCCCACCCCCCCCCCTACGCCCAGGTTCAACTTTGGAGTTTGGCAAAAGCTTTACTCGGTCAAGGTTTGTTGTTTGAAATTAAAAGTCACATATTTATTAACATGTGTGTGTGGGTGTATATCAAAATAATGGCAACACAATATTAATATGACATATTCAACAATGGCAAAATAAAATTATTAACTGCCTGTTCTGGTAGTTTATAGAAACATTTTTATTTTGGTATCTATTAACACAGAAACAAACATTAAATTTGTTGTTGTTTTCAATATAAAATCCCAAACGAAAAACCATAGAAGGTGGGAGAACAAAATGAATTTATATCGAATAAAATTTGTTTGTTGTCAAATCCTATGGTTTTGCTTGTGTAATTCTCAATTCATTTCTGGGAGTTTATGTATAAGCTGAGAGGTTTTGTTATTTTGGAATTAGGTTAAAGTCTACTGATGATTTGGGGTAAGAACCAACGAAATGCAGGCATATAGACATACTTGACCACGTAACAAACAAACAGCACAATATTTTTATGCATAAAAAAATATTTTTATTTATGAAAAATATTTTTATTTAAAAAGAAATTTCAAAAATTCAAAAACTTTAATATATGTATATCAAAAATTTACATTTTGGGAGTTAAGATGTACTTGCGCGAATAGCTTTAATTTATTTTAGACTCTAGAGTTTATTAAATTTTGTTAGAGCCTAATGAAAGTAGTCTGTTCTTTAGCTCTTACAGATTTCGAAGAAGGTTCAATATTATTTTATATAATTTTTAATCTAACAATATTTCAATAGAGTTCAGTTGTGTCCATTATGCGGGGCAATCCGTAAGTTATAGTCGTACATATATAAAAAAAGGAAAGGGTGAAATATAAGTTTTTGTCTTAGTGCGACATTAAAACTTCGTAGTGAATTTGTTTAACATTTGAAAAATATTTTCGAAATTCACAAGTCTTTTGGCATCGTTTAAAGTTTTATTTGAAAAGGCAATTAAAAAAAATCACTGAAAAGAAAAATATTTTTGGAAATTGTCTTTAAAAATACAACAGCAGAGCTTGGGGATTGAGCAATTGAGGCTGCTGTTGGCCGAAGTAGTTAACACGAGACTATGAAGAGAAAGGTCCTGAGTTTAACCCTCAGCGCTCGGCGCTCAGTCATGAATATGGTGTCGAGTTCTTCTGATCACCATTCCAGCATGGTTGTGTTAGTTGTTGTCGGTCCGTTTCAGTGATGAAGGCATAAAACTGAAAACTAAACATAATTGGCAGCGACTGACACAATCTTGTACTTAAGAGCGGAGGAACAGCACTCTCCTTCGTCAGACCGGTAGCAAAAAATTAGGCGGCGGAGTAAAAGGTTCAGTTTAAATAGCTACAAGAACTTCTCTATCTCCTCATCTTTCTTCATCTGTCCTCTTAATAATATCCCCTCCTTTCTAGTTCCGGCGCAGTGCATTGCATCTGTAGGGGTCATCCCATAAGTGCTGGTCTGAGTTAAAAAAAAAAATAAAATTATGTGTTTCATTTTTGCTGCCATTTTTTAGTCTCGACCAGCGTTGCCATTTGCCAAGTTTTTCCTTTTTTTGCAAGTTTTTTGAGATGCAAAAAAGTTTTAAAATTATATGCAGTTTTTTCAAGTTTTTTTTAATAACTTAAAGTTTGGAATTACTTTTATGAATATATGGATTGACGATATAATGCACATTATACAATGATACGACCTTATATTTTTCACTCCCTTTTTGTTTTAAATTCAGAAAGACATGATAAATATTCCAAGGCACAAAGCAAAGTCAACATCAGTTTTTAGTTTTTCAATTTACACAGCAGAGCAGAACAGCTGTTTTCGAAATGCTTTCATCAGCAGTGAATATAATTTTATTTTTTATTATTTATGTGTATAACGTTTAATATACATGTGTATGTATAGGTACATATTATGTATGCAATGTTCTTTATGCTTTGTATTAGTTAGAAAAAAAAATTTTTTTTTGTTAATAAAATATTTTTAATAAAAATGAAATCTAATTTTATATTTTCGTTTATTATTTTTGGCATATTTAAAGAAAACGTTTTTTTATTAAAAAAAAGTTTTTTTTTCTGGAATGGCAAGTTTTTTGAAAAAATATATGGTAACGCTGGTCTCGACACAGATTTTTTGCCATAGCGGTTCGTATTTTCGGTGTACGGGTCGTATGTGGAGTTTTCTTTTCTTTTGTTTCGATAAGGAATATCTGAAATACAACGCAACCGGTCTGCCACTCTACCGTAGATTATAATAAAATTGTTATGCATTATGTATGAATTTTTATTAGTCGAACTTTTCTTATGTAAATTGTTAATATTTTCAACGGGCTTAAGTTCGAATCTGCAAGACTGCAAATGATTTCTTTATTATTGTATTAATAAATGAATTTGTTCAAATTCTATTTATTATTTTTTTTTATATTAAGATTCGAACATTAAGAATATTTTCAATAATCATCCAACCAGCAGAACGGATCAGTACTGATTTCGAGGCCGCTCATCGCCATCTCATCAGTGTTCTTTGCTCAATTTTTCCACTTTTGCAAGTAGTGCTAGTTAGTAGGAATATCAACTATTTAACCAAAGTTTTTTAACGAAAATTGAATATGAGAAGTTCCCACATTCATATTTTTAAGTTATTACCTTTTTGGTTAGTACGAAATTCCCCAACCCTGACGATTAATATTCCCAATATTCCATGTATCTCTTTCCCTTTTTCCAGAGCCATCGGCTGCTGATAGCTAAAACTTCTTTGTTATTATACCCTTCACAAAAAAGTGAAAGGGTATATATAGCTTTGTCATTCTGTATGTAATTTCTTCGATATGCACATGGGACCCCATAAAGTATATATATTCTGTATCCTTATGAATAGCGATGACGATTGAGCGATGTCCATCCGTCTGTACGTGAAATCGGTTTTCCCAGGCCCCCAGAAGAGCTAGAGACTTCGTTCTTGGACCTTTGGATTGGAAATGAACTTCAATAGAGTGCTGTTGAAATTCAGAAAGATCCGAAGTATGGTTCCAGAGCTGGGAAACACACCTATTTCTCGACGCAAAATTTATACTAAAAATCAATTAGTTTTTTTAATGTTTGTAAATAAAACCTATTTCTTGCTTTGGGAAGCCTCAATGGACTATTAAAAACTAAAAAAAAAAATTCCAGGGATGGAAAATTAAAAATTTTTTTTCGGCCCATTCCGTATTTTGTAGTACATGTAGTTATTAAAATTGTTAAAAATTTTTAGTTTTTATTTTACAAAACCTCTTCATACCTCATGAAGATTTGTATTGATAAAAAAAATTTCAAAATTTAAATTTCGCTTCTAAAACTATTTTATATTTTAGGAAGAACAAAATTGGTATCAAAAATTTCCAAAAAAAAATTAAAATGTCGAATCCAGGGATGGACAAGTGCAATATTTTATAGTTTATGAAGGTGACCAAAATGGTTGAGAATTGTAAATTTTTCTTAAATAATACTACTTTATTCCTCATGAAGAGTTGCATTGGTTAAAAATAAAACAAACAAAGTTAAAATTTCATTTCCAGGGTTGGGAAGTTTAAAGTTTTTTTGGTACATGTAATATTTTGTAGTACATGAAAGTGACCAAAATGGTTGCAAATTTTAAGTTTTTATTAAATACAACGACTTTATACCTAATGAAGACTAGGATTGGTAAACAAAAATTTTAATTTCGCTTCCAGGGATGGGAAATTTAAATTTTTTTTGTACATAAAGGTAACCAAAAAGGCAACTAACGTCGTTTTTTTACTAATTAAAACTATTTTTTAGTTCAGGAAAAACAAAATTGGTATCAAAAATTAAAAAAAAAATCAAAATTTAGATTCCAGAGTTGGATAACTGCAATATTTTGTAGTACATGAAAGTGACCAAAATGGTTACAAATATTATCTTTTTCTTAAATAAAACTATTTCATGCCTCATTAAGAGTTGCATTAGTAAAAAAAATTAAATTTCGTTTCCAGGGTTGGGAAATTGAAATATATAAAAGTAACCAAATAGGCAATTGACGTTGTTGTTTTTGCTAATTAAAACTATTTTATAATTCAGGAAGAACAAAATTGGTATTAACATATTAAAAAATCAAAATTTCGACTCCAGGGTTGAACAAATGAAATATTTGATGGTACATGAAAGTGACCAAAAAGTTTAAAAATTAAAATTTTTTTGTCAAGTAAAACTATGTTAAACCTACTTCCTGTTTTAGCAAGAAAGAAAGAAGAATTACATCTGTGAAGGGTATTTAAGATTCGGCACAACCGAATATAGCACTTTTACTTGTTTATGTTCAAGTAAATGAATTTAGTTGTCAATTTACAATGAACAAGTGCGCAATGTTTTAAATTATGTATGAATTTTTATTTTTTGTAAATTGTTAATTTTTTTTTTGCATTCTTGCAGATTCGAGCTTAACCCCGTTGAAAAAATTAAAAATTTTTAAAATTGTTTTTTCTTTAAATTTAAAAAAAAAACTTTAAGATAAAATACATTTTTGTCATAAAATTTTAGCAAAAAATATTCAACCTACTCTTGGCTACATTTTTGCCGAACATAGAGTTAAGTGATATTTTTAAGTGCTGATTAGCTATTTGGGAACAACTAATGACACCTTTTTTTGGGCGTCATGGCCTTAATATTGGGAAACTTTGGAGGCAAATAAAAAACGGTAAAAAAAAAATGACCAAACTGAGTATAGGGTTTTACTATAATTTGACAGTAGAATCGGGCCCATATAGTCGCGACATTGCACTCTTCAAAAGGTCTTCATTTGTCGCATAGTGTTATTTTAAAACAATTAAATCGATTCTAATCATTCTCTAATTTTGTGAAAGAAAATATCAAATGCTTTCAGTAATAATATCTTTTATTTGTTGTTTATTTTTATGTCTGTTAAATATCTTAAAGATAATTCTATTTATATGAACATAACAAGAGCATTATTATTGCTACTATTACAATGTATGTATGTATTATGATTTGTTCGTAGGTGAAATCGTTTGTTAGTTAAATTAGGTGATTATGTACAGCTCAAACTTAAAACTACTCAATAGAAGCTAATATTTACAAAGAGTATTTGATTTGATGTGAATTGAAAGAAATACAATTGTGAGGAGTGAGGAGATTTGCAAGGAAAAAAAACAAAACTAACAACAAATTCTACAATTAGAGCAACTTATAATCATGTAATAATATTACTTGCAAAATAATGGAACAAATTACACAATTAGGCAACAATAAAATCCGCGCAATCCCTGTGAAGGAATTACAAAAGAAACAAGACGCATCCCTAAAATATACGATTGCAGGGAAAATACTTAACGGTCGAGCGTTTGCAATAATATTATTGGGGCATATCACCGATCTCTTATGCAGTGGCGTGATGAGGATGTTGATAGGCCGCCGCTGCAGCCCATGGATTGTGCGGATGGTGATGGAAAGCGGAAGTTGGTGTGGGATATGTTGTTGTTGAGGAGAAATCGGCGTAAGAGGGATATTCGGATTTCATTTGTCCAATTAAATTTGAGTAGGTGGATGAATGTGGCATATGATGTTGCATATGATGATGATGGTGGTGATGAGAATGTGAATACGAGTGTGGATGGTGATGGGAAATGGGAGAGGTATTGCCGTTATTTGTATGGGGCGAAGACATTGTTATGCCATATTCCGCGGCTAATTGCGATTCGCTTTGCATGGCCAAAGAGTTGTAGTGGTGGGATGTTTGGGAATGTTGTTGTTGTTGTTGTTGCTGTTGAGCCTGGGAAGTTTCTTGTGGCGTTTGCATATTTGGGGATTGGGTTAAATGGCCGTTACTTGAGGTAGCTATGGTTGCGGCTGTGGTGTTGCTGTTGTTGCTAGCGGTTTGTTGTTGCTCCATGACACTTCTTGTTTGTTGTTGCTGTTGTGCATTCCATAAATCAAAAGTTGGTGGTGTTTGTTGTACGCTTGTGGTTGTTGTTGCTCCATAACCTGCTGGCGATGTTAAATGAGGCTGGAACAACGTCGATGTCTGATGGTATAAATTCGTGTATGGCGCATAATTTGTTGTTGGAATTTCTGTTTGTTCTGTTTTCAACTGAATTTGTGGTATGGCCGATTGCTGTTGCTGTTGGTTAGTGTTGTTGTTGTTGCCGTTATTTAATCGACTATTTAGAGATAAGGTCCCCTTGACAGTAGTCGCTGCTGAAGCTGTGGGAGTATTTGGCATGCCGCTTGCCATATTGGGAGACTTGGCTGGACTGGACTTTTCCGTTTGCTGTTGCAATTGGTCTGCAGATTTTTCCTGCTTTACGGCAGCGGCCTGTTCTTTGGCTTCTGCAGCTATGGCTTTTTTACTTTTCTTGTCCTTGAAATGTGTCTTTTTGTGCTTGCTCAAATGGTCACTACGTGAAAATTTCTTAGAGCAAATTGGGCAAGCATAGGGACGATAATTGGTGTGTGTGCGACCATGTCGTTGTAATTCATCGGAACGTGAAAATCGTTTGCCGCATGTTAAACACAAAAATGGCCGTTCGCCGGTGTGCCAACGTAAATGGGTTTTCAAATGAGATGCCTTGCCATATAAGCGTTCACAGCCCGGTATGTGGCAGATGTGCTGCTTTCGGCCTCTTTCGTCGGGTCCCACAATTGGCGGTAGACCGGACATTTCATTGGTACAGTTCGGACAAGTGCAACGCACCGAACGTCTTTGCAATTGAGTTTGGAATGCAATATCATCGAAATTAAAACTAGGATATGTTTGGCCGGACCAGGGCTGGTACAAACGATCCTGATGCGAAAACCAAGCACCCGCAGCGGCTGATGCAGCGGACATGCCAACTGCATTGCCGTAATAATCGGATGCATATTGGGCATAAGGAAACTGCGTCCTAAAAAGAAAAATGAAACAGGAAAAACAAAATTACTATGATACATAACCGAAAGGAAGCGGAGAGCTAAAGTAATAAACGCAAAGCGAGGCCAAGCAAATCTAACGTTGACCGAACTAAACAACATCCCTTTCCTTTAAAAGGATGTCACACAATCAAGTGCATTTTTGCAATGGATGTGTGTGTGTGTGTTTGTACACAAGCATGTATAGCAAATACACACCTTGTGGGCAATGCAGCTGTATATGCAGCCGTATTCCATGTGTAAGCAGCCGAGGCAGCAGCAGCCGCACCCAATTCTGTATGTGAGCCGGATAAGGGTGATGCTGAGGTGGCCGAAGCAGGCGGACTGGAGGAAATTGAGGCAAATGATTGGGCGGGTGATGGAAAAATACTAGGCGACACCGAGGCTGAAGATGGTGCCGATTGTATGCTCGAATTGGGCGATGCGGAGCCCGTAGATGATGATTGTGGCGGATATTGCATTTCCAATTTCATGGGATTGCAGGCTGTTACTGAAGATGACACGGATTTGCTGTTGTATAAAACCGAAGCAGCAGCAGCAGATGGCGAAAACTCATTGACATTTGATGATGATTGTGTAGAGGAGGCAGCCAAGGAAGCTGTGGCATAAGGATTCAAATAATTACACGCTGAGTCAATCATGTTCGTTTTGAAAAAGTTTGCAGTTTTTTTTTTCTTTTTTTGCTATTATTATTTGAGTGCTTAGAGATTTAATTATTTATACATATTATTGTTTCACATCGCACACACGTTCTACAATTTCATTTGTTTTAATATGGCACAATTTTCGTTTCAACTGCACTTAATTTATTCGATTCGATTCTGTGATAAGTTTTGCTGTTTTATTTCAGTTCAATCGAATTATATTTAAACGTTTTCGTTACACTTGCTTTATTTATATATTCGTACTATAATTACTATAATCGTTCAGTGTAGTGCAATAAGAAGAAACTAAAGCTTCTTTTGTTTTCTTTTTGTCTCAACCAACTTAATTGCAGGAGTCACTTATAAACTAACTGAGCAACTACTGCACAAAAATAATTTCATTGCCCAAAATAATGATAATAATTTCCAATAATGTGGCAACAGTGGCTGGCAGCTCTTTAGCCATATAGTTAAGTTCTTTTTTGTTTTTCTTGTTTCTTAAAAGATCTTTAGATGGTTTTTTTTTTCGTTCCAAACACATTAACGACGTCCACGATACGTCCACCGGTAATTATCGATGCCGACTGAATGTTAAAACGCAGCGAGAGAAATGTTTAACGTACGACTTACGAATCATATACTAAAGTCGTTTTTGTAGTTGTGTGTATCTCACGTATGTGAACATAAAAATGTTTATGGTGTGTGGTGTGTGGTGTGGTGGTGTGTTGATGAAGAAGGCAAAGCAGAGAGTGTGAGGTTAAAAGCAAAGAGCTGCGCATTTTATAATAATATTACTGCAGAGCATGCAAAATGACTGGCAAATGCAATGTAAGGGAAAGAGATGGCGCTACTGAACGGTTCCAGTTCTCTGGTCTAACCTGGCCGCAGGATATACGCACGCGTGTGCTTGACTAAAAAAAAAGGCAAGAAAAAAACACAATAATGAGTCCAAGAACCAGAAGGCGAAAAAAATATATACAAACAAACATCAACAAAAAGAAAATATTGTCTGTTTGATTGTAAAGTAGTCGTTGGGTTATTTGTATAGGCAACATTTATTATCTCTTTCTAACATGAATATTTATTTGTATTTGCTTGAATCTCATGTACACATCAAACCATGTTTAGCTAAGTGTGCATGCATGTGTGTGTGTGTCATGAAGGATGCTCACGCACTCTTTAGTCTTATATTTTTATTCTCAATATGAATATTCCTTTATTTTTGTAACTAAAAAGGATAATTTGGGCCAAAATTATTCTGCTCTACCTTATAACCTTCACCCAAGAGCTCTGCTTATCAGGTTTACTCCCATTTAAGATAAGCAAAAGAATTTAGAAAATAATTCCCCTAAAGTAGCATGAAAGTTTGCATGCCGCAGCTTTTAAAACTTTAGAGTTTTCAAACGTTCTAGTTGTATTTAGAACCGTCAAACATCGAACTTGAAGTAAAGCAAACCAGTCATGGTTCTCAGCTGACAATTTTTTTGTATTTATAAAAATCCGCTTAAGCAGTACCTATTGAATTATAAATGAAAATATAATTCTTTTAATATTTCGTGGTTGCGCCCAATGAAATAACTGTATTTAAAGGGGCGTTACCAAACACCATCTCTTTAACTACACATCCACAAGCACTCGTGCATACACACACACATAACACTCACACACTTATAGTAGTCAGTCACACTGTTGATTATACACGCCACACATATTCTTCTCTTTCTTCCCCTATTCCTGCCATTCGGCTAAAATAATAATAACAACATGGAATAAGCTTAAATATTTTATGGTCACCCGCTTAATCTTTAGCCAGCAAAGAAATTTTTGTATTTCTTTTTTTTATATAAAATGGGGTCTTCGTTGAGGGAGAGTACAAGTGTTAGCACACATCATGCAAAAGTAAACTTTAGTGTATTGTTGCTAATTTAGCGTTTTTAAATAGTAGGGGAATTATTCAAAATACTTTATCAATATGTTGGCAATTGCTTTTGCAAACCAAAAAGTTTATAGCAATTGCCTGCTTAAATTTGTGTAAGAGAATGATGTTGGCAGGAGTAGTTAACACGACACTATGAAGCGGACGGTCCTGAGTTCGACTCCACGCTCAGTCATAAATATTGATCAGCACTACTGCATAGTTGTATTAATTGTTGTGAAGGCACAGCACTGGCCACTGAATACAGCTGACAGCGACTAACACAATGATGTACTAAAGAGCAGTGGAACTGCAGTCTCCTTCATCGGCCTTGTAGCAAAAAATTAGCCGGCGAAGTCTTCTCTTCTCTTTTGAACTGTCCCCTCAATACTATCCCCTCCTTTCTAGTTCCGGCGCAATGCAGTGTATATGTAGGAGTCATCCCCTGAGCGCCTGTCCGAGTTAAAAAAAGAGTTTTCTTATTCCGAAACATATTGAATAATATATATATATATATATATATATATATATATATATATATACATATATATATATATATATATATATATATATATATATATGTGTGTATATATTGATTTTTATTATTGATATAAAAATATAAAAATCAAAAATAACTTTTATTTTTCATTTACAAATATAAAAATCAAAAATAACTTTTATTTTTCATTTAAAAATATAAAAATCAAAAATAACTTTTATTTTTCATTTAAAAATATAAAAATCAAAAATAACTATTATTTTTCATTTAAAAAAATAAAAATCAAAAATAACTTTTATTTTTCATTTAAAAAAATAAAAATCAAAAATAACTCTTATTTTTCATTTAAAAAAATAAATATCAAAAATAACTCTTACTTTTGATTGTTAAAATAAAAATCAAAAATTTAAAAATCATGCAATATGTTGGATGCATTTCGCCTAAAAATCATGATGGTGTAATTAAAAGTTTTCTACGATGTTCATTTATGTATGATTTATTTCTTCAAAAATTGAAAAATAACTCTTATATCCGGTCCCTGATATGATCAGCTGACAATTCTGAATACTCAGCACCTTCACTATGATCCTTTCAAAATAATAATATCGAAAAAGTGCTAGAGTGGATAAAAATTTCGAATTAATAACAGAGTTGTAATTAACTAATTAATATAAATTGTCCACCTGGTAAAAAATATGGTCCGGAATGAAATAAATCTATTGTTGCTAAACAAAATTTCATTTTCGCTTGAGGTCTCACTAATCAAAATTCCACCTGCAGATTATAGCAGTGGAAAATACAACATCGAGGAATTACTTCTCCACCATATGCAAGTGGCAAAAAGTGTGTAAATAATTAATTATTAAGAACGTTCTTTTATTTTTCATTTCTAATTTCATATTTATTTACATTTACTTTCTAACATATTTACAATTTTGCGAGATTTATCTATATAGGTAGATATTACAACGAATAAAATAATGAACATAAAAATTGAAAATATATTTAATTTTAATATATAATAATGTTTAAGGGAAAAATAGGAAAACCTTTATCTGATAATAGAAAAATTCAAATACAGTTAGAAAATATATAAGTGTGCAAACGTATTATATAAATATAACACAATGCATAAATATAATTTTCAATATGGTAATTTTTAGTTTTAGAGATAATGACTCTCGACATTCTCTTATCAGTTGATAAGGAGAATTTTCTATGGATTGGTGATATTTATCATTGATTTTTTTTTAATGAAGTCGATAATTCCTTCGTAGCCAGTTTCGTCATGAAGAAGTTGAGTAGAATATCTCCAGTGTTTATTGTTTATGATTTTAAGGCATTTGTTCCGAATTATTTGCAGTTTTCTCAGATGTGTTTTTGCAGCTTTGTACCAAATGGGGCATGCCTATGTTAAGGTTGGTCTTATTACGCTTTTAAAAATAAGATTTTTATTTTTTGTATTGAGCGTTGAACGTTTGTTGAGTATTGGCCACAAAGCTTTCATGGTTTTGAGTGCTTTCTTGCGAACTTCCTCGATGTGGCTTGCGAAGTTAATTTTTTTATCTAAGCACATGCCTAAATACAGAACGTTCTTGTAAATCACCTCAACAAAGTGAAATTGAAATCTATTGAAATTTAAAAATTAAAAAACATGTGCTTGTATTTTAATAAAAATATTAATCCCCATGCTCCTAATATTTAAAAATAGTTTCAAGTGTATTTTATTTCAAATTTTTCATAGAATATTTTCTTAAAATCAATTTCTAATACGTTTTATTATTTATGAATACAAGCCACAATATTTTAAAAAAAGCTACAAAAAAATTCTTTAGCGTTTCACTTTTCTTCATCTGTCTTCTCAATAGTATCCCCTAATTCCAATTGCCGGTATATGTAGGAGGAGTGCTAGTCCTAAAAAAAGCATTTTTACGGTGAACAAATTGTAAGGAAACCAAAAACCTACTTTTGATCGTTCCACAAAATTTGTTTTTTAATCTCATATAAATTTTACTATCGGCCTTATTAACCCAGATGTTAAAAAAAAAAATTATTTCTTGTTGTTGCTTTTCTAAATGCACTACATATAAATCATGATTTTCATTACGCTGAGGAATTTCCGTATTGTTAAGTTGACAACACTTTGAATTCAGTAATATTTTTAAGCTTCCTTTTCAAAAGTTTCACTCTCTTTTTAAATCCTGGGGCCTTGGAAGCACCTTTTTTATTTTTTATTTATATATTTTATTTTTCTTTCGTGTTTTTCATGCTATTGTATTTTGAAGATAAAATATCTAATAGCCATGTGTGTATAACGTATAATGAAACGGAAGATACAATTATATTTTATATAAGAATAAAACATGCTTAATAAAATTGTTTGAAAAAAATATATACAGAAATCTTTGTCTTATGCCAACAATAAACAATAAATTGTTCAGCTGGCTAGCTGACTGGCTGGCTGGCTGTCTATCTTTAGATGATGGGGCGTGATTCATTGTAGATCTTCTCACAATCATTCATGTACCCTTCGTTAAGTCATCATTAAAGGTTAACGTTTACTATGTGACATGATGTAACTTTAAATTAAAAGATGTGGTTTCAACTGCATGGCTATACGTGGCACCGACTTATCAAAATCAAAATTTAGCGATAACTTGATTTCGATAAGTGATTTTCAAGTTCGTGCAATTTGGCTCATCTCGATTATTTCCACATGAAGTGCTCACTGGCTTACAATTGTGACCATAGATGCCAATATTATTCATATTATTCGTGACATACAATCAGCAATGCTAGAGAAAGTGGCTAGAAATAAAGGGTCTATAGCCCTATTCAGTGTTGCAATCATTCTCCTCTTCCAGCACCAAAACCCTCACAAGTTATTCCAAAATCTGTAAACCAAATCCTACTTTCTGCAAGGCACTGACAAATAGTTGGATGAAGTAGTTAAAACTTACACTACGATGCCTAAGATCTCGGTTCCAGCTCTGGAACTGTCTTCTTTACTTTTCTGATCTCTAACACCAATGAATTTCTTTCAAACACATCAAATATGCTTTAAATGAAATTTATTTGTTGATGTCTATATGCATTTCATTGGTGCTTTACGAAATCATCAGTAGACTATAACCATAATTTTGAAAAATTGAAAAACCCTTTATTAAAAATTTAAATTTCATTTAAAATAGAATTGTGACAAAATGTCAAATAAAATTTCATAACACATCAAATTTGTTTAATATATAAAGAAAACAATTTGGTTTTGTTGGTTACTTTTATATACAAAAATAGTTTCACTTGCCCATCCCTGGAATCGTCATTTTTGACTTTGTGCAATTTTTAACACCAATTTAATTATTTGTGAAGTAAAAAATAAATTATAAGAATAAACAAACAAAAATTCCAGCTCTGGAGCCGTATTTTAGGTTTTCCCGATTCTCACAAGCAGTCTATTTCAGTCCAAGACCGAAGCCTCTGGCTTTTCTGGGAGCCTCAGAAAGTTGATATCACGTACGAAGAGAGGCAGATGGAGATCACATATTCGACTTCCCCATTCATAAGGGCCCAGAATATACATACACACTTTATGGGGTCGAATATTAATACATATTACGGAAATTTCAACATTTTTGGTGAAATAGACTATAGGTGAATAGACACTATTAGTTACAAACAATTCACAATAGAAGAAATTCACAATAAGCATATTCACGATGTCGATGTTTTGGAAATGGGAGTATAGATGCATAGAGCTTCTTTTAAATAAGTCATTCCCATAACAGCAGCTATAGGTTATGTGAACGATAAATTTCTTTGTATCAATATGCCAATTGAATACCATATTGTGTTGGTACTGAAGAGTGTGCTCTTAGTTCGTTTTGAACTTAATATCCTTTCCATTTCTGTATATTTAAACTTTTAAGTACATACGAATATATTTGTTGCCTTGATGTTCTTGCGTACATACGCAGTATAAAAGAGATTTATGGTGCTTTTATGGTCTTTTATAAACCATCATCAACTCTAAGTGATTTCTGTTTCTTTTTCTGTTTTTTTTTTTTTTAGTTACTGGCTTTTGTCTGTTTTTATTAATTTCTAAATTGATTGTCATCAATTAAAAGAAAATATGTTTTTATAAATGGCGTTACACGTACTTGTTTGTAATTTTTCTTTAATGGTGGTCTCTAACAGATTCTTCGTTTGAGTTGAGTTGTTAGTGGGTCATGGTTTTTGAAATTACTTACCATTCAACTGCGTTTTTATTACTGCTTACACTCAAAATGGTTTTTTTAATATCTCGCAGAGTATTGAAATGTTTGTATTATATTCTTTTCGTTTGTACAACATGCCCTGCCACTTAAATCAATTGGTCAATAGTAATAAGAATTTGTAAATTTAGACCAGCCATCAGCAACTGGACAACTAGTACTTATTTATATTATTTAAAAAAAATCTTTGTAATGATCAAAATGAGTATATTTTTTATTTAAAAATAGTTATTTTGCGATTTTAATATGCATTAATGAAGCGATAAAACAAACAAAAATATGTTGTTTAAACCGGTGTTTGTATGTGAAAACAAATATTTTTCACTTGAAAAAATAGGTGGAAAATAGAAAGATTTATCTTCAATTTGAAAAAGCAACCACTTCTAATTAGTACAGTATTTTTATAAAATATTAATTGCCACTATATATACGAAGTCAGTTCAAGAATTAAAATAAATTCTAATATTTTTGAAATATATGTATGTATGTATATTTATTCATCAGTTTCTATGTCGTAGTATTGAAGCCATTATATATACGAGGTCAGTTCAAAAACTAAAATAAATTCTAATATTTTTGAAATATATTTATTTATTCATCAATTTCTATTTCGTAGTAGTCAAGCCATTATATATAAGAGGTCAGTTCAAAAATTAAAATAAATTCCAATATTTTTGAAATATATTTATTTATTCATCAATTTCTATTTCGTAGTAGTCAAACCATTATATATATGAGGTCAGCTCAAAAATTTAAATATTTTTGAAATATATGTACATATATATTTATTCATCAATTTCTATTTCGTAGTAGTAAAACCATTATATATACGAGGTCAGTTCAAAAATTAAAATAAATTCCAATATATTTGAAATATATTTATTTATTCATCAATTTCTATTTCGTAGTAGTCAAACCATTATATATACGAGGTCAGTTCAAAAATTAAAATAAATTCCAATATTTTTGAAATACATATATTTATTCATCAATTTCTATTTCATAGTAGTCAAGCCATTATATATACGAGGTCAGTTCGAGAATTAACATAAATTCTAATATTTTTGAAATATATGTATGTATGTATGTATATGTATATTTATTCATCAGTTTCTATGTCGTAGTATTGAAGCCATTATATATACGAGGTCAGTTCAAAAACTAAAATAAATTCTAATATTTTTGAAATATATTTATTTATTCATCAATTTCTATTTCGTAGTAGTGAAGCCATTATATATACGAGGTCAGTTCAAAAATTAAAATAAATTCCAATATTTTTGAAATACATATATTTATTCATCAATTTCTATTTCATAGTAGTCAAGCCATTATATATACGAGGTCAGTTCGAGAATTAACATAAATTCTAATATTTTTGAAATATATGTATGTATGTATGTATATGTATATTTATTCATCAGTTTCTATGTCGTAGTATTGAAGCCATTATATATACGAGGTCAGTTCAAAAACTAAAATAAATTCTAATATTTTTGAAATATATTTATTTATTCATCAATTTCTATTTCGTAGTAGTGAAGCCATTATATATACGAGGTCAGTTCAAAAATTAAAATAAATTCCAATATTTTTGAAATATATTTATTTATTCATCAGTTTCTATTTCGTAGTAGTCAAACCATTATATATACGAGGTCAGTTCAAAAATTAAAATAAATTCTAATATTTTTTAAATATATTTATTTATTCATCAATTTCTATATCGTAGTATTGAAGCCATTATACATATATACGAGCTTGGACTGAATCGTGACGGACGGACGGGCATGGCTAGGTCGTCTTAGATTCCAATTCTTTTTTGCAGTGTATAAAAATATTAAGTTTTCAGATGATTGCAAAATTTCCCACACTCATAGTGTCCAAGATGTATGGCAGGATAATGCTAAAAAAGCTCTTTAATACTAATTTTTTTTACAACTCCATCTCTAACAACACCATGGAAATAAATTCAAACGCCTTCCACAGATATAAAATGTAATGCATATTTTCTATCTGGTGCTATCACGTGCCATATTCAGACAGATGTGGAGAAACTTAATCAATACAATACAAAACAATATGCCCGCAATAAGTCCTCCATTAAGCTGCAATGCCCGATATGTTGCTAGTAGACAGCATATGCTCGGACAAAAATCTAACTATACTCGCGGCATATATTTTGCAGCTTGAGCTAAGGATTATTCACTGATAATTCGTGGATTTGGAATAGATGTGTACGCATGTTTCAAATAATCACCAAAACATTTACACTCACAAGAGGTGTTCACTAAGCGTTACGCTTGATCATCAATTTGCGAAAAGTTAAGCCAGCATTTGTAAGGATTGCAGAAAGGCTTAATATTTTTCTGGGCAAAGGCTCTTGAATACGAAAAGATTGAGCAAGTTGCATGTGGTAGTCACGGATTAAACCACAGGTCATAATTACCCTCAGTCTATGATGGTGAATGGTACAGCTCCTGCCTACACAAACTACCAGCACACCCCACAACAGAGCACAGGTAGCGAAAGAAAACGTCGTTATGTCTGTAGGAATTTATGCAAAATCATTAACAAGCTTGTCATAAAATTTGTGTTTAACTGGAAAAGTCAAGGGATACTAGTTTTGTGATAATCCGTAATGACACACTTGCATACACATGCATATAGAATAGGATTCTTTCATTAGCTTCCTATAAAATATTATTTATCAAGCTGAATGCCTCTATTTTAAACACATGTTTTAGGAATATTATTGTGGGAATGACCGAAAAGAGAATAAAGGATTTAATTTTGCATTGTTTTCAAATACAAGAAAAAATATTTAAAGAGTTAAATCTTGGCTGCAGAACGTGTATGTTTTCTGGCATATGCAGATTAGTTAATTGGATTAATATTTCCAGCCTCGCTGTAATCCTTGCTGGTGTAAACAAATATTTTGTGATCTTCTTGTATCGTCAAATACTTGTACATTGTTTGGCGATTTAACATCTTAATCGCTTTCTAATCTGGGGGTTTTTGGGCAATTGACTCGTAGAAGTCGTGCTGTTCCATATCGCATATTGTAAAGAGTTAACTTTTTGCAAGAGAATTATGGAATCCGTTGTTGTTTTCGATTCAAATGAATTTGACTTTTTCTCTTTCACATGTCCATTGTTAAGAAACAAAGATGATTGTTTCTTTGTTAGAAATGTTTATAGATTTTGCCAAACTGCATACACGTATATTAGAGGTCTGCTTAAGAAGTCTTGCGTGTGATAAATGTTTTTCAAACATGTTTGCCAAAATAATTTGGCTAACGACATCTACGACTACATAATAGAAGGTATCGTTGGAAAATGTGTTTTTGAATTGGGATTTTCTAAAGTGCTTTATATTCTTTCACTATGGTGAAGATCTTTAAAAGTTTGGACTGACAAGCCAATTTAGTAAGCGATATTCCATTATTCTACCAAATTTTCTTCAATTCAATTATTCGCCCCTATTATGAATGACGACATCGACGCCGTATCAAGACGACAGTAAAAAATTGCAGCTTGTCCAGTCTTTTTCGACAGCAGCTGACTACTATTGACATGTTCTGTCGATATTATATGCCCTAGAGAATGCTAAGAAAATATCAAGAGTCATTAATTGTTATCGACAACTTGCAGGCAAGTGATAATATTTTACTGTCGAGTTGATGTGACGTCGACGTCGCCGTTCATAATAGGGGCGATTTTCTTTTGCAAAACTTGGTCAAATTTTCTGATAGGAAAATTATTATTTCCCCCTGCTAGTTTTTTGTGCATTTATTATTTTCCAAACCTTTTGTAATATTATTACACACACTCTTTTAGTTCTCCGCAGATATCCCTTGTTAGAGCCATGGATATAGTAGAAACTCCCAGACTCATGCGGGGTAATGTGAATCTCCTAGCCTGACTAAGTGTGTGTCCAGCGGTGACTGTTTTGGAAAGAAAGCACTCGGTGGCTCTATTAGAAAAGTGAATAACGTTGCTTGGAATTAGTGATGTGACCTCATATCATATAAAAAATCGATTACTTATGAATCGTTTGTTTTTTTTTTTGTTCAAACATAAATCGAGTTGTTAAAAACCAATTTTTGAAAAAATAATCGATGTTTTTACATACTTCAATTTTCGTATACGGAAAAATGCCTATCGATGCATTTGTGAAAGGGTATTACGAACAATTGATTCGAATGAAAATCATTCAAAATAATATATATAAACAGTAAAAACGTTATATTCGACCGGTTCGAATCTTAAATACCCTCCAAATATTTAATAAATAAAAACTCTATTTTTGTTCTTATTAAAATTTACATTTTTATGGTATTTGGCTTGAGTAAACAAAGAACAAAATTTATTTTAATACGGGCGTTTCCAATGTGTTGCGAGGAGCATGGCTGAGACACCTTTCCATCAACATAAAAGCAATTTACGTATTAATATTTTATACCAACACGCAAGAAAGGCACTGAGATAACTGAAAAATGTTTAACCGGCTGGGTCACAGTTCCTTTAAGACATTTCTGTGCCCAATTCTCTATACACGGTCACTCCGAGAAAGGCCGTGGAGGGAGACATCTCACCTAAATCGTAAAAACTTAAAAACTACATTTTCGCGGTAGTTAAGTGTAGAAAAAAAGTTTTTTTTTTGACAAGGTCATTTAGGGGGTATGGCAGTGAAACATCAGAGAACATATTACCTTCGTCGTAAAAGCTTATAAATGAAATTTTTAAAGAATGTAGGCTTAAGAAATACAATTTGTTTTTCCATATAATATTTAACTTCCCACTAAAGGGGGCGGGGTCCAAAAATAGACTATATCGAGTTTTCCACAGACGAACGGATGAGCATTGCTAGATCGTCTTCGATATCATCACTGATCAAGAACACATAATATGTAAGTTCCCGCTAAAGGGGGCGGGATCAAAAAATAGACTATATCTTGTTTTTCACAGACGGACGTATGGGCATTGCTAGATCGTCTTAGACTTGATCACTAATCCAAAGTATATATATTTTATGCTGCCCAATTCTTTTTGGAGAGTATTAAAACTTTATTTTGCCGGGGTCGCTTTGGCGAGGGCTGTGGGAGAGACATTTCACATTTGCCATAAAACACTAAAAATACATTTTTGGGATAATTAAGTCCCGGTTTACACTATGCAATTTTTTTCGCAGCAATTCTTGATATTTAGTGAGGAAGAGCGAGAAAGGAATACAAAAGGTATATATTCCTATTTCAGGACTCTCACACAAAATAAGAATTGCTGCAACAAAAGTTGCATAGTGTAAACCGGGACTAAGTGTAAATTTTTTTTATAGGTTCATTTAGGGGTCAAAGGAGGAGAGAAGCTGGGGCAGAAGAGGATCAGGTTATGTCTCAGCTTCGCCATAAAAGCTTAAAAATATTATTTTTAAGGAATGTGGACTCAAGTAAAACATTTTGTCAATTATTTACACAATTTGATCCGTTGGACCTTTTTTAACAAAAAAATATTTAAAAAAATATCATTTGCTTAACAAAATTGCAAAAAAAAAACTTTAAAAATGATATTGCTTTTTAGAGGTCAGTTTAGTTCTTTTTAGGGGAACTTTTTTCCCCATGACCCGATTCAGCCCATTTACGAACTTGACCTGTCCTATCCTTCGAAATATATTTGAAGCAGATTTCAAGGGTCTGGCTCTTTTCGTTCACGTCGAATCATGATTTCCACAGACGGACAGAGGGACGGACATGGCTAGATCGCCTTAGATTTCCTCACTGATCAACAATATATATACTTTAAGGGGGTATCAGAGGGATATTTCTCTGCGTTACACACGAAATGACAAAGTGAATATACCCTCCAATTCTTTGTTGGAGGTTATAACAAGTTGAAAAATGTTGGCCTAAATTGCGAATAGGAATATCGAAAAATAACCGAATATGCGGCAATTCGAATAGGAATATTTGCACTTCACTAACTTTTACCATCAGCATGTTTCAATATTTATCGATTTCTATTATTTAGTATCAGCCATCATCTAATGTAATTCGTATGATAGGCATTTATTTCCAGCAGCATAAAATGATACTCTTTTTATAAATATTATTAACCGACCATGTGTACAACTTCTTAAAAATTTCTATGATTTTTTGCCCCATTTATCAGTGTGTATCAAAATGTTTAACAAATTACTAAGAATTAAATAAATAGCCCATAGTCACTATTCTACTTCAATTGCACTCCTTTTTCTTCTAAATATCCTTTTGTACTTTTAGCTAATGCCGCTTATTATGTGTATGTGTGTGTGTGTGTGTGGGAGTGTGTGTGAATTGTTATAGCACTTGTGCCGGCCGCACTTGTGTCTTATGGGCATGTGCAACCCCCATTACCAAAACAAAAGGACATTCCTTAATAAAAACTCATAAAGAAGGCTGAAATGACATAATTCTTGTTTTTGGTTTTAGTTATTTTTTTATTATAATCATTTCCACTTGTAGCTCCTCTACATAAAACTGTCTTCTTACACACACAAACAAGGCTGCTAAGAATAATAAATACTAATGCTTTGTTTGTTTTTTTCTATTTTCAAAAATACCGCCTCAACTTATGAGCACTTGAGATCTTGACTCTTTAAATTGTGTAGAAAAACACGGTTTTCAATTTACTAAACACCCAAATTGTAAATAGATTAATAAAATCAAGTATCTCCGAAAAATTGTGGACCAGGTGGATGGAGTCAGTCGGTCGTACGTCATCAGGTCTTTAGGATGTCGTAGATGACCATGTTCAGAGCGTATGATCCTCAAGCGCTAACTTAAGCCCGCATCGTATTGATGTTAAGAAAATAAATAAATAAAAATTATTAGAAAACGGTTGAATATTATTATTTTAATTTCCAAACTGATCCCCACTTGACTAACCGTCATTGATGTAGTTTTTCGAATTGTATGAAAAATCTAGAACACTATTCAGTTATGTAATATTCGAATTTTTAACAAAAAAGAATATGTTTCTCGAATTTTTTTCGATCACGATATCTCAAATTGCATCAAGCAATTTTTCCCCGGTTAGTGTAGATCATCGTGGTTTTTGAAAGCCAAGGGCTGATTAGTGTGTAACATCGTTTAAAAGGTATTTTAAGAAAAACACATTTGAAAACTTTTTTTTACACTCGAAAAAAAATTCGAATGTATGTATATTCACTTTGTCGTTCCGTGTATAACGCAACGAAATATCCCTCTGAGACCCTATAAGGCAAGAGTGCCCAGGCCCTATGCGCTTGAAGCTCATTTGTTTTTGTAAAAGCGCTTAGCTATAGGATGTGTGTTTTTTTATACTCGCATACAGCACCCAGCACTAGCAATACGAAATACATAAACAACTTTGTCTTATTATTATTTTATTGTTGTTTTTCATTGTATAAAAGCAAGTGAAAACCAACAACACTTTCGTAAGGTTTGCTGGTAAACATTGACGGCAGCGATCATCAGTGAAGACTTTGTTTTTGTTTAGCGTATGATATCGTTTTGTATGCATTTGTTTTAGCAACAAGAAATATTGAATAAAAATTTGGTTTTCTTTCAATGTATTGGTGTTTACTCTTCCATAAGGAACTTTTGGGCACACTTGCTATAAGGTATATACTTCCTTAAACAGTGTTGAAATCCAAGACGATCCAGTCATGTCCGTCCGTTAGTCCATCCGTCTGTGGAAATCATGATTTATAATTTTTAACGTTTTTTTTTTGTAATTTTGTTAAGCAAATGATATATTTTTATGTCAAAGAAGGTCCAACGAGGTAATGTTGGAGCCATTAAATAAAAAAAATTTAGATCCCGTCCCTTTAGTGAGCGTTATTATATGCAAAAATAGTATAAAGATTTAGCAAATTTTATTATTTAAGCCTACATAAGTATCTTAAAAATTAAGTTTTTAAGCTTTTATGACGAAGCTGAGACGTAATCTGATTTCTAATTCCGCAATATACTTGACTCAATGCTTTAAAATATTAGTATAGTTTTATTTTGCTAACTTGTAGCATTTGTATTCATGCTTCTCAGTATAGAGGCGTAAAGTCAATATAGAATTGAAAATAATTTGAAAATGTTGGTAGTTCATTTGCGAATTGGCGTGTTCTTTGACGAGGCAATTGTGTAAATATGCATGAAAATGAGTCATCGGTGTCAGGAAACCGATAGCCGACTATGCCGCCTAATAAGTGACGATCACCCTTACAACTTGATACTAAACGTAATATTTTTTGCAAATACGATCTACAAGTGCACTAACACACCGCACAAGTCAAGGGCTACCTGTATAAAATTACACATGCATACATACATGTGCATGTACATGTATTTGACATTGTTAAAATCGAAATTAATTGCTCGTGTGACATTTATGAAATACGAACAGTTTCAAGAATAATTGGAAATATCCTACTATTCCTTTTTAGTGAACCATAGCAAAATGTGTATGAAATTTCTCAGAAATGTAGCAACAACTTTTCTACTTTCTATGTTTATACGAGTATATCGAAATTCATTTGTGTTGCTTTCATCCTATCTCTCTCACTATAAAAAAAAACACACACACACAAAACAATGCTGATTTGTGTTACACTTGATATTTTACTATGGAGTGTTGAAATCTAGTTACACTAGATATCCTGCTGCGTCGGCACTTGGTTCTTAGATTCTGTTGTCGTGCTGTTCTCCTACTGGACACGCTCAGCTGGATGGTGGGAAAAAAGAACTTTATAAATATACATATTTTCTAAATAAAAAAGAGAAAAATTGTGCAAAAAATTAACACAACAAACCTTTTCGCAAATTATTGACCTTTTGTTGATGTAATAATATTAACAGTTTTATTAATTTTTATCAGAGCACCATTCATATTTGTTAAGTTATTTACTGACAACATTATTTAAATAAAAGAACAACGAAATGCTGCATGAAGTTCAGATTGCGATCATCAGATTACGATGCCATTCATGGCATATTCTTTACATCTACAACAATTTCTTTCTTTGAACAAGAGACAAGACTAGAGGATAATTTTGGCTGAAGTAGTTAACAGGGGACTATTAAGCCGACAGTCCCGAGTTCGACTGCGCGCTGGATCACGAATATGGTATTGAATTCTTCTGAATCGCATTAGTGCATGGTTGTGTTAGTTGTTGTCTGCCTGTTTCAGTGACGAAGTACTATGCCTTGGTCAGCTGGCGAAGTAAAGGTTAAAATAGCTACAAAAAAATTATCGTTCTTCTCATATTTCTTCATCTGTCTTCTCAATACTATATCCCTGCTTTTTAGATGCGGTTTAATGTTCTGCATATGTAGGGGTCATTCCCTTAGTGTTTTTCTAAGCAAGTAAAATAAACAACAGAGTATCCGTCCTTCGTATTTTAGCTACAGAAACAATTGTTTTAAAAGGTACTACTTTTTTTCATTTAAATGATGAAGAGCTCTAATGAAAATGATGAAGAGCTCTAATGAAAATGATGAAGAGCTCTAATTTTGAAGTAAATAAAAGTTGTTTAACTCTTTCGCTATAGTATATGTGCATTTTGAAGAAGCCTTGATTCGTTGTTCGTAGTCTAAAAATGATTCCTTCAAGTTGTGCCATTACTCGAAAACTAATAGCATAAATTCATGATTGCGCATGTATGCTGTTGTACATAAGTTCAATTTAGTAGAAAATTTCGAAATAGAAATTAAAAATCTAGATTCTGGTAATACTGTGTATATTTTCCGTGTGCATTATTGCAATCGGTGTTGAGCTTGACTTAATTAATTTTGTGTAGCTTCAAATATATCTTAGACAAGACCCACAAGTGCAGCCATTAAAACGTGGTATGGATATGTGCTAAGCTTTAGCTCGTAAAAACAAATTACTTCCTGTGGCAGCCCTATGATGTCAAAACATTAACATTTCTTCCATGAGTTTTGTGAATCTATGACATACCTATATCTGAAATAGTTTACATAAATTAATAATAACGTTATTAAATTCTTAAGGCAGCATATATAACAAAAACTAATAGATAACATGTATCAGTTAAGTTAAAACTATAAAGTCTGTTGAAAATTAAACAACAAATTTTGGATCTGGTTAATGGAAGGAAATAGACGGTGAGAAAATGGACTCTTAATACATTTATATATGTAAAAATATTTTGTAAATTCATTTTATTTTGGACAATACTTTAATTCCTGTTGCCAAAGTTTAAAAGCTAAACGGAATGTATTGAATTTGTTATTACTGGTAAACTTAAACATCAGTATTCATAAAATTTAAAATGAGTTTGAAATGTATTTTAATCAAATTTTTTCATACAAAATTTTGTTAAAACAGATTTCAAATACGTTTTATTTTTTTAAGAATATGGGGGGAAAAGCATATAAATAATTTAGTTAGCCAAGAAAAACACTAATGTATATATTCATCAATGTGGTCTTATCATCTGGCAACGCTACGACTGCTGATTATCACTTGCTCCAAGGCTGATTAACAAGGTTATGAATTTCAACAGCTGTTATCCACAATCATTGTGGATAACGTTAGTAGTAGTAAGGATCCCTGCCCATCGATTTGAAAATGACGCCGTCGTAGCAACAGCATTAATAGGTTCATGTTCTTGTATATGGTGACTACCTTATTAGAACTATTCACATCTATATTATTGTTTTCAATTTGCACACTGATAGTCCTTTTTACGAATATATATGTATATATATATATATATATATATATATATATATATATATATATATATATGTATGTATATATATATATATATATATATATATATATATATATATATATATATATATATATATATATATGTGATCGATTACTAAAATAAGAATTGCAAATTTGTAATAAATTAACTAAAACAATATATGAAATAGGATGTTAGTTTGTTCAACAGGCTCTAAGTTCAATACTGCAAAACTGCAAATTATTTTATATTTTGATTTAATAAATTTAATATATGCAGTTTCGCAGATTTGAACTTAGAGCCTGTTGAAAAAACTAACATCCTGCTATACAATTTACATAAAGAAAGTTCGCTAATAAAATAGAAATTCATACATAATTTAATATATGAAATTATATAAAAAAGGCAATAGCGACAGCCTAATGCCGTTATATTCATTGAAAGTTGGATCGTATATATCATGGTATAATAAAATAAGGTACTTCCACTGTGAGTTATTAAATTTAAAATAATTTTCTGACAATTTTAAGGATTCTGACATTCCCATAAAAATTAAGCTACCATATTATTTTAAGTTACCAGGTTTTTTTCTTTTCGACTTGAGTTTTTAAAATATTTAATTGCATCGATGTCATAATCAACAATAATTAAAATCCGTTTGCCAATTAATTTATTATAAAAATCTTGTCGTAAATCTTGAATAAACATATTTTTTGTTAAATTGTCTTATTGATCAATTGTTTCAATGTTTTTGGTCCAATGCAAAGCAACACAATGGCTTTTTTTTTACTTCTTGTGGAAATGCATGGAAACTGTGATTTTTCGTAGTTTTCTACATTCTTTACATTTTATATAGCTTTCATTAAATTATTTTAACAAAATATTGCAAAATGATTATGTTCAAAACATCAAAAGGAAATTTTTCTCCCTGTCAATATGCAAAAACGATCCACAATGAGATTTTGAGCGGGAAATTCTATCTATGTTGTACGTTCAGTGTGTTTAAATTGAAAATGAGGTATACACTGATATATGTGAAAAGAGTGGATAAAATAATAGTTAAATACCATTGTATAATATAATATAATGTTGGTTTGTCCGTGATTTCGTGAAAATCTGGTCTGGTACTAAAAAAGGCCATTATTTTAGAAATTGCTGAACTGGACACCTTGAAATTTAAATAAGTTAGAGATCAATGAATGATGTTTAGTATATACAATTTAATTAACGAAATCGCTAGACAAATGGAATATATATATATATATATATATATATATATATATATATATATATATATATATATTACAGATTTTATGTAAAAATTTCCAAATAAAGAAAATAATTTTTTTATAATGTGGCAACGTCATATTCAATATGATGTAGAAAAATAAACTTAAAAACTCCTTATTAAAATTTAATAAAGGCAAGTGGGAATACCTTGTATTTATATAGTCTGTGTTTACATCATGAAAGTCTTATTTTTAAGATTGCTAGTTTATTTTCAAGAGAGGCGAGGGGAACTGAAACGAGTACACTCTATGATGTACTGTCGATACGTTTTGCTTTCTCATTCGTAACGCACACATTCCTACACACAACTATGCACAACATATAAGTCGACAACAATAAGTCCTCTTTCACGCACATCAGGTATACTTGATCAGTTTTTCTTCAATTTTCTTTCGAACCTGCATTTACGTTCACACACGAAACGTCATGGCAAGTTTTGCTTCATTGCTGAACATTCATTTAATATATTACTGATGATAACACAAAAGAAGATATAAAAACTGACTAGTGCCGTCAAGTCTGTACCCCTTTTCACGCTCTTCACCGCTCTCTTCTAAAAGATCAAGGCTTGACAAGTCAAACCTGATGTGTGTGAACGCCGAAGATAGTTCAAAGAAGAATAAATAAGAATCTTAAAAATAAGACTTTCATGGTGTGAACACAAACATACCTTGGATATATCATACGTTTTATTTGTTCATCAATAAATTTCTTATAATAAAGATACGTTTAAATGCAACAATGTGCGTACTTAAGTTTTATTCACAGTAATAGACATTAAACGAGCTGACCCGATTACAATTTCAACGAGAAACGTACTAGTCAATTTTTGTAAACAACGAGTTTAGTTGTCGAGTTCTTTTTGGTTTTTACATTCAGCGTCATTTTATTTTCGGTGTTGAAAGTTGATGAAATCTTGTAATTTTTATAAAACAACTTGCGGTAAAAACTATAAAAATTAATGATATTTTCACAACTTGGAAAAAAGTATAACAAGTGTGTATATTAAGGTTGATGTTTGATTTCGGAATTAAAGTTAATGAAATGCACGAAATTAAAAACCACGGTTGATTTTTTTCGTTTTGGAAGTGAAAAATTTTTTGTCAAGTGAATAGTGAATTTTATAAAATCAATAGTGTACGAAATAAATAAAAAAAATGCAATTAAAAAATGTAGGAATTAATAAATGAATTCCTAAAAAATTGTCAACATAATTCGAAAAGCATATTTCTTTAAAAAATTGTGTGCCTGTGCCGAACCAAATTTCGATAGAAAGAAATATATTTCATGAAAATTTTCTCTGGTCTCTATAGTTTAAAAATTTTTCAATGGTATATGGTCGTTCATATCATATACATACATATTTATATATTTTTATGATGCTCGCGGACAAATCGGGCGAGTGTAATATGCAAGTGTGTGTTTTTTCGTCTACACAGCGAGTTGATTGTGTGTTCGTTTCTTTTGTGTATACATGTTGTATAAGAACGAAAGAGATAGCTGCAACAATAAATAACATGTCGATTTTTAGAGATTGAAGCACAAAACGTTTGTATCTACTGTTTTGTGATAACTTTTTGTAGTGACAATAATATTTTTCTTATTAAATTTTAAAAAATCTTTTATTTGCTGAAATATCAAGGAAACAGGAATATATTGAGATATTTTGTAAAAACTTACTTTATTTGGGATAAAAAGCGCTGCTGTACTCGTTTCTTTTTGTGCTCCCACTCGTTATAAGTCATTGTTGTGTGAAAACCGAAAACACCCGAAGTTCTTTTTCTACACTTGCTCAAAAGTAGTGAGTGTTGCCATTTCATTTTCCCACGCCCTTATTTAAGCTGTAAATTATGGAATCAGTGAATTGAAAAATGTAAAAATAAAAAGGAATTATATATATATTTTGTTTTAGCAACCTGCTATAAACGCTTGCTTGCTGAGTTATAAATATTTAAATTGACTTAATTTGAAAAACTAGTAAGACCAATTGCTATTATCATATAAGCCCATTGTACAGAATTTATCCCGTATTTTTGCCATCATGTTAAAGTTCAACCCGTTTCTTCCCCCTATATTGCAATGGCAACACCGGCTTCTTTTATGTTTAATCGTACTCGGCTTCAGTCTTCTTCCTAGTTCTGTTGCTGCTCGTTTGCAAAATCAGTTGACTTTTTCGCTACTGCAACATAAACGGACAGAAAATTTGTTTTATTGTTGCAAAAAACTTTTAAAAAATTTATTTTAAATCAAGAAAAAATGCTAAAAATATAAAATCAAAAACCAAAATTAAAGAAAAATTTAAACTTTAATTCGAAATTAAAACATCTGAAATAGAAGTGTTCAATGAAAAAGTTTCTACAAAAGATATTCGTTTGAAAAAATTTCGAAATAATTCTCCATTTTTTCTGGTATTTCGGTTTTTGGTAAAATAATTTTACAAAATTTTTTAATAAAGGAAAAAATTAAAACAAAAATTTTTTTTGTGTTGTATGTGCATTAGAAATTTTAAGATACGACGTGAAGAAAAACGAACAACCAAAAATTTTACAGTCGCCAGTCTGTGTTTTTCCTTCTTTTTTCATTACTGCTCGCACTCGTTATGTTTAAATGGTGGATATATCATTGTCGAAAAGAAGACCAAGAGCCGTATGTGAAAGAGTGTGAAGGAGTGTGAGTGCATTGAATATCGCTGTGTGTTAAAAAGAGAAATTAATAAGCGAGTGAAGGAATATTCTGAAAAATAACGAGTAATGTTGACTAGTTGAAAGAAAAGTATAAAAAAGAAAATGAGATTTGTTTTCATGAAAATTTGTTATAATATTAAATGCAATAATAGTCCACGAGAGACCTAGTGTATCTACATATTTTTTTAAATATTTTTTTATAGTTTTTAACTCAACATGTACTTTTTACTCAACAAATGAAATGATGAAATAAAAACAAGATAGAAAAAAGCGCGCAACACTTATAAAACCACACAATTGGAAAGAAATTTGAATTATGTTGATTGTTTTTGTTTTATTCATTTATATAGATTTTTGTGCAATTTTCAATAAAATATAAAATGGATAAAAACAGTTTAATAATGGACAAAAAGATAATAAATATCTTAAAGATATAAAGACAATTGTGCAAACCAAATATTACATACAATTATAAAATAAACATTTTAAATATATAAAATATGTTTATAAAATATTCAGAAAATTCATCAACATTGCATTCAACTACTTTAGAAAATGAGGCTCATTGCCTGCTTTAAAACTATATGGCAAGTATTTTTTGTCATCGCCAGTTTCTTGGATACCGGTGATATCAAAAAAACCTTTAAAAGGGCTGTTAAATACATTAAATGAAGTTGTTGCGGCTAATATATAAATAAAACAGCCATTTTTTATACAAAATGCACTCAAGCGTATTGATAAATAACGCTTTGGAATATGTGCTGAATATTATAAATTTAAATTTTGTCATTAATAATCAACAAGAGGAACAATTTTTACATACTAAAGGGAACATTCAGGGTACCCAAAAAAACCTTTTGCAACAGAATTGCATACTTCAGTGGAGCTTGCAAAAACAGCAAAGACGCCGACGTTTTGAAATTCATTTTCTGCTCCCACTAGTATATAAATTTAAAACGAAAAATACTCCAACAAGAAATATAAAATCAGCATTATATCTAACAAAACAGAACTCTTTGATATTATCCAAATATCGACCTGAAATACTTACATCGAAAAGTTCCTGTTGTTCTGCTAATGATTGTTCTGTGAAAAACTATTAACGTCTCCGCCGTTTAACATAAAAACTAAACTAATTAAAGCAAAAAGTGAATAAAATTCTTTCTAAATTAGTAGAACTCGAAAAAGTATTTGAATGAAAAAAGAGGTGTTACAAATTTTTTAACTATAAACGGAAATAAATAAAACATTTTGAATGATGACCGATCATATGGAGGAACCGCCACAGAAGCGGGTTAAAATGGACGAATTATTCTTATTAGAAGAAAATTTACCCGACGAGCTAGTGTCATCATGGGGTGATCCGGGGACAGGTGGCCCTCCAAATCACGGACTGGTTGGTAATGTTGTGGGGGGACCAAATAAACCTCCAGCACAAGGACCCGGCCCCGGTGGTCCTGGTTCCCAGTTAAATGGATCTGTAGATGATGGTAGCGTTGGCAATCAAGGACCTGGCGGCGCAAATCCTTTAAGGCAAATGCAACATCATCAACACTTACAACATTTATTACAGCAACAAGTAAGTTAAACTATATATTTCCAATACACAACAATTTAGTTGTGTAACTATATTTACAACTCTGAAACTTGTGTATTGCTTATATTAAAACAGGGTAATAAGAATCCTGGTATGGTTGGAAATCCAATGGGTGCTGGTGGAATGAACCAATTAGGAAGTAAATCTCCAAATTTGCAGTCGCCAAACACTGGAGGCATGCAAGTCAACGTCGGTCAAATGTGTGGAATGGTAAACTCTATGCCAATGTCCATATCAAACAATGGCTCCCAAATGAATTCTATGCCAGGTAATTTTTTAACATAGATTTGTAGATAAAATTAGTTTTAGTAAAAAAAATCCATAAAACGCGGAACAAAAAAATTTCTTGCTCAAGAATCTCATTATGTATACCTAGATATCTGATGCAAATCGATTTAAAACAAAAAGCTTTATGCTGCTTATTTTCACAAATAAAAAAAATCTGTTACCAAAACCTACTAGATTTCAATTCGGAATATTATTTTCAGATAGGAAATTTTTTCCTGTTTTATAAATGCTAGATTTGAGTGATTTTAAAATTTTGACATGAAAAGAAACCGTTTGATCTGTAAAATTAATTTTTTTGCAAACGGATAATGAGAGGGCAATTCGCAGGGCATATATAATTAATTCAAAATTACCAACATAACTCAATTCTCTAAAGAGAGGAAAGGCTTCACAAACTTTAAAAATTCGTTTCGTAATAACGAACGGTTTCGAATGAAAGGTTAAATCTAGAGAAACGAAATTCTAATAATGGGATTTCAGCTTGTAAGCTTCTACAACAATCTTACAGCCTAATTAAAGATCTTACATTGAAAAGTCCGCCCTCTGTTGGTATACACTTTATATCGTGCGGGAAATTAGAGTTCAGAAAACTGTCCCTTATCAAATACAATGGAAAGAAACAGTTCACCAAAGAAAATTTTTTGTATACAATATTCAATGTTGTCATGTATTTCCTAGTATTTTATCGGTATCCGGGCATGTCTATAATCAATCCTCGTCCATAACAGTACGAAAAAATTATGTATGTAAATATATGTATAAGTAATTTGCAAACAGCAGCCATTTTAATAACGGGTTTAAATATAGTTTAATCAAACCTATTTTGGAATGAATCAACTTCTTCCGAAATTCAGTACTTTTTTAGAAAGACCGAGTTAAATGGATAGATTTCCTTTTTAAAATAGTTTAGCTTGGTTAGGGTACCGAAAAATATGATACATAAAAGGGGTTATCTATGTCAGACGAAGGAATTATTAGCTAATTCTTAATGTATATAATTTTTTTCAGGTATGAACACGATTGCCCAAGGTAATATGGGTAATATGGTGCTTACCAATAGTGGAATGGGTGGAATGGGGGCAGGTATGATAAAGCAGCAAATTGGCTCAGGACCAGGTAGTATGATGAATTCTGGTCCCGGCGTCGGGCCTGTTGGTCCTGGAAACATGGGCCCAGGTAATGTTGTGGGACCAAATCAGGGAATGCACATGGGTGGACCAGGTCACCCCCAAGTAATGCAGAATGGACCTATGATGCGTATGGTGGGACAACAACACATGATACGTGGCCCAAATCCTCATCTTATGAGTGGAAATGGACCTGGTGGTGGAGGACCACGTATGCAAAATCCTAATATGCAAATGGGTAAGTTTATATATATTAAATTATATTATAAAATTAAGGATTATGAATATCCATAGCAATTCAGTCATTCTTATCAACGTTCCAAATATCCCAGTCAATCCTTGTGTTTGTAAAACAAGTACATAGAATCAAAGATCAAGGTTTACGTAAAAATCGCGCTGATAATTAGATCTAAAAAATAGTTGTAGTCATGTGTGTAGCTAAAAAAATTGTCTACAAAAAATGCTGCTATTATTTTTGTACGACTAAAAGTTTTTAAGAAAATTCCTTTCCAAAAGTATGCTCTTCCTGTAAAATATTTGTATTAAAGCGCAAAACGTGACTTAAAATATTGGAAATTATCACAATACTTATCAAGTGTGTCTTGTATTCATTACAAATAAAGTTTAGATAGTTTGTTTCTATAACGAGGAGATACCACTTTTAATTCGTGTTTTTGCCTAATACAAAAGTATATATCTTCGTCGGAAACCGTTTCTTTCTTAAATAAACAGGAAAAAGAAGTTAGGATTTGCAAAACTCCATTTTAATCAATCAGAAGAATATTGCGTAGGCGTGATAAGGCATTGAATAAACTTTCTTTTACATATACATATTTAGGGTTTTTATCAAGATATGGAGATCAATAGTTTGACGGATCGTTCGAAATCATTGTGGGCCTACTATACGTTATTGATACATAAAGTAAATCTGTATATACTCAATATATTTTCAACTATTTATTTACCGTTTAGTCAAATGCAAATTTATAACACAAAGAGTTAAATACATCATTTTTAAAAGTTATAGTCGTGGGATTTAAAGAATTGTCAACAAATTCCGAAAGTATTGACGACATAATCACCAGCAAAACCATAATTGACCCTGCAAAATTTAAATAAGAAAATCATAATGATGAGTTGTACGATAAGGAAAATATTAAATTTAAGAGAATTAATCAGATAATCAGTGCAAATATTTCAATTAAAAAGGCTTATCTTAAAGGACACATATTTAAATTATACTACCACTTTTGATAGTAGGTAGTTTTATTTATCAAAAATAAATATTTGTTTTTAAAAATATATTTAAGTTATAGATACATATGTACTATGTATATGCTATAATATAAAAACATTAATTTGTTCATTTATTACCTTTTTTGTCTGACGAATTTCTAAGATGAGAAGAAATTGTAAATAAGTATATGGCAGTTGTGTATTTTCTAATGATAAAATTAATCAAATTAAAAAATGTGAAATTTTAGAAATTATGAAGAGTTCTACTGCATGGTGAACTGTGTGGGTGCTGTTGGCTGAAGTAGTAGAACACGAGACTATGAAGCGGAGGGTCGTGAGTTCGAGCCCGCGCTGAGTCATGAAATATTGTGTTGAATTCTTCTGATCGGTAGTGCGCGGTTGTGTTAGTTGTTGCCACCCTGTTTCAATGATGAAGGCATAGTCACAGGTCACTGAACATAATTGGCAGCGACTGACACTATCATGTACTAAAACTCAGAGTAACAGCACCCACCTTCGTCGACCCTGTAGCAAAAATTAGCCGGCGAAGTAAAAAAGGTTGAAATAGCTACAAAAAAACCCGTATATCTTCTCATCTTTCCTAATCTGTCCCCTCAATACTATCCCCTCGTTTCCAATGCATTGCATATATATGTAGGTGTCATCCCCTGAGTGCTGGTCCAAGATAAAAAAAATAAAAAACAAATAAATATTTAAAAGCGACGAACAATAAATAAGGACAAAAAAGTATTGCGCATGTTATCAAAATTTCCAAAATATTTTTAAAATCCTTAAAACTGGAAAATGAGGAAAAAATACTCCCCTGAAATTCCCATTGGACACCAGGGGGAATATCACCACAAAAAGATTTAGAGAAAGCAAGAATTCTTATACATAAGTACGAAAGGAACAAAGTAGTAGTCTCGGTAGAATTGAAAGGATGACAAACAAAATATTAAGAATTAAATATAATGTAAAATAAAGACTGCTCTTTACTTTCATTTGACGCCAACAAATTTAAGTATATTTATAAAAATTTAATTATTTTCAAATATCATTGTTATTAGTCCTTTTAAAAAAGCAGTTTGTTTATATTTATTACTGCGGTTAATTGTAATTCATTTGAGATAATGCCTCATATAATTTATTAAACATAATGCTTTGTTATTTTGGAATTAGTTAGAAGTCTACTGATGATTTGGTGTAAGAACCAATGAAATGCAGGCATATGGACATACTTGACCACACAAGAAACAAAACATTATGTTTTGTAGTTACTAATAAATTTAACAAAACGAGTTTTTTGTTTCCCTATTTATATAAATACAAACAAAACAAAAGTAAGTTTTAAGTAATTAGAGGTGTTTACTTTGATTTAAACAGAGGCGAAATTAATACTTTGAATTACTAAAAAAGAAAGGAAGTATTTAAATTATTACGTCGATGTTTCGACTAAAAAATAAGTCCTTCGACTAAAAAAGAAGTCATTCTTTACCGAATTTTCTGCCGGTAAGTACAAATACATTTGTAAAACAAATATCCATTGATAATCCGCCCGACAACATTAATATAATGACGGTATTCAGTGTTCTATGCAAACGATCTTGCGTAAGTGCAAATGCACATTGGGAGAGGCATTGTTTACTACCAAATGCAATTTCTGCTTGGTAACGACATTAACAATCTACACTGGAAATGGACATACAACAAAGATGAAATTTTTTAGCCAGTGAAAACTATTCTTCCACCCGCCACTGATAGTGTGGCGCCACTCTATTTTGATTAACGGCATCAAGGAATGCACATTGAACTATTAGAACTGATTAAGTGTTTCACCCGATGTGTTTAACTAAATTAATAATGAGCCTGTTGAAAATATTGAACCATCGTACTTCTGGACTAATACTATCGAAATACCACAGAACTAATACGAATAAGATGATGAACATGGCAATTAAAATGCAATCAAGAAGATCCAAAACAATTCGTTTGATCGATAAAAATTAATTATTTAACTATTTTAATAAGTTTTGTTAGTTAAATAAATATTTTTTTAAGAAAGAAGATCTATTAATATGTTAAAAAAATTAAAAAACAAAGAATGTTTATGAAATAGAATTAAAATTTATTATAGTTTCTTCATGATTATTTAGCTTATTAAAAATATATTATAAACTATTAATTTCATGTAATAAATAGCTTTTAATAACAAACGGGAATATATCATTTAAAAAAATAACTCGTGTAGAAGGAAGTGCACGTTTTATGAGAAGTACAAGTTTTTGAATCGGATTTGTGTATAAAATGGTTTTTGTAGGCAATTACCTAAGCTACACATTTGACATATATTTGGTCTATAAAACTTGTCTACCGTTAGTGAAATGTCTACAAGAAAGATGAAGAATAGGACTAAGTCTATCATGGCAATTAACTACGTTTTTCCACCTAAGAAAGCTTATTTGAAAGCTTCTTGCAGGATATATTGATATTACCTATGTATTTAAAAAGAAATAACACCCACATTTTCATTTTGCAAATATGGATATGAAAGTATGTATTGTATTATATTCCAGCTCTGAAAAAAAGAAAATTATAAATCAGTTCAATTTGGTTTGATAGTTGTCCGGACATATTCACTTTAATTAATTTGATTCTAACTCGAATAACAATAAAAGAATAATGGAATTTTCTGCATTAATATAAATTAAGATTAAAATATTTAAAAAGTACCTAGTTCCTTGAACTTCTACTGATCCAAATGGAATGTTTGTCAACATGACAACAGATTTTAATATGTTCTTAAGGAAACAACAAAACATTTCCTATTCTATAACAATCCTATGTTAGTGGACTGCGTACATATACAAGGTGGCGCAAAAGTAATCCTCCTATCAGAAAATGCTATAAATTTTGCCATTGGCCCCTAATGTCAGTTCTGTTTTGACATTTGTGTTGTAAACACTTGCGAAATACACGCTGCTGACCGCCAATCGCGTCTAACATACGCTCAAGCCATCTTTAATCACCACCAACAGGAAGATGATTTTTCATCAAAAATAAACATGAGTGATGAGGCCCATTTCCATCTTACGTACGTAAATAAGCAAAATTTACGCTTCAGATTTGACCGCTGCAGACTTCTTTTTGTGGGGCTTTTCGAAGTCGCGGGTTTATGTCAACAAGCCTCAGACTCTTGCAGCTCTTAAAGACAATATCCGTCAAGAATGTGAGGACCTTTCGCCGGAAGTTTTGGCCAAAATGATGGAAAATGCCATAAAAAGGGCTCAAATGACAATCAACTGTGGCGGCGGCCATTTACATGACATCATATTCTCAACTTGATGTAAAAAAATTAAAAGACCAAGTAAAAATAATCCACATGAAGAATTCAAGTTTTTAATTTTTTTTTAATTACAGCCAAAAAACATCGGAAGGTTATTTTTGCGCCACCTTGTACATATGTATATAATTTTATTAGTAAGGACTGCAGTAACTGGTTGTAGTGTTAAGAGAGTAAAATTCTCCCTGCGTAACTTACTTTTTACTCAAAACTTTAGAAAGAGTAATTGATATTCATCTGAGAATGACCATTCCGAATGAGCTTCTCTCCAAATCACAGCACGCCTACACTAAAGGCAAATCTGTGGAAACGGCACTACATTCTCTAGTGGGCCACATAGAAAAATCTCTTGAGTATAAGGAATTTACTATGGGGGCTTTTCTGGACATAGAGGGTGCTTTCAACTATGTCAAACCCGATTCCATTATCAATGGGATGGCAGCGGTAGGGATTGATGACAATTTATGCCGGTTTGTTAGAAACTTACTAACTTTCAGGGTAGTCAGGGCCTCGATTGGAGATGTCACTGAGTATAGGGCAGTCTATCGGGGCACTCCACAGGGAGGTGTTCTGTCACCTCTGTTGTGGAACCTGACCATTAATTCGCTTTTGCTAAGTCTAGAACGCAGACAGATTATGACTGTCGCGTACGCGGATGACGTAGCGGTGGCGATATCGGGTAAGCACTTGGATACCATATCTCAGTGTATGGAGTCTGCGCTGGCTCTGCTGAGTAGGTGGAGCGTCAGCTGTGGGCTCGGCATCAACCCAGCCAAGACTGAGTTGGTGCTCTTCACTAGGAGGTACAAGACCGATAGCTTTATACACCCAAAGCTTAACGGCACCTCCTTGGAACTATCTAAAACCGCCAAGTACCTGGGTGTGATTCTGGATAGTAAGCTATCATGGAATCAGAACATACAGGCGAGAGCGGATAGGGCCTTAGTGGCTATTTATACATGCAAAAGGGCAGTAGGCCTCAAATGGGGTATCAACCCTAAGGGGATCAATTGGATCCTTGAGGCTGTTATTAAACCAGTACTCTTTTACGGGGTATTGGTTTGGTGGAATGCGATGGACAAGCAGGCTCATCGCAGGACCTTTGAAAAAGTCTTTCGGGTCGTAGCGAGACTGATGACAGGCGCACTACGATCTACACCAACGGGAGCAATTTTTGCAATGCTAAACTGGCTCCCGGTTGACATTCTGGCCAGACAACTGGCTCTTTTCTCAGCGGTCAGGTTGAATACAGTATGTCCATGGACTAGGACTGACTATGGGCATGCTAGGATTTTAAGAGAGCACTCGGAAATCCATGCCAACATTGACTACTGTGTACCAAGACCCTTCTTTGGTGGACTTTTCCGTTCCATTGTCGTTGACAGGGAACAGGTGGACAGGCTTACCTTTCCCGAGGATTCAGTTAGAGTTTTCACTGACGGATCCAAAAGGGGAATAAGAACGGGCGGAGGCTTCTATGTGGAGAACTTCAATGTTAGATCTCCATTCCGGCTCCAGGACGGTTGTACTGTCTTACAGGCCGAAATCTCTGCTATTACTCGGGCAGCGAGGTGGCTAAGGTACTATAGGATATCGAATGATATCTTCATTGTTACCGACAGCAAGGCAGCCATCTCTGCTATTAGTGGTGTGTACAGTACATCAAAAACTGTGGTCGAATGCCGACTGTCTATCAACGAGATAGCGAGACATTCGAGGGTGACACTGGTTTGGGTGCCAGGGCATTCTGGATGTCCAGGCAACCATACTGCGGATGAGATTGCCAGACAAGGGACTGAATTGAACAGTTCAATGATCAGTCACTTCACTGGCATTCCATTAGCGCGATGTAAGTCTCTGATTCAAAGCGAATCATACAAACTAGCTCAACTTAGGTGGGATAGTGTGGCTAACTGCCTCGTGGCAAGAGCCACGTGGCCCCATTACGATTTGCGCAAAACGCGCGACCTTCTCAAATTTGACAAGGCGCGCATGCGTCAACTGGTGACTGTTCTGACAGGACACTGTAGCTTTGGGACTCATGCTAGGAGGATGGGTCTAATATACAACGACTATTGCAGAAGCTGCAATGATGAGGAGGAGGAAGAAACTGTCCTCCATCTTCTGTGTCAGTGTCCTGCCCTCGCTAATGCAAGGGTAGCGGCGCTGGGCTCCCGATTCCTGTCAGACTTAGACAGCCTGGCAAACATGGAGCTTTCAGGGATATCATCCTTCCTCAGGGGTACAGGATGGTTTGAAACGGCGGAGGACATCCCTTAAGAGGTCCTCTGCTTAAGGGCATCACAAAGGGACCGAATTGACGGACCCAAGTGGATTGTCCCGCCAGGGACAACGGCCCTCTAACCTAACCTAACCTAACCTAACTTACTGTCTGTTCCACAATGTCGCTCGATATAGTCCTTTCGAAAAATTATAAAAAAACACAAGTGTTAGTTTTTCTTGTAACCGACATCGTGGGACTGGTACATAGTTATTCTTCTACAACTCGATAGGAGTTTTTTTTTATTTTATATATCAGATCTATGAAAAATGTTAGTCGACCTTAATGGCAAATCATATTATCATGTATACACATGTATTTTAAAACTAATCTGAAGAAGTCGAAGATGGATTATCGTGTTTGGTATTTTTCATCTTCAAATCCGACTTGTAATAGGTTAAAGACAGAAAGATAAATTTTTCTTTAATTTATACAAGGGTGAATGAGTCTTGTGCATTTAGGTTTGCTACAGATGATGATATTGTTGACCATTACTGGCCTGCATCAGAAGATCCAAACGAGGGCACAGTGGAACAGTGGGTGCTGTTGGCTGAAGAAGGAATAAAAGATGAGAAATAACTATGTATATAGAGATATATACATATGAATGTACATATATTTAATTTTATACAAGTTCTTGTTTTAAATAACAAATACTCATTCGCCACTTTTATATAAAATCAGTTACATTATCAACATGTAAAAGTGTGAAATATTTTGTTGGTTTATTTTGCTTTACTGAAGAAATAAACTGGGAATTTTCATGATTCGAATATTATAGCTATGCATATATTCGAATAAAGTAGAATTTTTTAACACTTGTTTACTATTTTAAGTAGACGAATTTGTTGCAAGGGAATTGTTTTTGAAAATGTTGATTAAATCATACAGGTCAGATGAATAATATGGTTGGTGGCGGCGTTGGACCAAATGGACCCTACGGTAGTGGGGTGGGAGTCGTTGGCAACTATGGTGGTCCTGGATGTCCTCAAGGCGGCATTAATGTTAATGCTAATAACCCACAACAACAAATATTGGCACAACAAATGGCAGCACAACACGGAGGAGTGCCCCCAAATATGACCGCTGCTCTACAACAAGGTAACCGTGGACCTGGTGGTGTTCCCATTACTATGGGAGGTGGAGGTGTCGGCAATGATGGCAGCGGAGCTGGCTTAATCAGTGGTCCTCAACAACAAATGAACAACGCTCAAATGAATCCAAACCAACAGCAAAACCCACAAGGCGGCTTAATGGGTCCGGGTGGTATGGGAATTCGACCACCTCAAGCTAGTGTGGGTCCAGGAGGTCCTCAACAAAATGCCATGATGATATCACAGCAGCAGCAACAACAACAGCAACAAGGTCCAGGAACATCACAGCAGGGAGGAAGCGCTGGCGGAGCTACAGCTGGAGCCAGTGGTACGGGAGGTACAGGCAATCAACATATCACCGACGAACGCAAGAAGCAAATTCAACAGCAGCTTATGTTATTACTTCATGCACATAAATGTAATCGGCGTGATAACATTAATCCCAATGGTGAAAAATGTAACATGCCGTACTGTAAACCTATGCAGGATGTATTAACGCACATGGCAACTTGCAAACAAAGCCGAGACTGTACCGTTCAGCACTGTATATCGTCACGCCAAATTCTACTCCACTATAAAACTTGTTCACGTCCCGACTGCGTGATCTGCTTTCCATTTCGTCATGCCTACCGAAATAATAATCCAAATACGAGCGGTGGTGGAAATTCCGGTACAAACAATGCAAATCAGCAACAACAGGGCCAGCAGAACGCTAGTGACAAACAGGGTACTGGAATTCTTGGCACGCAACATGTAGGAGGACCACAACAAGCAGGTGGTGCTCAACAAGTTGGCGGTGGACAGAACGTTGTTACAGGTCCTGCGAGCATGGCTGGTTCGGGTGTTGGACCAAACCAAAGTCAAATGAACATGAAAGCTAATACTGATATGAGCCAACAAATGCAAAATGCCGGCCCTAATCCAAATCAAGAAATACGTAGATTCGACAGCATGGGAATGCAAGGTGCTATAGGAAATAGTGGAGGTCCGGGTATGTTGCAAAACAACTCTGTAAATCCTCAACAACAGCAAATGCAGGGCATACGAATGGCTGGAGTGCCACAGCCGGTGCGGGTCATGTCGACACAAATAGGAGCGCCTGGAGGTGGTGTTCCGGTAGGACCAACATCCGGTGGTAACAACGATCAAGTTGCAATGCGGCAAGTGGTAAATAATTTGATAATAAGTGGCAGCGGTAACGGAACTGTACCCGATGGTATTCAAAATCAACAACAACAACAACAGCAACAAATGATGCTCCAAGGTGCTGGGCCACGACTTACACCACGATTATCGGATTTATTGAAACCTGGGGCAAAGTTACCAACAGATCCCAATCAAGTGCAACAAAATGCAGTTAATCAACAACAGCAGCAACAACAAACTAACATTCCTCTGTCTGTAAACGTACATAATAATTTTAATAATTCAAATTTAAACACTCTATTGGGTGGTGGAAGTTCTGGAGATATGAGCGGCGCAGTTAGTGGTGGACCACCAAATAAACAGCTAACACCTCAAGAAATGGCCAAGATGAAAATGCAAGCCCAAGCTGGTGGCTTGGCTCCAAATAATACTCCTCCAAATAATGCTTCAGTGGCAAATAATACAACTGCTTCAGGCGTTATGAATAGTGTGGGAACTCCAAATGTAACTGGAAATAATGCATTACCAGGAGGTGTTGCAGCTAATGTTCAAAGTACAGGAGCTCCAGGAGGCAGTTGTGGTAACAGTGGCGGAAATGAAGAAAACAAAGATTGGCGGGAGCTTGTAACAGATGATCTTCGTAAGCATTTAGTACACAAATTAGTCCAAGCAATATTCCCCACTTCTGATCCAGCCACAATGCTCGATAAACGCATGCACAATCTCGTTTCATATGCGGAAAAAGTAGAAAGGGACATGTATGAAATGGCTAAATCTCGGTCAGAGTATTATCACCTGCTAGCCGAAAAGATTTATAAAATTCAAAAGGAACTCGAAGAAAAACGTCTTAAAAGAAAAGAGCAGCAAATGCTGCAAATGCAACAACAGCAACAGGGTGCTGGTCCCAGTAATGCAGCTTCAGCTGGAAATGTGGGTTTGACGGTTGGTGGGCAACAGTTACCTCCAGGACATCCGCAAGTCCAACAACAATTGCAGCAACAAATAAGACCAATGGTGAATCCCCTAACTGGTGCAGTTGGACCGGGAGGTCCTGGCCCGAATCAAGTTATGCCAATGACTTCTGCAGGAATGATGCAGCAACTTAGAGGACAAACACCCGGAAAAGTAGGCAGTATGATGCCCGGTCAGAATATGGCTGCCATGCGTAGTCACTCTCCTGGTGGAAATATGCTTGCTTTACAACAGCAACAACAGCGCATGCAATTTCCGCAGCAACAAGGCAACATGCTCGTTGGTCCACCTGGTCCTAGTCCTGGCAATAGCATGACCAGTAGCGGAATACCAACATCTCAGCAGAACATGGTGGTGGCTAATCCTGTTCTTTCTCCCTTTACTGGGCAAGCAATGCAGGGGCAACCGGGAACAGGTGGGGTCGCAGGCGTTTTAACAAGTCCTATACCAGGTCAACAGCAGCAATTCATGAATTCTAATGGAGGATCTGGTGCACATACCACACAACAGTTGAATGAGATAATGAAGCAACGTATGCTACAACAGCAGCAGCAAAGTGGGATGCTTTTGCCTCAATCGCCCTTCAATAACAGTTCTCAAATGCAACAGCAAAACAACTTTACATCACCAATGTCTCAACAGCAGCAGCAGCAGCAGCAACAACAAAAGCAAAATATGATGAGTGCTGGCATGGGAAACATGCCTCCCACGCCAACCAGTATAGAATCGCTGACAGCGGCTACTAGTGCAGGAACAACTGGTGTAACAAGTAGTACAGCATCCGCAACTGTAGGTGCCGCAGGCGGCATGGTAGCGGCGCCAAGTCCGTCTCCCAACTTTGCATCGAATGGACCATTAGGAACACCACTAAATAATCCGCCTTCAGTTCCGTCTCTTATGCAATCTCTAGGTGAACAGGGAAACACACCTCCATTAAATCCCACATCTCCCGCCTCAGCAACAACAAATGTTTCATCAGCTTCTATTGCTGTTGGCCCCAGCAGCGGTATACAGGCTCCACCCCCCTCATCGACTCCAACGTCTGTATCCACATGTTCGACTGGTTCAACTATAATAACTACTATAAGTACGACTTCGTCATCATCAGCAACGTCTACCTCTATAACGGCAGCATTGGGGGCAGTCACCGTCACATCTGCATCAATGACATTGTCTTCATCAGCAGAAGCTAGTGTTTCTAGCAATGGCCTAGCACAAAATCAACAACAAATGTCAACTATGGGTAAAGGAAGTGCTGGATCAACTTCTACCTCAACTAACAGCATATCTTTGGCATCATCACGTCCCTCTACTAGCAGCAGTAACAGTCTTTCATCACAAATGGCTGCTCTCGAAGCAGCGGCCCGAGATAATGATGATGACCCACCAACATCTCCAAGCGGAGATTCCCAAAATGCTGGAGTTGGAAAATCCTCCAAAGGTAAACTCGATTCCATCAAACAAGAAGACGATATTAAAAAAGAGTTCATGGACGATGGAAGTGGTGGCGATAATTCTCAACAAGAATCCTCAGCTGGTGTTGGCAAAAATGTCAACAATGACGGCACGGCCAAATTGGAACTTAAAAACGAGGAGGGTGATGTAAAAATTAAATCCGAACCAATGGAAGTTGATGATTCAAATGCAACCTCGGGCGGAGCAAGTGCTGATACCGCCATCTGTATAAATAGTGGAGATAATAAAGATTCCATCAAAACAATGCCCGATGGTAACAATGCATGTGGAGGAGATGTAAAAATAAAAACTGAAACCAAACCAGTAGTACCAGAACCTCTTATGTCCAACGCTGGCGATAAGAAGAAAAAATGTGGTAAGTATCCTTTGAAAAAAATACGCATATTACGAATACACATAACTTAACGTTAACTTTTTAACAGTTTTTGATCCAGAGGAACTTAAGCAGGCTTTGTTGCCGACATTAGAAAAACTTATTCGACATGAACCTGAATCAGTGCCATTCCGTTATCCCGTCGATCCCCAAGTACTTGGCATTCCCGACTATTTTGAAATTATAAAAAAACCAATGGATTTGGGAACGATACGCAACAATCTTATGAATGGAAAATATAATGATCCATGGGAATATGTTGATGATGTTTGGTTGATGTTCGACAATGCGTGGATATATAATCGCAAATCGTCAAAAGTTTACAAATATTGTACAAAAGTAAGTCTTTTTATAAACGCAACATTAATGTAGAATAAATTTTGTACTAAACTTCGTTTCTATGATCAGCTTTCCGAAGTATTTGAACAAGAAATTGACCCTGTCATGCAAGCCTTGGGATATTGCTGTGGGCGAAAATATACATTCAATCCTCAAGTTTTATGTTGTTATGGTAAACAATTGTGCACCATACCCAGAGATGCCAAATACTACAGTTATCAAAACAGGTACGTTTTTTTATCAACAGATTTATTTCTTCTTTAGTTTTAACATTTATTTATATTAAGTACATCATTGTGTATAAATACATACATATCTCAATCATTGTTTTTTAAAGCTGTGAAAGTAATCTATTATAATCGCTATAACTATAAAAATAATATCATTAATGTTTTGTATAAAATTCTAATGCCAACCTTGTTTTTATTTTCTTTTCTATACTTGCAAATGTCAAAAAACTTAAATCAATACATCCTGGTTATGGTTTTTGTGTGCGTCTCTTTGTTAACTCCTCTAAATATTACGATCCCTCTGTTGAAAACCTCTTCCAATGTGAAAATCTATAAAAACTCTACTTAAATATAAATTGATTATGTTTTAACATATAATTGACTTTAACTTAATTTTCTTTTGCTGTTTTTAAATATCGAATCATAAACACTTTCTTTTTAAATCTTTAACAAAAATTCAATGTGTATCTTGTTTTGCTTATATAATCATATTATTTGTTATTAAATCGCTATTAACACAAAATTCTCTATTTCAAACTTAAATTCCAAAACTATTTCAACAAAATTATATATTAATAATGTCAACAAAAATCGTACGCACGCACAAAAATTCTATATGACAATAACCCATTCACCACAATAAAAATAATAAACGACGCTAAAATTGTATATCGTATGGTCGTTTGTTTTGTATTTATTAATTTGGATTGCGATCACTCTTATTAATCAATACAAATTATATATTCAAATGAACAAACACATCATACACAAAATAAAAATAATCAATTAAAATCTTATAATGAACCAATAATAGTCTAAAGGATTATGGCGTATCCTCAAACAGATATACTTTCTGCCAGAAATGTTTTAACGACATTCAAGGGGACACTGTAACACTCGGCGATGATCCACTGCAATCTCAAACGTAAGTATTGTATAGATTTCAATTGTTAAACTTTTTGAATAACACAGTATTTATGTTAACTAAACAATGGAAAATAGTTTATATTTTTCTCTAGTTTTATGAAAAAAAAAAAAAAAAAAAATATATATATATATATATATATATATATATATATATATATATATATATATATATGTATATCAATAGAATTATGTCAAGATAAAACTCGAAATCCGACCTGTAGTACATACTATATATAATCTTAATTAATTTTTTTTATTTTTATGCACGAATGTATGTATATCAATTTCACAATTTATGGTTTTGTACACTAAAGATATAAGACCAGGGGCAACTTACCGCATTCGATAACAATCATGAGATGAATCAATATATAATTTATTTCTGAAATACTGCGTTTTTGGAATACATCTTTATAATTATATTTCAGAAATAGTTCCTTTCCCGCGTTCTTGGAATATATATTCGTAAATATGTATATGAATTTATTAGTGAACACGCGAATCCTACATTTAAATTGATCATTCTATTTATATTTAGCACAAGTTAGTCGTGATTTAAATCATCTGCCAAATGACATTAGTACATAGTTAAAGTAGCTGTTTTTTTTCTCAAAATTATCCCAAATAATCGTTTTACCCCTTAAACATTTTTTAACTAATCAAACTTGTTCTAGGTGCTCTCGTTAACAAAAAGAAAAAAAATACAAATATTTTTTGCAACCAATTTTTAGAAGTCGGTAGACATTAATAATGGCGTGTATCTGATATACAATTACAATTATTTTAGAATAACCTTAAAGTTGCAAAACCGAATATAAAAACGTAAAATCCAAAGACGCAAGAAAAATAATTTCTTTGCTTATCCACAACAGGATAAATTATTTTCCAGCTGTATGCATTTAAATTGTTTTGTAGAACAATCGGTTTCTAATCCGTATTATTTCCATTTTGTATATTTATGAATAGCATTTACCCAAAAATATGTTAATATAATGGTGTTTTTTTTTCTTTTAATGACAAAAAATTGACTTTCATAATAATAGTCAAATTAAAAAAGATCAATTCAAAGAAATGAAAAATGATCACCTTGAACTAGAACCGTTTGTGGATTGTATGGAATGTGGTCGAAAGCAACATCAAATTTGTGTTTTGTGGTTGGATTCCATATGGCCTGGCGGATTTGTTTGTGATAATTGCTTGCAAAAGAAAGATTCCAAACGAAAGGAAAACAAATTCAATGCCAAACGTTTACCCACAACTAAGTTGGGTATTTATATCGAAACTCGTGTAAATAATTTTCTGAAGAAAAAAGAAGCTGGTGCGGGTGAAGTACACATACGTGTGGTATCGTCGTCAGATAAATGTGTTGAAGTAAAACCGGGTATGCGTAGGAGGTTTGTTGAAAATGGCGAAATGAACTCTGAATTTCCATACAGAGCAAAAGCACTTTTTGCATTTGAAGAAGTTGATGGAATCGATGTATGTTTCTTTGGTATGCATGTGCAGGAATATGGTTCTGAATGTCCAGCGCCAAATACAAGACGAGTTTACATTGCCTACTTGGATTCGGTTCACTTTTTTAGACCCAGACAGTATCGTACAGCGGTATATTATGAGATTCTTTTGGGTTATATGGACTACGTGAAACAACTAGGCTACACGATGGCTCATATCTGGGCTTGTCCTCCGTCGGAAGGAGATGACTATATTTTCCACTGCCACCCTACTGATCAGAGAATACCTAAGCCTAAAAGATTACAAGAATGGTATAAGAAAATGTTAGATAAGGGAATGATTGAACGAACCATACAGGACTACAAAGATATTTTGAAGCAAGCTATTGAAGATAAATTGGCATCAGCTGCAGAACTGCCCTACTTTGAAGGTGATTTTTGGCCGAATGTTTTGGAGGAGAGCATAAAAGAGTTGGACCAAGAAGAAGAAGAAAAACGAAAGCAAGCTGAAGCTGCTGAAGCAGCAGCTGCTGCAGCAAATGTAATTGCACAAAAGAGATTAAATGTTTCAGTGTTGTTTATAATATATAAATATTTTTTCAGATTTTCTCAATGGAAGATACCGAAGTCAGTGGCGATGGTAAAAAGAAAGGACAGAAGAAAGCTAAGAAATCCAATAAGTCTAAGGCAGCACAGCGCAAAAGCAATAAAAAATCAAATGAACAGCAAGCTGGTAATGATCTCTCTGCAAAAATTTATGCCACAATGGAAAAACATAAGGAAGTATTCTTTGTGATACGTCTTCACTCTGCGCAATCTGCAGCAAGTTTGGCGGTAAATATATATTTTGAAATTTTGTTATGTGAAAGTGATAATATAATATAATAAACCATCTCTTAACCTACTAGCCCATACAAGATCCTGATCCTTTATTGGCATGTGATCTTATGGATGGCCGAGACGCATTCCTGACATTGGCTCGTGATAAGCACTATGAGTTCTCTTCTTTGCGTAGGGCGCAATTCTCCACTCTATGTATGTTATACGAGTTACATAATCAAGGTCAAGATAAATTTGTTTACACTTGCAATAATTGTAAAACTGCCGTGGAAACTCGATTTCATTGTACTGTTTGTGATGTAAGTCGTACTTATATTGATTGTTTTACAGGCATTAATATATTTATAAACCTTCATCTATCTTTTAGGACTTTGATTTGTGCACGCTTTGCAATGAAAAGATTGGCCATCCACATAAAATGGAAAAACTTGGTTTCGATTTAGACGACGGTTCGTCTCCCGCAGACCTTAAACAAGCTAATCCACAAGAAGCCCGCAAACAATCTATACAACGTTGTATTCAGTCGTTGGTACATGCATGCCAATGTCGCGATGCTAATTGTCGTTTACCTTCATGCCAGAAAATGAAGAGAGTGGTACAACATACCAAAAATTGCAAGAGGAAAACCAATGGTGGTTGCCCTATTTGTAAACAATTAATTGCTTTATGCTGCTATCATGCCAAACATTGTCAAGAGCAAAAATGTCCAGTGCCTTTCTGTCCAAACATTAAACACAAACTTAAACAACAACAATTACAACAAAAGTAAAAAATTAAACCAAATTTCTTTTAGTTGAAAAGTATTAACATTTTATAATTTCCAGATTGCAACAACAGCAATTATTGCGCCGTCGTGTAGCTCTTATGTCTAGAACAGTAACTACATCCTCAGCAATAGCAGGTCCAGCTGGTGCTGGTCCTGTTGTGGGCCCAGGCGTTGTGCCAGTACCCGCAGTTGCCATGCCAGGTGTTGGCGTAAATCCTCCAGTAATGGGAGGTCAACCCGCCATAATGCCCGGGGGAGCTGGTTCTATGAGTCCGTCTACAGCACCAGTTTCCTCGCCAGTAGCTGCACCATTAGCAGGAGGCATGACATCCCCTCATACTCATCAACCACCAGGCATTGGCATAAAACCTGGCGGTGGTCATTCACCTTCACCTAATGTTCTCCAAGTTGTTAAACAGGTACGATTTTAAACACAGTATTTTGGTAGATAATTGCATGATATGAGCAGATACGATAAGAAACATTGCAATTTTACAACATGATTAATATAATTATAGGTCCAAGAAGAAGCTGCACGTCAACAAGTTCCGCATGGCGGAGGATTCGGTAAGGGTGGTGCGATGGCTCCCCCCGTCATGCAGAGGCATCACATGGCTGGATTGCCCAATCAACAAAACCCTAATATGGTGGGAAGTGTAGGCAATGTAAGTGGTGTTTCCAATGTAGTGCAAATGGGTCCCAGTGGGAATAGTGTAATGGGAAACAATCTTTTACCAATGGATCAATGGGGAGCTAATCGGTATCCGAACAGTACCAATCAAGGTATGCGCCAACCTAATCAAAATCAAGTTATGCAACAAAGCGCAATGCAACAACAGGTAAAAAAAAAAGCGTTTATAATTATTTGGCCGATCCTTATTTGCTGTTTTGCTTCCAGAATATGATGGGTGGTATGGTAGGAGCTAGCGGATCGCAACAAATGGCCGGGGGTACTGGAAATATCCCTGGTAGTGCACAAGGCGTAGGTGGAATGAGTGGTAGTGGGGGTATGGTAGCCATGGGTGGTTCAGGGCCAATGGGAGGACCCGGCGGTATCCGACCTCAAGGACAACATCCAAACGCTGGAAACGTCGGTGGTTCGGGTCAAATGCCAAACGGACCACTAAACGCTCAATTAAATACTCAACAGCTTGCTCAAATAATGCAAAAAATTAAAAATAATCCTACTAATGAGGGTCACCAACAAATATTGCAAGTCTTAAAACAAAATCCTCAGATAATGGCTGCTATTATTAAACAAAGGCAACAAAGTCAAAACAACAATGCAGGACAACAAGGTGCTGGTAGTGCTGTTGCTCCCGGAAACGGTCCCCAACAACAGCAGCAAGTTATGCAACAACAACAGCAACAACAACAAATGCAACATATGATGAATCAGCAACAAATGCCTCAAGGAAATCAGCAAGTTATGATGCAAGCACAACAACAAAATCCTGGTCAACATCAACGTATGCCTGGAATGCAGAATCCAATGATGATGCAACAGCAGCAACAAGGACAAGTAAGTTATTTTGCAATCTTTCCCAGTAACATGAACCTTCATATTATCAGTAAGCTACAAACATTTCATTAATGGGTAGAATTTGTCTAAAAGTTTTAATTAAGACGTTACATCGTAAAAGGCTCGTATGTGGTGATTACAAAAATATTAATTTTGAATAATCTAAAATGATAAAGGAATTATCAACAAATTATATGTAAAATTCTATAAAGTCTTCGATAATTGTTTATATCTTAAATTTTGTTATTTATATTTTTTGAAATCAGGCCTCTAACGCACAATGGTTTAAAATGCAGATGCGACAAATGCCAAACTATCCTCCACCTTACAGACAGCGTGCACCACAGCAAATGGGTGGTGTTGGTGGTGGTGCACAACAGTTTGGTGGTGTCGGAGGCTTTGGTGGAGCTGGAGGAGGTGTGGGTGGTCCAGGTGGTAACCCTGTCGACCAGTATGCAGCAATGCAACAGGGATTGAAACCATCTCCACAGCAACAGATGGGTGGTATGCCTGGAGTTCAACAGCAAATGATGCAAGGTGCTGGTGGAATGGTAGGTGGGCCAAATGTGATGGGCCCTCCAACACCTCACACCCTCCAGCAACAACTTATGCAATCATCAAGATCATCACCTCCTATAAGATCACCTCAACCCACGGCTTCTCCTCGTTCAGCACCCTCTCCTAGAGCCGGTCCTTCTGCATCACCTAGAGCGCAACCGTCTCCACACCATGTAATGAGTCATTCACCCGCGTCACAAACATCTCATGATGGTTTACACAATCATGGAGTCATGCATCCACACCAATCACCCTTGCCTGGCGTACCGCAAGATGTCGGTGTAGGTGGTGTGGGTGGTGTAGTCGGTGGTGCCGTATCCGATGCATCCGATCAGTTGACTAAATTTGTAGAACAACTTTAGTGTAATTAGCTAATGGCAGCGGCTCCAACCTTCCAATCACCTCCCCAACTTCAGCCTCCTCCATCTCCTCACAGCAGCCGCTTCAACGTGAATCATCAACAACACCGATATTTCTAAACAAACTATTTCCATATTTCTGTAAAAAGTAAAAAAAACTAAAAATAATTTTATTTATGACATTACAAAAGAACCTGCATCTTTTAAAAAATTAGCACTATTATTATCGACAAGTCAATCTTTTATTACAATTTTATTACCAGAAACAAAAGTTTTAGTTATTTTAATAACTTTGTTTAAAATTTTCATATTATAACATTAAAAATGTTATGATTACTTTTTATATATACATTTTTAAAATTATGTTATATTTTATTTGAATTGGGAATAACAATATATTCTAATCGGGGTTTCAATTTAAAATATTTTTTCACATATTTAATTTTTTTTATTTGAGTTCTTTATAATATAAATAATACATATAAATCTTCCATCCAAAAAAAATTATATAAATAAATAGTTATTTTAATTAATTTCCAACAAACTAATAATTTTTATTAAAAAGCAAAAAATAAATATCTTATACATACATTTATAAAACTAAATATCTCTAAAATAATAAAATAGAAAATATTCATAAACGCCTCTAGCTTTAGAAAATAAATTAATACCTTAAATATTGGTTAAAATGTAATATTTTAGGTTCTAAGCATTTTGTACTTTTCTCTATATAGTATATTATTTATAAATCTTAAGACGAAAATGTTTAGTTTTATCAGTTTGAGATATACATATTAAAAGCGGAAATGAACGAAAAAGTACTACTTGTAAGAATAATTTATTGATTATAGAGAAGAACATGATAATAGTATGTGTACATGTGTTTTATTCAACTGCTTTTAAGTAATTTAATAAAACCTTCCTTACTTCCCACTATAGATTTTTTAAAGGAATAACATTTAAAATAATTTTGTAAATATATATGTAAAATTTTTTTGATTTAAGGCAATTCAATATTTAATAATAATAAAAAAAAAAATCATAAAAATCTCTCAAAACTTTGGACAATGAGACAAAACTGCGTTAAATATATAAAAATACAACAAAATAGTAAAGTAAAATTAAGGTTTTCACATTTAAAATATAAACGCTTAGTTTACGTTAAAGGCATTGTAATATGTAAAGTTCCCTGTTTAATTTTTAAAACTTACTAAATTTTCAACGGTTCTGGGCAGATGTTCAATAAATTCACAATTTATTACGTTGACATAAATATATGTATATATTTACGATATATTAAGTATAATTTTTATGAAACAAGTTTATTTTACGCCAATAAGAAATTGTTTGTTGTTTTGTACTTTTAAATTTAATGATTTTTTGCCGCGTCACTACGTACTGGAGAAATTAAAATTTTTAGTTGCGCTCTTTTTCATATCTGTGTTTGATTAACTGATTATCTACCATTGAATTATGTGAAATTTTTTATTCACCCATACCGGCTTATGCAAAATGTTTGCAGAAAAGTAAAATATTATCTTAATATATTTAGAGCATCAATTACTCACTATTAATGCCAATCTATTGCTTAAGACAGGGAATAAGCATATAATCCACAAACACGACATAGTGAATAATATATATATATTTTTTTTTTATAAAAATCAAGGATGTACACTCGTCATGTGTCTCCATAATTGTATTTTACCCCTAAGGAAATAAACTGCCGCGTTATAAGTTTGTACATTAGTAGCAATAAATATTACAACAAACATTCTATGGATATATTAAATTAAAACAAAGAAAGCCGCCCAATCTTTGTTTGTATTGTAATGTTTTTATATACTGATACCAATACTATAACTAAAACATATAGATACACACATAAATAATAAATTTGCCTTAACTTTTAAAGATCAAACAAAAAAAGATAATGTAAATAATTAACAGAAAACATTAAAATAAATATCTTTAAAATTTACCGCCGCCTTTTAAAGAAATTGTTTTATGTTTAATTTTCTTTATTTTAAAAATAAAAGTCATACAAATCCTTAAATCCTCTTCTTTTTATAAAAAACATTGTAAATACTAGTTTTAAAATACAAAATGAATAAAAAAATATTCCAAAACTGTTTTGTGATTAAAATTTAAAAACAATATACATATTAAAAGAGTTTAAGTTTAAAGTATTTTTATTATATTTATAAAAGTTTTAATATAACGTAATAAGCATTTTCAGTTTTTCATCGTTGTAGTCCTAGTTTTTTTTGTTTTTTTTTTTTTTTTTTTTTTAATTGTTTAATTTATAGAATATTTGCACTTTTAAAATGGAAAATATCATACAATAAAAAATTAGTTTAGGTTTCCATAAGTCTAACTGAATATTAATAGATATTTATTTAAAGATTGTAGCTGTAAGAAATAAGAGTTTAAATTTTAAGCAGAGAGATTTATATAAATAATTCGAACTATTTTTTAAGCAAACGCCGCCATTGCTTAAAAAATGGTTTTTTATTTATTTTTCAAAACAAGAGAGAACGTGTAGATATTTTTAGTAAACTTTTCAAAATGAATGTACATTTTATAAATTAAGGTTTTAAGCATCCTTACTAACGATTTAAATAAATTGATTTTCTTTAACAGTAAAAAGAACATATTTGGTTAAATCAACTTTACTCAAATGTATTTAATAAAAAATCATTGAAATTGACAACATTATCTCAAAAAGTAAAATAATAATTTAATTAAATAAATATTATACAATTTTAGTACGAAATTGATTAAATAATGTATGTGTGAGTGTATGGTCATGTAAGCTGCGTAAATATTTGCATTAACAAATATTCATAACTTCATCGTTATAATTGTATACAATAAAGCAGAACTTAAGGTTAAATAAAATATTAAAAAATAAATTAAATTAAAAATATTTCACTTAATTTAATATTGTGTAGATGAATAATTAAACAAATAAGTATGTATAACAGATATCATAATCAAGTAAATGCGTTGTATTCGGTAAGAAGAAACAGCATTATTTGTATATTATATAACAAAAAGTCGTTTTATAACATAATATTAATTTAAAATAGAAAACAAAAAAGATAATATACTGTACAAGAAAAATTAAAAATACGTATAAAATTAATTTAAAATAAAAAATTATAAAAAAATATTACGTGTTTCAATAGTAGCTAGCTGTTTTTGTGAATAATTAGACAGTTTCGGTTGGGATTTAATAATGAAAGTACAATGGAACAAATTAAGACTTGTTTTTGTTTTCAATACAAAATCCCGAACCAAAATGTCTATTTTATTTCCAAACACAGGGAGTAAGTAGCTGTTTCATGGGATTTACTTGCAAAATTAGCAAAAAATTGGGAGCAAATTACAACGTTCGATGTCGATCGAAATTAGTATTTGCATTGTATGGAAATTTTTCATTACAGTTTCTTAGAATAAATACTCAATTATGAGAAGTTTCCACAACAAACATGTATTCTAACTTCACAAGTTATTACTTTATGATATTTCGCGAATCCAAAATATTCTTTATTATGCACCTATAGTAATGATTTTTATAAAAGTCATGTGTTCTTTAATTTGTTGTTTTTCAAAAATGAAAAATTTATTATGTCGACAACTAGCGAAATGCATTAAAAGTTTCACAACTAAAAAAATTTACTTATAGGCCTGTGTAATTGTAAATATATTTTGTAAAATTGGTAGTATTCCTATCAACTTTCCATTGTAAATGATATTAAAAAGTTTCAACCTAGTCGTGTTCGCCAATAAATCAAATATTTATATTTCTTTTTAAATCGCAAAAGATAACAGTACAAAGAACAACTGAATGGAATAAACTCTTCTATTAGTACCAGATATTAAACAATTCAATTGATTACGTTATTAGCCAATACAGAAGTTAACAATAAAATAAATTTTAAAATAAGAGATTAGCAATAAAATGGTATCGCCAAGTGACCTCCAATACATATGCACAAGCAGATAGAAATATATTGATCCATTTGTGCAAACAACGTTATAACTAAAGAAACCACTTTCACGGAAAATGAGTAGAGTTTTCGATTTACGCAACGTAGTGCTAATATGCATTCCAAATGTAAAGATACTTGCGTGCATATTTTACACTAGACCAACAACGATATTGTGACTAGTTATTCACTATTAACACAAAATTCACATGTATCGAGTTATGACGTTGCTTCAGCAAATGGGTTATATGTACGTAATAATAAGCCGTTTAGCTAAATGTATTAACAATATTTAATACCGTACAAGTTTTTAAAATTTTAACTTATAAACCGAATTTAGTGTACCGTAAAAAATTTTTCTTGCGTTCTGTGTTCTATATATATAATGACCCTTATTACGGTTGCCGAAAAAATTACCCCAATCCTAAACGCATGGCAAGCTTTGAAATATTTTATCGGTTTCGTGACGACACGAACAACCATAACTGGTCCAAATATATTTGTATAACATTGTATATGTGCAGACATTTCTGTCAAGATTTTGTTGAAGATATTATAACACTTGAGGCAAGTTTATCGCCGACAAATCCGCCTATAGACAATATTTAAACAAATTGAATTTCATTATGAAATGAGAATTGGAAACAATCAATATGAGTTAATAAGAACGATATTGAATCGGAGGAACTACATATGGATTGTATAAAACGTGTGTACATTTATATGACCAAAGCATACTTACCTAAATTTTTAAGAGTAGTAACAACACTTTTCTCCTACATTTAGAATTTATACGTATGTAGCTGTTAACGTCGGTTTATCAATAGCTAAGATAACCAAATCGTACGAATTAACTATAAAAGCTAATAATTCCTCATTAGCGCATATAGTTTGTAATAGCATTACGCTAAGCAAGTGTTAAAAAGAATTTACGCCAAAATGGCTCCATATATCCTTGCGGATGTGACGTTAGTGTTGTTTGTGCTATTTGTATTTGCCTTTGCTGAAGATTTATCAAATAATCAGCTTTCTACCGGACGATCTCCATTCAAAAGTGATTTAGCATTTCAATTTTTTGATATCGGTGCTCAAATATCTCCTGAGAATAGAAATATTACAATCCCAATGCAAAAGTCTTACGAGGATATGCAGTGTGACAGAGACATCGAAGCTATCAAAAATGGTCTACGTATTTACGATGAGTGGGCCATTGAATGTAAGCATAATATCGTTTTATTAAACATTTATGGTGTTTAAAAATAGTGAAAAGGAAAAAAATGTCTTTATTTAAGTAATAATATTGAGCTTGAGACCTCTTTTTATAAAATAATAACTTTAAAAACTATTATTTTTCAATATGTCAATACGCTCTGGATATCTTCTTCAACATAACAATTGATAATAAATAGATAACAATAAAAAAATTTGAAAATTATAGAATAATAAATGCTGTTATTAACTTTTTGACCTTTATTTTTGTAACTTATTTTATTATTTATTATGCTCGAGGTCGTTTTTTATATAAAATTATTTCAATTTTATTTTATTATTGAATGTTTCGTTAACAATTTGTTAACATCATCAAGAAAAAGTCATAGGAAATTGAATTTTAAAAATATTTTTATTTTATAAAATTCTTCGACCTTATTTTTTATTAATTTATAATGTTTATTTAAGCAAAAGGTCAATTATTTTTTTTTTTTAATTTTCATATAAAAATTAAAAAAATAATTGACCTTTTGCTTAAATAAACATTATAAATTAAAAATATTTTTAAAATTAATTTTTTATTACGTATTATTAAAAATATTTTTAAAATTCTGTTTCCTATTACTTATTTCTGATGATGTTAAAAATTTTTTATCGAGATATTGAATAATAAAATAAAATTTAAATAATGTTATCTAAAAATCGACCTCGAGCTTAATAAATAATAAAATAAAATACTAAATATTTTTGTTTTGTTTTCTATATAAAATTAAATTGATTGAAAATATTTCTATACATATTAAAAAACGTTTCAAAATTTTATCCGCTTAAACGGATTTTTGCATTTGATTGAAAAATATATTTTTGAATAAATTGGCTAGCCGCCCCCTTTTGTGCTGGATACTTCCATTTGTAATGAATATATTGTTATTTTTATATCAAAAGTTTATGCTGATGCTGCATATAATATCATTTTACAATGGAGAGATTAAGGATATATAATACGTATGTAGTATTTCTTAAATATTTCTGCGGATTACTCATTATCACTAACACGGAAATAATTAATTCACCTTCAAATTTAGCTGTGAAAAGTCGGATAATTTTGACCAATATCGTCTTCTTAAAAAAAGATTAGTTTTATATAATTTTTTTAATAAAAAGTAATAACTCGACTATAGTGTTGGTAACATTTATATAATATCTTAAAAACTTTGTTTACTAGATAATATACATTATCTATATTTGTTAATACATGTTTGCTTTGTTTCTTGCGGGCTATGTGTGGTATACATATGTACATACATATATTCCTGCATTTCATAACCTCTTACACCAAACCATCAGTAGACTTTAACCAAATTCCATAAAATTTACAAAATCTCTTAGTTTACAAAACAATATCTCAATTTAATTATAGTAATTATATTTTTTAATAGAAATTCGAAGCCTAAAACGAAAACTCAAGATTATTTCTGAAAAAAGCAGGTACCACCTTTGCTTACAAATAGATATAAAACACCTTATTTAAAAATTTATTTTGTATGATCTCTATTATCTCTATTTTTTATTTAAATCAAAAATTTTTTTGCATAGATTTGGTTCAGACACTTTATCTATTACATATTTTAGCTTGTTGGACCAAAACGGAAGAAAACTTAATATATTGAACTCAATATATGGTAACCTCACTGTTACCAGTATGATTTTAGCCTTTTGTAGGAAGAAAAAAACATTATACAAGGTTCTAAAATTATAAATATTATCTATTTGAAGCAGAGTTCTAGTTAAATTGTTGGTAAAAAAAACCCAATTAATTCATAAATAAGAAACAAATTTGAAGTGAATCGAGCGGTTACCTATACCAGCTATGACATAACTATAATACTAATTTTTTTAATAAAAGTTATTTTTGCCATATTTTTTTTCGCATATATAGGTATATATATATATATATATATATATATATATATATATATATATATATATATATATATATATATATATATATATACATATATATATACATATATACATAATCTTATGTGCACGAATAAAATTTATTTGATATGTATTTTATTTGTAGTGTTGGTAACATTGACGAAATTTGTAGTTTCTTTGCCAATTTTAAATTATTTGTAAACATACAAAAGAAGTTAAAGTTATCAAATAAGTGTTATCTTGCATCAAATAAGAATATATTGTTAAAATCAAGCTACAAATTTCAATTGTGTTCATATTCAAATGATGGTACGATATGACCACAATCAACGGTAACATATTACATTTTATGACAAAGATTTTGATAAGTAATTTTTTTTATTATTCTTTAACTATAAAATTTAGTCATAACAACTTAAGTATTTATATATTATGGTTGGGAAAGCCCACACACAGGAGTATTGTGCAAAGTTCATAAATGTCTCAGATATGACCGAAAATTATGGTTTTTTATATTTTTATTATATATTTTTTTTAATGAAAATAATGGTTTTTTATATTTTTATTATATATATGTATATATATATATATATATATATATATATATATATATATATGTATATATATATATATATATATATATATATATATATATATATATATATGTATATATATATATATATATATATATATATGTATATATATATATATATATATATATATATATATATATACATATATATATATGTATATATGTGTATATAAACGTGAACAAAATTTAAAACTCTATAAAAAAAATCAAAAGTTTATAAACAAATTTCACAAAAGTATATTAAGAAAAACGGAAAATTTACCAAAAAAATTCTCCATGTACTTGTTTTCTTCGTAATTTATATTCAAATACTTGTGTTCAAACGATTGATGCTTCATACAATTGATATATTAATATGTTGAAATAATATCGAACTGATAAAAGTGAAACCTAACATTTGATATTTAAATAATCAAGACCATTTGATTTTGAGATAATTGTTAAAGCTTTTTATTATTGTTTATTTTTTTATATGCAATAAAAATTATCGCTTGGGAATTCACATTGAAACAGCAATAAAACTCTGATTTTTGTTTTAATATGAAATCCCAAATGAAAGTTTTTGTTTTAGTTTATTTACAAAAGAAGAAACTTATTTTAATTATTACTCTTTTATTCTAGATCCTGATTCATGGGGCCGTGTACCTGTCGGTCTTCTATGGGGGCATACTATTAGCATGGGTCAATTTGAAGAATGCATTGCTGCTACACGAATGATATCTGAAACTCATACAATACGAGGTCAATACTGTCTGGCTACGGTTCCCATAAAGGGCTTCATGAGCAAAATTAAGAATCCAAAAAAATTTAGTAGAGCTATCAGCTACAAACGTAAAGATCCCGAAGCTTTTCAATTGGGTGTTTGCGTACCTAAATCTTGCTCACCATCAAAAACCAATGAAATTCTGAAGGCAGTTATTAAAAAATATTATCAGCAGGATATTAAAGCTAACATGATTAGTGAAGACTTCTGTAAAATCGACGAGACCATTAAATTGCGTGGTATTGATATATTCGCCATGTGAGTGTTCTGAATTTTTTTTTTATTCAAAAATTAATTTTCAAAATTTTTTATAAATTTCAGTGTTTTCATCTGCTTTATTCTATTCTGCATGATTGCTAGTTCTATTTATGATTATATTCAAACCAAGAATGCAAGTAAGTTAATTTGGTTGAGTCTTCCATTTGCATGACACATCATTTTAGTGTATTATTTTTCTTGTCTACACAGAACCGAAAGCACCTTTGTTTTTGGCCTTTTCTGTTCTCACCAATGCTCCAAAAATTTTCACTGTTAAGAAAATTGACAATCCCAATGTTATTCACTGTCTTAATGGCATTCGCTGTATATCAATGATGTGGGTTGTGTTTGGCCATGGATACATGACTTTGTATGATTTACCTCATATCAATAGAAACAAAATCTACAATGTATGTTTCCTGAGATAATTAAATTTTAAATTCTTTAATAATGTTGTTTTTGTCATATATAATCAATATGTTCTATAGTGGGTTGAAACTCCTTATTCTATGTTAGTGCAAAACGGCACATTATGTGTGGATACATTCTTCTTCATGTCTGGCTTATTAATGCTATGGGGAGCCTTCCGAGAAATGGAAAAAAAGTAAGTAATATGACTAATATTTATACATATCATTTAAAATAAGCTAAAACCAGAAGAAAGCATTCATATGTATGTACATACATACTTACATACCTACATACATACATACACATTTTATTTTTAAAATGCTTAATTTATAAGCATGAAATATTAAATTAAACATTATTTTTACATTATTAACATATATCATTGTTATTTTTAATGAAATTTACCATCAACAAATAAATTTCATTTAAAATTGAATTATGACAATGTCAAATTTCATAACTTTAGTTTTATATAGAAGCATTTTTGAAACTAACTAGGTAGTACGCTTTTATTTCAAAACTCTGTTTTTATTTGTCTTAAAGAAATGATAAATAACTCTGTTCTTTTCAAAGTAATTTTAATATAATTTAATAAGAATGAACATTTTTAAAATAAATATAAAACGAACATAGTGCTATTTTAATATAGTTCGCTTTTGATTTAAATTTTTTTAATCAAGAAGAAACAATTTAACTGCTTATTTCACATTGTCGAACGAATTCTTTCTTGCCTCCAAACATATTTAAAACTAAAACAAATTTTGTAGATTGTTTTTGTTTCAAACGTATTTATACGAAAGAAATAACTCCATCGCCATTCTGAAATAGGTAGTAAAACTTAGTTTTTTTTTGAAATTAATAAATGTTTTTTTTTTGTGGTCAAGTATGTCTATATGCCTGCATTTCATTGGTTCTTACACCAAATCATCAGTAGACTTTAACCTAATTCCAAAATAACGAAACCAGCAGACTAATTGTATGAAGGTGGAAAAACAAAATAGATTTATATCGAATAAAATTTGTTTGTTGTGTTTTCTTGAATTTCGAATCCTATGGTTTTGCTTGTGTAATTCTCAATTAATTTTTGGGAGTTTATGTATAAGCTAAGAGGTTTTGTTATTTTGGAATTAGGATAAAGTCTACTGATGATGTGGTGTAAGAACCAATGAAATGCAGGCATATAGACATACTTGACCACATAACAAACAAAAAGCACTAATTTAATTGAGACAATATGTCGAATAAACGATTTTAAAAATTAATAAATCTATTTTAAAACAAATAGAATTACTACTCTTTAAAAAAAATCATCTCTGAAATAAAAACGTACATTTAAGTTTTAAAAATGTTTTTTGGTTCAGGGTATATACACACATAGTATATAGACCGATTTCAGTTAACTAAAAGCTAGTTCATGGTTGATAAGAGATGAGCACCACATGCCTCAAAAGGTAACTAATTTTCTATGGTAAGTGCTATTCAGTTTTTACATGCAATGTCCTACGAATGAGTCAGTACTCACTTGCTCTCGATGCACTAACCAGTTCAGCCAACGACCTCTTGTAATGTTTAGGTTCTTAAAAAAAATCTTCTCATCAATGCATGAGCTTTGAATTTAAAAAAAATCTAGTTCAATACATATCGAAAAGAAGTTATGTATTTCCAAAAACATCTCACTAACTTCTGCATCACTTTTGAGTTAGCCTTAACTTAGTTCAGTACTTATCGAGTAAAATCGGGTTGTAGAGAAAACAAATACTCTCTCACATCTGTATCATTAGCTCTATTATTCTGGGCACCGATTATCAAACATGAAATATTGATATATTTTATTCACAAGAAACAAAATAAGTCATGTACATAATAAACGAGTTTAAATATTGTTCAGCAGTTCATTTAATAAATACATTTCGTAATGAATTAATAATTGATAAAATACATTGCATCCAGTACTAAAAACATTTTATACCGGGCAGTCAAAACAAACCATGTTTTACAACTCTAAGCTATTTAGTGATCAGCTGTTTTAATAACTTGACACTTTTTCCTGAGAGTAAAATTTTTAAATTGAGCAAAATTTACTCATCTACTGGATTTTACTGGAAACGTAAACGAACAGACCTATTTTTGACTTACTTTTGAGTTCAGTTGTATATTACTAGGTAGTAAAAATCCGAAAGGAATCTTTTATATCCGTTGTAAGCATGTGTGTGCTAATATGTATTAATAATTTGTAATTTAAAATACATATGCAACATATAGAACTAATACATCAGTAATTTGTTAATAAATTTAATGTATTTTTAAACTCCTTAAAATAATTCTATCTTTCACTCTTCCAGTAAGGGTTATCTAAATATAAAGATGATGTATTTCCATCGTTATATCCGTTTGACTCCAGTGCTGGCTGTTGTCATTCTATACATTATGTCTTTGTACAAATATTCTGGCGCTGGTCCCATGTGGATGAGACTAGGAACCCAAGATAAACGTTGTGAAGACACGTGGTGGGCAACTTTGCTCTATGTTCAAAATTATGTGTTCCCTAATAAAATCGTAAGTGTTACAAACTTAATTATTTCATACAACCATGTGCACACGTCATACATAAATACATACAAAATTTCATTGCGACAACGGTAGGAACATTCCCGCGAACCCTAAATTGATCTTGGGAGAGCTGAGAGAACAAATGAAGAAATATGAGAAGATAGATAACTTGCTGTAGCTCTTCAATTCTCTGAGAAAAAGAGAAAAAAGGCTTTACAATGCCGAATCACTGTCTCCACTACCGAAATTAATTTTCTCAGTTCGTTGCGCAAATTGAGACAAAAACGTCATAGCGATAGTATCAGAAAAAAGCAATTAATCCCATAATTGACCATAGTCAGCCATAAACCTAGTGAAACTATTAGGCTAAATATTAGAATGTCTTGCATAGAATTCAAAATAAGTAAAAAGTTATTAGAGCCATGATTGATACACATTTATCATTGCATGGATACTTGCAGCATGTGGGTTCCAAGTCTTCAAAAACCTGCTCGGGGCTATCGTAAATCGTGCCAAATACCGTGATGAAGATTCTTGCGGCACACTAACATTTCGATTAGACTTGCCTAAGTATTTTAGTACATATGTATATTAAAATCGGGGTTAACGCTACCGTGGGTTTTTTGATGATTCCTTGTCGTAAAATAAAAATATATGTACATACATATTCGTCCATACATACACACACACATATATCACCCCTTTAATTCAACATTGTCATATCTCAAAAAAAGAACAAACTTAGAAAAATGCAATTAAAGTTCTTAAAATGTACGCTTTCGGATACGGTTGCGAAAAACATATCTTGCTTTAACTTTGGTTCAACTTGAGATATATATATACATAATTTCGAATATTTTAACATGTGCAAATAGTAGAGCATTTTTATTCAACTAACTAAAATTTTAAATTTTTTGAGATATGTACATACATATTGTTGTATTGAGGGAGCTATGTAGAAATATTCATAATTTTATGATTAATGAGCAATTTTTTTCTAGTGTGTAAGCCAATCCTGGTATTTGGCCGTCGACACCCAATTATATGTGTTTTCTCCGCTCTTCCTTATTCCCCTATGGAAATGGGGAAAGAAGGCGTTGGGCCCAATTGTAATTTTTTTGATTTTATGTATGGGTTGTACATTTGCAACATTTATGTACAACGATTTTACTCTCTTTCGTGTTCAAGACAACCACGTAGATTTGCGTCAACGCCTTACGTATTATCCAACACATACTCGTATTCCTACATGGTTGACTGGTGTTATCTTTGGTTACTTCTTGTTTACGAGAAATCGAGGTAGAAAAATTCCAATGAAACAGCATTGGGTTGTACTTGGTTGGTTGTTAGCGTTTGGTATCATGCTAACCGATTTATGGGGACCATATTGGCGTATTCTTCCTGAAAATCCCGATGCACCAATTTACGAAGGTGCATTTTATGAACCGCTTAGTCGTATTTCCTGGGCTTTCGCTATGGGGTGGATCGTGTGGGCTTGTTATAATGGTCATGGTGGTGTTATTAACGATTTCTTATCGTGGGGATTCTTTACAGGATTCAGTCGTTTGACATATTGTATGTATGTCATTCATAGAATTGTTCAATTGGTAAATGCAGCACGTTTGCAAACGGACACTCACTTTTCTGATTACGATGCTGTAAGTATCTTTTTTCTCTTAGGGGTCAATTTACAAGGGCTGACTCTAATTATACATACACATATTTTATTTGATATATTTCAGATTCTGCGTTGGTGGCATGATTTTGGAATAACTTTGACGATTTCTATCTTTGCCACTTTGGCTTTTGAGGCACCCATTTTGGGTATCGAGAAAGCAATTTTTGGCCGCGGTGTCGCTAAACCTAAATCTACCGAACAACCTATCGTAACAACTGCAATTACCGAAGTAGTTTCACAAGAAAATCCTAGCAAGGCCTAATCAACTAGTCTTACATATATTCCATGAACAATTTACTGACAAAGCTCATTTCACTTAAGTACAAATGTGTTAGCGCAGTTATTTTATTTATTTCAACCAACTTTCTTACAAATAAAATTTAATCGTAGTTTTATTTAAATAGTCGTCAAACCGCTTTATCCAACCTAAATGCTTCGTTTTAAGACGATGCTCCATGTAGAATAACAAGGTGTATGTTTCGATAACCTAAAAAAAATTTAAATCCTACAAATGCTTGCATGCACACATACAGAAGTGCATGCTTACGCTTCTTTCACTCTTTTATTATCAATCAAAGTACATACATACAACAATTTTTGCGCAAGAACAGCTGTCTCGCAACATTTTTTCTCATTCCAAAGTTTTAAATAAATTCGATTAATGCTTATTTTTTCATAAGAAAGAGAAAAACTTTAATACGAGGTATGTTAAAAAAATAAGGTGAATTTTAAAATATCACGGGCAAAGTATATTTGATTAACCTACATATCTTTCATGTTGGAACACCTATCTCCAAAGCCTGTTTTATTTGCGAGTCATAAAAATTATTAATACCTATTTTGCATGTCCGGCGACTTTCTGTTGGCGAAAAAAATTTCGGAGTAGAAAATAAAAAAAAAAAAAATTTTTTTTTGATACTATTAATTTGCATTTAAAATCTAATTTTTATGCATTTATTTGAAAGTTCTTATAACCATTAATTTTTCAAAGTTTAGTGAGAGCAAGTGATATTGACATGAAATTAAATTATTTGTGTGTTACAAAGATGTGGAGCTAAGCAAAAGCAATGCAACAAAGAACATTTTCGATATGAATCCATAATTTTTTAGTGGACAATGAAATACATTTATAAAATTTAGGAATATTTGAGTTATTTCCGAATGCTAGCTATGATATGATCCGAGTCCTGGGGTGTTGCTCTGTAATGCGATGCGAAAGGAATTGCTTTCGCATTTCAATGTAAAGAGCATACAAATGCGTTCAGTTTATCATTCGCATCGCACTACAGAGTAACCCCTCTGGTTAATCTCGTAACTCGAAAATAAACTATTGTAGAAAACGAAATTGAAGATTTGAATTCAATAACGACAGAAAGAGATGATTAAAATCATAAACATGTACTGTATCTGATAAGATTTTTATTCGTTTACGTGTTTTATATTTACATACAACTTTAAAAAATATATGTATATTTTCGTTATTTAACAATCAGTCAAGATTTTTTACTATATTGATTATGGTTGTTATTGTTATATATAGGACTACAATTCGGACAAATACTTTTATAAAACCCCAAAGTGCCACACTGATGACACTTCGGTGATGGTTTATTCATACTGCGTAATTTTGACGCTAACGCCTTGTTCGGTGTTTTTCCATTAATAGGAGCAATTAATTTCGTCGTCAATACAGGATTTATACACTTCTCAGCTGCATTACTTAAAACAGTAGAGCTTGTAACAATTGGTAATGTGTCCGTCACAGACATGGACGTAGTAGCAAGTTGATTTAATAATATTGGTATTGTTAAAAGGCGTTCGGTAAGTGGAGTATTTGGTGCAGATATACTGGATTTCGATATGTTTGTTGGTAAGGATTCTGCAGTCACGTTACTTATTTCACCTTGCGAAATATTATCGTTTATGCCCACTTGTGTCTGCATAAATCTTTCTGGAAACATTTCCATGTATCTAGCCTTTTTTAAGCATGTTTCTTTTGTATGATTAAAACGGCGACAATATGTACAACGCTTCTTTAATTTTTTTGTTGCTTTTATTTGTGTTTCATTTCGCTGGTCTGTAGATTTGTTTGATTGTTTTGAGACATCTACATGATAGCCTAAAAGATCGATAGTTGTGTCACAAGTCGATGGTTGCGTAGGTACCGTAGAAGCACCTTGATTATTACTTATTGCACTCATATTCATTTCAGACTCATCTATTATGTTATTAATTTGATTCATTATATCGGTATCAATTTCGAAATTTTCTTGACTAGAATGCAGAATATTATTTATCGTTGAAGTTTGAGCATCGTTAGGTAAAAATTCTTCTTGCTGTACTGGACATGTCTCCTCTTTAATGTTTTGAGGCATTAGATCTTCCGTTCGTCTCACTTTAATAATAGAATCTTTTTCGAAAATGGCACCGCTATTTGCAGATGAAGTATTAACAACCGCAATTTGATCTTGCTCCTGATTAACTAAACTATTATCAGTTTCAGATAAATCTGCTTTTGATTCTAAGATTATTTCTGATCCAGAAGCTGCATTGTCCGATGTATCAACACTACTTAGGTTTCCCAATTTTATTTGTTCTTTCAACTCCTTAATTGTGGTAACAGTTGCAAGTTTTATTTTATCCTGCATATCTTTTGGCAATAAAGCGTATATTATTTCCAGTTTATTCTTTTCTTTTAATTCTAGTTCAGATAATTCATAAAACAACTCAATTTTATCATCTATAAAATCGTCCTTGGATTCATAATCGTCGTAATGGTGACTTAGTATTTCCGTATAAACTGCATTGCCTGCTCGTTTTTTAGAATATTGATTTTCTAATAGTACCAGAGCTTCTGACCAACTGCTTATATTCACTTTTCTACGTAACCACCAGTCGGAAGCGTGATCAATTAAAAGATATTGCAATTCCCGTAAAGCTTGTACATCAGATATACATTTTATTCGTTTGTAATACTCAATGTATTCAATAAAGCGATGGACTTTTTCCTCACTGTATTCTCCAGAAAATCGAGCAGGGCAGTCCAACAATGTATTGAAATCCTTAATTAATTTTTTTAGAATTGAATTAATACTAGTGGTAATGCTATCCATTGTTTCATTTGCTAAAATAAAAGAATAATTCAAACGTTAATATGCATATATAAAAAGTATAATTTAAAAAAAGCACTCCAAAAATACTCATGAAATATAGGTATTATTGGATTATTATTACCTTGATTCACTAATATTTGTACTCAAACTTTTACATTCATATATTTTTATGTTACAATAATAATGTATACGTGCTATTAATTCTGAATTATAGTAAACAAGCTATTGACAGCTGTATGAGATGCCACATTTAATTTGCTCTCATTGCGGCAGCTACCAGCTTACCATACAAAATTATCTAAATAGGCAATACAAAAAAGTTAGGGGGGTATATTTTTATATGAAAACAACGATTTTTGTTGATTATCCTTTTGATTATGTATAACAAAAAATTCAATTTCATATGCCTGTTACAATGAAGTGAATTCTTCGAAAATACTTTTATATACTGGTTATGCTATTATCATGGAATATATACAATGTGATTTCAATATGTCGTTATCTGTCTGTATTTATTTCAATTTATTTCTAATCCATAGAAATACAAATTGATACCTTATAATTATATATATATATATATATATATATATATATATATATATATACATATATATATATATATATATATATATATATATATATATATAAATATATATATATATATATATATATATATATATATATGTATATATATATATACATATATATATATATATATATATATATATATATATATATGTATATATATATACATACTTATATATATATATATATATATATATATATACATATATATGTTGATTTATTTTTATTGACCTTATCAGTTTATTGTAATATTTATCAAGCTTCCCTACAAGAACACTACCGAACATTTGACTAGTCATTTGTTTGATAGTGCTGAGGGCTTAATACCTCATTGCCTATACAAAACTTGCTATCATTTTCTTAAGGGCAATATGAAAAAACTGATGTATACAAATGTATACATGTGAGCTTGCATCTCTGTCGTACTTATTAATTCTGCCGCCATTAGAAAATATTCCTCACCTGCTCACTCTAGTGCTTTTTTGTATACACATATGTTTCATCATTTGATTGCTCAGTATTGAAGAATCAAATGACTACTCAAACCTGACAACTCTGTTATGTTTTGTTTATATTCCTCATTGAAAATAAAAAAACATTTTATCAAATTATATTAAGAATTTTATATTTAAATAATTATAAAGCAAATAAATAGTATTTTACAAACTAATATATTACAGTTTATCTAGTTAAAATCTAGTTTTTGTACCCGTACTTTACGTCTGTGGCCGTACAATGTCGTGCTGCAAAGGAATGAAAATGGCTAAAATTAACAAAAAACAAATACCATTAATTAATCCAACAAGGTTTACCTGCAATGATATTATTTAGCTTCACCTTCATTCTTTGAGTTTTTGATGAGCATCTTGGACTGTCCTTTGTTTACCTGGATGGTGAGTTCTTCACTGACACTCCACTCTCCCGGAAACATTTTGGAAATCAGTAATGGCTGTAAAAATAACTTATTATTGCAATTGTTGTATGTGCATTATATAATATACTTACATGTCTTACTTCACTAAAGGTTCAGGATTTCTTTCCTGATCTCAAATAATTATTTATGTTTTATTTCTTTTCTATAAGAAAATATGAAATGAAAACAAATTAAAATCAAAAAGTATCGTCAAATGTCAGTCGCATGTTCAAGTGTGTTAGTGAAAATGTTTTGTGTGTATTAGTTTCAGTCATTCATTTCTTGTAGGGTTGTGGTCGTTTTTTATAATGTATTATTTCTTATAATTTTTATTCGATATTTCGTTAACAGCTTGTTAACATCTTCAGGAAATAAAAATTAATTTTTATTTCCTGAAGATGTTAACAAGCTGTTAACGAAATATCGAATAAAAATTATAAGAAATAATATATTATAAAAAACGACCACAAGCTTGATAAATATTACAATATATACATATATATATATATATATATATATATATATATATATATATATATATATATATATATATGTATATATATATATATATATATATATATATATATATATATATATATATTAGAAACCATTGGATCCTATACTAACCTTGGTATATATAAAGTGGCAGTACTGCGGCAACAAACACATTGCACAAACAAATTGGATTTTGGTTTATATAAAGTCATGGCCCGCATGCGTCAACTGGTGACTGTTTTGACAGGACACTGTAGCTTTGGGACTCATGCTAGGAGGATGGGTCTAACATTCAACGACTATTGCAGAAGCTGCAATGATGAGGAGGAGGAAGAAACTGTCCTCCATCTTCTGTGTCAGTGTCCTGCCCTCGCTAATGCAAGGGTAGCGGCGCTGGGCTCCCGATTCCTGTCAGACTTAGACAGCCTGGCAAACATGGAGCTTTCAGGGATATCATCCTTCCTCAGGGGTACAGGATGGTTTGAAACGGCGGAGGACATCCCTTAAGAGGTCCTCTGCTTAAGGGCATCACAAAGGGACCGAATTGACGGACCCAAGTGGATTGTCCCGCCAGGGACAACGGCTCTCTAACCTAACCTAACCTAAAGTCATGGCCCACGTCCAAATTGATAGTACTAAAATACATTAAAGTGCTGCACACATGCACAATTACTGGGGACGCCCACATGTGTATACAAACACAAAGAGCAATTGTTGTACACAAAACTTGACATCAATGTAGCTAAGCAATAGTTGTGCAAAAAACTGTCATCAGCCGTAGCGCTGCCACCTTATATTTGTTTCACCATGGCACTACCTGGCAAACCCATGTTAATGTTCTCGGCGACATCTACTGCAGTGTAGTCGAGACACTAAAAAGTTCTTCAAAATGACAGCTGTCAAGGCGATTTTCCTTTCTTTCCGGTGACTGCTCCACAGAAGACGCTGAAGTATGTATAATTCTTGAAAATATCATTAAATATCATTACAATCATTAAAGTAATATGTGAAAAGACTTGCAAATTATTTTTAATACAGTAAAGTGAATAAATAGTAATCGCTTTTGTTCATAATGCTAAAATCAAAGACGGCTAATTCCTACTTCATAGTAGGTATTGGAGGCTAATTACAATTGATTCAATACGTTGTGAATAATTTTCAAGATGCTTCGTATGTAAAAACAATAAAATAGTATCAATGATAATAAATTGTCTATACCGGTAATAGTGAAGTAAAGTGAATTGAATCATTAAAATTATATATGTATGTATATAGCTATGTGTAAATGACTAATTTGTATTATTGTTTATCGTTTCAGAATGTTTATGCCAAAGGCTCATCGTGTCGCTATCTACGAATACCTCTTCAAAGAGGGAGTTATTGTAGCAAAAAAAGATACCCATGCTCCTAAACATCCTGAGCTTGAGAGCATTCCTAATTTGAACGTAATCAAAACAATGCAATCCCTACATTCTCGTGGATTGGTTAAAGAACAATTCGCTTGGTGCCATTATTACTGGTACCTTACAAACGAAGGCATTGAATTCTTGCGCAGTTACTTGCACTTGCCTCCTGAGATTGTTCCTGCGACTCTTAAACGTCCTACCAGACCTGAAACTGTTCGACCCCGGGCAGCACCAAATACCCGTTCAGGTGATGTCGGAACTAAGACCGGAGAAGATCGCTTATCTTACAGGCGTGCACCTGGTGGTGCTGATAAAAAGAGCGATGTAGGCGCTGGTGCCGGCGATGTTGAATTCCGTGGTGGCTTCGGTCGTGGTCGTCCTCAATAAATAAGTTAATTCGGACATGGCTGATATTCAACCTCCTTGTTTACTATAATGTCTTATTAATTAAAACGAAAATGATAAAGTAAAAAAGAAAAGGCAGTGCATTTGTTATACCACTAGTGTTTTAAAAGTGATATTAATCCATGTGAATCTAAATACGCTTTGATAGGAATTAAACGTATATAGTACCTCTATATTGACATACAATCGCATTTAATATTTCGAATCTCGATTTCTGTTTTTTTTTTTTTTAACAAAATAAGTTATCTAAAATATATATGAACCGGGCTTTGTCTAAATTAGTGCATTTCACGAATTTTGTTCGTTGAATTCGGTAAATGTTTTCAAAAGTCGATTTGCGAAAAATTTATTAAGATTCGAAACATGCTTTCGTATTACAGACTAGGTTCCTATAATTTTCGCTTATAAAACTACTTTCTACAGTTTTTTGGAAAATATCCTAATTCCAAGCTATATGGATGTATGCTCAAGAAGTCACAAATTCGTACGTGCAAAATTTAGTTTGCTAAGTCCTACAGGAGAAAGGTATACGATTACATGTAAATAAAAGTTTATATCGCGATAAAAATCTTCAAAAATGAGATTTAAAAAAAACTGCCTTGTGACATTACGAGGACAACAAACAAAAAGTTTTAGTTGGTGTATAGTCGCATAGCAGCCCTGAATCAGTTAACATCAAGTCTGGTAATTATTTTTTAAGTGCAACCGGCAGACCACTCTCCGAGTTTTGCGTCTCACTCACTAGATAATTTCGACACCTCAGCTAACTATAGATTTACGGTTCTTCTGAGCAATTTTCCAATAAAAATAAACGTAACGCATTTTGCGAAGTGAATACGGACCGTCATTTCATATAAAAATAAGAAATGAATTCTGCGTAAACTCTTCGTGTTTTACGGTACGAAACGGAAGTGAATTTGCATAATGGAAACGAACTGATTTAAACCTAAAAGTCTGTTTACGTGCCGCTTTAGCGATACGAAAACGGACCGCTTTAGTGTTACGTAAAAGTACTACTTTAGCTTAGCCTTGGCGTACTACCAATGCATTCAAATTACTACTTTTTTCTAATTCTTTTCTTCAGGACTTAACGTTTACGGTGCATTTAAGTATCGCGAAATCGGCTCGTTTTCGTAGTTTTGTATGAAAAAATGAATTCGCCAGCGCACTGTGGGGTTTTTGATACCAAAAATGGGAATTAATTGGAAAATTAAATTTAGGAGAACCGAATAAATTTTATGTAGTCGGTAAAAGTACACAATATTCCACATCACTAGTGCAAACATTTTGTTTTTGACAACTACCGTTATGCCACTATACAATTTTAAAGTTAATATAAATTTCAACTTTCGGTGTCTTTAAAATTAGTTTTGAGTGTTTTCCAAAGTGTTAATTAAAAATATTTTAATTGAACCTTCAACCTCAGGTTAGTAAGATTAATTTATGTTTTTTGTTTTTATGTGTAATTTGAGTTATTATGTTTAATTAATTTTCACGCGTAAGCCTATAAATTAGTGAATTTCGGGAAATATGTCGATAAATAGTTGTGAATAAAGCCAAAATAAGAAAAAAAAAACCATTTCGGTTCTAAAAATTTAAACGCTTTTGAAAATATGTATGAAAAATTTGTCTGCACATTTTGAAATAAAATTCAAATGTATTGTTGCACCTACATATAAAAAACCAAAGTATATCTATATCAAGTATATGCAAGAGCCCAGCTGACTAAAATTTTTTTCAGTTTTTACATGAACGTATGTCAAAATTTGTTTACTTATTTAGTGAGCCATATTTGTTTATTCGTTGAAAAAATAATTTTATAAAATTGTGAAAAACATTATTAATTCAACAAAAGTAGCAAAAAAGAATTGTTGTGGAAAAGATTTTTGTGAAAAAGTGTATTGTTTAAGAAAAGTAACAAAAAGAAATTGTTTTAAAAAAGTTCTATGCGAAAAGTATTTAAATTTTTGGAAATAATTGTGAACAAAACAAAATATAATAAAAGAAAATTTCTGACATAAGATATTAATTTTACACAAACAAAATGTACGGTGGTGTTTGTAATTTTATGTTGTTGTACTCTTGCGACTACTTGATATTGATATACTTTGTAAAAAACCAACTTTTTATAAAAAGCAATACAAACATTAGTGTTATTATTGCTTTTGTTTTCATGAGAGCTTGGGTTTAATTATTAAATTAGACTAGATAAAAACATATTAAAAGAAGAAGGGGAAAACAATAATAATTTTAAACAATAATAGCAACAAAAACAATAAGTAACCTACATAAGCTAATATTACAAAATTGGATCAAGTTTTTGTCATATGGGAGCGCTCAAGGTAAATCTGTCTTGGGAGCGCTTTAGTAAATGCGCATGTGTCAAGGTAGATTTAGCAGGTACTCTCACTAGTACAACAATTAACAAAACCAAAAACCACACGTATTTCGTTGGTAGATAATTACGAGCTTAGGTAAAAATTACGATAGAAGAAGCATTATTAACAAGGCAGATTTAAGAAAAAAAAAACATTTTATGTAGCTTGTAAAAAGCTTTTGACAGTAGTTCGACACGTACCAGAGCAAATTTAATAGACAGCTGCGCTACTGAGAATACCTGGTAAATCTATCAATATATGAATTTGCCTTCTGCGCAGCGATAGAATATGTTTTTTGCTATACATTTTGACGTAGACCAAGACCACACAAAGAAAATCGAATTGGTTGTTATAATGTATTTGTTGTCGTAGTACTGCCAAATTATATTTGTGTCACCATGCTATCACCTTGTATTTGTGTCTGCATCATTCCAAAAATATTCGCACGAAAATCATAAAGTATTTTATTGTGTTGGAGCTGTCAAAGTTTATATCGAAATGCAGTCAAACGACTTTCCCGTAAGTATTTTAACAGTTAGCCGTAGTGAAGATATTCTATTCCGCAAATCATGTTCATTTCTTCTGATAATACACAGCTGAATTTTGTGATACATACATACATATCTGTGATACATATCACTAAATAACAAACAAACAAAAAAAGTGTGTTACTCCTGGATAAGTTTTAAATATATTAATAAACATACATATTTTATATACTATTTGTAAAAAAATAAATATAACCCAGAAATGCCTGTCGATAGTAGAAGCATTATAGAAGCAATATCCGTATTGGCTAATGACAGAAACATACGAATGACTGTTAGGCAATCTGGAAAAGGAGCTGCAGTGTGTGGTGCATGTAGCTTTGTTGGTGGGTTGATTTTAGGCCCAGTCGGTTTGGCAATTGGTGGAGCCGCTGGAAGCCTGATGGCCTATAATATGACAAAAGGTAATTCATTAAAGCGGATTACTGTTTATAAGTGATTAATTTTGCACCATTAATCAATTCCTTAGGTTCATTTCGTCCCTTAGGTGATATCATTACTAATGACCTTACTGACAGACAGAAAAAGGATCTTATTGAACATGTCACTAAGGCAGTGCGATGTGTTGAACCCACCGATTTGCTTATGTTATTATCATTAATTACTAACAATGGTGCTATACAGAAGACTGTCCTGGATGCAGTTGTCCGTTTTGTTTCAAAAGAGTTGGGTTTACAAGCTTTAACATGTTAGTTACGCGTACATTTTATTTCTCCTTAGTGAACTAATTTTAATGTCTTTTTGAAAATATCAGTTTATGACGGTCTTAAAACCAACAACTTCATTAATAAAAAGCAAAACATTGAAAATTAACCATTTCAAAAATTTATAAAATAAGAATATTGATAAAACTTTTGTTGTATTTTTAAGAGTTTTCTAAATCGGGGTATCAATAAAAATAGTAACTTTATATTTTATTAAATCTTTTTTTTTACTGCCAATCAACATTAACTTGATCCCAGTCTTCTACAAACGGTTGGTCTATAGTCTCAATCATTAAACCACAATATATACAATCAGCTGCTATAATTTCCTCAATCTCTTGCTTTAGTTTTTCACGTCTCTCTTGAGAAGCATTTGAATTCTCGCCCATCGCGGCTGATTGGGTTAACATCGTTTCCAGTTGCTGTTTCAGCATAGTTAATTTTCGGCTTCTTTCAGAGCAAAGCAATGGTACTACCAATTTTTCTAAGCAATCTGCATGGAATTTATGACTACAACCGAATATAAAAAATGGTTTAACCAGTAAAAATGTATCACAATTATTACACATATCATTTGCATCTATCCGTATGCAGTCTTCACGAATATTTTGCAAGTCGTTGCGCACTCGGTCAGCTTGCTTGGAATACTCTTCCATATCATATTGCAGCTCTTGAATTTTTTTGTTATATTCCTGTGAAATTAAAACATAAAATTTCCATATTTTGTATAAAAAAATTAACAGGATTGAGTTTACCTTTAAGGATTTACAAATAGGTTCTTTGAAGTCATCTATTTTTTCGAAATCGGAAAAAAATGGCAACAAATCTTCTATTTTAAGGAGTTCACATTCTTTTAAAAGATCTAGAGCCTTTTTTACGTCATTTTTGTCCTTAATTTCATGGCAAGCTATGTGGAGAAAGTGCAAGCAGAATTTTAGTTTTTTGTTCCATGAGATATAATCAACCATAACTGCATCTATATTATCTATCTATCTATATATGTATATGTATATATATATATATATATATATATATATATATATATATATATATCTATATATATATATATATATATATATATATATATATATATATATAACTATATATGTATGTATATATATATATATATATATATATATATATATATATATATAACTATATATGTATATATATATATGTATATATATATATATATATATATATATAACTATATATGTATATATATATATATATATATATATAACTATATATGTATATATATATATATATATATATATATATATATATATATATATATATATAACTATATATGTATATGTATATATGTATATATATATATATATGTATATATATATACATATATGTATATATATATATATATATATATATATATATATAACCATATATGTATATATACATATACATATATATATATATATATATATATATATATATATATATATATATAACTATATATGTATATATATATATATATATATATATATATAAACATATATATATATATATATATATATATATATATAAACATATATATATATATATATATATATATATATATATATAAACATATATATAACCATATATATATATATATATATATATATATATATATATATATACATATATATGTTATTAAGTTTTTTTATTTAACACATTGTTATCACAATACTAATATATAAATGAAATTTATTTGTTGGTGGTTAAGCAAATGTCTATATGCATTTCATATAGACATTTTTAACTTTTCAAAACTGTGGTTAAAGTCTACTGACGATTTGGTAAAGCACCAATGAAATGCATATAGACATTTGCTTAACCACCAACAAATAAATTTCATTTATATATATACATATATATATATACATATATATTTAATTTTAAAATAGAGAGGATGCTTTTAAAAAATGTTTGTATGTATTTGAATATAACATGTTTATACATATATGTATATGTACATATGTAATGCGTGCAAAAACTTGTAGTTTTAGATAACTCAGTCTCATAGACTTACCTATTTTTAACCATAAGTTACTTCTTAATTCCTCGTCTTTTGGCTTAGATGCAGTCTCTTTACCCAATGTTAGATCGAACTCCAGTGCTAAATCGACAGCCGCTGACCACAATTCTAATAAACAGTATAAAAATACGGCAGCGTTTTTTGCCTTAAAGTCCAAACAAACGCTCAAAGCGTAATTAATATCATAGTGAACCAAGGTACTATCGGTACCTTCATTTTCTAAATATTTCATAACTTTTTCTGGTTGATGTTCACAGTATAAGCGCAACAGAAAGTTATGTATAGCTTGATTAGTTTCTCCTAAATTATAAATAGCATATTCCAAATATTTTGTAATTTCAGATATATGTAAGGGGCTATCGATAGCAATCAATGTTGGAATTAATTTACTAATTTCAAACTTACGACCTTGAGACATCAAAAGCTCTATTGTTTCTTTAGGCTTTTGCTCAATAAGAAGAGGACAATATTGATAATACAAATCAATGTTCTTTTGTTTTCGCAATATATGAAGAGCGTCGAGATATTTTTCAGCTCCTATATGTTGTTCGATAACTTCCTTGTAGTCTTCATTTGCAATGGCAAATTGTGCAAGATTATGAGGATCAGCGTGTTGTGATATTAATTGCTGTATATTAGCGCGATTGGCTCGCACGCATTTTATTACAGAAAAATGTTGCATAAAATCGTCGTATTCCTTTTGCCATTCTAATTTTTCCTCTTTGCGACGTTCAGGAAAGTTGATTTGTGTTAAATATAAATCAATAAGCCATACTACCATCATAAGAATTGTTTCGTCAGCATTGGTTGGTAGTTTATCTAATTTTTTCTTTACATAAGTAACAATAGGTCTTTTATCCTGTAAATCTATAAATTTAAGGCAGATTTCTTCGAAGGCTAATTCAGTATCGGCATAAATATGAGCGGCTTCGAGATATTTCTTATCTTCAAATGCTTTAATCGCTTTAGTTTCCAAAACCTTATTGAGACTTTCACTATCGATTGCGTGGATTTCAGCCATTTCGAAGAGACCGAGATTTAAGTAAATTTGCCAAATGTTACGATGCTCATTGGCAATTTTGAAAGTAAATATCATTTTTTCTGTATAAAAGAAAATATTTCCGGTAAATGGGTCTCTTAATATATTCAGAAGTTTCCCCATTTGTTCGTGAAAGTATTCTTCAAAAATAATAGATTGATTTAGCAGACATATGCCTGTTATATGATCATGGTACATGAGTAATACGTGATATTCTGTTAAAACGAATGCTTTGGGAACATTTAGACGTTTCTCTTCAAAAGATAAATGTTTACGTTGTTCTAAATCCTTGAAAAGCGGTATAATATCATCACCATGCAAAAATTTCTCATCCGTAATAAAATTTTGTGCCACCTTTATTCGAATTAATTTTTTTTGTTAAAATTCTAAATAAATGTTCAATTTAATACCTGGCCGTGTCTTAATCCTGAACCACATAACCAACCCCAGTTGTTAGGGAAGCTTTCATTAGCATGTCCATAAAATCCCAATATTGAATAGTTTAAGTCTGTTTTGACCATTTGATAGCCATGTGACTGTGTGCCATTAATGTAACTGTTGAAGATTGTTTGAAGAGATTTTTCTTCTGATCGTAGGGTTTCTTGGAATGTAAAAATACAATCTGGCGATGAAATAACCACAATATACTGATTTGTATTCGGTACTTTATTGAACTCTAATCCAGTTATAGGATATTTTGGCCGTCCTAAGCCCAAATCATAAACCTGGAAGAAGTTATATGACAATTTAAATAATGTATCTAAAAATAATAATTTAATACAATTTATTTAAATTTAAATTCACAAAGTGAATTTGCAAAGTATTGGTGAACAGATGCCTACGATGGATTCAGACCATATGTTGACGATGTTATTAACCCGCATTTTTATCCGGTACTGTGACTTACTGTACATATATATTCAGGCTATGATGCACTTACTCTCAATGGATTGTATTGTGGCAGATGTATATATTCTATCAAAATCAGTTAAGCCCTGGTTTTCGAAGAAATTTAGTACCTACATTAATAGCTACTTTGTTACTTTAATGGTTTCCTTGAAAATTGTAATATAAAATTTTCAAGAAAACGATATACTTATAGAGCTCATGTAAAAATTTGACATCACATTCGAAACTCATTCCCTCAAAAACTAGTTACATCTTGTTTTCTGATATAGAATTGGTTAGGTTATGTTTAAAGTCTTTCTCTCTTCTGGATTCCTTTGTGGCAAACTGGAGCAGAGCACCTGCTATGGACTGTCCACCACCACGTCAAACCATTCCTTAAGAAAATATGTATAAAAAATGCTTTTGCCTCTATTGAACATTTTTAATTTTTGGATTTTCTCTCTTGAGAGGAACTAGTGCGATATGTATGTATGGATATCAAAATCAGTTGGGTAGTTTCAGGCACACATACCCATATATACACACATTTATAGCTATATTCATATATATATATATATATATATATATATATATATATATATATATATGTATATATATATATATATATATATATATATATATATATATATATATATATATATATATATATATATAATGTATATATATAAATATATATATATATATATATATATATATATATATATATATATATATAAATATATATATATATATATATATATATATATATATATATATATGTATATATAAATGAAATTTATTTGTTGGTGGTTAAGCAATGTCTATATGCATTTCATTGGTGCTTTACCAAATCGTCAGTAGACTTTAACCACAGTTTTGAAAAGTTAAAAACCTCTTATCTTATGCATATACTTCCGAAAACCATCTGAGAATTCACAACTTGTAAATTACAAACTATTTTCAAAAATAACAACAGAACAAGAACATAGGCTTGCAACTCATACAAAACTAAACCAACAAATAAAGTATGTTCGATATGAATCTATTTTATTTTTCTACACCTTTAAACAATCAGAAATCCATTGGATAACAAGAAAAGTATTTATAAGGCAAAATGAAAAATAAAATCTAAATCAAACTGTTATGAAAACTTTTTATTTGACACATTGTTGTCACAATACTACTATATATAAATGAAATTTATTTGTTGGTGGTTAAGCAATGTCTATATGCATTTCATTGGTGCTTTACCAATTTAAAGTCTACTGACGATTTGGTAAAGCACCAATGAAATGCATATAGACATTGCTTAACCACCAACAAATAAATTTCATTTATATATAGTAGTATTGTGACAACAATGTGTCAAATAAAAAGTTTTCATATATATATGTATATATATAAATATATATATATATATATATATATATATATATATATATATATATATATATATATATGTATATGTATATATATATATATATATATATATATATAAATATATATATATATATATATATATATATATATATATGTATATATATAAATATAAATATATATATATATATATATATATATATATATATATATTTCAGTAGCACTATTTTTGAGTGCAAAATGCAAATTGTACAACTCTTACATTCTCAAAATACTTTAAAAAAACATAGCATTGCAAACGGGACAAGAAATGGAAGTCATTTTTGGCAGCATGTGGAATAATTGAAAAATTAGCGAATTTAGTCGTATTTTTTAGGAGCAAATTTTTTTTAAATATAATAGAATAATAAAGCTTGCTTCATAAAGTTATTCCTTGCCAATAGCTTTTATTATTAACTCTTTCAGGTTAGGTGGTTAGTTATCTAACCACTTATTGTTGCTTGCTTAAAACATGTTTTCGTGCCACCTATTGACAAATTATTAAATAAGTAAATTTTTAAAGACATCGTTAATGATTTGTTGCGAGACTTTGTCGGCAGGGTGCACTGGCTATATTTATATATTTATTTAAACTTGGGGCATCCCCTTGGTTTTTCAACAGGTTGGTTGTGATTGAAATAAAGAAGCATAGAGTGTTTATTATTAAGCGAAATCAGTGGTATTTAGTTATTTAGTACCTATTTTTTTGTTTTGTGTTAACATATATATGTAAAAAGAGCATAATATACAAAAAATAATGTAAGTAATATGGTGGTTAGTTTACTAACCACTGTGACTATAGTACATTCTAAATAATGTGTTTTCCCACATAATTTTGTGTTATGTATATACTTAGAATGCCGCGCATATTCCATGAACAAGATATCGTAGATATTTTGTATGAAGATATACCTTCTGATGGTGAAAGTGTGTGTAGTTTCAAATCAGACGATGAAAGAAATCATTACCAAGAAACCGATCTGATGGTACTCGGTGATATACCTTTAGGACTGGAGCCAGATATTGATGATTATTTTGACTCGGATGATGATATACCTTTATCCAATTTGTGTACTACTTCTGATAGTCAGTTACCTACTATGAGCTCCGCTGTGGTGCAACCAAAGTGGAAAAAAAATTTCAGAATGGAAGAGCCGTGTGAATATACAGGAGGCGGAGGTGTTCCAGATGATATAGTAGAAGTAGAGAATATAACACCAACAAAATTATTCCGTTTATTTTGGACAGCAAACTTAGTTGAAACAATCTGCTTTCAAACAAATCTATATGCAACGCAGAAAGGAGCATCTTTTACACCCACTACACCTGAAGAAATTGAAGTATTTCTTGCTTTGAATTTAGTGATGGGTATAAAAAAATCGCCCAGCTATAAAGATTACTGGTCTTCTGCCCCTGACATGAAGGACTTGTACATATCTTCCTTTATGCCACTCAACCGCTTTGGATGGCATCTGAATAATTTACATTTGAATGACAATGTCCTAATGCCCAAAAAAATCGATGATAATTACGACAAACTTTATAAGATAAGACCTATGCTAGATGTACTAAAAATAAATTTTAATCAAAATTATCACGCACCAGAAAAAGTGGGTATAGATGAGAGCATGATAAAGTTCAAGGGTAGAAATTCCATCAAACAATATATGCCAAAGAAACCAATCAAACGAGGATATAAAGTTTGGATGATGTGTGCTGAGTCCGGATATTGTTTAGATTTTGAAATTTATACTGGAAAGGATGGTGAAAAGATACAAACTGATCTAGGAGGAAAAGTTGTTCGAAAATTTTGCATGAATTTGAAATCAAAAAATCATAAAGTATTCTTTGATAACTATTTCAATAGTTATCCTTTGCAAGTAGACTTGTATAAGGACAATATATTGGCCTGTGGCACTGTCAACTCAAATCGAAAATTTCTACCACAACTGAAAGAGGACAAACATCTAAAACGAGGAGAATATGATTACAGGGTCAGTAATGAGAATGTGGCTTTTCTAAAATGGAAGGATAAAAGATCAGTTTTTATTCTCACCAACAACATAGATCCAACTCAGGCAAATGTTGTTACTCGTAGAGAACGCAACGGAGAGCTAAATGAAATAAATTGTCCTGATGCTGTCATACAATATAACAGATGTATGAACTATGTTGATAAATTTGATCAACTGAAAAGCGCTTATGCCATTGACCGAAAATCCCACAAATGGTGGCATCGAATTTTTTTCCATTTTCTGGACTGCGCCGTCATAAACTCTTATATTATATATAAGGAGCTCAAAAAAACACACCACCCAGAACTTGATCAGCTCAGTGCCAAAGACTTTCGAAGAAGTGTTTACCTCGGGATCCTAGCACCAGTTCAGGCGAAAAAACCCAAATCAGGCACTAAGCGCTCAATTTCGGAACCCTCTTCTCCACTACCGGTTCAAATAAAGAAACACAAACCATCAGTACCAAGAGAATTGCATCTGGAAAGCAGTATGCATCAGCCAGAACCATCTACATCACGAAGATGTGCAAAATGCAGCACCAAAAAGAATCCGGTGCGAACTATGTGGCAATGCAGAACCTGCAAAGTTCCTCTTTGCATACGCACAAATAAGACATGCTTCTCAGATTTTCATCAGAATTAATATTTTGTTATAAAAATTGGCTGCGGCTACTACACTTTACTTGAATACTTTTTTTTGCCAAACGTCACGGTGGTTACTTAACTAACCACCCTATTCCACAAAAGCCTGAAGCGCAAATTTATTTTTTTCTTTTTTTTATAATAAACAAGCCTTAATCAAACCAAAAATGCAGTTGTTTTGTTAATAAAATAATATATGTAAGACTGTGGCTGAAAGAGTTAAAAAAAAAAAAAAAAATTATAACTATTGCAAACGGGACATTGCAAACGGGACATAATTTCCAAAAATTATTTTTTAGTGTTTTCTTTTTATTACATATTTGAAATAAATAAAAAATATACATATTTCAAGTAAAAGAAACTTAATATAATAAAATATCAAGATAATTCCGGAATTTTCATTTTTAAAGAAATTTAACCGTTATTCGTGCTTTACTAGATCTCTGCAACTTTTTTTTAAACTATTTGTTGTTGATACAATAAGTGTATAAAAAGAGTGCAATCGTTATGATACTTAAGAGTCAGTAATAACAAAAGGAAAAAATTACAAAAAGAGACGCAAAGTGTAAGAAAACATACATCTTGCAAACAAATTTACTCAAAATAAAAATGGAAATATATTTTTAAGTTAATAAATTATAAAAATTTAGACAGTTCTCTAATTAAATTTAAAAAAGAAAAATTTTTTTCGCGGTTTTTAATATTTCTCTCGTGGTTGACCTTTTTCTAGAAATGCCCATATACATATATATATATATATATATATATATATATATATATATATATATATATATATATATATATATATATGTATATATATATATATATATATATATATATATATATGTATTTTAGAATGATTGAGCTCGAGGTCGTTTTTGTAAAAATCGTTATAATTTTTCTATTTTATTCGATATTTCGTCAACAATTTGTTGACATCATCAGGAATAACAATCGAAAATTAAAATTTTCTGTATAAATTGGTTTTGAAATATTAATTTGCCTATTTTATATTTCAAAACCAATTTATACAGAAAATTTTAATTTTCGATTGTTATTCCTGATGATGTCAACAAATTGTTGACGAAATATCGAATAAAATAGAAAAATTATAACGATTTTTACAAAAACGACCTCGAGCTCAATCATTCTAAAATACATATATATATATATATATATATATATATATATATATATATATATATATATATATATATATAAATATATGTATATATATATATATATATAAATGAAATTTATTTGTTGGTGGTTACGCAATGTCTAAATGCATATAGACATTGCGTAACCACCAACAAATAAATTTCATTTATATATAGTAGTATTGTGACAACAATGTGTCAAATAAAAAGTTTTCATAACTGTATATATATATATATATATATATATATATATATATATATATATATATATATATATATATATATATATATATGTATATATATATATATATATATATATATATATATATATATATATATATATGTATATATATAAATATATATATATATGTATATATTTCGATAATTTGCTGTTAGCTTGTAATTCATCTGCGAACCTACCTGCCTTCGAAATGCAGGCTTATCTGCGTCCGAAGTTAGCTCCGTTTCAAATATCAACCCTTTGCTAGTACCCAACAATATGGGACCTGTTGAAGATTCTGTGCCATAGTTCTTGTTAAACGCGACTGCAGTAATTTCATGATCTTTGAACTTTTCAATGCGTCTAACTTTTGCGCCATTACCATGAACATACAGGAAATCGGCAGATAATCCTGGTGAAATTGGTATCAAACTTATGAGTATATGATGACCAGTGGGGTCCAAAAATAATTTGCCTATTTTATAGCCAGCTAGATATTTTTCCAAAGAAACTTCTATATATAAAAAAAATTGTATTCAATTTCTTATCTACATGTGTTTATAATACTATTTCAACTTTTTACAAGAATTTACCTCCTGGGGGCAAGGCCCGTGGCAAAAAAAATCTCAACAATGTTACTTGGGAAGAGAGCTGGGGTGATTGCAGCAAACAAACTAGCCAATTCTTGCATACTGTTAGGTGCATAAATTCTCCGGTGTATTTTTGGGGTATATTTAAATTTAATTTTCTTTTAGAGAAAATAGGCGTTTCATCGTTACTTTTATTGAGATCACAGGCACTATCATTTGGAATTGGGTCCAAGAATTTTGGGTTAGCTAACGGAATATTATAAATGTCGTAGTTATCACCCGCTTCATCCGCATTTGAAGCCATATTTTGAGACGATATCTTAATATTTTTGGAGTCTTAATATTTTCGTATTATTTCTTCTCTGAAACTGCTCAATCTTCCTACATTTTTTTGTAGTAAATTACTAGTTTAACAGCTGTTTTGTATAAAACACTAGCTGACCAAGAAAAATTAATATGCCTTGGCACACCTTGGTACTCACATCTTTTGTCAGAAAGCAGATGGCATTAACACAGACGTGTGAAATGGCTATTTTGGAAATAATATATACTGGAAAGTACTCTACACAATTTTTGATATTACATTGTCAAATAACACAACTGGCAAACTTAGATACTTATTATTGGTTTGAAATTAATAACACAAAAATCTTGTCAAAACTCACTTGAACTGACACATGCGCTACTGACAGTATTCAAATTGATAATCAACTTGATGTGAAAAGTGCCTTCACAACAATGTTGATTTTACAAAAAAAAATTGGTCAAAAATATTTTTTGCTAAAATTGGGTAAAATTGTGGGAACAAATATACATCCAGTATACATGCTCCGATTTTCATGAAACTTTTGTCATGGTTAATACTCTTAAATCTAAGAATTATGTATGTATGTTAAACAGTGGCTTCGCTGTGTAAAGCTTTTCTGCATTGCCGGTCTTAAGAATTTTCAGGTCTATGTATGTCGAACAGTGAGTAAAGATTTTCATATTGCAAAAACTAATATACAAACATACTTACATATGTGCATACTTCTATATTGCAAGTAGCAAAAAAATTTAAAAACAATCTATTATACATTTGTATGCGTACCCTCCTAATAATTAGCTTGTTTTTACATCTGTATCAAATGTTTCAACTTCAGTAATACCATATCTGGCCTTATTTTAAGTTTTAAGTCCTCTGTAATGTCTTCATTACTTATCAAATATTTATGATATAGGTGTCAAATGAAAGGTGTGAATGTCTACTATTCATTTTACTATATATTGAAAAACCGTTATATAGACCCCTTTTCGATTTAACGGCACTTTTGTAAAAAACTCAATACAAAAAATAAATTTTTAACCGCTAGCCTTTCAAATCAGTACAACCTTAAGTTGTTATATATCGTTTAAAATGTATTTACAAGACCTATCCAACGATATCCAACTATGTAGCGATAATATGAAGGAAGTTAAAGGCACATATATGTTTGAAATTCAGAGGCCTATAACTCCCAACCTAAGACCGTCCTCTCCAAATTTTTTTTACCATAATTCTTAGATTTAAGAGTACCACCCATGACAAAAGTTTCATAAAAATCGGAGCATGCGACTTAAGCTTTTTCGAAAGCTTCTTCGCATTTGAAACTCCTTTCAATACTTAGTTATTAGAAATAAACGCCTTTTGGGCAAAATTGGGTAAAATTGTGTTTCGACCAAAAATTGATTTTTTGCAAAGAGGTACCCCTTTGCTAAAAAATTAGCCAAAACATTTTTTTGCTTAAATGCATGCGACTTAAGCTTTTTCGGAAGCTTCTTCGCATTTGAAACTCCTTTCAATTCTTAGTTATTAGAAATAAACGCCTTTTGGGCAAAATTGGGTAAAATTGTGTTTCGACCAAAAATTGATTTTTTGCAAAGAGGTACCTCTCTGCTAAAAAATTGGCCAAAAAATTTTTTTGCTTAAATGCATGCGACTTAAGCTTTTTCGGAAGCTTCTTCGCATTTGAAACTCCTTTCAATACTTAGTTATTAGAAATAAACGCCTTTTGGGCAAAATTGGGTAAACTTTTGTTTCGACCAAAAATTGATTTTTTGCAAAGAGCTACCTCTCTGCTAAAAAATTGGCCAAAAAATTTTTTTGCTTAAATGCATGCGGCTTAAGCTTTTTCGGAAGCTTCTTCGCATTTGAAACTCCTTTCAATACTTAATTATTAGAAATAAACGCCTTTTGGGCAAAATTGGGTAAACTTGTGTTTCGACCAAAAATTGATTTTTTGCAAAGAGGTACCTCTTTGCTAAAAAATTGGCCAAAAAATGTGTTTGCTTAAATGCATGCGACTTAAGCTTTTTCGGAAGCTTCTTCGCATTTGAAACTCCTTTCAATACTTAATTATTAGAAATAAACGCCTTTTGGGCAAAATTGGGTAAAATTGTGTTTCGACCAAAAATTGATTTTTTGCAAAGAGGTACCTCTTTGCTAAAAAATTGGCCAAAAAATTTTTTTGCTTAATTGCATGCGACTTAATCTTTTTCGGAAGCTTCTTCGCATTTGAAACTCCTTTCAATACTTAGTTATTAGAAATAAACGCCTTTTGGGCAAAATTGGGTAAAATTGTGTTTCGACCAAAAATTGATTTTTTGCAAAGAGGTACCCCTTTGCTAAAAAATTGGCCAAACATTTTTTTTGCTTAAATGCATGCGACTTAAGCTTTTTCGGAAGCTTCTTCGCATTTGAAACTTTTTTCAATACATAGTTATTAGAAATAAACGCCTTTTGGGCAAAATTGGGTAAAATTGTGTTTCGACCAAAAATTTATTTTTTGCAAAGAGGTACCCCTTTGCTAAAAAATTGGCCAAAAAATTTTTTTGCTTAAATGCATGCGACTTAAGCTTTTTCGGAAGCTTCTTCGCATTTGAAACTCCTTTCAATACTTAGTTATTAGAAATAAACCTCTTTTGAGCAAAATTGGGTAAAATTGTGTTTCGACCAAAAATTGATTTTTTGCAAAAAGGTACCCCTTTGCTAAAAAATTGGCCAAAAAATTTTTTTGCTTAAATGCATGCGACTTAAGCTTTTTCGGAAGCTTCTTCGCATTTGAAACTCCTTTCGATACTTAGTTATTAGAAATAAACGCCTTTTGGGCAAAATTGGGTAAAATTGTGTTTCGACCAAAAATTGATTTTTTGCAAAAAAATTGGCCAAAAAATTTTTTTGCTTAAATGCATGCGACTTAAGCTTTTTCGGAAGCTTCTTCGCATTTGAAACTCCTTTCAATACTTAGTTATTAGAAATAAACGCCTTTTGGGCAAAATTGGGTAAAATTGTGTTTCGACCAAAAATTGTTTTTTGCAAAGAGGTACCCCTTTGCTAAAAAATTGGCCAAAAAATTTTTTTGCTTAAATGCATGCGACTTAAGCTTTTTCGGAAGCTTCTTCGCATTTGAAACTCCCTTCAATACTTAGTTATTAGAAATAAACGCCTTTTGGGCAAAATTGGGTAAAATTGTGTTTCGACCAAAAATTGATTTTTTGCAAAGAGGTACCTCTTTGCTAAAAAATTGGCCAAACAATTTTTTCGCTTAAATGCATGCGACTTAAGCTTTTTCGGAAGCTTCTTCGCATTTGAAACTCCTTTCAATACTTAGTTATTAGAAATAAACGCCTTTTGGGCAAAATTGGGTAAAATTGTGTTTCGACCAAAAATTGATTTATTGCAAAGAGGTACCTCTTTGCTAAAAAATTGGCCAAAAATTTTTTTTGCTTAAATGCATGCGACTTAAGCTTTTTCGGAAGCTTCTTCGCATTTGAAACTCCTTTCAATACTTAGTTATTAGAAATAAACGCCTTTTGGGCAAAATTGGGTAAAATTGTGTTTCGACCAAAAAATTGATTTTTTGCAAAGAGGTACCTCTTTGCTAAAAAATTGGCCAAAAAATGTTTTTGCTTAAATGCATGCGACTTAAGCTTTTTCGGAAGCTTCTTCGCATTTGAAACTCCTTTCAATACATAGTTATTAGAAATAAACACCTTTTGGGCAAAATTGGGTAAAATTGTGTTTCGACCAAAAAATTGATTTTTTGCAAAGAGGTACCTCTTTGCTAAAAAATTGGCCAAAAAATTTTTTTGCTTAAATGCAATACTTAGTTATTAGAAATAAACGCCTTTTGGGCAAAATTGGGTAAAATTGTGTTTCGACCAAAAATTGATTTTTTGCAAAGAGGTACCCCTTTGCTAAAAAATTGGCCAAAAAAGTTTTTTGCTTAAATGCATGCGACTTAAGCTTTTTCGGAAGCTTCTTCGCATTTTAAACTCCTTTCAATACTTAGTTATTAGAAATAAACGCCTTTTGGGCAAAATTGGGTAAAATTGTGTTTCGACCAAAAATTGATTTTTTGCAAAGAGGTACCCCTTTGCTAAAAAATTGGCCAAAAATTTTTTTTGCTTAAATGCATGCGACTTAAGCTTTTTCGGAAGCTTCTTCGCATTTGAAACTCCTTTCAATACTTAGTTATTAGAAATAAACGCCTTTTGGGCAAAATTGGGTAAAATTGTGTTTCGACCAAAAATTGATTATTTGCAAAGAGGTACCTCTTTGCTAAAAAATTGGCCATAAAATTTTTTTGCTTAAATGCATGCGACTTAAGCTTTTTCGGAAGCTTCTTCGAATTTGAAACTCCTTTCAATACTTAGTTATTAGAAATAAACGCCTTTTGGGCAAAATTGGGTAAAATTGTGTTTCGACCAAAAATTGATTTTTTGCAAAGAGGTACCCCTTTGCTAAAAAATTGGCCAAAAAATTTTTTTGCTTAAATGCATGCGACTTAAGCTTTTTCGGAAGCTTCTTCGCATTTGAAACTCCTTTCAATACTTAGTTATTAGAAATAAACACCTTTTGGGCAAAATTGGGTAAAATTGTGTTTCGACCAAAAAATTGATTTTTTGCAAAGAGGTACCTCTTTGCTAAAAAATTGGCCAAAAAATTTTTTTGCTTAAATGCATGCGACTTAAGCTTTTTCGGAAGCTTCTTCGCATTTGAAACTCCTTTCAATACTTAGTTATTAGAAATAAACGCCTTTTGGGCAAAATTGGGTAAAATTGTGTTTCGACCAAAAATTGATTATTTGCAAAGAGGTACCTCTTTGCTAAAAAATTGGCCAAAAATTTTTTTTGCTTAAATGCATGCGACTTAAGCTTTTTCGGAAGCTTCTTCGCATTTGAAACTCCTTCCAATACTTAGTTATTAGAAATAAACGCCTTTTGGGCAAAATTGGGTAAAATTGTGTTTCGACCAAAAATTGATTTTTTGCAAAGAGGTAGATACCTCTTTGCTAAAAAATTGGCCAAAAAATTTTTTTGCTTAAATGCAATACTTAGTTATTAGAAATAAACGCCTTTTGGGCAAAATTGGGTAAAATTGTGTTTCGACCAAAAATTGATTATTTGCAAAGAGGTACCTCTTTGCTAAAAAATTGGCCAAAAAATTTTTTTGCTTAAATGCATGCGACTTAAGCTTTTTCGGAAGCTTCTTCGCATTTGAAACTCCTTTCAATACTTAGTTATTAGAAATAAACGCCTTTTGGGCAAAATTGGGTAAAATTGTGTTTCGACCAAAAATTGATTATTTGCAAAGAGGTACCTCTTTGCTAAAAAATTGGCCAAAATATTTTTTTGCTTAAATGCATGCGACTTAAGCTTTTTCGGAAGCTTCTTCGCATTTGAAACTCCTTTCAATACTTAGTTATTAGAAATAAACGCCTTTTGGGCAAAATTGGGTAAAATTGTGTTTCGACCAAAAATTGATTTTTTGCAAAGAGGTACCCCTTTGCTAAAAAATTGGCCAAAAAATTTTTTTGCTTAAATGCATGCGACTTAAGCTTTTTCGGAAGCTTCTTCGCATTTGAAACTCCTTTCAATACTTAGTTATTAGAAATAAACGCCTTTTGGGCAAAATTGGGTAAAATTGTGTTTCGACCAAAAATTGATTTTTTGCAAAGAGGTACCTCTTTGCTAAAAAATTGGCCAAAAATTTTTTTTGCTTAAATGCATGCGACTTAAGCTTTTTCGGAAGCTTCTTCGCATTTGAAACTCCTTTCAATACTTAGTTATTAGAAATAAACACCTTTTGGGCAAAATTGGGTAAAATTGTGTTTCGACCAAAAAATTGATTTTTTGCAAAGAGGTACCCCTTTGCTAAAAAATTGGCCAAAAATTTTTTTTGCTTAAATGCATGCGACTTAAGCTTTTTCGGAAGCTTCTTCGCATTTGAAACTCCTTTCAATACTTAGTTATTAGAAATAAACGCCTTTTGGGCAAAATTGGGTAAAGTTGTGTTTCGACCAAAAATTTATTTTTTGCAAAAAGGGAACCCCTTTGCTAAAAAATTGGCCAAAAAATTTTTTTGCTTAAATGCATGCGACTTAAGCTTTTTCGGAAGCTTCTTCGCATTTGAAACTCCTTTCGATACTTAGTTATTAGAAATAAACGCCTTTTGGGCAAAATTGGGTAAAATTGTGTTTCGACCAAAAATTGATTTTTTGCAAAGAGGTACCCCTTTGCTAAAAAATTGGCCAAAAAATTTTTTTGCTTAAATGCATGCGACTTAAGCTTTTTCGGAAGCTTCTTCGCATTTGAAACTCCTTTCAATACTTAGTTATTAGAAATAAACACCTTTTGGGCAAAATTGGGTAAAATTGTGTTTCGACCAAAAAATTGATTTTTTGCAAAGAGGTACCTCTTTGCTAAAAAATTGGCCAAAAAATGTTTTTTCTTAAATGCATGCGACTTAAGCTTTTTCGGAAGCTTCTTCGCATTTGAAACTCCTTTCGATACTTAGTTATTAGAAATAAACGCCTTTTCAGCAAAATTGGGTAAAATTGTGTTTCGACCAAAAATTGATTTTTTGCAAAGAGGTACCCCTTTGCTAAAAAATTGGCCAAAAAATTTTTTTGCTTAAATGCATGCGACTTAAGCTTTTTCGGAAGCTTCTTCGCATTTGAAACTCCTTTCGATACTTAGTTATTAGAAATAAACGCCTTTTGGGCAAAATTGGGTAAAATTGTGTTTCGACCAAAAATTGATTTTTTGCAAAGAGGTACCCCTTTGCTAAAAAATTGGCCAAAAAATTTTTTTGCTTAAATGCATGCGACTTAAGCTTTTTCGGAAGCTTCTTCGCATTTGAAACTCCTTTCAATACTTAGTTATTAGAAATAAACGCCTTTTGGGCAAAATTGGGTAAAATTGTGTTTCGACCAAAAATTGATTTTTTGCTAAAAAATTTGCCAAAAAATTTTTTTGCTTAAATGCATGCGACTTAAGCTTTTTCGGAAGCTTCTTCGCATTTGAAACTCCTTTCAATACTTAGTTATTAGAAATAAACACCTTTTGGGCAAAATTGGGTAAAATTGTGTTTCGACCAAAAATTGATTTTTTGCAAAGAGGTACCTCTTTGCTAAAAAATTGGCCAAAAAATTTTTTTGCTTAAATGCATGCGACTTAAGCTTTTTCGGAAGCTTCTTCGCATTTGAAACTCCTTTCAATACTTAGTTATTAGAAATAAACGCCTTTTGGGCAAAATTGGGTAAAATTGTGTTTCGACCAAAAATTGATTTTTTGCAAAGAGGTACCTCTTTGCTAAAAAATTGGCCAAAAATTTTTTTTGCTTAAATGCATGCGACTTAAGCTTTTTCGGAAGCTTCTTCGCATTTGAAACTCCTTTCAATACTTAGTTATTAGAAATAAACGCCTTTTGGGCAAAATTGGGTAAACTTGTGTTTCGACCAAAAATTGATTTTTTGCAAAGAGGTACCTCTTTGCTAAAAAATTGGCCAAAAAATTTTTTTGCTTAAATGCATGCGACTTAAGCTTTTTCGGAAGCTTCTTCGCATTTGAAACTCCTTTCAATACTTAGTTATTAGAAATAAACGCCTTTTGGGCAAAATTGGGTAAAATTGTGTTTCGACCAAAAATTGATTTTTTGCTAAAAAATTGGCCAAAAAATTTTTTTGCTTAAATGCATGCGACTTAAGCTTTTTCGGAAGCTTCTTCGCATTTGAAACTCCTTTCAATACTTAGTTATTAGAAATAAACGCCTTTTGGGCAAAATTGGATAAAATTGTGTTTCGACCAAAAATTGATTTTTTGTAAAGAGGTACCTCTTTGCTAAAAAATTGGCCAACAATTTTTTTTGCTTAAATGCATGCGACTTAAGCTTTTTCGGAAGCTTCTTCGCATTTGAAACTCCTTTCAATACTTAGTTATTAGAAATAAACGCCTTTTGGGCAAAATTGGGTAAACTTGTGTTTCGACCAAAAATTGATTTTTTGCTAAAAAATTGGCCAAAAAATTTTTTTGCTTAAATGCATGCGACTTAAGCTTTTTCGGAAGCTTCTTCGCATTTGAAACTCCTTTCAATACTTAGTTATTAGAAATAAACGCCTTTTGGGCAAAATTGGATAAAATTGTGTTTCGACCAAAAATTGATTTTTTGCAAAGAGGTACCTCTTTGCTAAAAAATTGGCCAACAATTTTTTTTGCTTAAATGCATGCGACTTAAGCTTTTTCGGAAGCTTCTTCGCATTTGAAACTCCTTTCAATACTTAGTTATTAGAAATAAACGCCTTTTGGGCAAAATTGGGTAAACTTGTGTTTCGACCAAAAATTGATTTTTTGCAAAGAGGTACCTCGTTGCTAAAAAATTGGCCAAAAAATTTTTTTGCTTAAATGCATGCGACTTAAGCTTTTTCGGAAGCTTCTTCGCATTTGAAACTCCTTTCAATACTTAGTTATTAGAAATAAACGCCTTTTGGGCAAAATTGGGTAAAATTGTGTTTCGACCAAAAATTGATTTTTTGCTAAAAAATTGGCCAAAAAATTTTTTTGCTTAAATGCATGCGACTTAAGCTTTTTCGGAAGCTTCTTCGCATTTGAAACTCCTTTCAATACTTAGTTATTAGAAATAAACGCCTTTTCAGCAAAATTGGGTAAAATTGTGTTTCGACCAAAAATTGATTTTTTGCAAAGAGGTACCCCTTTGCTAAAAAATTGGCCAAAAAATTTTTTTGCTTAAATGCATGCGACTTAAGCTTTTTCGGAAGCTTCTTCGCATTTGAAACTCCTTTCGATACTTAGTTATTAGAAATAAACGCCTTTTGGGCAAAATTGGGTAAAATTGTGTTTCGACCAAAAATTGATTTTTTGCAAAGAGGTACCCCTTTGCTAAAAAATTGGCCAAAAAATTTTTTTGCTTAAATGCATGCGACTTAAGCTTTTTCGGAAGCTTCTTCGCATTTGAAACTCCTTTCAATACTTAGTTATTAGAAATAAACGCCTTTTGGGCAAAATTGGGTAAAATTGTGTTTCGACCAAAAATTGATTTTTTGCTAAAAAATTTGCCAAAAAATTTTTTTGCTTAAATGCATGCGACTTAAGCTTTTTCGGAAGCTTCTTCGCATTTGAAACTCCTTTCAATACTTAGTTATTAGAAATAAACACCTTTTGGGCAAAATTGGGTAAAATTGTGTTTCGACCAAAAATTGATTTTTTGCAAAGAGGTACCTCTTTGCTAAAAAATTGGCCAACAATTTTTTTTGCTTAAATGCATGCGACTTAAGCTTTTTCGGAAGCTTCTTCGCATTTGAAACTCCTTTCAATACTTAGTTATTAGAAATAAACGCCTTTTGGGCAAAATTGGGTAAACTTGTGTTTCGACCAAAAATTGATTTTTTGCAAAGAGGTACCTCTTTGCTAAAAAATTGGCCAAAAAATTTTTTTGCTTAAATGCATGCGACTTAAGCTTTTTCGGAAGCTTCTTCGCATTTAAAACTCCTTTCAATACTTAGTTATTAGAAATAAACGCCTTTTGGGCAAAATTGGGTAAAATTGTGTTTCGACCAAAAATTGATTTTTTGCAAAGAGGTACCTCTTTGCTAAAAAATTGGCCAAAAATTTTTTTTGCTTAAATGCATGCGACTTAAGCTTTTTCGGAAGCTTCTTCGCATTTGAAACTCCTTTCAATACTTAGTTATTAGAAATAAACGCCTTTTGGGCAAAATTGGGTAAACTTGTGTTTCGACCAAAAATTGATTTTTTGCAAAGAGGTACCTCGTTGCTAAAAAATTGGCCAAAAAATTTTTTTGCTTAAATGCATGCGACTTAAGCTTTTTCGGAAGCTTCTTCGCATTTGAAACTCCTTTCAATACTTAGTTATTAGAAATAAACGCCTTTTGGGCAAAATTGGGTAAAATTGTGTTTCGACCAAAAATTGATTTTTTGCTAAAAAATTGGCCAAAAAATTTTTTTGCTTAAATGCATGCGACTTAAGCTTTTTCGGAAGCTTCTTCGCATTTGAAACTCCTTTCAATACTTAGTTATTAGAAATAAACGCCTTTTGGGCAAAATTGGGTAAAATTGTGTTTCGACCAAAAATTGATTTTTTGCAAAGAGGTACCTCTTTGCTAAAAAATTGGCCAAAAAATTTTTTTGCTTAAATGCATGCGACTTAAGCTTTTTCGGAAGCTTCTTCGCATTTGAAACTCCTTTCAATACTTAGTTATTAGAAATAAACGCCTTTTGGGCAAAACTGGGTAAAATTGTGTTTCGACCAAAAATTGATTTTTTGCAAAGAGGTACCTCTTTGCTAAAAAATTGGCCAAAAATTTTTTTTGCTTAAATGCATGCGACTTAAGCTTTTTCGGAAGCTTCTTCGCACTTGAAACTCCTTTCAATACTTAGTTATTAGAAATAAACGCCTTTTGGGCAAAATTGGGTAAAATTGTGTTTCGACCAAAAATTGATTTTTTGCAAAGAGGTACCTCTTTGCTAAAAAATTGGCCAAAAAATTTTTTTGCTTAAATGCATGCGACTTAAGCTTTTTCGGAAGCTTCTTCGCATTTGAAACTCCTTTCAATACTTAGTTATTAGAAATAAACGCCTTTTAGGCAAAATTGGGTAAAATTGTGTTTCGACCAAAAATTGATTTTTTGCAAAGAGGTACCTCTTTGCTAAAAAATTGGCCAAAAAATTTTTTTGCTTAAATGCATGCGACTTAAGCTTTTTCGGAAGCTTCTTCGCATTTGAAACTCCTTTCAATACTTAGTTATTAGAAATAAACGCCTTTTGGGCAAAATTGGGTAAAATTGTGTTTCGACCAAAAATTGATTTTTTGCTAAAAAATTGGCCAAAAAATTTTTTTGCTTAAATGCATGCGACTTAAGCTTTTTCGGAAGCTTCTTCGCATTTGAAACTCCTTTCGATACTTAGTTATCAGAAATAAACGCCTTTTGGGCAAAATTGGGTAAAATTGTGTTTCGACCAAAAATTGATTTTTTGCAAAGAATTGGCCAAAAAATTTTTTTGCTTAAATGCATGCGACTTAAGCTTTTTCGGAAGCTTCTTCGCATTTGAAACTCCTTTCAATACTTAGTTATTAGAAATAAACGCCTGTTGGGCAAAATTGGGTAAAATTGTGTTTCGACCAAAAATTGATTTTTTGCTAAAAAATTGGCCAAAAAATTTTTTTGCTTAAATGCATGCGACTTAAGCTTTTTCGGAAGCTTCTTCGCATTTGAAACTCCTTTCAATACTTAGTTATTAGAAATAAACGCCTTTTGGGCAAAATTGGGTAAAATTGTGTTTCGACCAAAAATTGATTTTTTGCTAAAAAATTGGCCAAAAAATTTTTTTGCTTAAATGCATGCGACTTAAGCTTTTTCGGAAGCTTCTTCGCATTTGAAACTCCTTTCAATACTTAGTTATTAGAAATAAACGCCTTTTGGGCAAAATTGGATAAAATTGTGTTTCGACCAAAAATTGATTTTTTGCAAAGAGGTACCTCTTTGCTAAAAAATTGGCCAAAAAATTTTTTTGCTTAAATGCATGCGACTTAAGCTTTTTCGGAAGCTTCTTCGCATTTGAAACTCCTTTCAATACTTAGTTATTAGAAATAAACGCCTTTTGGGCAAAATTGGGTAAAATTGTGTTTCGACCAAAAATTGATTTTTTGCTAAAAAATTGGCCAAAAAATTTTTTTGCTTAAATGCATGCGACTTAAGCTTTTTCGGAAGCTTCTTCGCATTTGAAACTCCTTTCGATACTTAGTTATTAGAAATAAACGCCTTTTGGGCAAAATTGGGTAAAATTGTGTTTCGACCAAAAATTGATTTTTTGCAAAGAATTGGCCAAAAAATTTTTTTGCTTAAATGCATGCGACTTAAGCTTTTTCGGAAGCTTCTTCGCATTTGAAACTCCTTTCAATACTTAGTTATTAGAAATAAACGCCTTTTGGGCAAAATTGGGTAAAATTGTGTTTCGACCAAAAATTGATTTTTTGCTAAAAAATTGGCCAAAAAATTTTTTTGCTTAAATGCATGCGACTTAAGCTTTTTCGGAAGCTTCTTCGCATTTGAAACTCCTTTCAATACTTAGTTATTAGAAATAAACGCCTTTTGGGCAAAATTGGGTAAAATTGTGTTTCGACCAAAAATTGATTTTTTGCAAAGAGGTACCTCTTTGCTAAAAAATTGGCCAAACATTTTTTTTGCTTAAATGCATGCGACTTAAGCTTTTTCGGAAGCTTCTTCGCATTTGAAACTCCTTTCAATACTTAGTTATTAGAAATAAACGCCTTTTGGGCAAAATTGGGTAAACTTGTGTTTCGACCAAAAATTGATTTTTTGCAAAGAGGTACCTCTTTGCTAAAAAATTGGCCAAAAAATTTTTTTGCTTAAATGCATGCGACTTAAGCTTTTTCGGAAGCTTCTTCGCATTTGAAACTCCTTTCAATACTTAGTTATTAGAAATAAACGCCTTTTGGGCAAAATTGGGTAAAATTGTGTTTCGACCAAAAATTGATTTTTTGCTAAAAAATTGGCCAAAAAATTTTTTTGCTTAAATGCATGCGACTTAAGCTTTTTCGGAAGCTTCTTCGCATTTGAAACTCCTTTCGATACTTAGTTATTAGAAATAAACGCCTTTTGGGCAAAATTGGGTAAAATTGTGTTTCGACCAAAAATTGATTTTTTGCAAAGAATTGGCCAAAAAATTTTTTTGCTTAAATGCATGCGACTTAAGCTTTTTCGGAAGCTTCTTCGCATTTGAAACTCCTTTCAATACTTAGTTATTAGAAATAAACGCCTTTTGGGCAAAATTGGGTAAAATTGTGTTTCGACCAAAAATTGATTTTTTGCTAAAAAATTGGCCAAAAAATTTTTTTGCTTAAATGCATGCGACTTAAGCTTTTTCGGAAGCTTCTTCGCATTTGAAACTCCTTTCAATACTTAGTTATTAGAAATAAACGCCTTTTGGGCAAAATTGGGTAAAATTGTGTTTCGACCAAAAATTGATTTTTTGCAAAGAGGTACCTCTTTGCTAAAAAATTGGCCAACAATTTTTTTAGTTATTAGAAATAAACGCCTTTTGTGCAAAATTGGGTAAAATTGTGTTTCGATCAAAAATTGATTTTTTGCAAAGAGGTACCTCTTTGCTAAAAAATTGGCCAAAAATTTTTTTTGCTTAAATGCATGCGACTTAAGCTTTTTCGGAAGCTTCTTCGCATTTGAAACTCCTTTCAATACTTAGTTATTAGAAATAAACGCCTTTTGGGCAAAATTGGGTAAACTTGTGTTTCGACCAAAAATTGATTTTTTGCAAAGAGGTACGTACCTCTTTGCTAAAAAATTGGCCAAAAAATTTTTTTGCTTAAATGCATGCGACTTAAGCTTTTTCGGAAGCTTCTTCGCATTTGAAACTCCTTTCAATACTTAGTTATTAGAAATAAACGCCTTTTGGGCAAAATTGGGTAAAATTGTGTTTCGACCAAAAATTGATTTTTTGCAAAGAGGTACCTCTTTGCTAAAAAATTGGCCAAAAAATTTTTTTGCTTAAATGCATGCGACTTAAGCTTTTTCGGAAGCTTCTTCGCATTTGAAACTCCTTTCAATACTTAGTTATTAGAAATAAACGCCTTTTGGGCAAAATTGGGTAAAATTGTGTTTCGACCAAAAATTGATTTTTTGCAAAGAGTACCCCTTTGCTAAAAAATTGGCCAAAAAATTTTTTTGCTTAAATGCATGCGACTTAAGCTTTTTCGGAAGCTTCTTCGCATTTGAAACTCCTTTCAATACTTAGTTATTAGAAATAAACACCTTTTGGGCAAAATTGGGTAAAATTGTGTTTCGCCCAAAAAATTGATTTTTTGCAAAGAGGTACCTCTTTGCTAAAAAATTGGCCAAAAAATTTTTTTGCTTAAATGCATGCGACTTAAGCTTTTTCGGAAGCTTCTTCGCATTTGAAACTCCTTTCAATACTTAGTTATTAGAAATAAACGCCTTTTGGCCAAAATTGGGTAAACTTGTGTTTCGACCAAAAATTGATTTTTTGCAAAGAGGTACCTCTTTGCTAAAAAATTGGCCAAAAAAATTTTTTGCTTAAATGCATGCGACTTAAGCTTTTTCGGAAGCTTCTTCGCATTTGAAACTCCTTTCAATACTTAGTTATTAGAAATAAACGCCTTTTGGGCAAAATTGGGTAAAATTGTGTTTCGACCAAAGATTGATTTTTTGCAAAGAGCTACCTCTTTGCTAAAAAATTGGCCAAAAAATTTTTTTGCTTAAATGCATGCGACTTAAGCTTTTTCGGAAGCTTCTTCGCATTTGAAACTCCTTTCAATACTTAGTTATTAGAAATAAACGCCTTTTGGGCAAAATTGGGTAAAATTGTGTTTCGACCAAAAATTGATTTTTTGCAAAGAGGTACCCCTTTGCTAAAAAATTGGCCATAAAATTTGTTTGCTTAAATGCATGCGACTTAAGCTTTTTCGGAAGCTTCTTCGCATTTGAAACTCCTTTCAATACTTAGTTATTAGAAATAAACGCCTTTTGGGCAAAATTGGGTAAAATTGTGTTTCGACCAAAAATTGATTTTTTGGAAAGAGGTACCTCTTTGCTAAAAAATTGGCCAAAAATTTTTTTTGCTTAAATGCATGCGACTTAAGCTTTTTCGGAAGCTTCTTCGCATTTGAAACTCCTTTCAATACTTAGTTATTAGAAATAAACGCCTTTTGGGCAAAATTGGGTAAAATTGTGTTTCGACCAAAAATTGATTTTTTGCAAAGAGGTACCTCTTTGCTAAAAAATTGGCCAAACAATTTTTTTGCTTAAATGCATGCGACTTAAGCTTTTTCGGAAGCTTCTTCGCATTTGAAACTCCTTTCAATACATAGTTATTAGAAATAAACACCTTTTGGGCAAAATTGGGTAAAATTGTATTTCGACCAAAAAATTGATTTTTTGCAAAGAGGTACCTCTTTGCTAAAAAATTGGCAAAAAAATTTTTTTGCTTAAATGCATGCGACTTAAGCTTTTTCGGAAGCTTCTTCGCATTTGAAACTCCTTTCAATACTTAGTTATTAGAAATAAACGCCTTTTGGGCAAAATTGGGTAAAATTGTGTTTCGACCAAAAATTGATTTTTTGCAAAGAGGTACCCCTTTGCTAAAAAATTGGCCAAAAAATTTTTTTGCTTAAATGCATGCGACTTAAGCTTTTTCGGAAGCTTCTTCGCATTTGAAACTCCTTTCAATACTTAGTTATTAGAAATAAACGCCTTTTGGGCAAAATTGGGTAAAACTGTGTTTCGACCAAAAATTGATTTTTTGCAAAGAGGTACCTCTTTGCTAAAAAATTGGCCAAAAAATTTTTTTGCTTAAATGCATGCGACTTAAGCTTTTTCGGAAGCTTCTTCGCATTTGAAACTCCTTTCAATACTTAGTTATTAGAAATAAACGCCTTTTGGGCAAAATTGGGTAAAATTGTGTTTCGACCAAAAATTGACTTTTTGCTAAGAGGTAGTACCTCTTTGCTAAAAAATTGGCCAAAAATTTTTTTTGCTTAAATGCATGCGACTTAAGCTTTTTCGGAAGCTTCTTCGCATTTGAAACTCCTTTCCATACTTAGTTATTAGAAATAAATGCCTTTTGGGCAAAATTGGGTAAACTTGTGTTTCGACCAAAAATTGATTTTTTGCAAAGAGGTACCTCTTTGCTAAAAAATTGGCCAAAAAATTTTTTTGCTTAAATGCATGCGACTTAAGCTTTTTCGGAAGCTTCTTCGCATTTGAAACTCCTTTCAATACTTAGTTATTAGAAATAAACGCCTTTTGGCCAAAATTGGGTAAACTTGTGTTTCGACCAAAAATTGATTTTTTGCAAAGAGGTACCTCTTTGCTAAAAAATTGGCCAAAAAAATTTTTTGCTTAAATGCATGCGACTTAAGCTTTTTCGGAAGCTTCTTCGCATTTGAAACTCCTTTCAATACTTAGTTATTAGAAATAAACGCCTTTTGGGCAAAATTGGGTAAAATTGTGTTTCGACCAAAGATTGATTTTTTGCAAAGAGCTACCTCTTTGCTAAAAAATTGGCCAAAAAATTTTTTTGCTTAAATGCATGCGACTTAAGCTTTTTCGGAAGCTTCTTCGCATTTGAAACTCCTTTCAATACTTAGTTATTAGAAATAAACGCCTTTTGGGCAAAATTGGGTAAAATTGTGTTTCGACCAAAAATTGATTTTTTGCAAAGAGGTACCCCTTTGCTAAAAAATTGGCCATAAAATTTGTTTGCTTAAATGCATGCGACTTAAGCTTTTTCGGAAGCCTCTTCGCATTTGAAACTCCTTTCAATACTTAGTTATTAGAAATAAACGCCTTTTGGGCAAAATTGGGTAAAATTGTGTTTCGACCAAAAATTGATTTTTTGGAAAGAGGTACCTCTTTGCTAAAAAATTGGCCAAAAATTTTTTTTGCTTAAATGCATGCGACTTAAGCTTTTTCGGAAGCTTCTTCGCATTTGAAACTCCTTTCAATACTTAGTTATTAGAAATATACGCCTTTTGGGCAAAATTGGGTAAAATTGTGTTTCGACCAAAAATTGATTTTTTGCAAAGAGGTACCTCTTTGCTAAAAAATTGGCCAAACAATTTTTTCGCTTAAATGCATGCGACTTAAGCTTTTTCGGAAGCTTCTTCGCATTTGAAACTCCTTTCAATACATAGTTATTAGAAATAAACACCTTTTGGGCAAAATTGGGTAAAATTGTATTTCGACCAAAAAATTGATTTTTTGCAAAGAGGTACCTCTTTGCTAAAAAATTGGCAAAAAAATTTTTTTGCTTAAATGCATGCGACTTAAGCTTTTTCGGAAGCTTCTTCGCATTTGAAACTCCTTTCAATACTTAGTTATTAGAAATAAACGCCTTTTGGGCAAAATTGGGTAAAATTGTGTTTCGACCAAAAATTGATTTTTTGCAAAGAGGTACCCCTTTGCTAAAAAATTGGCCAAAAAATTTTTTTGCTTAAATGCATGCGACTTAAGCTTTTTCGGAAGCTTCTTCGCATTTGAAACTCCTTTCAATACTTAGTTATTAGAAATAAACGCCTTTTGGGCAAAATTGGGTAAAACTGTGTTTCGACCAAAAATTGATTTTTTGCAAAGAGGTACCTCTTTGCTAAAAAATTGGCCAAAAAATTTTTTTGCTTAAATGCATGCGACTTAAGCTTTTTCGGAAGCTTCTTCGCATTTGAAACTCCTTTCAATACTTAGTTATTAGAAATAAACGCCTTTTGGGCAAAATTGGGTAAAATTGTGTTTCGACCAAAAATTGACTTTTTGCTAAGAGGTAGTACCTCTTTGCTAAAAAATTGGCCAAAAATTTTTTTTGCTTAAATGCATGCGACTTAAGCTTTTTCGGAAGCTTCTTCGCATTTGAAACTCCTTTCCATACTTAGTTATTAGAAATAAATGCCTTTTGGGCAAAATTGGGTAAACTTGTGTTTCGACCAAAAATTGATTTTTTGCAAAGAGGTACCTCTTTGCTAAAAAATTGGCCAAAAAATTTTTTTGCTTAAATGCATGCGACTTAAGCTTTTTCGGAAGCTTCTTCGCATTTGAAACTCCTTTCAATACTTAGTTATTAGAAATAAACGCCTTTTAGGCAAAATTGGGTAAACTTGTGTTTCGACCAAAAATTGATTTTTTGCAAAGAGGTACCGCTTTGCTAAAAAATTGGCCAAAAAATTTTTTTGCTGAAATGCATGCGACTTAAGCTTTTTCGGAAGCTTCTTCGCACTTGAAACTCCTTTCAATACTTAGTTATTAGAAATAAACGCCTTTTGGGCAAAATTGGGTAAAATTGTGTTTCGACCAAAAATTGATTTTTTGCAAAGAGGTACCTCTTTGCTAAAAAATTGGCCAAAAATTTTTTTTGCTTAAATGCATGCGACTTAAGCTTTTTCGGAAGCTTCTTCGCATTTGAAACTCCTTTCAATACTTAGTTATTAGAAATAAACGCCTTTTGGGCAAAATTGGGTAAAATTGTGTTTCGACCAAAAATTGATTTTTTGCAAAGAGGTACCCCTTTGCTAAAAAATTGGCCAAAAAATTTTTTTGCTTAAATGCATGCGACTTAAGCTTTTTCGGAAGCTTCTTCGCATTTGAAACTCCTTTCAATACTTAGTTATTAGAAATAAACGCCTTTTGGGCAAAATTGGGTAAAATTGTGTTTCGACCAAAAATTGATTTTATGCAAAGAGGTACCTCTTTGCTAAAAAATTGGCCAAAAATTTTTTTTGCTTAAATGCATGCGACTTAAGCTTTTTCGGAAGCTTCTTTGCATTTGAAACTCCTTTCAATACTTAGTTATTAGAAGTAAACGCCTTTTGGGCAAAATTGGGTAAACTTGTGTTTCGACCAAAAATTGATTTTTTGCAAAGAGGTACCTCTTTGCTAAAAAATTGGCCAAAAAATTTTTTTGCTTAAATGCATGCGACTTAAGCTTTTTCGGAAGCTTCTTCGCATTTGAAACTCCTTTCATTACTTAGTTATTAGAAATAAACGCCTTTTGGGCAAAATTGGGTAAAATTGTGTTTCGACAAAAAATTGATTTTTTGCAAAGAGGTACCTCTTTGCTAAAAAATTGGCCAAAATTTTTTTTGCTTAAATGCATGCGACTTAAGCTTTTTCGGAAGCTTCTTCGCATTTGAAACTCCTTTCAATACTTAGTTATTAGAAATAAACGCCTTTTGGGCAAAATTGGGTAAACTTGTGTTTCGACCAAAAATTGATTTTTTGCAAAGAGGTACCTCTTTGCTAAAAAATTGGCCAAAAAAATTTTTTGCTTAAATGCATGCGACTTAAGCTTTTTCGGAAGCTTCTTCGCATTTGAAACTCCTTTCAATACTTAGTTATTAGAAATAAACGCCTTTTGGGCAAAATTGGGTAAAATTGTGTTTCGACCAAAAATTGATTTTTTGCAAAGAGGTACCCCTTTGCTAAAAAATTGGCCATAAAATTTGTTTGCTTAAATGCATGCGACTTAAGCTTTTTCGGAAGCTTCTTCGCATTTGAAACTCCTTTCAATACTTAGTTATTAGAAATAAACGCCTTTTGGGCAAAATTGGGTAAAATTGTGTTTCGACCAAAAATTGATTTTTTGCAAAGAGGTACCTCTTTGCTAAAAAATTGGCCAAACAATTTTTTTGCTTAAATGCATGCGACTTAAGCTTTTTCGGAAGCTTCTTCGCATTTGAAACTCCTTTCAATACATAGTTATTAGAAATAAACACCTTTTGGGCAAAATTGGGTAAAATTGTATTTCGACCAAAAAATTGATTTTTTGCAAAGAGGTCCCTCTTTGCTAAAAAATTGGCAAAAAATTTTTTTTGCTTAAATGCATGCGACTTAAGCTTTTTCGGAAGCTTCTTCGCATTTGAAACTCCTTTCCATACTTAGTTATTAGAAATAAATGCCTTTTGGGCAAAATTGGGTAAACTTGTGTTTCGACCAAAAATTGATTTTTTGCAAAGAGGTACCTCTTTGCTAAAAAATTGGCCAAAAAATTTTTTTGCTTAAATGCATGCGACTTAAGGTTTTTCGGAAGCTTCTTCGCATTTGAAACTCCTTTCAATACATAGTTATTAGAAATAAACACCTTTTGGGCAAAATTGGGTAAAATTGTGTTTCGACCAAAAATTGATTTTTTGCAAAGAGGTACCCCTTTGCTAAAAAATTGGCCAAAATATTTTTTTGCTTAAATGCATGCGACTTAAGCTTTTTCGGAAGCTTCTTCGCATTTGAAACTCCTTTCAATACTTAGTTATTAGAAATAAACGCCTTTTGGGCAAAATTGGGTAAAATTGTGTTTCGACCAAAAATTGATTTTTTGCAAAGAGGTACCTCTTTGCTAAAAAATTGGCCAAAAATTTTTTTTGCTTAAATGCATGCGACTTAAGCTTTTTCGGAAGCTTCTTCGCATTTGAAACTCCTTTCAATACTTAGTTATTAGAAATAAACGCCTTTTGGGCAAAATTGGGTAAAATTGTGTTTCAACCAAAAATTTGATTTTTAGCAAAGGGGTTAGTTAGCCTTTCCTAAAAAATTGGTCAAAAATTTTTTTTGCTTAAATGCATGCGACTTAAGCTTTTTCGGAAGCTTCTTCGCATTTGAAACTCCTTTCAATACTCAGTTATTAGAAATAAACGCCTTTTGGGCAAAATTGGGTAAAATTGTGTTTCAACCCAAAATTTGATTTTTAGCAAAGGGGTTAGCCTCTCCTAAAAAATTGGTCAAAAATTTTTTTTGCTTAAATGCATGCGACTTAAGCTTTTTCGGAAGCTTCTTCGCATTTGAAACTCCTTTCAATACTCAGTTATTAGAAATAAACGCCTTTTGGGAAAATTGGGTAAAATTGTGTTTCAACCAAAAATTTGATTTTTAGCAAAGGGGGTTAGTTAGCCTTTCCTAAAAAATTGGTCAAAAATTTTTTTTGCTTAAATGCATGCGACTTGAGCTTTTTCGGAAGCTTCTTCGCATTTGAAACTCCTTTCAATACTCAGTTATTAGAAATAAACGCCTTTTGGGCAAAATTGGGTAAAATTGTGTTTCAACCAAAAATTTGATTTTTAGCAAAGGGGTTAGCCTCTCCTAAAAAATTGGTCAAAAATTTTTTTTGCTTAAATGCATGCGACTTAAGCTTTTTCGGAAGCTTCTTCGCATTTGAAACTCCTTTCAATACTCAGTTATTAGAAATAAACGCCTTTTGGGCAAAATTGGGTAAAATTGTGTTTCAACCAAAAATTTGATTTTTAGCAAAGGGGTTAGTTAGCCTTTCCTAAAAAATTGGTCAAAAATTTTTTTTGCTTAAATGCATGCGACTTGAGCTTTTTCGGAAGCTTCTTCGCATTTGAAACTCCTTTCAATACTCAGTTATTAGAAATAAACGCCTTTTGGGCAAAATTGGGTAAAATTGTGTTTCAACCAAAAATTTGATTTTTAGCAAAGGGGTTAGCCTTTCCTAAAAAATTGGTCAAACATTTTTTTTGCTTAAATGCATGCGCCTTAAGCTTTTTCGGAAGCTTCTTCGCATTTGAAACTCCTTTCAATACTCAGTTATTAGAAATAAACGCCTTTTGGGCAAAATTGGGTAAAATTGTGTTTCAACCAAAAATTTGATTTTTACCAAAGGGGTTAGCCTTTCCTAAAAAATTGGTCAAATTTTTTTTTTGCTTAAATGCATGCGACTTAAGCTTTTTCGGAAGCTTCTTCGCATTTGAAACTCCTTTCAATACTCAGTTATTAGAAATAAACGCCTTTTGGGCAAAATTGGGTAAAATTGTGTTTCAACCAAAAATTTGATTTTTAGCAAAGGGGTTAGCCTCTCCTAAAAAATTGGTCAAATTTTTTTTTTGCTTAAATGCATGCGACTTAAGCTTTTTCGGAAGCTTCTTCGCATTTGAAACTCCTTTCAATACTCAGTTATTAGAAATAAACGCCTTTTGGGCAAAATTGGGTAAAATTGTGTTTCAACCAAAAATTTGATTTTTAGCAAAGGGGTTAGCCTTTCCTAAAAAATTGGTCAAATTTTTTTTTTGCTTAAATGCATGCGACTTAAGCTTTTTCGGAAGCTTCTTCGCATTTGAAACTCCTTTCAATACTCAGTTATTAGAAATAAACGCCTTTTGGGAAAATTGGGTAAAATTGTGTTTCAACCAAAAATTTGATTTTTAGCAAAGGGGTTAGTTAGCCTTTCCTAAAAAATTGGTCAAAAATTTTTTTTGCTTAAATGCATGCGACTTGAGCTTTTTCGGAAGCTTCTTCGCATTTGAAACTCCTTTCAATACTCAGTTATTAGAAATAAACGCCTTTTGGGCAAAATTGGGTAAAATTGTGTTTCAACCAAAAATTTGATTTTTAGCAAAGGGGGTTAGCCTTTCCTAAAAAATTGGTCAAAAATTTTTTTTGCTTAAATGCATGCGCCTTAAGCTTTTTCGGAAGCTTCTTCGCATTTGAAACTCCTTTCAATACTCAGTTATTAGAAATAAACGCCTTTTGGGCAAAATTGGGTAAAATTGTGTTTCAACCAAAAATTTGATTTTTACCAAAGGGGTTAGCCTTTCCTAAAAAATTGGTCAAATTTTTTTTTTGCTTAAATGCATTCGACTTAAGCTTTTTGGGAAGCTTCTTCGCATTTGAAACTCCTTTCAATACTCAGTTATTAGAAATAAACGCCTTTTGGGCAAAATTGGGTAAAATTGTGTTTCAACCAAAAATTTGATTTTTAGCAAAGGGGTTAGCCTTTCCTAAAAAATTGGTCAAATTTTTTTTTTGCTTAAATGCATGCGACTTAAGCTTTTTCGGAAGCTTCTTCGCATTTGAAACTCCTTTCAATACTCAGTTATTAGAAATAAACGCCTTTTGGGCAAAATTGGGTAAAATTGTGTTTCAACCAAAAATTTGATTTTTAGCAAAGGGGTTAGCCTCTCCTAAAAAATTGGTCAAATTTTTTTTTTGCTTAAATGCATGCGACTTAAGCTTTTTCGGAAGCTTGTTCGCATTTGAAACTCCTTTCAATACTCAGTTATTAGAAATAAACGCCTTTTGGGAAAAATTGGGTAAAATTGTGTTTCAACCAAAAATTTGATTTTTAGCAAAGGGGTTAGCCTTTCCTAAAAAATTGGTCAAAAATTTTTTTTGCTTAAATGCATGCGACTTAAGCTTTTTCGGAAGCTTCTTCGCATTTGAAACTCCTTTCAATATTCAGTTATTAGAAATAAACGCCTTTTGGGCAAAATTGGGTAAAATTGTGTTTCAACCAAAAATTTGATTTTTAGCAAAGGGGTTAGCCTCTCCTAAAAAATTGGTCAAAATTTTTTTTTGCTTAAATGCATGCGACTTAAGCTTTTTCGGAAGCTTCTTCGCATTTGAAACTCCTTTCAATACTCAGTTATTAGAAATAAACGCCTTTTGGGCAAAATTGGGTAAAATTGTGTTTCAACCAAAAATTTGATTTTTAGCAAAGGGGTTAGCCTTTCCTAAAAAATTGGTCAAAAATTTTTTTTGCTTAAATGCATGCGACTTAAGCTTTTTCGGAAGCTTCTTCGCACTTGAAACTCCTTTCAATACTCAGTTATTAGAAATAAACGCCTTTTGGGCAAAATTGGGTAAAATTGTGTTTCAACCAAAAATTTGATTTTTAGCAAAGGGGTTAGCCTTTCCTAAAAAATTGGTCAAAAATTTTTTTTGCTTAAATGCATGCGACTTAAGCTTTTTCGGAAGCTTCTTCGCATTTGAAACTCCTTTCAATACTCAGTTATTAGAAATAAACGCCTTTTGGGCAAAATTGGGTAAAATTGTGTTTCAACCAAAAATTTGATTTTTAGCAAAGGGGTTAGCCTCTCCTAAAAAATTGGTCAAAAATTTTTTTTACTTAAATGCATGCGACTTAAGCTTTTTCGGAAGCTTCTTCGCATTTGAAACTCCTTTCAATACTCAGTTATTAGAAATAAACGCCTTTTGGGCAAAATTGGGTAAAATTGTGTTTCAACCAAAAATTTGATTTTTAGCAAAGGGGTTAGCCTTTCCTAAAAAATTGGTCAAAAATTTTTTTTGCTTAAATGCATGCGACTTAAGCTTTTTCGGAAGCTTCTTCGCATTTGAAACTCCTTTCAATACTCAGTTATTAGAAATAAACGCCTTTTGGGCAAAATTGGGTAAAATTGTGTTTCAACCAAAAATTTGATTTTTAGCAAAGGGGTTAGTCTTTCCTAAAAAATTGGTCAAAAATTTTTTTTGCTTAAATGCATGCGACTTAAGCTTTTTCGGAAGCTTCTTCGCATTTGAAACTCCTTTCAATACTCAGTTATTAGAAATAAACGCCTTTTGGGAAAAATTGGGTAAAATTGTGTTTCAACCAAAAATTTGATTTTTAGCAAAGGGGTTAGCCTTTCCTAAAAAATTGGCCAAACATTTTTTTTGCTTAAATGCATGCGACTTAAGCTTTTTCGGAAGCTTCTTCGCATTTGAAACTCCTTTCAATACTCAGTTATTAGAAATAAACGCCTTTTGGGCAAAATTGGGTAAAATTGTGTTTCAACAAAAAATTTGATTTTTAGCAAAGGGGTTAGCCTTTCCTAAAAAATTGGTCAAAAATTTTTTTTGCTTAAATGCATGCGACCTAAGCTTTTTCGGAAGCTTCTTCGCATTTGAAACTCCTTTCAATACTCAGTTATTAGAAATAAACGCCTTTTGGGCAAAATTGGGTAAAATTGTGTTTCAACCAAAAATTTGATTTTTAGCAAAGGGGTTAGCCTTTCCTAAAAAATTGGTCAAAAGTTTTTTTTGCTTAAATTCATGCGACTTAAGCTTTTTCGGAAGCTTCTTCGCATTTGAAACTCCTTTCAATACTCAGTTATTAGAAATAAACGCCTTTTGGGCAAAATTGGGTAAAATTGTGTTTCAACCAAAAATTTGATTTTTAGCAAAGGGGTTAGCCTTTCCTAAAAAATTGGTCAAACATTTTTTTTGCTTAAATGCATGCGACTTAAGCTTTTTCGGAAGCTTCTTCGCATTTGAAACTCCTTTCAATACTCAGTTATTAGAAATAAACGCCTTTTGGGCAAAATTGGGTAAAATTGTGTTTCAACCAAAAATTTGATTTTTAGCAAAGGGGTTAGCCTTTCCTAAAAAATTGGTCAAAAGTTTTTTTTGCTTAAATTCATGCGACTTAAGCTTTTTCGGAAGCTTCTTCGCATTTGAAACTCCTTTCAATACTCAGTTATTAGAAATAAACGCCTTTTGGGCAAAATTGGGTAAAATTGTGTTTCAACCAAAAATTTGATTTTTAGCAAAGGGGTTAGCCTTTCCTAAAAAATTGGTCAAACATTTTTTTTGCTTAAATGCATGCGACTTAAGCTTTTTCGGAAGCTTCTTCGCATTTGAAACTCCTTTCAATACTCAGTTATTAGAAATAAACGCCTTTTGGGCAAAATTGGGTAAAATTGTGTTTCAACCAAAAATTTGATTTTTAGCAAAGGGGTTAGCCTTTCCTAAAAAATTGGTCAAAAATTTTTTTTGCTTAAATGCATGCGACTTAAGCTTTTTCGGAAGCTTCTTCGCATTTGAAACTCCTTTCAATACTCAGTTATTAGAAATAAACGCCTTTTGGGCAAAATTGGGTAAAATTGTGTTTCAACCAAAAATTTGATTTTTAGCAAAGGGGTTAGCCTTTCCTAAAAAATTGGTCAAAAATTTTTTTTGCTTAAATGCATGCGACTTAAGCTTTTTCGGAAGCTTCTTCGCATTTGAAACTCCTTTCAATACTCAGTTATTAGAAATAAACGCCTTTTGGGCAAAATTGGGTAAAATTGTGTTTCAACCAAAAATTTGATTTTTAGCAAAGGGGTTAGCCTTTCCTAAAAAATTGGTCAAACATTTTTTTTGCTTAAATGCATGCGACTTAAGCTTTTTCGGAAGCTTCTTCGCATATGAAACTCCTTTCAATACTCAGTTATTAGAAATAAACGCCTTTTGGGCAAAATTGGGTAAAATTGTGTTTCAACCAAAAATTTGATTTTTAGCAAAGGGGTTAGCCTTTCCTAAAAAATTGGTCAAAAATTTTTTTTGCTTAAATGCATGCGACTTAAGCTTTTTCGGAAGCTTCTTCGCATTTGAAACTCCTTTCAATACTCAGTTATTAGAAATAAACGCCTTTTGGGCAAAATTGGGTAAAATTGTGTTTCAACCAAAAATTTGATTTTTAGCAAAGGGGTTAGCCTTTCTTAAAAAATTGGTCAAAAATTTTTTTTGCTTAAATGCATGCGACTTAAGCTTTTTCGGAAGCTTCTTCGCATTTGAAACTCCTTTCAATACTCAGTTATTAGAAATAAACGCCTTTTGGGCAAAATTGGGTAAAATTGTGTTTCTTGGTCAAAATTTTTTTTTGCTTAAATGCATGCGACTTAAGCTTTTTCGGAAGCTTCTTCGCATTTGAAACTCCTTTCAATACTCAGTTATTAGAAATAAACGCCTTTTGGGCAAAATTGGGTAAAATTGTGTTTCAACCAAAAATTTGATTTTTAGCAAAGGGGTTAGCCTTTCCTAAAAAATTGGTCGAACATTTTTTTTTGCTTAAATGCATGCGACTTAAGCTTTTTCGGAAGTTTCTTCGCATTTGAAACTCCTTTCAATACTCAGTTATTAGAAATAAACGCCTTTTGGGCAAAATTGGGTAAAATTGTGTTTCAACCAAAAATTTGATTTTTAGCAAAGGGGTTAGCCTTTCTTAAAAAATTGGTCAAAAATTTTTTTTGCTTAAATGCATGCGACTTAAGCTTTTTCGGAAGCTTCTTCGCATTTGAAACTCCTTTCAATACTCAGTTATTAGAAATAAACGCCTTTTGGGCAAAATTGGGTAAAATTGTGTTTCAACCAAAAATTTGATTTTTAGCAAAGGGGTTAGCCTTTCCTAAAAAATTGGTCAAAAATTTTTTTTGCTTAAATGCATGCGACTTAAGCTTTTTCGGAAGCTTCTTCGCATTTGAAACTCCTTTCAATACTCAGTTATTAGAAATAAACGCCTTTTGGGCAAAATTGGGTAAAATTGTGTTTCAACCAAAAATTTGATTTTTAGCAAAGGGGTTAGCCTTTCCTAAAAAATTGGTCAAAAAATTTTTTTGCTTAAATGCATGCGACTTAAGCTTTTTCGGAAGCTTCTTCGCATTTGAAACTCCTTTCAATACTCAGTTATTAGAAATAAACGCCTTTTGGGCAAAATTGGGTAAAATTGTGTTTCAACCAAAAATTTGATTTTTAGCAAAGGGGTTAGCCTTTCCTAAAAAATTGGTCAAAAATTTGTTTTGCTTAAATGCATGCGACTTAAGCTTTTTCGGAAGCTTCTTCGCATTTGAAACTCCTTTCAATACTCAGTTATTAGAAATAAACGCCTTTTGGGCAAAATTGGGTAAAATTGTGTTTCAACCAAAAATTTGATTTTTAGCAAAGGGGTTAGCCTTTCCTAAAAAATTGGTCAAACATTTTTTTTGCTTAAATGCATGCGACTTAAGCTTTTTCGGAAGCTTCTTCGCATATGAAACTCCTTTCAATACTCAGTTATTAGAAATAAACGCCTTTTGGGCAAAATTGGGTAAAATTGTGTTTCAACCAAAAATTTGATTTTTAGCTAAGGGGTTAGCCTCTCCTAAAAAATTGGTCAAAAATTTTTTTTGCTTAAATGCATGCGACTTAAGCTTTTTCGGAAGCTTCTTCGCATTTGAAACTCCTTTCAATACTCAGTTATTAGAAATAAACGCCTTTTGGGCAAAATTGGGTAAAATTGTGTTTCAACCAAAAATTTGATTTTTAGCAAAGGGGTTAGCCTTTCCTAAAAAATTGGTCAAAAATTTTTTTTGCTTAAATGCATGCGACTTAAGCTTTTTCGGAAGCTTCTTCGCATTTGAAACTCCTTTCAATACTCAGTTATTAGAAATAAACGCCTTTTGGGCAAAACTGGGTAAAATTGTGTTTCAACCAAAAATTTGATTTTTAGCAAAGGGGTTGGCCTTTCCTAAAAAATTGGTCAAAAATTTTTTTTGCTTAAATGCATGCGACTTAAGCTTTTTCGGAAGCTTCTTCGCATTTGAAACTCCTTTCAATACTCAGTTATTAGAAATAAACGCCTTTTGGGCAAAATTGGGTAAAATTGTGTTTCAACCAAAAATTTGATTTTTAGCAAAGGGGTTAGCCTTTCCTAAAAAATTGGTCAAACATTTTTTTTGCTTAAATGCATGCGACTTAAGCTTTTTCGGAAGCTTCTTCGCATTTGAAACTCCTTTCAATACTCAGTTATTAGAAATAAACGCCTTTTGGGCAAAATTGGGTAAAATTGTGTTTCAACCAAAAATTTGATTTTTAGCAAAGGGGTTAGCCTTTCCTAAAAAATTGGTCAAAAATTTTCTTTGCTTAAATGCATGCGACTTAAGCTTTTTCGGAAGCTTCTTCGCATTTGAAACTCCTTTCAATACTCAGTTATTAGAAATAAACGCCTTTTGGGCAAAATTGGGTAAAATTGTGTTTCAACCAAAAATTTGATTTTTAGCAAAGGGGTTAGCCTTTCCTAAAAAATTGGTCAAAAATTTTTTTTGCTTAAATGCATGCGACTTAAGCTTTTTCGGAAGCTTCTTCGCATTTGAAACTCCTTTCAATACTCAGTTATTAGAAATAAACGCCTTTTGGGCAAAATTGGGTAAAATTGTGTTTCAACCAAAAATTTGATTTTTAGCCTTTCCTAAAAAATTGGTCAAACATTTTTTTTGCTTAAATGCATGCGACTTAAGCTTTTTCGGAAGCTTCTTCGCATTTGGAACTCCTTTCAATACTCAGTTATTAGAAATAAACGCCTTTTGGGCAAAATTGGGTAAAATTGTGTTTCAACCAAAAATTTGATTTTTAGCAAAGGGGTTAGCCTTTCCTAAAAAATTGGTCAAAAATTTTTTTTGCTTAAATGCATGCGACTTAAGCTTTTTCGGAAGCTTCTTCGCATTTGAAACTCCTTTCAATACTCAGTTATTAAAATTGGGTAAAATTGTGTTTCAACCGAAAATTTGATTTTTAGCAAAGGGGTTAGTTAGCCTTTCCTAAAAAATTGGTCAAAAATTTTTTTTGCTTAAATGCATGCGACTTAAGCTTTTTCGGAAGCTTCTTCGCATTTGAAACTCCTTTCAATACTCAGTTATTAAAATTGGGTAAAATTGTGTTTCAACCAAAAATTTGATTTTTAGCAAAGGGGTTAGCCTTTCCTAAAAAATTGGTCAAAAATTTTTTTTGCTTAAATGCATGCGACTTAAGCTTTTTCGGAAGCTTCTTCGCATTTGAAACTCCTTTCAATACTCAGTTATAAGAAATAAACGCCTTTTGGGCAAAATTGGGTAAAATTGTGTTTCAACCAAAATTTTGATTTTTAGCAAAGGGGTTAGCCTTTCCTAAAAAATTGGTCAAAAATTTTTTTTGCTTAAATGCATGCGACTTAAGCTTTTTCGGAAGCTTCTTCGCATTTGAAACTCCTTTCAATACTCAGTTATTAGAAATAAACGCCTTTTGGGCAAAATTGGGTAAAATTGTGTTTCAACCAAAAATTTGATTTTTAGCAAAGGGGTTAGCCTTTCCTAAAAAATTGGTCAAAAATTTTTTTTGCTTAAATGCATGCGACTTAAGCTTTTTCGGAAGCTTCTTCGCATTTGAAACTCCTTTCAATACTCAGTTATTAGAAATAAACGCCTTTTGGGCAAAATTGGGTAAAATTGTGTTTCAACCAAAAATTTGATTTTTAGCAAAGGGGTTAGCCTTTCCTAAAAAATTGGTCAAAAACTTTTTTTCCTTAAATGCATGCGACTTAAGCTTTTTCGGAAGCTTCTTCGCATTTGAAACTCCTTTCAATACTCAGTTATTAAAATTGGGTAAAATTGTGTTTCAACCAAAAATTTGATTTTTAGCAAAGGGGTTAGCCTTTCCTAAAAAATTGGTCAAAAACTTTTTTTCCTTAAATGCATGCGACTTAAGCTTTTTCGGAAGCTTCTTCGCATTTGAAACTCCTTTCAATACTCAGTTATTAAAATTGGGTAAAATTGTGTTTCAACCAAAAATTTGATTTTTAGCAAAAAAATTGGTCAAACATTTTTTTTGCTTAAATGCATGCGACTTAAGCTTTTTCGGAAGCTTCTTCGCATTTGAAACTCCTTTCAATACTCAGTTATTAGAAATAAACGCCTTTTGGGCAAAATTGGGTAAAATTGTGTTTCAACCAAAAATTTGATTTTTAGCAAAGGGGTTAGCCTTTCCTAAAAAATTGGTCAAAAAATTTTTTTTGCTTAAATGCATGCGACTTAAGCTTTTTCGGAAGCTTCTTCGCATTTGAAACTCCTTTCAATACTCAGTTATTAGAAATAAACGCCTTTTGGGCAAAATTGGGTAAAATTGTGTTTCAACCAAAAATTTGATTTTTAGCAAAGGGGTTAGCCTTTCCTAAAAAATTGGTCAAACATTTTTTTTGCTTAAATGCATGCGACTTAAGCTTTTTCGGAAGCTTCTTCGCATTTGAAACTCCTTTCAATACTCAGTTATTAAAATTGGGTAAAATTGTGTTTCAACCAAAAATTTGATTTTTAGCAAAGGAGTTAGCCTTTCCTAAAAAATTGGTCAAAAATTTTTTTTGCTTAAATGCATGCGACTTAAGCTTTTTCGGAAGCTTCTTCGCATTTGAAACTCCTTTCAATACTCAGTTATTAAAATTGGGTAAAATTGTGTTTCAACCAAAAATTTGATTTTTAGCAAAGGGGGTAGCCTTTCCTAAAAAATTGGTCAAAAATTTTTTTTGCTTAAATGCATGCGACTTAAGCTTTTTCGGAAGCTTCTTCGCATTTGAAACTCCTTTCAATACTCAGTTATTAGAAATAAACGCCTTTTGGGCAAAATTGGGTAAAATTGTGTTTCAACCAAAAATTTGATTTTTAGCAAAAAAATTGGTCAAACATTTTTTTTGCTTAAATGCATGCGACTTAAGCTTTTTCGGAAGCTTCTTCGCATTTGAAACTCCTTTCAATACTCAGTTATTAGAAATAAACGCCTTTTGGGCAAAATTGTGTTTCAACCAAAAATTTGATTTTTAGCAAAAAAATTGGTCAAACATTTTTTTTGCTTAAATGCATGCGACTTAAGCTTTTTCGGAAGCTTCTTCGCATTTGAAACTCCTTTCAATACTCAGTTATTAGAAATAAACGCCTTTTGGGCAAAATTGGGTAAAATTGTGTTTCAACCAAAAATTTGATTTTTAGCAAAGGGGTTAGCCTTTCCTAAAAAATTGGTCAAACATTTTTTTTGCTTAAATGCATGCGACTTAAGCTTTTTCGGAAGCTTCTTCGCATTTGAAACTCCTTTCAATACTCAGTTATTAAAATTGGGTAAAATTGTGTTTCAACCAAAAATTTGATTTTTAGCAAAGGAGTTAGCCTTTCCTAAAAAATTGGTCAAAAATTTTTTTTGCTTAAATGCATGCGACTTAAGCTTTTTCGGAAGCTTCTTCGCATTTGAAACTCCTTTCAATACTCAGTTATTAAAATTGGGTAAAATTGTGTTTCAACCAAAAATTTGATTTTTAGCAAAGGGGGTGGTAGCCTTTCCTTAAAAATTGGTAAAAAATTTTTTTTGCTTAAATGCATGCGACTTAAGCTTTTTCGGAAGCTTCTTCGCATTTGAAACTCCTTTCAATACTCAGTTATTAGAAATAAACGCCTTTTGGGCAAAATTGGGTAAAATTGTGTTTCAACCAAAAATTTGATTTTTAGCAAAAAAATTGGTCAAAAATTTTTTTTGCTTAAATGCATGCGACTTAAGCTTTTTCGGAAGCTTCTTCGCATTTGAAACTCCTTTCAATACTCAGTTATTAGAAATAAACGCCTTTTGGGCAAAATTGGGTAAAATTGTGTTTCAACCAAAAATTTGATTTTTAGCAAAGGGGTTAGCCTTTCCTAAAAAATTGGTCAAAAATTTTTTTTGCTTAAATGCATGCGACTTAAGCTTTTTCGGAAGCTTCTTCGCATTTGAAACTCCTTTCAATACTCAGTTATTAGAAACAAACGCCTTTTGGGCAAAATTGGGTAAAATTGTGTTTCAACCAAAAATTTGATTTTTAGCAAAGGGGTTAGCCTTTCCTAAAAAATTGGTCAAACATTTTTTTTGCTTAAATGCATGCGACTTAAGCTTTTTCGGAAGCTTCTTCGCATTTGAAACTCCTTTCAATACTCAGTTATTAAAATTGGGTAAAATTGTGTTTCAACCAAAAATTTGATTTTTAGCAAAGGAGTTAGCCTTTCCTAAAAAATTGGTCAAAAATTTTTTTTGCTTAAATGCATGCGACTTAAGCTTTTTCGGAAGCTTCTTCGCATTTGAAACTCCTTTCAATACTCAGTTATTAAAATTGGGTAAAATTGTGTTTCAACCAAAAATTTGATTTTTAGCAAAGGGGGTAGCCTTTCCTAAAAAATTGGTCAAAAATTTTTTTTGCTTAAATGCATGCGACTTAAGCTTTTTCGGAAGCTTCTTCGCATTTGAAACTCCTTTCAATACTCAGTTATTAGAAATAAACGCCTTTTGGGCAAAATTGGGTAAAATTGTGTTTCAACCAAAAATTTGATTTTTAGCAAAAAAATTGGTCAAACATTTTTTTTGCTTAAATGCATGCGACTTAAGCTTTTTCGGAAGCTTCTTCGCATTTGAAACTCCTTTCAATACTCAGTTATTAGAAATAAACGCCTTTTGGGCAAAATTGGGTAAAATTGTGTTTCAACCAAAAATTTGATTTTTAGCAAAGGGGTTAGCCTTTCCTAAAAAATTGGTCAAACATTTTTTTTGCTTAAATGCATGCGACTTAAGCTTTTTCGGAAGCTTCTTCGCATTTGAAACTCCTTTCAATACTCAGTTATTAAAATTGGGTAAAATTGTGTTTCAACCAAAAATTTGATTTTTAGCAAAGGAGTTAGCCTTTCCTAAAAAATTGGTCAAAAATTTTTTTTGCTTAAATGCATGCGACTTAAGCTTTCTCGGAAGCTTCTTCGCATTTGAAACTCCTTTCAATACTCAGTTATTAGAAATAAACGCCTTTTGGGCAAAATTGGGTAAAATTGTGTTTCAACCAAAAATTTGATTTTTAGCAAAGGGGTTAGCCTTTCCTAAAAAATTGGTCAAAAATTTTTTTTGCTTAAATGCATGCGACTTAAGCTTTTTCGGAAGCTTCTTCGCATTTGAAACTCCTTTCAATACTCAGTTATTAGAAATAAACGCCTTTTGGGCAAAATTGGGTAAAATTGTGTTTCAACCAAAAATTTGATTTTTAGCAAAGGGGTTAGCCTTTCCTAAAAAATTGGTCAAAAAATTTTTTTGCTTAAATGCATGCGACTTAAGCTTTTTCGGAAGCTTCTTCGCATTTGAAACTCCTTTCAATACTCAGTTATTAGAAATAAACGCCTTTTGGGCAAAATTGGGTAAAATTGTGTTTCAACCAAAAATTTGATTTTTAGCAAAAAAATTGGTCAAAAATTTTTTTTGCTTAAATGCATGCGACTTAAGCTTTTTCGGAAGCTTCTTCGCATTTGAAACTCCTTTCAATACTCAGTTATTAGAAATAAACGCCTTTTGGGCAAAATTGGGTAAAATTGTGTTTCAACCAAAAATTTGATTTTTAGCAAAGGGGTTAGCCTTTCCTAAAAAATTGGTCAAAAATTTTTTTTGCTTAAATGCATGCGACTTAAGCTTTTTCGGAAGCTTCTTCGCATTTGAAACTCCTTTCAATACTCAGTTATTAAAATTGGGTAAAATTGTGTTTCAACCAAAAATTTGATTTTTAGCAAAGGAGTTGTTAGCCTTTCCTAAAAAATTGGTCAAAAATTTTTTTTGCTTAAATGCATGCGACTTAAGCTTTTTCGGAAGCTTCTTCGCATTTGAAACTCCTTTCAATACTCAGTTATTAGAAATAAACGCCTTTTGGGCAAAATTGGGTAAAATTGTGTTTCAACCAAAAATTTGATTTTTAGCAAAGGGGTTAGCCTTTCCTAAAAAATTGGTCAAAAATTTTTTTTGCTTAAATGCATGCGACTTAAGCTTTTTCGGAAGCTTCTTCGCATTTGAAACTCCTTTCAATACTCAGTTATTAGAAATAAACGCCTTTTGGGCAAAATTGGGTAAAATTGTGTTTCAACCAAAAATTTGATTTTTAGCAAAGGGGTTAGCCTTTCCTAAAAAATTGGTCAAACATTTTTTTTGCTTAAATGCATGCGACTTAAGCTTTTTCGGAAGCTTCTTCGCATTTGAAACTCCTTTCAATACTCAGTTATTAGAAATAAACGCCTTTTGGGCAAAATTGGGTAAAATTGTGTTTCAACCAAAAATTTGATTTTTAGCAAAAAAATTGGTCAAACATTTTTTTTGCTTAAATGCATGCGACTTAAGCTTTTTCGGAAGCTTCTTCGCATTTGAAACTCCTTTCAATACTCAGTTATTAGAAATAAACGCCTTTTGGGCAAAATTGGGTAAAATTGTGTTTCAACCAAAAATTTGATTTTTAGCAAAGGGGTTAGCCTTTCCTAAAAAATTGGTCAAACATTTTTTTTGCTTAAATGCATGCGACTTAAGCTTTTTCGGAAGCTTCTTCGCATTTGAAACTCCTTTCAATACTCAGTTATTAGAAATAAACGCCTTTTGGGCAAAATTGTGTAAAATTGTGTTTCAACCAAAAATTTGATTTTTAGCAAAAAAATTGGTCAAAAATTTTTTTTGCTTAAATGCATGTGACTTAAGCTTTTTCGGAAGCTTCTTCGCATTTGAAACTCCTTTCAATACTCAGTTATTAGAAATAAACGCCTTTTGGGCAAAATTGGGTAAAATTGTGTTTCAACCAAAAATTTGATTTTTAGCAAAAAAATTGGTCAAACATTTTTTTTGCTTAAATGCATGCGACTTAAGCTTTTTCGGAAGCTTCTTCGCATTTGAAACTCCTTTCAATACTCAGTTATTAGAAATAAACGCCTTTTGGGCAAAATTGGGTAAAATTGGGTAAAATTGTGTTTCAACCAAAAATTTGATTTTTAGCAAAAAAATTGGTCAAACATTTTTTTTGCTTTAATGCATGCGACTTAAGCTTTTTCGGAAGCTTCTTCGCATTTGAAACTCCTTTCAATACTCAGTTATTAGAAATAAACGCCTTTTGGGCAAAATTGGGTAAAATTGTGTTTCAACCAAAAATTTGATTTTTAGCAAAGGAGTTAGCCTTTCCTAAAAAATTGGTCAAAAATTTTTTTTGCTTAAATGCATGCGACTTAAGCTTTTTCGGAAGCTTCTTCGCATTTGAAACTCCTTTCAATACTGAGTTATTAGAAATAAACGCCTTTTGGGCAAAATTGGGTAAAATTGTGTTTCAACCAAAAATTTGATTTTTAGCAAAGGGGTTAGCCTTTCCTAAAAAATTGGTCAAAAATTTTTTTTGCTTAAATGCATGCGACTTAAGCTTTTTCGGAAGCTTCTTCGCATTTGAAACTCCTTTCAATACTCAGTTATTAAAATTGGGTAAAATTGTGTTTCAACCAAAAATTTGATTTTTAGCAAAGGAGTTGTTAGCCTTTCCTAAAAAATTGGTCAAAAATTTTTTTTGCTTAAATGCATGCGACTTAAGCTTTTTCGGAAGCTTCTTCGCATTTGAAACTCCTTTCAATACTCAGTTATTAAAATTGGGTAAAATTGTGTTTCAACCAAAAATTTGATTTTTAGCAAAGGAGTTAGCCTTTCCTAAAAAATTGGTCAAAAATTTTTTTTGCTTAAATGCATGCGACTTAAGCTTTTTCGGAAGCTTCTTCGCATTTGAAACTCCTTTCAATACTCAGTTATTAGAAATAAACGCCTTTTGGGCAAAATTGGGTAAAATTGTGTTTCAACCAAAAATTTGATTTTTAGCAAAAAAATTGGTCAAACATTTTTTTTGCTTAAATGCATGCGACTTAAGCTTTTTCGGAAGCTTCTTCGCATTTGAAACTCCTTTCAATACTCAGTTATTAGAAATAAACGCCTTTTGGGCAAAATTGGGTAAAATTGGGTAAAATTGTGTTTCAACCAAAAATTTGATTTTTAGCAAAAAAATTGGTCAAACATTTTTTTTGCTTAAATGCATGCGACTTAAGCTTTTTCGGAAGCTTCTTCGCATTTGAAACTCCTTTCAATACTCAGTTATTAGAAATAAACGCCTTTTGGGCAAAATTGGGTAAAATTGTGTTTCAACCAAAAATTTGATTTTTAGCAAAGGAGTTAGCCTTTCCTAAAAAATTGGTCAAAAATTTTTTTTGCTTAAATGCATGCGACTTAAGCTTTTTCGGAAGCTTCTTCGCATTTGAAACTCCTTTCAATACTCAGTTATTAGAAATAAACGCCTTTTGGGCAAAATTGGGTAAAATTGTGTTTCAACCAAAAATTTGATTTTTAGCAAAGGGGTTAGCCTTTCCTAAAAAATTGGTCAAAAATTTTTTTTGCTTAAATGCATGCGACTTAAGCTTTTTCGGAAGCTTCTTCGCATTTGAAACTCCTTTCAATACTCAGTTATTAAAATTGGGTAAAATTGTGTTTCAACCAAAAATTTGATTTTTAGCAAAGGAGTTAGCCTTTCCTAAAAAATTGGTCAAAAATTTTTTTTGCTTAAATGCATGCGACTTAAGCTTTCTCGGAAGCTTCTTCGCATTTGAAACTCCTTTCAATACTCAGTTATTAGAAATAAACGCCTTTTGGGCAAAATTGGGTAAAATTGTGTTTCAACCAAAAATTTGATTTTTAGCAAAGGGGTTAGCCTTTCCTAAAAAATTGGTCAAAAATTTTTTTTGCTTAAATGCATGCGACTTAAGCTTTTTCGGAAGCTTCTTCGCATTTGAAACTCCTTTCAATACTCAGTTATTAGAAATAAACGCCTTTTGGGCAAAATTGGGTAAAATTGTGTTTCAACAAAAAATTTGATTTTTAGCAAAGGGGTTAGCCTTTCCTAAAAAATTGGTCAAAAATTTTTTTTGCTTAAATGCATGCGACTTAAGCTTTTTCGGAAGCTTCTTCGCATTTGAAACTCCTTTCAATACTCAGTTATTAAAATTGGGTAAAATTGTGTTTCAACCAAAAATTTGATTTTTAGCAAAGGAGTTAGCCTTTCCTAAAAAATTGGTCAAAAATTTTTTTTGCTTAAATGCATGCGACTTAAGCTTTTTCGGAAGCTTCTTCGCATTTGAAACTCCTTTCAATACTCAGTTATTAGAAATAAACGCCTTTTGGGCAAAATTGGGTAAAATTGTGTTTCAACCAAAAATTTGATTTTTAGCAAAGGGGTTAGCCTTTCCTAAAAAATTGGTCAAAAATTTTTTTTGCTTAAATGCATGCGACTTAAGCTTTTTCGGAAGCTTCTTCGCATTTGAAACTCCTTTCAATACTCAGTTATTAGAAATAAACGCCTTTTGGGCAAAATTGGGTAAAATTGTGTTTCAACCAAAAATTTGATTTTTAGCAAAGGGGTTAGCCTTTCCTAAAAAATTGGTCAAACATTTTTTTTGCTTAAATGCATGCGACTTAAGCTTTTTCGGAAGCTTCTTCGCATTTGAAACTCCTTTCAATACTCAGTTATTAGAAATAAACGCCTTTTGGGCAAAATTGGGTAAAATTGTGTTTCAACCAAAAATTTGATTTTTAGCAAAGGGGTTAGCCTTTCCTAAAAAATTGGTCAAACATTTTTTTTGCTTAAATGCATGCGACATAAGCTTTTTCGGAAGCTTCTTCGCATTTGAAACTCCTTTCAATACTCAGTTATTACAAATAAACGCCTTTTGGGCAAAATTGGGTAAAATTGTGTTTCAACCAAAAATTTGATTTTTAGCAAAGGGGTTAGCCTTTCCTAAAAAATTGGTCAAAAATTTTTTTTGCTTAAATGCATGCGACTTAAGCTTTTTCGGAAGCTTCTTCGCATTTGAAACTCCTTTCAATACTCAGTTATTAGAAATAAACGCCTTTTGGGCAAAATTGGGTAAAATTGTGTTTCAACCAAAAATTTGATTTTTAGCAAAAAAATTGGTCAAACATTTTTTTTGCTTAAATGCATGCGACTTAAGCTTTTTCGGAAGCTTCTTCGCATTTGAAACTCCTTTCAATACTCAGTTATTAGAAATAAACGCCTTTTGGGCAAAATTGGGTAAAATTGTGTTTCAACCAAAAATTTGATTTTTAGCAAAAAAATTGGTCAAAAATTTTTTTTGCTTAAATGCATGCGACTTAAGCTTTTTCGGAAGCTTCTTCGCATTTGAAACTCCTTTCAATACTCAGTTATTAGAAATAAACGCCTTTTGGGCAAAATTGGGTAAAATTGTGTTTCAACCAAAAATTTGATTTTTAGCAAAGAGGTTAGCCTTTCCTAAAAAATTGGTCAAACATTTTTTTTGCTTAAATGCATGCGACTTAAGCTTTTTCGGAAGCTTCTTCGCATTTGAAACTCCTTTCAATACTCAGTTATTAAAATTGGGTAAAATTGTGTTTCAACCAAAAATTTGATTTTTAGCAAAGGAGTTAGCCTTTCCTAAAAAATTGGTCAAAAATTTTTTTTGCTTAAATGCATGCGACTTAAGCTTTTTCGGAAGCTTCTTCGCATTTGAAACTCCTTTCAATACTCAGTTATTAAAATTGGGTAAAATTGTGTTTCAACCAAAAATTTGATTTTTAGCAAAGGAGTTAGCCTTTCCTAAAAAATTGGTCAAAAATTTTTTTTGCTTAAATGCATGCGACTTAAGCTTTTTCGGAAGCTTCTTCGCATTTGAAACTCCTTTCAATACTCAGTTATTAGAAATAAACGCCTTTTGGGCAAAATTGGGTAAAATTGTGTTTCAACCAAAAATTTGATTTTTAGCAAAGGGGTTAGCCTTTCCTAAAAAATTGGTCAAAAATTTTTTTTGCTTAAATGCATGCGACTTAAGCTTTTTCGGAAGCTTCTTCGCATTTGAAACTCCTTTCAATACTCAGTTATTAGAAATAAACGCCTTTTGGGCAAAATTGGGTAAAATTGTGTTTCAACCAAAAATTTGATTTTTAGCAAAAAAATTGGTCAAACATTTTTTTTGCTTAAATGCATGCGACTTAAGCTTTTTCGGAAGCTTCTTCGCATTTGAAACTCCTTTCAATACTCAGTTATTAGAAATAAACGCCTTTTGGGCAAAATTGGGTAAAATTGTGTTTCAACCAAAAATTTGATTTTTAGCAAAGGGGTTAGCCTTTCCTAAAAAATTGGTCAAAAATTTTTTTTGCTTAAATGCATGCGACTTAAGCTTTTTCGGAAGCTTCTTCGCATTTGAAACTCCTTTCAATACTCAGTTATTAGAAATAAACGCCTTTTGGGCAAAATTGGGTAAAATTGTGTTTCAACCAAAAATTTGATTTTTAGCAAAAAAATTGGTCAAACATTTTTTTTGCTTAAATGCATGCGACTTAAGCTTTTTCGGAAGCTTCTTCGCATTTGAAACTCCTTTCAATACTCAGTTATTGGAAATAAACGCCTTTTGGGCAAAATTGGGTAAAATTGTGTTTCAACCAAAAATTTGATTTTTAGCAAAAAAATTGGTCAAAAATTTTTTTTGCTTAAATGCATGCGACTTAAGCTTTTTCGGAAGCTTCTTCGCATTTGAAACTCCTTTCAATACTCAGTTATTAGAAATAAACGCCTTTTGGGCAAAATTGGGTAAAATTGTGTTTCAACCAAAAATTTGATTTTTAGCAAAGGGGTTAGCCTTTCCTAAAAAATTGGTCAAAAATTTTTTTTGCTTAAATGCATGCGACTTAAGCTTTTTCGGAAGCTTCTTCGCATTTGAAACTCCTTTCAATACTCAGTTATTAAAATTGGGTAAAATTGTGTTTCAACCAAAAATTTGATTTTTAGCAAAGGAGTTAGCCTTTCCTAAAAAATTGGTCAAAAATTTTTTTTGCTTAAATGCATGCGACTTAAGCTTTTTCGGAAGCTTCTTCGCATTTGAAACTCCTTTCAATACTCAGTTATTAGAAATAAACGCCTTTTGGGCAAAATTGGGTAAAATTGTGTTTCAACCAAAAATTTGATTTTTAGCAAAGGGGTTAGCCTTTCCTAAAAAATTGGTCAAAATTTTTTTTTGCTTAAATGCATGCGACTTAAGCTTTTTCGGAAGCTTCTTCGCATTTGAAACTCCTTTCAATACTCAGTTATTAAAATTGGGTAAAATTGTGTTTCAACCAAAAATTTGATTTTTAGCAAAGGAGTTAGCCTTTCCTAAAAAATTGGTCAAAAATTTTTTTTGCTTAAATGCATGCGACTTAAGCTTTTTCGGAAGCTTCTTCGCATTTGAAACTCCTTTCAATACTCAGTTATTAGAAATAAACGCCTTTTGGGCAAAATTGGGTAAAATTGTGTTTCAACCAAAAATTTGATTTTTAGCAAAGGGGTTAGCCTTTCCTAAAAAATTGGTCAAACATTTTTTTTGCTTAAATGCATGCGACTTAAGCTTTTTCGGAAGCTTCTTCGCATTTGAAACTCCTTTCAATACTCAGTTATTAAAATTGGGTAAAATTGTGTTTCAACCAAAAATTTGATTTTTAGCAAAGGAGTTAGCCTTTCCTAAAAAATTGGTCAAAAATTTTTTTTGCTTAAATGCATGCGACTTAAGCTTTTTCGGAAGCTTCTTCGCATTTGAAACTCCTTTCAATACTCAGTTATTAGAAATAAACGCCTTTTGGGCAAAATTGGGTAAAATTGTGTTTCAACCAAAAATTTGATTTTTAGCAAAGGGGTTAGCCTTTCCTAAAAAATTGGTCAAAATTTTTTTTTGCTTAAATGCATGCGACTTAAGCTTTTTCGGAAGCTTCTTCGCATTTGAAACTCCTTTCAATACTCAGTTATTAAAATTGGGTAAAATTGTGTTTCAACCAAAAATTTGATTTTTAGCAAAGGGGTTAGACTTTCCTAAAAAATTGGTCAAACATTTTTTTTGCTTAAATGCATGCGACTTAAGCTTTTTCGGAAGCTTCTTCGCATTTGAAACTCCTTTCAATACTCAGTTATTAGAAATAAACGCCTTTTGGGCAAAATTGGGTAAAATTGTGTTTCAACCAAAAATTTGATTTTTAGCAAAAAAATTGGTCAAACATTTTTTTTGCTTAAATGCATGCGACTTAAGCTTTTTCGGAAGCTTCTTCGCATTTGAAACTCCTTTCAATACTCAGTTATTAGAAATAAACGCCTTTTGGGCAAAATTGGGTAAAATTGTGTTTCAACCAAAAATTTGATTTTTAGCAAAGGGGTTAGCCTTTCCTAAAAAATTGGTCAAACATTTTTTTTGCTTAAATGCATGCGACTTAAGCTTTTTCGGAAGCTTCTTCGCATTTGAAACTCCTTTCAATACTCAGTTATTAGAAATAAACGCCTTTTGGGCAAAATTGGGTAAAATTGTGTTTCAACCAAAAATTTGATTTTTAGCAAAGGGGTTAGTTAGCCTTTCCTAAAAAATTGGTCAAACATTTTTTTTGCTTAAATGCATGCGACTTAAGCTTTTTCGGAAGCTTCTTCGCATTTGAAACTCCTTTCAATACTCAGTTATTAGAAATAAACGCCTTTTGGGCAAAATTTGGTAAAATTGTGTTTCAACCAAAAATTTGATTTTTAGCAAAGGGGTTAGTTAGCCTTTCCTAAAAAATTGGTCAAACATTTTTTTTGCTTAAATGCATGCGACTTAAGCTTTTTCGGAAGCTTCTTCGCATTTGAAACTCCTTTCAATACTCAGTTATTAGAAATAAACGCCTTTTGGGCAAAATTGGGTAAAATTGTGTTTCAACCAAAAATTTGATTTTTAGCAAAGGGGTTAGCCTTTCCTAAAAAATTGGTCAAACATTTTTTTTGCTTAAATGCATGCGACTTAAGCTTTTTCGGAAGCTTCTTCGCATTTGAAACTCCTTTCAATACTCAGTTATTAGAAATAAACGCCTTTTGGGCAAAATTGGGTAAAATTGTGTTTCAACCAAAAATTTGATTTTTAGCAAAGGGGTTAGCCTTTCCTAAAAAATTGGTCAAACATTTTTTTTGCTTAAATGCATGCGACTTAAGCTTTTTCGGAAGCTTCTTCGCATTTGAAACTCCTTTCAATACTCAGTTATTAGAAATAAACGCCTTTTGGGCAAAATTGGGTAAAATTGTGTTTCAACCAAAAATTTGATTTTTAGCAAAGGGGTTAGCCTTTCCTAAAAAATTGGTCAAACATTTTTTTTGCTTAAATGCATGCGACTTAAGCTTTTTCGGAAGCTTCTTCGCATTTGAAACTCCTTTCAATACTCAGTTATTAGAAATAGACGCCTTTTGGGCAAAATTGGGTAAAATTGTGTTTCAACCAAAAATTTGATTTTTAGCAAAGGGGTTGTTAGCCTTTCCTAAAAAATTGGTCAAAAATTTTTTTTGCTTAAATGCATGCGACTTAAACTTTTTCGGAAGCTTCTTCGCATTTGAAACTCCTTTCAATACTCAGTTATGAGAAATAAACGCCTTTTGGGCAAAATTGGGTAAAATTGTGTTTCAACCAAAAATTTGATTTTTAGCAAAGGGGTTAGCCTTTCCTAAAAAATTGGTCAAAAATTTTTTTTGCTTAAATGCATACGACTTAAGCTTTTTCGGAAGCTTCTTCGCATTTGAAACTCCTTTCAATACTCAGTTATTAGAAATAAACGCCTTTTGGGCAAAATTGGGTAAAATTGTGTTTCAACCAAAAATTTGATTTTTAGCAAAGGGGTTAGCCTTTCCTAAAAAATTGGTCAAAAAATTTTTTTGCTTAAATGCATGCGACTTAAGCTTTTTCGGAACCTTCTTCGCATTTGAAACTCCTTTCAATACTCAGTTATTAGAAATAGACGCCTTTTGGGCAAAATTGGGTAAAATTGTGTTTCAACCAAAAATTTGATTTTTAGCAAAGGGGTTGTTAGCCTTTCCTAAAAAATTGGTCAAAAATTTTTTTTGCTTAAATGCATGCGACTTAAGCTTTTTCGGAAGCTTCTTCGCATTTGAAACTCCTTTCAATACTCAGTTATTAGAAATAAACGCCTTTTGGGCAAAATTGGGTAAAATTGTGTTTCAACCAAAAATTTGATTTTTAGCAAAGGGGTTAGCCTTTCCTAAAAAATTGGTCAAACATTTTTTTTGCTTAAATGCATGCGACTTAAGCTTTTTCGGAAGCTTCTTCGCATTTGAAACTCCTTTCAATACTCAGTTATTAGAAATAAACGCCTTTTGGGCAAAATTGGGTAAAATTGTGTTTCAACCAAAAATTTGATTTTTAGCAAAGGGGTTAGCCTTTCCTAAAAAATTGGTCAAAAATTTTTTTTGCTTAAATGCATGCGACTTAAGCTTTTTCGGAAGCTTCTTTGCATTTGAAACTCCTTTCAATACTCAGTTATTAGAAATAAACGCCTTTTGGGCAAAATTGGGTAAAATTGTGTTTCAACCAAAAATTTGATTTTTAGCAAAGGGGTTAGCCTTTCCTAAAAAATTGGTCAAAAATTTTTTTTGCTTAAATGCATACGACTTAAGCTTTTTCGGAAGCTTCTTCGCATTTGAAACTCCTTTCAATACTCAGTTATTAGAAATAAACGCCTTTTGGGCAAAATTGGGTAAAATTGTGTTTCAACCAAAAATTTGATTTTTAGCAAAGGGGTTAGCCTTTCCTAAAAAATTGGTCAAAAATTTTTTTTGCTTAAATGCATACGACTTAAGCTTTTTCGGAAGCTTCTTCGCATTTGAAACTCCTTTCAATACTCAGTTATTAGAAATAAACGCCTTTTGGGCAAAATTGGGTAAAATTGTGTTTCAACCAAAAATTTGATTTTTAGCAAAGGGGTTGTTAGCCTTTCCTAAAAAATTGGTCAAACATTTTTTTTGCTTAAATGCATGCGACTTAAGCTTTTTCGGAAGCTTCTTCGCATTTGAAACTCCTTTCAATACTCAGTTATTAGAAATAAACGCCTTTTGGGCAAAATTGGGTAAAATTGTGTTTCAACCAAAAATTTGATTTTTAGCAAAGGGGTTAGCCTTTCCTAAAAAATTGGTCAAAAATTTTTTTTGCTTAAATGCATGCGACTTAAGCTTTTTCGGAAGCTTCTTCGCATTTGAAACTCCTTTCAATACTCAGTTATTAGAAATAAACGCCTTTTGGGCAAAATTGGGTAAAATTGTGTTTCAACCAAAAATTTGATTTTTAGCAAAGGGGTTAGCCTTTCCTAAAAAATTGATCAAACATTTTTTTTGCTTAAATGCATGCGACTTAAGCTTTTTCGGAAGCTTCTTCGCATTTGAAACTCCTTTCAATACTCAGTTATTAGAAATAAACGCCTTTTGGGCAAAATTGGGTAAAATTGTGTTTCAACCAAAAATTTGATTTTTAGCAAAGGGGTTAGCCTTTCCTAAAAAATTGGTCAAAAATTTTTTTTGCTTAAATGCATGCGACTTAAGCTTTTTCGGAAGCTTCTTCGCATTTGAAACTCCTTTCAATACTCAGTTATTAGAAATAAACGCCTTTTGGGCAAAATTGGGTAAAATTGTGTTTCAACCAAAAATTTGATTTTTAGCAAAGGGGTTAGCCTTTCCTAAAAAATTGGTCAAAAATTTTTTTTGCTTAAATGCATGTGACTTAAGCTTTTTCGGAAGCTTCTTCGCATTTGAAACTCCTTTCAATACTCAGTTATTAGAAATAAACGCCTTTTGGGCAAAATTGGGTAAAATTGCTTAAATGCATGCGACTTAAGCTTTTTCGGAAGCTTCTTCGCATTTGAAACTCCTTTCAATACTCAGTTATTAGAAATAAACGCTTTTTGGGCAAAATTGGGTAAAATTGTGTTTCAACCAAAAATTTGATTTTTAGCAAAGGGGTTAGCCTTTCCTAAAAAATTGGTCAAAAACTTTTTTTGCTTAAATGCATGCGACTTAAGCTTTTTCGGAAGCTTCTTCGCATTTGAAACTCCTTTCAATACTCAGTTATTAGAAATAAACGCCTTTTGGGCAAAATTGGGTAAAATTGTGTTTCAACCAAAAATTTGATTTCTAGCCTTTCCTAAAAAATTGGTCAAACATTTTTTTTGCTTAAATGCATGCGACTTAAGCTTTTTCGGAAGCTTCTTCGCATTTGAAACTCCTTTCAATACTCAGTTATTATAATTGGGTAAAATTGTGTTTCAACCAAAAATTTGATTTTTAGCAAAGGGGTTAGTTAGCCTTTCCTAAAAAATTGGTCAAACATTTTTTTTGCTTAAATGCATGCGACTTAAGCTTTTTCGGAAGCTTCTTCGCATTTGAAACTCCTTTCAATACTCAGTTATTAGAAATAAACGCCTTTTGGGCAAAATTGGGTAAAATTGTGTTTCAACCAAAAATTTGATTTTTAGCAAAGGGGTTAGCCTTTCCTAAAAAATTGGTCAAACATTTTTTTTGCTTAAATGCATGCGACTTAAGCTTTTTCGGAAGCTTCTTCGCATTTGAAACTCCTTTCAATACTCAGTTATTAGAAATAAACGCCTTTTGGGCAAAATTGGGTAAAATTGTGTTTCAACCAAAAATTTGATTTTTAGCAAAGGGGTTAGCCTTTCCTAAAAAATTGGTCAAAAATTTTTTTTGCTTAAATGCATGCGACTTAAGCTTTTTCGGAAGCTTCTTTGCATTTGAAACTCCTTTCAATACTCAGTTATTAGAAATAAACGCCTTTTGGGCAAAATTGGGTAAAATTGTGTTTCAACCAAAAATTTGATTTTTAGCAAAGGGGTTAGCCTTTCCTAAAAAATTGGTCAAAAATTTTTTTTGCTTAAATGCATGCGACTTAAGCTTTTTCGGAAGCTTCTTTGCATTTGAAACTCCTTTCAATACTCAGTTATTAGAAATAAACGCCTTTTGGGCAAAATTGGGTAAAATTGTGTTTCAACCAAAAATTTGATTTTTAGCAAAGGGGTTAGCCTTTCCTAAAAAATTGGTCAAACATTTTTTTTGCTTAAATGCATGCGACTTAAGCTTTTTCGGAAGCTTCTTCGCATTTGAAACTCCTTTCAATACTCAGTTATTAGAAATAAACGCCTTTTGGGCAAAATTGGGTAAAATTGTGTTTCAACCAAAAATTTGATTTTTAGCAAAGGGGTTAGCCTTTCCTAAAAAATTGGTCAAAAATTTTTTTTGCTTAAATGCATACGACTTAAGCTTTTTCGGAAGCTTCTTCGCATTTGAAACTCCTTTCAATACTCAGTTATTAGAAATAAACGCCTTTTGGGCAAAATTGGGTAAAATTGTGTTTCAACCAAAAATTTGATTTTTAGCAAAGGGGTTGTTAGCCTTTCCTAAAAAATTGGTCAAACATTTTTTTTGCTTAAATGCATGCGACTTAAGCTTTTTCGGAAGCTTCTTCGCATTTGAAACTCCTTTCAATACTCAGTTATTAGAAATAAACGCCTTTTGGGCAAAATTGGGTAAAATTGTGTTTCAACCAAAAATTTGATTTTTAGCAAAGGGGTTAGCCTTTCCTAAAAAATTGGTCAAAAATTTTTTTTGCTTAAATGCATGCGACTTAAGCTTTTTCGGAAGCTTCTTCGCATTTGAAACTCCTTTCAATACTCAGTTATTAGAAATAAACGCCTTTTGGGCAAAATTGGGTAAAATTGTGTTTCAACCAAAAATTTGATTTTTAGCAAAGGGGTTAGCCTTTCCTAAAAAATTGATCAAACATTTTTTTTGCTTAAATGCATGCGACTTAAGCTTTTTCGGAAGCTTCTTCGCATTTGAAACTCCTTTCAATACTCAGTTATTAGAAATAAACGCCTTTTGGGCAAAATTGGGTAAAATTGTGTTTCAACCAAAAATTTGATTTTTAGCAAAGGGGTTAGCCTTTCCTAAAAAATTGGTCAAAAATTTTTTTTGCTTAAATGCATGCGACTTAAGCTTTTTCGGAAGCTTCTTCGCATTTGAAACTCCTTTCAATACTCAGTTATTAGAAATAAACGCCTTTTGGGCAAAATTGGGTAAAATTGTGTTTCAACCAAAAATTTGATTTTTAGCAAAGGGGTTAGCCTTTCCTAAAAAATTGGTCAAAAATTTTTTTTGCTTAAATGCATGTGACTTAAGCTTTTTCGGAAGCTTCTTCGCATTTGAAACTCCTTTCAATACTCAGTTATTAGAAATAAACGCCTTTTGGGCAAAATTGGGTAAAATTGCTTAAATGCATGCGACTTAAGCTTTTTCGGAAGCTTCTTCGCATTTGAAACTCCTTTCAATACTCAGTTATTAGAAATAAACGCTTTTTGGGCAAAATTGGGTAAAATTGTGTTTCAACCAAAAATTTGATTTTTAGCAAAGGGGTTAGCCTTTCCTAAAAAATTGGTCAAAAACTTTTTTTGCTTAAATGCATGCGACTTAAGCTTTTTCGGAAGCTTCTTCGCATTTGAAACTCCTTTCAATACTCAGTTATTAGAAATAAACGCCTTTTGGGCAAAATTGGGTAAAATTGTGTTTCAACCAAAAATTTGATTTCTAGCCTTTCCTAAAAAATTGGTCAAAAATTTTTTTTGCTTAAATGCATGCGACTTAAGCTTTTTCGGAAGCTTCTTCGCATTTGAAACTCCTTTCAATACTCAGTTATTATAATTGGGTAAAATTGTGTTTCAACCAAAAATTTGATTTTTAGCAAAGGGGTTAGTTAGCCTTTCCTAAAAAATTGGTCAAACATTTTTTTTGCTTAAATGCATGCGACTTAAGCTTTTTCGGAAGCTTCTTCGCATTTGAAACTCCTTTCAATACTCAGTTATTAGAAATAAACGCCTTTTGGGCAAAATTGGGTAAAATTGTGTTTCAACCAAAAATTTGATTTTTAGCAAAGGGGTTAGCCTTTCCTAAAAAATTGGTCAAACATTTTTTTTGCTTAAATGCATGCGACTTAAGCTTTTTCGGAAGCTTCTTTGCATTTGAAACTCCTTTCAATACTCAGTTATTAGAAATAAACGCCTTTTGGGCAAAATTGGGTAAAATTGTGTTTCAACCAAAAATTTGATTTTTAGCAAAGGGGTTAGCCTTTCCTAAAAAATTGGTCAAAAATTTTTTTTGCTTAAATGCATGCGACTTAAGCTTTTTCGGAAGCTTCTTCGGATTTGAAACTCCTTTCAATACTCAGTTATTAGAAATAGACGCCTTTTGGGCAAAATTGGGTAAAATTGTGTTTCAACCAAAAATTTGATTTTTAGCAAAGGGGTTAGCCTTTCCTAAAAAATTGGTCAAAAATTTTTTTTGCTTAAATGCATGCGACTTAAGCTTTTTCGGAAGCTTCTTCGCATTTGAAACTCCTTTCAATACTCAGTTATTAGAAATAGACGCCTTTTGGGCAAAATTTGGTAAAATTGTGTTTCAACCAAAAATTTGATTTTTAGCAAAGGGGTTAGTTAGCCTTTCCTAAAAAATTGGTCAAAAATTTTTTTTGCTTAAATGCATGCGACTTAAGCTTTTTCGGAAGCTTCTTCGCATTTGAAACTCCTTTCAATACTCAGTTATTAGAAATAAACGCCTTTTGGGCAAAATTGGGTAAAATTGTGTTTCAACCAAAAATTTGATTTTTAGCAAAGGGGTTGTTAGCCTTTCCTAAAAAATTGGTCAAAAATTTTTTTTGCTTAAATGCATGTGACTTAAGCTTTTTCGGAAGCTTCTTCGCATTTGAAACTCCTTTCAATACTCAGTTATGAGAAATAAACGCCTTTTGGGCAAAATTGGGTAAAATTGTGTTTCAACCAAAAATTTGATTTTTAGCAAAGGGGTTAGCCTTTCCTAAAAAATTGGTCAAACATTTTTTTTGCTTAAATGCATGCGACTTAAGCTTTTTCGGAAGCTTCTTCGCATTTGAAACTCCTTTCAATACTCAGTTATTAGAAATAAACGCCTTTTGGGCAAAATTGGGTAAAATTGTGTTTCAACCAAAAATTTGATTTTTAGCAAAGGGGTTAGCCTTTCCTAAAAAATTGGTCAAACATTTTTTTTGCTTAAATGCATGCGACTTAAGCTTTTTCGGAAGCTTCTTCGCATTTGAAACTCCTTTCAATACTCAGTTATTAGAAATAGACGCCTTTTGGGCAAAATTGGGTAAAATTGTGTTTCAACCAAAAATTTGATTTTTAGCAAAGGGGTTGTTAGCCTTTCCTAAAAAATTGGTCAACAATTTTTTTTGCTTAAATGCATGCGACTTAAACTTTTTCGGAAGCTTCTTCGCATTTGAAACTCCTTTCAATACTCAGTTATGAGAAATAAACGCCTTTTGGGCAAAATTGGGTAAAATTGTGTTTCAACCAAAAATTTGATTTTTAGCAAAGGGGTTAGCCTTTCCTAAAAAATTGGTCAAAAATTTTTTTTGCTTAAATGCATACGACTTAAGCTTTTTCGGAAGCTTCTTCGCATTTGAAACTCCTTTCAATACTCAGTTATTAGAAATAAACGCCTTTTGGGCAAAATTGGGTAAAATTGTGTTTCAACCAAAAATTTGATTTTTAGCAAAGGGGTTAGCCTTTCCTAAAAAATTGGTCAAAAAATTTTTTTGCTTAAATGCATGCGACTTAAGCTTTTTCGGAACCTTCTTCGCATTTGGAACTCCTTTCAATACTCAGTTATTAGAAATAGACGCCTTTTGGGCAAAATTGGGTAAAATTGTGTTTCAACCAAAAATTTGATTTTTAGCAAAGGGGTTGTTAGCCTTTCCTAAAAAATTGGTCAAAAATTTTTTTTGCTTAAATGCATGCGACTTAAGCTTTTTCGGAAGCTTCTTCGCATTTGAAACTCCTTTCAATACTCAGTTATTAGAAATAAACGCCTTTTGGGCAAAATTGGGTAAAATTGTGTTTCAACCAAAAATTTGATTTTTAGCAAAGGGGTTAGCCTTTCCTAAAAAATTGGTCAAACATTTTTTTTGCTTAAATGCATGCGACTTAAGCTTTTTCGGAAGCTTCTTCGCATTTGAAACTCCTTTCAATACTCAGTTATTAGAAATAAACGCCTTTTGGGCAAAATTGGGTAAAATTGTGTTTCAACCAAAAATTTGATTTTTAGCAAAGGGGTTAGCCTTTCCTAAAAAATTGGTCAAACATTTTTTTTGCTTAAATGCATGCGACTTAAGCTTTTTCGGAAGCTTCTTTGCATTTGAAACTCCTTTCAATACTCAGTTATTAGAAATAAACGCCTTTTGGGCAAAATTGGGTAAAATTGTGTTTCAACCAAAAATTTGATTTTTAGCAAAGGGGTTAGCCTTTCCTAAAAAATTGGTCAAAAATTTTTTTTGCTTAAATGCATGCGACTTAAGCTTTTTCGGAAGCTTCTTTGCATTTGAAACTCCTTTCAATACTCAGTTATTAGAAATAAACGCCTTTTGGGCAAAATTGGGTAAAATTGTGTTTCAACCAAAAATTTGATTTTTAGCAAAGGGGTTAGCCTTTCCTAAAAAATTGGTCAAACATTTTTTTTGCTTAAATGCATGCGACTTAAGCTTTTTCGGAAGCTTCTTCGCATTTGAAACTCCTTTCAATACTCAGTTATTAGAAATAAACGCCTTTTGGGCAAAATTGGGTAAAATTGTGTTTCAACCAAAAATTTGATTTTTAGCAAAGGGGTTAGCCTTTCCTAAAAAATTGGTCAAAAATTTTTTTTGCTTAAATGCATACGACTTAAGCTTTTTCGGAAGCTTCTTCGCATTTGAAACTCCTTTCAATACTCAGTTATTAGAAATAAACGCCTTTTGGGCAAAATTGGGTAAAATTGTGTTTCAACCAAAAATTTGATTTTTAGCAAAGGGGTTAGCCTTTCCTAAAAAATTGGTCAACAATTTTTTTTGCTTAAATGCATGCGACTTAAGCTTTTTCGGAAGCTTGTTCGCATTTGAAACTCCTTTCAATACTCAGTTATTAGAAATAAACGCCTTTTGGGCAAAATTGGGTAAAATTGTGTTTCAACCAAAAATTTGATTTTTAGCAAAGGGGTTAGCCTTTCCTAAAAAATTGATCAAAAATTTTTTTTGCTTAAATGCATGCGACTTAAGCTTTTTCGGAAGCTTCTTCGCATTTGAAACTCCTTTCAATACTCAGTTATTAGAAATAAACGCCTTTTGGGCAAAATTGGGTAAAATTGTGTTTCAACCAAAAATTTGATTTTTAGCAAAGGGGTTAGCCTTTCCTAAAAAATTGGTCAAACATTTTTTTTGCTTAAATGCATGCGACTTAAGCTTTTTCGGAAGCTTCTTCGCATTTGTAACCCCTTTCAATACTCAGTTATTAGAAATAAACGCCTTTTGGGCAAAATTGGGTAAAATTGTGTTTCAACCAAAAATTTGATTTTTAGCAAAGGGGTTAGCCTTTCCTAAAAAATTGGTCAAAAATTTTTTTGCTTAAATGCATGCGACTTAACCCTCTATCACTCAAGGACACCGATTTATCTGATTTTTTGTATAGGGGACGATAACAACAAAGTAAAATATACGTATTTTTTTATTTTTATTTATTTTTATTATTTAAGGATAAAATGATACAAAAAGGGTGTGTTGCAACACTCCTTATTTGCCAGAAAAAACACAACCAAATGGAAAAATTATAAAGAACACTGTTTCACAATAAAATGTAAGCACCTATCTCTCAAATTTATAAAGATAACACATAAAACACGTGGATAAGACTTTATTATTATTATATTTTGAAATCGCGGCTAATGGTAACTGTGCGAAAATACCAGCGGTCAGATAACAAATGCCAATTTTCGGCAAGTAGTGCCAACTAATTGGTTTTTTTGGTGCAAGTTTGTTAGATCACTTTGTATACCACCGGCTACAGTGAGCGATTATATTAAGCAAATTTATCCTTATTAATTGTGAGGCACCTCAAAGGTTTGTTGCCTACAGTCTACAGTATGATACAGAGGGTTAAGCTTTTTCGGAAGCTTCTTCGCATTTGAAACTCCTTTCAATACTCAGTTATTAGAAATAGACGCCTTTTGGGCAAAATTGGGTAAAATTGTGTTTCAACCAAAAATTTGATTTTTAGCAAAGGGGTTAGCCTTTCTTAAAAAATTGATCAAAAATTTTTTTTGCTTAAATGCATGCGACTTAAGCTTTTTCGGAAGCTTCTTCGCATTTGAAACCCCTTTCAATACTCAGTTATTAGAAATAAACGCCTTTTGGGCAAAATTGGGTAAAATTGTGTTTCAACCAAAAATTTGATTTTTAGCAAAGGGGTTGTTAGCCTTTCCTAAAAAATTGGTCAAACATTTTTTTTGCTTAAATGCATGCGACTTAAGCTTTTTCGGAAGCTTCTTCGCATTTGAAACTCCTTTCAATACTCAGTTATTAGAAATAAACGCCTTTTGGGCAAAATTGGGTAAAATTGTGTTTCAACCAAAAATTTGATTTTTAGCAAAGGGGTTAGCCTTTCCTAAAAAATTGGTCAAAAATTTTTTTTGCTTAAATGCATGCGACTTAAGCTTTTTCGGAAGCTTCTTCGCATTTGAAACTCCTTTCAATACTCAGTTATTAGAAATAAACGCCTTTTGGGCAAAATTGGGTAAAATTGTGTTTCAACCAAAAATTTGATTTTTAGCAAAGGGGTTAGCCTTTCCTAAAAAATTGATCAAACATTTTTTTTGCTTAAATGCATGCGACTTAAGCTTTTTCGGAAGCTTCTTCGCATTTGAAACTCCTTTCAATACTCAGTTATTAGAAATAAACGCCTTTTGGGCAAAATTGGGTAAAATTGTGTTTCAACCAAAAATTTGATTTTTAGCAAAGGGGTTAGCCTTTCCTAAAAAATTGGTCAAAAATTTTTTTTGCTTAAATGCATGCGACTTAAGCTTTTTCGGAAGCTTCTTCGCATTTGAAACTCCTTTCAATACTCAGTTATTAGAAATAAACGCCTTTTGGGCAAAATTGGGTAAAATTGTGTTTCAACCAAAAATTTGATTTTTAGCAAAGGGGTTAGCCTTTCCTAAAAAATTGGTCAAAAATTTTTTTTGCTTAAATGCATGTGACTTAAGCTTTTTCGGAAGCTTCTTCGCATTTGAAACTCCTTTCAATACTCAGTTATTAGAAATAAACGCCTTTTGGGCAAAATTGGGTAAAATTGCTTAAATGCATGCGACTTAAGCTTTTTCGGAAGCTTCTTCGCATTTGAAACTCCTTTCAATACTCAGTTATTAGAAATAAACGCCTTTTGGGCAAAATTGGGTAAAATTGTGTTTCAACCAAAAATTTGATTTTTAGCAAAGGGGTTAGCCTTTCCTAAAAAATTGGTCAAAAATATTTTTTGCTTAAATGCATGTGACTTAAGCTTTTTCGGAAGCTTCTTCGCATTTGAAACTCCTTTCAATACTCAGTTATTAGAAATAAACGCCTTTTGGGCAAAATTGGGTAAAATTGTGTTTCAACCAAAAATTTGATTTTTAGCAAAGGGGTTAGCCTTTCCTAAAAAATTGGTCAAACATTTTTTTTGCTTAAATGCATGCGACTTAAGCTTTTTCGGAAGCTTCTTCGCATTTGAAACTCCTTTCAATACTCAGTTATTAGAAATAAACGCCTTTTGGGCAAAATTGGGTAAAATTGTGTTTCAACCAAAAATTTGATTTTTAGCAAAGGGGTTAGCCTTTCCTAAAAAATTGGTCAAACATTTTTTTTGCTTAAATGCATGCGACTTAAGCTTTTTCGGAAGCTTCTTCGCATTTGAAACTCCTTTCAATACTCAGTTATTAGAAATAAACGCCTTTTGGGCAAAATTGGGTAAAATTGTGTTTCAACCAAAAATTTGATTTTTAGCAAAGGGGTTAGCCTTTCCTAAAAAATTGGTCAAACATTTTTTTTGCTTAAATGCATGCGACTTAAGCTTTTTCGGAAGCTTCTTCGCATTTGAAACCCCTTTCAATACTCAGTTATTAGAAATAAACGCCTTTTGGGCAAAATTGGGTAAAATTGAGTTTCAACCAAAAATTTGATTTTTAGCAAAGGGGTTAGCCTTTCCTAAAAAATTGGTCAAAAATTTTTTTGCTTAAATGCATGCGACTTAAGCTTTTTCGGAAGCTTCTTCGCATTTGAAACTCCTTTCAATACTCAGTTATTAGAAATAAACGCCTTTTGGGCAAAATTGGGTAAAATTGTGTTTCAACCAAAAATTTGATTTTTAGCAAAGGGGTTAGCCTTTCCTAAAAAATTGGTCAAAAATTTTTTTTGCTTAAATGCATGCGACTTGAGCTTTTTCGGAAGCTTCTTCGCATTTGAAACTCCTTTCAATACTCAGTTATTAGAAATAAACGCCTTTTGGGAAAAATTGGGTAGAATTGTGTTTCAACCAAAAATTTGATTTTTAGCCTTTCCTAAAAAATTGGTCAAAAATTTTTTTTGCTTAAATGCATGCGACTTAAGCTTTTTCGGAAGCTTCTTCGCATTTGAAACTCTTTTCAATACTCAGTTATTAGAAATAAACGCCTTTTGGGCAAAATTGGGTAAAATTGTGTTTCAACCAAAAATTTGATTTTTAGCAAAGGGGTTAGCCTTTCCTAAAAAATTGGTCAAACATTTTTTTTGCTTAAATGCATGCGACTTAAGCTTTTTCGGAAGCTTCTTCGCATTTGAAACTCCTTTCAATACTCAGTTATTAGAAATAAACGCCTTTTGGGCAAAATTGGGTAAAATTGTGTTTCAACCAAAAATTTGATTTTTAGCAAAGGGGTTAGCCTTTCCTAAAAAATTGGTCAAACATTTTTTTTGCTTAAATGCATGCGACTTAAGCTTTTTCGGAAGCTTCTTCGCATTTGAAACTCCTTTCAATACTCAGTTATTAGAAATAAACGCCTTTTGGGCAAAATTGGGTAAAATTGTGTTTCAACCAAAAATTTGATTTTTAGCAAAGGGGTTAGCCTTTCCTAAAAAATTGGTCAAAAATTTTTTTTGCTTAAATGCATGCGACTTAAGCTTTTTCGGAAGCTTCTTCGCATTTGAAACTCCTTTCAATACTCAGTTATTAGAAATAAACGCCTTTTGGGCAAAATTGGGTAAAATTGTGTTTCAACCAAAAATTTGATTTTTAGCAAAGGGGTTAGCCTTTCCTAAAAAATTGGTCAAAAATTTTTTTTGCTTAAATGCATGCGACTTAAGCTTTTTCGGAAGCTTCTTCGCATTTGAAACTCCTTTCAATACTCAGTTATTAGAAATAAACGCCTTTTGGGCAAAATTGGGTAAAATTGTGTTTCAACCAAAAATTTGATTTTTAGCAAAGGGGTTAGCCTTTCCTAAAAAATTGGTCAAACATTTTTTTTGCTTAAATGCATGCGACTTAAGCTTTTTCGGAAGCTTCTTCGCATTTGAAACTCCTTTCAATACTCAGTTATTAGAAATAAACGCCTTTTGGGCAAAATTGGGTAAAATTGTGTTTCAACCAAAAATTTGATTTTTAGCAAAGGGGTTAGCCTTTCCTAAAAAATTGGTCAAAAATTTTTTTTGCTTAAATGCATGCGACTTAAGCTTTTTCGGAAGCTTCTTCGCATTTGAAACTCCTTTCAATACTCAGTTATTAGAAATAAACGCCTTTTGGGCAAAATTGGGTAAAATTGTGTTTCAACCAAAAATTTGATTTTTAGCAAAGGGGTTAGCCTTTCCTAAAAAATTGGTCAAAAATTTTTTTTGCTTAAATGCATGCGACTTAAGCTTTTTCGGAAGCTTCTTCGCATTTGAAACTCCTTTCAATACTCAGTTATTAGAAATAAACGCCTTTTGGGCAAAATTGGGTAAAATTGTGTTTCAACCAAAAATTTGATTTTTAGCAAAGGGGTTAGCCTTTCCTAAAAAATTGGTCAAAAATTTTTTTTGCTTAAATGCATGCGACTTAAGCTTTTTCGGAAGCTTCTTCGCATTTGAAACTCCTTTCAATACTCAGTTATTAGAAATAAACGCCTTTTGGGCAAAATTGGGTAAAATTGTGTTTCAACCAAAAATTTGATTTTTAGCAAAGGGGTTAGCCTTTCCTAAAAAATTGGTCAAAAATTTTTTTTGCTTAAATGCATGCGACTTAAGCTTTTTCGGAAGCTTCTTCGCATTTGAAACTCCTTTCAATACTCAGTTATTAGAAATAAACGCCTTTTGGGCAAAATTGGGTAAAATTGTGTTTCAACCAAAAATTTGATTTTTAGCAAAGGGGTTAGCCTTTCCTAAAAAATTGGTCAAAAATTTTTTTTGCTTAAATGCATGCGACTTAAGCTTTTTCGGAAGCTTCTTCGCATTTGAAACTCCTTTCAATACTCAGTTATTAGAAATAAACGCCTTTTGGGCAAAATTGGGTAAAATTGTGTTTCAACCAAAAATTTGATTTTTAGCAAAGGGGTTAGCCTCTCCTAAAAAATTGGTCAAAAATTTTTTTTACTTAAATGCATGCGACTTAAGCTTTTTCGGAAGCTTCTTCGCATTTGAAACTCCTTTCAATACTCAGTTATTAGAAATAAACGCCTTTTGGGCAAAATTGGGTAAAATTGTGTTTCAACCAAAAATTTGATTTTTAGCAAAGGGGTTAGCCTTTCCTAAAAAATTGGTCAAAAATTTTTTTTGCTTAAATGCATGCGACTTAAGCTTTTTCGGAAGCTTCTTCGCATTTGAAACTCCTTTCAATACTCAGTTATTAGAAATAAACGCCTTTTGGGCAAAATTGGGTAAAATTGTGTTTCAACCAAAAATTTGATTTTTAGCAAAGGGGTTAGCCTTTCCTAAAAAATTGGTCAAAAATTTTTTTTGCTTAAATGCATGCGACTTAAGCTTTTTCGGAAGCTTCTTCGCATTTGAAACTCCTTTCAATACTCAGTTATTAGAAATAAACGCCTTTTGGGCAAAATTGGGTAAAATTGTGTTTCAACCAAAAATTTGATTTTTAGCAAAGGGGTTAGCCTTTCCTAAAAAATTGGTCAAAAATTTTTTTTGCTTAAATGCATGCGACTTAAGCTTTTTCGGAAGCTTCTTCGCATTTGAAACTCCTTTCAATACTCAGTTATTAGAAATAGACGCCTTTTGGGCAAAATTGGGTAAAATTGTGTTTCAACCAAAAATTTGATTTTTAGCAAAGGGGTTAGCCTTTCCTAAAAAATTGGTCAAAAATTTTTTTTGCTTAAATGCATGCGACTTAAGCTTTTTCGGAAGCTTCTTCGCATTTGAAACTCCTTTCAATACTCAGTTATTAGAAATAAACGCCTTTTGGGCAAAATTGGGTAAAATTGTGTTTCAACCAAAAATTTGATTTTTAGCAAAGGGGTTAGCCTTTCCTAAAAAATTGGTCAAAAATTTTTTTTGCTTAAATGCATGCGACTTAAGCTTTTTCGGAAGCTTCTTCGCATTTGAAACTCCTTTCAATACTCAGTTATTAGAAATAGACGCCTTTTGGGCAAAATTGGGTAAAATTGTGTTTCAACCAAAAATTTGATTTTTAGCAAAGGGGTTAGCCTTTCCTAAAAAATTGGTCAAAAATTTTTTTTGCTTAAATGCATGCGACTTAAGCTTTTTCGGAAGCTTCTTCGCATTTGAAACTCCTTTCAATACTCAGTTATTAGAAATAAACGCCTTTTGGGCAAAATTGGGTAAAATTGTGTTTCAACCAAAAATTTGATTTTTAGCAAAGGGGTTAGCCTCTCCTAAAAAATTGGTCAAAAATTTTTTTTACTTAAATGCATGCGACTTAAGCTTTTTCGGAAGCTTCTTCGCATTTGAAACTCCTTTCAATACTCAGTTATTAGAAATAAACGCCTTTTGGGCAAAATTGGGTAAAATTGTGTTTCAACCAAAAATTTGATTTTTAGCAAAGGGGTTAGCCTTTCCTAAAAAATTGGTCAAAAATTTTTTTTGCTTAAATGCATGCGACTTAAGCTTTTTCGGAAGCTTCTTCGCATTTGAAACTCCTTTCAATACTCAGTTATTAGAAATAAACGCCTTTTGGGCAAAATTGGGTAAAATTGTGTTTCAACCAAAAATTTGATTTTTAGCAAAGGGGTTAGCCTTTCCTAAAAAATTGGTCAAAAATTTTTTTTGCTTAAATGCATGCGACTTAAGCTTTTTCGGAAGCTTCTTCGCATTTGAAACTCCTTTCAATACTCAGTTATTAGAAATAAACGCCTTTTGGGCAAAATTGGGTAAAATTGTGTTTCAACCAAAAATTTGATTTTTAGCAAAGGGGTTAGCCTCTCCTAAAAAATTGGTCAAAAATTTTTTTTACTTAAATGCATGCGACTTAAGCTTTTTCGGAAGCTTCTTCGCATTTGAAACTCCTTTCAATACTCAGTTATTAGAAATAAACGCCTTTTGGGCAAAATTGGGTAAAATTGTGTTTCAACCAAAAATTTGATTTTTAGCAAAGGGGTTAGCCTTTCCTAAAAAATTGGTCAAAAATTTTTTTTGCTTAAATGCATGCGACTTAAGCTTTTTCGGAAGCTTCTTCGCATTTGAAACTCCTTTCAATACTCAGTTATTAGAAATAAACGCCTTTTGGGCAAAATTGGGTAAAATTGTGTTTCAACCAAAAATTTGATTTTTAGCAAAGGGGTTAGCCTTTCCTAAAAAATTGGTCAAAAATTTTTTTTGCTTAAATGCATGCGACTTAAGCTTTTTCGGAAGCTTCTTCGCATTTGAAACTCCTTTCAATACTCAGTTATTAGAAATAGACGCCTTTTGGGCAAAATTGGGTAAAATTGTGTTTCAACCAAAAATTTGATTTTTAGCAAAGGGGTTAGCCTTTCCTAAAAAATTGGTCAAAAATTTTTTTTGCTTAAATGCATGCGACTTAAGCTTTTTCGGAAGCTTCTTCGCATTTGAAACTCCTTTCAATACTCAGTTATTAGAAATAAACGCCTTTTGGGCAAAATTGGGTAAAATTGTGTTTCAACCAAAAATTTGATTTTTAGCAAAGGGGTTAGCCTTTCCTAAAAAATTGGTCAAAATTTTTTTTTGCTTAAATGCATGCGACTTAAGCTTTTTCGGAAGCTTCTTCGCATTTGAAACTCCTTTCAATACTCAGTTATTAGAAATAGACGCCTTTTGGGCAAAATTGGGTAAAATTGTGTTTCAACCAAAAATTTGATTTTTAGCAAAGGGGTTAGCCTTTCCTAAAAAATTGGTCAAAAATTTTTTTTGCTTAAATGCATGCGACTTAAGCTTTTTCGGAAGCTTCTTCGCATTTGAAACTCCTTTCAATACTCAGTTATTAGAAATAAACGCCTTTTGGGCAAAATTGGGTAAAATTGTGTTTCAACCAAAAATTTGATTTTTAGCAAAGGGGTTAGTTAGCCTTTCCTAAAAAATTGGTCAAAAATTTTTTTTGCTTAAATGCATGCGACTTAAGCTTTTTCGGAAGCTTCTTCGCATTTGAAACTCCTTTCAATACTCAGTTATTAGAAATAAACGCCTTTTGGGCAAAATTGGGTAAAATTGTGTTTCAACCAAAAATTTGATTTTTAGCAAAGGGGTTAGTTAGCCTTTCCTAAAAAATTGGTCAAAAATTTTTTTTGCTTAAATGCATGCGACTTAAGCTTTTTCGGAAGCTTCTTCGCATTTGAAACTCCTTTCAATACTCAGTTATTAGAAATAGACGCCTTTTGGGCAAAATTGTGTTTCAACCAAAAATTTGATTTTTAGCAAAGGGGTTAGTTAGCCTTTCCTAAAAAATTGGTCAAAAATTTTTTTTGCTTAAATGCATGCGACTTAAGCTTTTTCGGAAGCTTCTTCGCATTTGAAACTCCTTTCAATACTCAGTTATTAGAAATAAACGCCTTTTGGGCAAAATTGGGTAAAATTGTGTTTCAACCAAAAATTTGATTTTTAGCAAAGGGGTTAGTTAGCCTTTCCTAAAAAATTGGTCGAAAATTTTTTTTGCTTAAATGCATGCGACTTAAGCTTTTTCGGAAGCTTCTTCGCATTTGAAACTCCTTTCAATACTCAGTTATTAGAAATAAACGCCTTTTGGGCAAAATTGGGTAAAATTGTGTTTCAACCAAAAATTTGATTTTTAGCAAAGGGGTTAGTTAGCCTTTCCTAAAAAATTGGTCAAAATTTTTTTTTGCTTAAATGCATGCGACTTAAGCTTTTTCGGAAGCTTCTTCGCATTTGAAACTCCTTTCAATACTCAGTTATTAGAAATAGACGCCTTTTGGGCAAAATTGTGTTTCAACCAAAAATTTGATTTTTAGCAAAGGGGTTAGCCTTTCCTAAAAAATTGGTCAAAAATTTTTTTTGCTTAAATGCATGCGACTTAAGCTTTTTCGGAAGCTTCTTCGCATTTGAAACTCCTTTCAATACTCAGTTATTAGAAATAAACACCTTTTGGGCAAAATTGGGTAAAATTGTGTTTCAACCAAAAATTTGATTTTTAGCAAAGGGGTTAGCCTTTCCTAAAAAATTGGTCAAAAATTTTTTTTGCTTAAATGCATGCGACTTAAGCTTTTTCGGAAGCTTCTTCGCATTTGAAACTCCTTTCAATACTCAGTTATTAGAAATAAACGCCTTTTGGGCAAAATTGGGTAAAATTGTGTTTCAACCAAAAATTTGATTTTTAGCAAAGGGGTTAGCCTTTCCTAAAAAATTGGTCAAAAATTTTTTTTGCTTAAATGCATGCGACTTAAGCTTTTTCGGAAGCTTCTTCGCATTTGAAACTCCTTTCAATACTCAGTTATTAGAAATAAACGCCTTTTGGGCAAAATTGGGTAAAATTGTGTTTCAACCAAAAATTTGATTTTTAGCAAAGGGGTTAGCCTCTCCTAAAAAATTGGTCAAAAATTTTTTTTGCTTAAATGCATGCGACTTAAGCTTTTTCGGAAGCTTCTTCGCATTTGAAACTCCTTTCAATACTCAGTTATTAGAAATAAACGCCTTTTGGGCAAAATTGGGTAAAATTGTGTTTCAACCAAAAATTTGATTTTTAGCAAAGGGGTTAGTTAGCCTTTCCTAAAAAACTGGTCAAAAATTTTTTTTGCTTAAATGCATGCGACTTAAGCTTTTTCGGAAGCTTCTTCGCATTTGAAACTCCTTTCAATACTCAGTTATTAGAAATAGACGCCTTTTGGGCAAAATTGTGTTTCAACCAAAAATTTGATTTTTAGCAAAGGGGTTAGCCTTTCCTAAAAAATTGGTCAAAAATTTTTTTTGCTTAAATGCATGCGACTTAAGCTTTTTCGGAAGCTTCTTCGCATTTGAAACTCCTTTCAATACTCAGTTATTAGAAATAAACGCCTTTTGGGCAAAATTGGGTAAAATTGTGTTTCAACCAAAAATTTGATTTTTAGCAAAGGGGTTAGTTAGCCTTTCCTAAAAAACTGGTCAAAAATTTTTTTTGCTTAAATGCATGCGACTTAAGCTTTTTCGGAAGCTTCTTCGCATTTGAAACTCCTTTCAATACTCAGTTATTAGAAATAGACGCCTTTTGGGCAAAATTGTGTTTCAACCAAAAATTTGATTTTTAGCAAAGGGGTTAGCCTTTCCTAAAAAATTGGTCAAAAATTTTTTTTGCTTAAATGCATGCGACTTAAGCTTTTTCGGAAGCTTCTTCGCATTTGAAACTCCTTTCAATACTCAGTTATTAGAAATAAACGCCTTTTGGGCAAAATTGGGTAAAATTGTGTTTCAACCAAAAATTTGATTTTTAGCAAAGGGGTTAGTTAGCCTTTCCTAAAAAATTGGTCAAAAATTTTTTTTGCTTAAATGCATGCGACTTAAGCTTTTTCGGAAGCTTCTTCGCATTTGAAACTCCTTTCAATACTCAGTTATTAGAAATAGACGCCTTTTGGGCAAAATTGTGTTTCAACCAAAAATTTGATTTTTAGCAAAGGGGTTAGCCTTTCCTAAAAAATTGGTCAAAAATTTTTTTTGCTTAAATGCATGCGACTTAAGCTTTTTCGGAAGCTTCTTCGCATTTGAAACTCCTTTCAATACTCAGTTATTAGAAATAAACGCCTTTTGGGCAAAATTGGGTAAAATTGTGTTTCAACCAAAAATTTGATTTTTAGCAAAGGGGTTAGCCTCTCCTAAAAAATTGGTCAAAAATTTTTTTTGCTTAAATGCATGCGACTTAAGCTTTTTCGGAAGCTTCTTCGCATTTGAAACTCCTTTCAATACTCAGTTATTAGAAATAAACGCCTTTTGGGCAAAATTGGGTAAAATTGTGTTTCAACCAAAAATTTGATTTTTAGCAAAGGGGTTAGCCTCTCCTAAAAAATTGGTCAAAAATTTTTTTTGCTTAAATGCATGCGACTTAAGCTTTTTCGGAAGCTTCTTCGCATTTGAAACTCCTTTCAATACTCAGTTATTAGAAATAAACGCCTTTTGGGCAAAATTGGGTAAAATTGTGTTTCAACCAAAAATTTGATTTTTAGCAAAGGGGTTAGCCTTTCCTAAAAAATTGGTCAAAAATTTTTTTTGCTTAAATGCATGCGACTTAAGCTTTTTCGGAAGCTTCTTCGCATTTGAAACTCCTTTCAATACTCAGTTAATAGAAATAGACGCCTTTTGGGCAAAATTGGGTAAAATTGTGTTTCAACCAAAAATTTGATTTTTAGCAAAGGGGTTAGCCTTTCCTAAAAAATTGGTCAAAAATTTTTTTTGCTTAAATGCATGCGACTTAAGCTTTTTCGGAAGCTTCTTCGCATTTGAAACTCCTTTCAATACTCAGTTATTAGAAATAAACGCCTTTTGGGCAAAATTGGGTAAAATTGTGTTTGAACCAAAAATTTGATTTTTAGCAAAGGGGTTAGCCTCTCCTAAAAAATTGGTCAAAAATTTTTTTTGCTTAAATGCATGCGACTTAAGCTTTTTCGGAAGCTTCTTCGCATTTGAAACTCCTTTCAATACTCAGTTATTAGAAATAAACGCCTTTTGGGCAAAATTGGGTAAAATTGTGTTTCAACCAAAAATTTTATTTTTAGCAAAGGGGTTAGCCTTTCCTAAAAAATTGGTCAAAAATTTTTTTTGCTTAAATGCATGCGACTTAAGCTTTTTCGGAAGCTTCTTCGCATTTGAAACTCCTTTCAATACTCAGTTATTAGAAATAAACGCCTTTTGGGCAAAATTGGGTAAAATTGTGTTTCAACCAAAAATTTGATTTTTAGCAAAGGGGTTAGCCTCTCCTAAAAAATTGGTCAAAAATTTTTTTTGCTTAAATGCATGCGACTTAAGCTTTTTCGGAAGCTTCTTCGCATTTGAAACTCCTTTCAATACTCAGTTATTAGAAATAAACGCCTTTTGGGCAAAATTGGGTAAAATTGTGTTTCAACCAAAAATTTGATTTTTAGCAAAGGGGTTAGCCTTTCCTAAAAAATTGGTCAAACATTTTTTTTGCTTAAATGCATGCGACTTAAGCTTTTTCGGAAGCTTCTTCGTATTTGAAACTCCTTTCAATACTCAGTTATTAGAAATAAACGCCTTTTGGGCAAAATTGGGTAAAATTGTGTTTCAACCAAAAATTTGATTTTTAGCAAAGGGGTTAGCCTTTCCTAAAAAATTGGCAAAAAAATTTTTTTGCTTAAATGCATGCGACTTAAGCTTTTTCGGAAGCTTCTTCGCATTTGAAACTCCTTTCAATACTCAGTTATTAGAAATAAACGCCTTTTGGGCAAAATTGGGTAAAATTGTGTTTCAACCAAAAATTTGATTTTTAGCAAAGGGGTTAGCCTTTCCTAAAAAATTGGTCAAACATTTTTTTTGCTTAAATGCATGCGACTTAAGCTTTTTCGGAAGCTTCTTCGCATTTGAAACTCCTTTCAATACTCAGTTATTAGAAATAAACGCCTTTTGGGCAAAATTGGGTAAAATTGTGTTTCAACCAAAAATTTGATTTTTAGCAAAGGGGTTAGCCTTTCCTAAAAAATTGGTCAAAAATTTTTTTTGCTTAAATGCATGCGACTTAAGCTTTTTCGGAAGCTTCTTCGCATTTGAAACTCCTTTCAATACTCAGTTATTAGAAATAAACGCCTTTTGGGCAAAATTGGGTAAAATTGTGTTTCAACCAAAAATTTGATTTTTAGCAAAGGGGTTAGCCTTTCCTAAAAAATTGGTCAAAAATTTTTTTTGCTTAAATGCATGCGACTTAAGCTTTTTGGAAGCTTCTTCGCATTTGAAACTCCTTTCAATACTCAGTTATTAGAAATAAACGCCTTTTGGGCAAAATTGGGTAAAATTGTGTTTCAACCAAAAATTTGATTTTTAGCAAAGGGGTTAGCCTTTCCTAAAAAATTGGTCAAAAATTTTTTTTGCTTAAATGCATGCGACTTAAGCTTTTTCGGAAGCTTCTTCGCATTTGAAACTCCTTTCAATACTCAGTTATTAGAAATAAACGCCTTTTGGGCAAAATTGGGTAAAATTGTGTTTCAATCAAAAATTTGATTTTTAGCAAAGGGGTTAGCCTTTCCTAAAAAATTGGTCAAAATTTTTTTTGCTTAAATGCATGCGACTTAAGCTTTTTCGGAAGCTTCTTCGCATTTGAAACTCCTTTCAATACTCAGTTATTAGAAATAAACGCCTTTTGGGCAAAATTGGGTAAAATTGTGTTTCAACCAAAAATTTGATTTTTAGCAAAGGGGTTAGCCTTTCCTAAAAAATTGGTCAAAAATTTTTTTTGCTTAAATGCATGCGACTTAAGCTTTTTCGGAAGCTTCTTCGCATTTGAAACTCCTTTCAATACTCAGTTATTAGAAATAGACGCCTTTTGGGCAAAATTGGGTAAAATTGTGTTTCAACCAAAAATTTGATTTTTAGCAAAGGGGTTAGTTAGCCTTTCCTAAAAAATTGGTCAAAAATTTTTTTTGCTTAAATGCATGCGACTTAAGCTTTTTCGGAAGCTTCTTCGCATTTGAAACTCCTTTCAATACTCAGTTATTAGAAATAAACGCCTTTTGGGCAAAATTGGGTAAAATTGTGTTTCAACCAAAAATTTGATTTTTAGCAAAGGGGTTAGTTAGCCTTTCCTAAAAAATTGGTCAAAAATTTTTTTTGCTTAAATGCATGCGACTTAAGCTTTTTCGGAAGCTTCTTCGCATTTGAAACTCCTTTCAATACTCAGTTATTAGAAATAAACGCCTTTTGGGCAAAATTGGGTAAAATTGTGTTTCAACCAAAAATTTGATTTTTAGCAAAGGGGTTAGTTAGCCTTTCCTAAAAAATTGGTCAAAAATTTTTTTTGCTTAAATGCATGCGACTTAAGCTTTTTCGGAAGCTTCTTCGCATTTGAAACTCCTTTCAATACTCAGTTATTAGAAATAGACGCCTTTTGGGCAAAATTGTGTTTCAACCAAAAATTTGATTTTTAGCAAAGGGGTTAGCCTTTCCTAAAAAATTGGTCAAAAATTTTTTTTGCTTAAATGCATGCGACTTAAGCTTTTTCGGAAGCTTCTTCGCATTTGAAACTCCTTTCAATACTCAGTTAGTAGAAATAAACGCCTTTTGGGCAAAATTGGGTAAAATTGTGTTTCAACCAAAAATTTGATTTTTAGCAAAGGGGTTAGCCTTTCCTAAAAAATTGGTCAAAAATTTTTTTTGCTTAAATGCATGCGACTTAAGCTTTTTCGGAAGCTTCTTCGCATTTGAAACTCCTTTCAATACTCAGTTATTAGAAATAGACGCCTTTTGGGCAAAATTGGGTAAAATTGTGTTTCAACCAAAAATTTGATTTTTAGCAAAGGGGTTAGCCTTTCCTAAAAAATTGGTCAAAAATTTTTTTTGCTTAAATGCATGCGACTTAAGCTTTTTCGGAAGCTTCTTCGCATTTGAAACTCCTTTCAATACTCAGTTATTAGAAATAAACGCCTTTTGGGCAAAATTGGGTAAAATTGTGTTTCAACCAAAAATTTGATTTTTAGCAAAGGGGTTAGTTAGCCTTTCCTAAAAAATTGGTCAAAAATTTTTTTTGCTTAAATGCATGCGACTTAAGCTTTTTCGGAAGCTTCTTCGCATTTGAAACTCCTTTCAATACTCAGTTATTAGAAATAGACGCCTTTTGGGCAAAATTGTGTTTCAACCAAAAATTTGATTTTTAGCAAAGGGGTTAGCCTTTCCTAAAAAATTGGTCAAAAATTTTTTTTGCTTAAATGCATGCGACTTAAGCTTTTTCGGAAGCTTCTTCGCATTTGAAACTCCTTTCAATACTCAGTTATTAGAAATAAACGCCTTTTGGGCAAAATTGGGTAAAATTGTGTTTCAACCAAAAATTTGATTTTTAGCAAAGGGGTTAGCCTTTCCTAAAAAATTGGTCAAAAATTTTTTTTGCTTAAATGCATGCGACTTAAGCTTTTTCGGAAGCTTCTTCGCATTTGAAACTCCTTTCAATACTCAGTTATTAGAAATAGACGCCTTTTGGGCAAAATTGGGTAAAATTGTGTTTCAACCAAAAATTTGATTTTTAGCAAAGGGGTTAGCCTTTCCTAAAAAATTGGTCAAAAATTTTTTTTGCTTAAATGCATGCGACTTAAGCTTTTTCGGAAGCTTCTTCGCATTTGAAACTCCTTTCAATACTCAGTTATTAGAAATAAACGCCTTTTGGGCAAAATTGGGTAAAATTGTGTTTCAACCAAAAATTTGATTTTTAGCAAAGGGGTTAGCCTTTCCTAAAAAATTGGTCAAAATTTTTTTTGCTTAAATGCATGCGACTTAAGCTTTTTCGGAAGCTTCTTCGCATTTGAAACTCCTTTCAATACTCAGTTATTAGAAATAGACGCCTTTTGGGCAAAATTGGGTAAAATTGTGTTTCAACCAAAAATTTGATTTTTAGCAAAGGGGTTAGCCTTTCCTAAAAAATTGGTCAAAATTTTTTTTTGCTTAAATGCATGCGACTTAAGCTTTTTCGGAAGCTTCTTCGCATTTGAAACTCCTTTCAATACTCAGTTATTAGAAATAAACGCCTTTTGGGCAAAATTGGGTAAAATTGTGTTTCAACCAAAAATTTGATTTTTAGCAAAGGGGTTAGTTAGCCTTTCCTAAAAAATTGGTCAAAAATTTTTTTTGCTTAAATGCATGCGACTTAAGCTTTTTCGGAAGCTTCTTCGCATTTGAAACTCCTTTCAATACTCAGTTATTAGAAATAAACGCCTTTTGGGCAAAATTGGGTAAAATTGTGTTTCAACCAAAAATTTGATTTTTAGCAAAGGGGTTAGTTAGCCTTTCCTAAAAAATTGGTCAAAAATTTTTTTTGCTTAAATGCATGCGACTTAAGCTTTTTCGGAAGCTTCTTCGCATTTGAAACTCCTTTCAATACTCAGTTATTAGAAATAAACGCCTTTTGGGCAAAATTGGGTAAAATTGTGTTTCAACCAAAAATTTGATTTTTAGCAAAGGGGTTAGTTAGCCTTTCCTAAAAAATTGGTCAAAAATTTTTTTTGCTTAAATGCATGCGACTTAAGCTTTTTCGGAAGCTTCTTCGCATTTGAAACTCCTTTCAATACTCAGTTATTAGAAATAGACGCCTTTTGGGCAAAATTGTGTTTCAACCAAAAATTTGATTTTTAGCAAAGGGGTTAGCCTTTCCTAAAAAATTGGTCAAAAATTTTTTTTGCTTAAATGCATGCGACTTAAGCTTTTTCGGAAGCTTCTTCGCATTTGAAACTCCTTTCAATACTCAGTTATTAGAAATAAACGCCTTTTGGGCAAAATTGGGTAAAATTGTGTTTCAACCAAAAATTTGATTTTTAGCAAAGGGGTTAGCCTTTCCTAAAAAATTGGTCAAAAATTTTTTTTGCTTAAATGCATGCGACTTAAGCTTTTTCGGAAGCTTCTTCGCATTTGAAACTCCTTTCAATACTCAGTTATTAGAAATAAACGCCTTTTGGGCAAAATTGGGTAAAATTGTGTTTCAACCAAAAATTTGATTTTTAGCAAAGGGGTTAGCCTTTCCTAAAAAATTGGTCAAAAATTTTTTTTGCTTAAATGCATGCGACTTAAGCTTTTTCGGAAGCTTCTTCGCATTTGAAACTCCTTTCAATACTCAGTTATTAGAAATAAACGCCTTTTGGGCAAAATTGGGTAAAATTGTGTTTCAACCAAAAATTTGATTTTTAGCAAAGGGGTTAGTTAGCCTTTCCTAAAAAACTGGTCAAAAATTTTTTTTGCTTAAATGCATGCGACTTAAGCTTTTTCGGAAGCTTCTTCGCATTTGAAACTCCTTTCAATACTCAGTTATTAGAAATAGACGCCTTTTGGGCAAAATTGTGTTTCAACCAAAAATTTGATTTTTAGCAAAGGGGTTAGCCTTTCCTAAAAAATTGGTCAAAAATTTTTTTTGCTTAAATGCATGCGACTTAAGCTTTTTCGGAAGCTTCTTCGCATTTGAAACTCCTTTCAATACTCAGTTATTAGAAATAAACGCCTTTTGGGCAAAATTGGGTAAAATTGTGTTTCAACCAAAAATTTGATTTTTAGCAAAGGGGTTAGTTAGCCTTTCCTAAAAAACTGGTCAAAAATTTTTTTTGCTTAAATGCATGCGACTTAAGCTTTTTCGGAAGCTTCTTCGCATTTGAAACTCCTTTCAATACTCAGTTATTAGAAATAGACGCCTTTTGGGCAAAATTGTGTTTCAACCAAAAATTTGATTTTTAGCAAAGGGGTTAGCCTTTCCTAAAAAATTGGTCAAAAATTTTTTTTGCTTAAATGCATGCGACTTAAGCTTTTTCGGAAGCTTCTTCGCATTTGAAACTCCTTTCAATACTCAGTTATTAGAAATAAACGCCTTTTGGGCAAAATTGGGTAAAATTGTGTTTCAACCAAAAATTTGATTTTTAGCAAAGGGGTTAGCCTTTCCTAAAAAATTGGTCAAAAATTTTTTTTGCTTAAATGCATGCGACTTAAGCTTTTTCGGAAGCTTCTTCGCATTTGAAACTCCTTTCAATACTCAGTTATTAGAAATAAACGCCTTTTGGGCAAAATTGGGTAAAATTGTGTTTCAACCAAAAATTTGATTTTTAGCAAAGGGGTTAGCCTTTCCTAAAAAATTGGTCAAAAATTTTTTTTGCTTAAATGCATGCGACTTAAGCTTTTTCGGAAGCTTCTTCGCATTTGAAACTCCTTTCAATACTCAGTTATTAGAAATAAACGCCTTTTGGGCAAAATTGGGTAAAATTGTGTTTCAACCAAAAATTTGATTTTTAGCAAAGGGGTTAGCCTTTCCTAAAAAATTGGTCAAAAATTTTTTTTGCTTAAATGCATGCGACTTAAGCTTTTTCGGAAGCTTCTTCGCATTTGAAACTCCTTTCAATACTCAGTTATTAGAAATAAACGCCTTTTGGGCAAAATTGGGTAAAATTGTGTTTCAACCAAAAATTTGATTTTTAGCAAAGGGGTTAGTTAGCCTTTCCTAAAAAACTGGTCAAAAATTTTTTTTGCTTAAATGCATGCGACTTAAGCTTTTTCGGAAGCTTCTTCGCATTTGAAACTCCTTTCAATACTCAGTTATTAGAAATAGACGCCTTTTGGGCAAAATTGTGTTTCAACCAAAAATTTGATTTTTAGCAAAGGGGTTAGCCTTTCCTAAAAAATTGGTCAAAAATTTTTTTTGCTTAAATGCATGCGACTTAAGCTTTTTCGGAAGCTTCTTCGCATTTGAAACTCCTTTCAATACTCAGTTATTAGAAATAAACGCCTTTTGGGCAAAATTGGGTAAAATTGTGTTTCAACCAAAAATTTGATTTTTAGCAAAGGGGTTAGTTAGCCTTTCCTAAAAAACTGGTCAAAAATTTTTTTTGCTTAAATGCATGCGACTTAAGCTTTTTCGGAAGCTTCTTCGCATTTGAAACTCCTTTCAATACTCAGTTATTAGAAATAGACGCCTTTTGGGCAAAATTGTGTTTCAACCAAAAATTTGATTTTTAGCAAAGGGGTTAGCCTTTCCTAAAAAATTGGTCAAAAATTTTTTTTGCTTAAATGCATGCGACTTAAGCTTTTTCGGAAGCTTCTTCGCATTTGAAACTCCTTTCAATACTCAGTTATTAGAAATAAACGCCTTTTGGGCAAAATTGGGTAAAATTGTGTTTCAACCAAAAATTTGATTTTTAGCAAAGGGGTTAGTTAGCCTTTCCTAAAAAATTGGTCAAAAATTTTTTTTGCTTAAATGCATGCGACTTAAGCTTTTTCGGAAGCTTCTTCGCATTTGAAACTCCTTTCAATACTCAGTTATTAGAAATAGACGCCTTTTGGGCAAAATTGTGTTTCAACCAAAAATTTGATTTTTAGCAAAGGGGTTAGCCTTTCCTAAAAAATTGGTCAAAAATTTTTTTTGCTTAAATGCATGCGACTTAAGCTTTTTCGGAAGCTTCTTCGCATTTGAAACTCCTTTCAATACTCAGTTATTAGAAATAAACGCCTTTTGGGCAAAATTGGGTAAAATTGTGTTTCAACCAAAAATTTGATTTTTAGCAAAGGGGTTAGCCTCTCCTAAAAAATTGGTCAAAAATTTTTTTTGCTTAAATGCATGCGACTTAAGCTTTTTCGGGAGCTTCTTCGCATTTGAAACTCCTTTCAATACTCAGTTATTAGAAATAAACGCCTTTTGGGCAAAATTGGGTAAAATTGTGTTTCAACCAAAAATTTGATTTTTAGCAAAGGGGTTAGCCTCTCCTAAAAAATTGGTCAAAAATTTTTTTTGCTTAAATGCATGCGACTTAAGCTTTTTCGGAAGCTTCTTCGCATTTGAAACTCCTTTCAATACTCAGTTATTAGAAATAAACGCCTTTTGGGCAAAATTGGGTAAAATTGTGTTTCAACCAAAAATTTGATTTTTAGCAAAGGGGTTAGCCTTTCCTAAAAAATTGGTCAAAAATTTTTTTTGCTTAAATGCATGCGACTTAAGCTTTTTCGGAAGCTTCTTCGCATTTGAAACTCCTTTCAATACTCAGTTAATAGAAATAGACGCCTTTTGGGCAAAATTGGGTAAAATTGTGTTTCAACCAAAAATTTGATTTTTAGCAAAGGGGTTAGCCTTTCCTAAAAAATTGGTCAAAAATTTTTTTTGCTTAAATGCATGCGACTTAAGCTTTTTCGGAAGCTTCTTCGCATTTGAAACTCCTTTCAATACTCAGTTATTAGAAATAAACGCCTTTTGGGCAAAATTGGGTAAAATTGTGTTTGAACCAAAAATTTGATTTTTAGCAAAGGGGTTAGCCTCTCCTAAAAAATTGGTCAAAAATTTTTTTTGCTTAAATGCATGCGACTTAAGCTTTTTCGGAAGCTTCTTCGCATTTGAAACTCCTTTCAATACTCAGTTATTAGAAATAAACGCCTTTTGGGCAAAATTGGGTAAAATTGTGTTTCAACCAAAAATTTGATTTTTAGCAAAGGGGTTAGCCTTTCCTAAAAAATTGGTCAAAAATTTTTTTTGCTTAAATGCATGCGACTTAAGCTTTTTCGGAAGCTTCTTCGCATTTGAAACTCCTTTCAATACTCAGTTATTAGAAATAAACGCCTTTTGGGCAAAATTGGGTAAAATTGTGTTTCAACCAAAAATTTGATTTTTAGCAAAGGGGTTAGCCTCTCCTAAAAAATTGGTCAAAAATTTTTTTTGCTTAAATGCATGCGACTTAAGCTTTTTCGGAAGCTTCTTCGCATTTGAAACTCCTTTCAATACTCAGTTATTAGAAATAAACGCCTTTTGGGCAAAATTGGGTAAAATTGTGTTTCAACCAAAAATTTGATTTTTAGCAAAGGGGTTAGCCTTTCCTAAAAAATTGGTCAAACATTTTTTTTGCTTAAATGCATGCGACTTAAGCTTTTTCGGAAGCTTCTTCGTATTTGAAACTCCTTTCAATACTCAGTTATTAGAAATAAACGCCTTTTGGGCAAAATTGGGTAAAATTGTGTTTCAACCAAAAATTTGATTTTTAGCAAAGGGGTTAGCCTTTCCTAAAAAATTGGCAAAAAAATTTTTTTGCTTAAATGCATGCGACTTAAGCTTTTTCGGAAGCTTCTTCGCATTTGAAACTCCTTTCAATACTCAGTTATTAGAAATAAACGCCTTTTGGGCAAAATTGGGTAAAATTGTGTTTCAACCAAAAATTTGATTTTTAGCAAAGGGGTTAGCCTTTCCTAAAAAATTGGTCAAACATTTTTTTTGCTTAAATGCATGCGACTTAAGCTTTTTCGGAAGCTTCTTCGCATTTGAAACTCCTTTCAATACTCAGTTATTAGAAATAAACGCCTTTTGGGCAAAATTGGGTAAAATTGTGTTTCAACCAAAAATTTGATTTTTAGCAAAGGGGTTAGCCTTTCCTAAAAAATTGGTCAAAAATTTTTTTTGCTTAAATGCATGCGACTTAAGCTTTTTCGGAAGCTTCTTCGCATTTGAAACTCCTTTCAATACTCAGTTATTAGAAATAAACGCCTTTTGGGCAAAATTGGGTAAAATTGTGTTTCAACCAAAAATTTGATTTTTAGCAAAGGGGTTAGCCTTTCCTAAAAAATTGGTCAAAAATTTTTTTTGCTTAAATGCATGCGACTTAAGCTTTTTCGGAAGCTTCTTCGCATTTGAAACTCCTTTCAATACTCAGTTATTAGAAATAAACGCCTTTTGGGCAAAATTGGGTAAAATTGTGTTTCAATCAAAAATTTGATTTTTAGCAAAGGGGTTAGCCTTTCCTAAAAAATTGGTCAAAATTTTTTTTGCTTAAATGCATGCGACTTAAGCTTTTTCGGAAGCTTCTTCGCATTTGAAACTCCTTTCAATACTCAGTTATTAGAAATAAACGCCTTTTGGGCAAAATTGGGTAAAATTGTGTTTCAACCAAAAATTTGATTTTTAGCAAAGGGGTTAGCCTTTCCTAAAAAATTGGTCAAAAATTTTTTTGCTTAAATGCATGCGACTTAAGCTTTTTCGGAAGCTTCTTCGCATTTGAAACTCCTTTCAATACTCAGTTATTAGAAATAAACGCCTTTTGGGCAAAATTGGGTAAAATTGTGTTTCAACCAAAAATTTGATTTTTAGCAAAGGGGTTAGCCTTTCCTAAAAAATTGGTCAAAAATTTTTTTTGCTTAAATGCATGCGACTTAAGCTTTTTCGGAAGCTTCTTCGCATTTGAAACTCCTTTCAATACTCAGTTATTAGAAATAAACGCCTTTTGGGCAAAATTGATTAAAATTGTGTTTCAACCAAAAATTTGATTTTTAGCAAAGGGGTTAGCCTTTCCTAAAAAATTGGTCAAAAATTTTTTTTGCTTAAATGCATGCGACTTAAGCTTTTTGGAAGCTTCTTCGCATTTGAAACTCCTTTCAATACTCAGTTATTAGAAATAAACGCCTTTTGGGCAAAATTGATTAAAATTGTGTTTCAACCAAAAATTTGATTTTTAGCAAAGGGGTTAGCCTTTCCTAAAAAATTGGTCAAAAATTTTTTTTGCTTAAATGCATGCGACTTAAGCTTTTTCGGAAGCTTCTTCGCATTTGAAACTCCTTTCAATACTCAGTTATTAGAAATAAACGCCTTTTGGGCAAAATTGGGTAAAATTGTGTTTCAACCAAAAATTTGATTTTTAGCAAAGGGGTTAGCCTTTCCTAAAAAATTGGTCAAACATTTTTTTTGCTTAAATGCATGCGACTTAAGCTTTTTCGGAAGCTTCTTCGTATTTGAAACTCCTTTCAATACTCAGTTATTAGAAATAAACGCCTTTTGGGCAAAATTGGGTAAAATTGTGTTTCAACCAAAAATTTGATTTTTAGCAAAGGGGTTAGCCTTTCCTAAAAAATTGGCAAAAAATTTTTTTTGCTTAAATGCATGCGACTTAAGCTTTTTCGGAAGCTTCTTCGCATTTGAAACTCCTTTCAATACTCAGTTATTAGAAATAAACGCCTTTTGGGCAAAATTGGGTAAAATTGTGTTTCAACCAAAAATTTGATTTTTAGCAAAGGGGTTAGCCTTTCCTAAAAAATTGGTCAAACATTTTTTTTGCTTAAATGCATGCGACTTAAGCTTTTTCGGAAGCTTCTTCGCATTTGAAACTCCTTTCAATACTCAGTTATTAGAAATAAACGCCTTTTGGGCAAAATTGGGTAAAATTGTGTTTCAACCAAAAATTTGATTTTTAGCAAAGGGGTTAGCCTTTCCTAAAAAATTGGTCAAAAATTTTTTTTGCTTAAATGCATGCGACTTAAGCTTTTTCGGAAGCTTCTTCGCATTTGAAACTCCTTTCAATACTCAGTTATTAGAAATAAACGCCTTTTGGGCAAAATTGGGTAAAATTGTGTTTCAACCAAAAATTTGATTTTTAGCAAAGGGGTTAGCCTTTCCTAAAAAATTGGTCAAAAATTTTTTTTGCTTAAATGCATGCGACTTAAGCTTTTTGGAAGCTTCTTCGCATTTGAAACTCCTTTCAATACTCAGTTATTAGAAATAAACGCCTTTTGGGCAAAATTGGGTAAAATTGTGTTTCAACCAAAAATTTGATTTTTAGCAAAGGGGTTAGCCTTTCCTAAAAAATTGGTCAAAAATTTTTTTTGCTTAAATGCATGCGACTTAAGCTTTTTCGGAAGCTTCTTCGCATTTGAAACTCCTTTCAATACTCAGTTATTAGAAATAAACGCCTTTTGGGCAAAATTGGGTAAAATTGTGTTTCAATCAAAAATTTGATTTTTAGCAAAGGGGTTAGCCTTTCCTAAAAAATTGGTCAAAATTTTTTTTGCTTAAATGCATGCGACTTAAGCTTTTTCGGAAGCTTCTTCGCATTTGAAACTCCTTTCAATACTCAGTTATTAGAAATAAACGCCTTTTGGGCAAAATTGGGTAAAATTGTGTTTCAACCAAAAATTTGATTTTTAGCAAAGGGGTTAGCCTTTCCTAAAAAATTGGTCAAAAATTTTTTTGCTTAAATGCATGCGACTTAAGCTTTTTCGGAAGCTTCTTCGCATTTGAAACTCCTTTCAATACTCAGTTATTAGAAATAAACGCCTTTTGGGCAAAATTGGGTAAAATTGTGTTTCAACCAAAAATTTGATTTTTAGCAAAGGGGTTAGCCTTTCCTAAAAAATTGGTCAAAAATTTTTTTTGCTTAAATGCATGCGACTTAAGCTTTTTCGGAAGCTTCTTCGCATTTGAAACTCCTTTCAATACTCAGTTATTAGAAATAAACGCCTTTTGGGCAAAATTGATTAAAATTGTGTTTCAACCAAAAATTTGATTTTTAGCAAAGGGGTTAGCCTTTCCTAAAAAATTGGTCAAAAATTTTTTTT